>CM042539.1:24383754-24983754 GCA_023630585.1 Cranoglanis bouderius
AGCAGAAGACTCTTTTGGGATGAGTTTAAGGATTAGGGAGTGTAAGGTGTCGCAAATAAGTGCAGAGCGACAAGGAGGAGAGAGATATTCAGAGGTATACATTTTGTAACAGAGAAGAGAAGGGGAGGAACAAAAAGAAATGATGGATGAAGGATGATAAATAAACCATGGCAGCATACAGGAGGAGAGGAAATGATTGGAGATGACAGGACTGGGTAGGAGGTGACACACAGGAGGGGATAAAGGAAGAGAGGATGAAAGAAATTAGAGAAGAGAACAGAAGAGAAGTGAGTATTTTGGATGTTAAAGTGCGGCCAAAAAAGGGAGTAAATGAAGACAGTGAAGAGGTTTAAAAAATAAATAAATAAATAAATAAAATTAAAAAAAAATAGAAGAAGAGTCAAAAGGGGATGAGTGAAAAAGATAAACTGAGGGACAAAGAAGATACCATTAAATCTACTATTGCTAAATTCTTTTTAAAAGACAGCTCTTTGATACCACGCGAAACTATGTACTAAGGTACTCACTTATGTATTAGCAAACTAACACATGCTAGTTAGCTTTATGCCGCGGTCGCACTAGGTTTTAGCGCTCCACTGACTTCCGGACACTGAGTCCGGAAACGTAAGCTCATGCGTAGAATTTTCGTACTACGCTACGTGATGAAAGTTCAAATTTGGTGAACTCTGACCTGCGTAATCGTATCACGTGAAGACGTGTGACCAATAGATGATCGCGACGTCACTGCGTGACCTTTTTAGTAAAAGAAAAAGAGATTCAAAA
Source organism: Cranoglanis bouderius (assembly GCA_023630585.1). Taxonomy (NCBI): domain Eukaryota; kingdom Metazoa; phylum Chordata; class Actinopteri; order Siluriformes; family Cranoglanididae; genus Cranoglanis; species Cranoglanis bouderius. The sequence goes on from CM042539.1 coordinate 24,384,538, forward strand.
AAATGGAAGTGCTAATTTCAGCGGTATCGAGCTATCCTGTACTTTACAACGCAGGTTTAAAAGATTATAAAAACAACTTAAAAAGACAGTCTGCCTGGTTTGCCGTGTCCTTGAAAACAGGAACAGATGGTATATTTAACAGATGGAAACATAAAATAATTTTTTAACTGCTTCAAATATTGTCTGACATTTTACTGCTGTAAAACGTAATTATATATGAAAACTTTAGTGCCCTGTGGACAGTATTATTACATTACACTGTATACATGTTGTATCCTGCTCCCGCCCATAGTCGCAGCGGCGTCCGACAAAAATGCGCATATGCTTCAAGCCCAGTGTGACCGCGGCATTAGTGTTTATTTTTCAATAAAGTATGATAGCTGCTGAGGTGCTAACAAGTTAATCCTAGCCGGCAGAGAGAGAGAGAGAAAAAAAAAAAACTAAACAATTTTTTTTTACCGCAAAAACCTTAGCATATGTTGGTGGAAAAGACTGATATATTTTTTTAAACCAAGTAACATAAAACAAAAAAACAAAAAAACAGTGAGGAAAAGGTCTGGTGAAACTGCTATTTAATAACAAGCATCTCCGCCATTTTGTACCAAACCAAAGCAGAAACTAAAGCATGTACTAAGGAACTAGCTTCTGTATTAGCATGTTAGCTAGCTTTAGTGTTGATTTTTCAACAAAGTATGAGAGCTGCATTGGTGCTAACATTGCTAACAAGTAAATCCAGCAGGCAGAGAGGGGGGAAAAAACATTTTTTAAACCACAAAAACCCCAGCATATGTTGGTGGTCAAGAGTGATTTTATTTTATTTATTTTTAAACCAAGCAACATTAAAATAAAAAGTGAGGAAAAGGTCTGGTGAAACTGCTATTTAATAACAACCATCTCCTCCTTTTTTTTTTTTTTTTTTTTTTTTTTTTTTACATACCAAACCAAAGAAACTAAAGCATGTACTAAGGAACTAGCTTCTGTATTAGCAAGCTAACACACGCTAGCTAGCTTTTATTTTTCAACAAAGTATGACAGCTGCAGTGGTGCTAACATTGCTAACAAGTAAATCCAAGCAGGCAGAGAGAGAGAGAGAGAGAGAGAGAGAGAAAACATTTTTACACCACAAAAACCCTAGCATATATCAGTGGATAAGATAAGACTGATTTTTTTTTTTAAAACCAAGTAACAATAACAAAAAAAAAAAAAAGTCTGGTAACAAGCATCTCCTCCACTTTGTACCAAAGCAAAGATACTAAAGCATGTACTAAGGTACTAGCTTCTGTATTAGCAAGCTAACACACGCTTAGGTATAGTCTTCCGGGGTTTTTTTTTTAATGATGGTATGACAGATTAGTGCCTCTGTAGCTGTTTGATACCACATGATCTTTGTGTATACAACTTGGATAAGCATTGTAGCCAGTGGAAACAGTAGTTACACCGTCAAACCGACACCGCAGTCAGAACACCAGCACACAGAGCCGCTTTAGCATTAATGTTAATGCTGCTGATCATGTAAAGATGTGGCAGAGCTAACTAAAGCTTTCTCCTCACCCTGCTCATCCTCTGTACAGCTAAGTCAGGTCACACAATCCAGACTCAGCCAACAGCAGATCTGAAACATCGACCATCATTAATTCATCGCATAGTTAAGCTTATTACGCAGTTTTTTTTTTCCCCTAGTGATGTCTACATGGGAGCTCCAGACTGAGGCAGGGAAGTAAAAATAAAACACATTACCTATTAGAGGAGGAAAGCGCCGGCCGGATCAGACAGGAACACAGCACATGGGGAGAGAGAGAGAGAGACAGCGAGAGAGAGAGAACAGAAACAGGTTAGCAAGTTCATCCATCCTGTCCCTGATTAACACTGACATTTAAGTACAACAAGCAACCTTGTTTTTTAGAGTTATGCTTTCACTGTGGTGTAAAACACACTGATAAACAGACATTTGCACGTGCCTGAGTGTGTGTGTGTGTGATGAGGCGTGGGGGTATGGAATACATCGATCAAGCTCAGCACGAAGCCAAACCCTTGCCGTTTGACACTGTCTGCGCTGTGAAATTGTATCGACACGGATAAATCGGGTAGAACAAACTTGATTAGGCCAATCAATCCAAATTAAACTCACTTTCTCTCTCCAACACACGTTGTTGTACACTGGACGTGTGTTTTGCCTGGAAAATGGAGTGGGCGGCGAAAAACACAAACACACTCATGTAAGTGATGCATACACATGACACACTGGCGAATGTGACTTCTTCAGGTGGGACATTTCTTACGCACCATCCCTCTACTGTTCCTAAAGGATTTCTTTTGACGGCATGTGAAGCACTGGCATCTGATGTCAGCAGCGTGCGCCTCCACCCGGCTTCCAGACAGGAAGGCTATCGTGCAACTCTGCATTTCAGTTCATAAAATTAAGCTAAATAGCTATATAAGCTAAAACTATATTGACCATATTTATCTTCAGTTGACTATTTAAGCTCAAAGACCACTCTTTGTACTTTATTTGCATATCTAGCTGATGTTAGCCAGTTAGCATTGACTGATCTATATATATATATATATATATATATATATATATATATATATATATATATCTATATATATATATATATATATATATATATATATATATATATATATATATATATATATATATATATTACTGTGCAAAAGTTTTAAGCACAAGTTAAAGAGCAGTAAACAGTAGTAAATGAAACAAAGTCAATATTTAGCTGATAGTCTCAATTCTGCCAAACGCTATAGCTCACAGTCAGTGTGAGGAAAAATGGATAAAATGGATATACTCAAAGATTTTTTTTTAACCGGTAAAGGGGTTGAAACTGAAACAGTAACATCTTCTTGTGCTGAGCAGGAAAACAAGATGTGCAAATGTCTGTATGAGTTCATGAATCTGTATAAGTTAGGTGAATATGATATGAGCAGAGCATAAGGACAGATAACGCACTCTGCATGGCTCTGTAGCAGCTAAACTAAGCTACAGTGACGCACAGACAGCCACCTCATTGTGCGAGTACCGAATTGAGTTCACTTTAGAGCACTTATTCCGCTTGGACGGTCAAATAAATACACACACATCATGTCAAAATGCAGGTCTGGCCGAGTAGGTATTACGTCTTAAGTGAATGTAAACAGTTGGGGGGGGGGGGAATCGGAGGTGTGTTAGTACAGTATATTGGATCTGTGCATTAGGTCTTAAAGTGACAGCAGTCTAATAAACCTGCTGCTGTCTGTGGCATTAATGTTAATCACAACAAAAGACAAAATCACTCACTCACTCCTTTGACTGAATAACTTCAGTAAATTTAATAAGAATCACTGTATATGTCATAAATACAAATAAAATAGACTTCACTGTATATGTCATACAATGAAGTCTATTTTATTTTACATTTAATTGCTTTATTCAATTTCCATAGTATTTCTTACTTGAATACTACTGATAGACCTACCTGAGAAAACGTATCGTTATCGTGAAATAAGATTGTAGTCATATCACCCACCTCTACACATTAGCATTTGGTGATTCCAGTCTTGAATTTCACGTAAAATGTGAAATGTACTTCTTAACGTGGTAAATATCATAAACCCTGCTGATAGGGATTTATTTATTTATTTATTTTCATTTTAGGAATTAAAATGAAAAAAGTTACAAGATCAGAGCTGTGTTCAGAAATGAGTTTCATTCATAGACAGATTAAAAGCAGTAATAAAGCATGAAGCTTGTTGTTATGACCTGCTGCTAAATGTAACTCTACTCTGTACTCTCTCTCTCTCTCTCTCTCAGCCTATATAACTGTGGGGGAGAGACAACAGATCATTGAAATGTCAACTCCAACTGGAGGACACAATATAGTGTGATACAATAACAAAACAGGTACATTTATATTTTCGTACACTTGTAATATAATAAAAGTTCTACATATACCGCTATATCCATTTTTTTCATTGAAACCCTTTTTTGATAGGAAACTAGTTGAGGTGCTGATGACATGAAATAAAAATATTTAATGGCAATGGCAAGATGTAATAGTGGTATTATTGTTACATTTATGTTGCCATTGGTTTGTGAAGGTTAAAATGTTAATTTAGCAGCTCAGTGTTGAGTTTACAATTGCAATTTCAAATCTTTTTTCAATTTAATTACTTTCTGTAAAAGTAATCAGACTCGGCCATTAAGGACTCGGACCCTTTTGGACTCGAACTCGGACTCGATTGGTTAAGGACTTGGTCTCGACTCGAACTCGACAAAGGTGGACTCCGACCCAACGCTACCTGACAGGATTTCTGAATTCCCATAGCCTTCTAGCTAATATGAGCTAACCTAACAGGATTTCTCAGAGGATTTAAATCATATTCATAAATGTTAATTATCTTCACAGCTAACACTAACAAGGTAGCTATTATGAGCTAAATTTAACGGATTTCTGAGGGAATTTTTTAAGTCATATTAATAAATATCAATAGTATTCACTGCTACCATTAGCAAGCTAACTAATATGCTAACCTGACTGGATCTCTGAGCGGTCATAATTGTAAATATTCACAATCTTCCCTGCTAACACAAGCTATAGTGTTTCAAAAGATGTCCTCAAATAAAAACATTTAGATTTTTTTAGGAGCTAAAATACAGAGCTCCACAACAGCTTTCCTGTCTGAAAACCCGCTGTTGAATCTTGAGGGAACTTTCAAGCTGGTTAAAAGGAATATTGATCCGGACACATCCCACTGATAACCTTATCTGTCTTTCTCATATATACGCTACTACACTATTCTTTCTCACACATCTTTTCACACGCTTCCTAACCGCTGATGTGTGTTGGCGCTCCATCCGAACCCGGCATGTGTGTGAAAATGTCAAACCCCCTGGTCCCTCAATAGGGAGCTTTTAATTTCCATTCCAGAACTTCTCCAAAGGACAGAGTATGACGCCACGATTAGCCGTGTGGAAAAAAAAAAAAGGGTTTCAGGTGATGACAGCCACGATTTTGGATCTCTTTGCCCTCAGAACAAACAAATCCACACACACGCTATTATTGTGCCAAGGTTTGGCAGCTAGCATAAAGCCAAGTTGCGCAACGACATCCTAACATAGCTCTGAGCTTTGCATCAGTCTTAGTTAACAAAGGAGCTCACATGCTAGCACCCAGTGTAGCAAAAATGCCCTTAAGGACAACACAGAAACAGTGATTGTGCAATTCAATTATTTTTGCAACAGGGCACTTATTTAAATGTGAAAGGCACATTTGCTATTCAGTGGAGGAGCTGTGATGCAAAGAAGTAGCGGCCACACACACACACACACACACACACACACACACACAGAGGCTACAGCTCCAATGACTGCCTTAATCCCATTCTAACTCGCTTTCCAAGTGCTAAAACCACACCAAAGCACAAAGCCACCATGATTATGAGCAGACTACTTACTGTCGCTTGTGGCCGCTAATCCTGATTAAACTCAAGAACCTCCAAGGACAACAACTGAAAAAGGACAGTGTTTATTGTTCACAATTCTTTTCAATAAGGTCTGACTGCAGACAAACCACAAGGCATATTTTTGATTGCAATTCAAGTCTTCATTCATATTTATGCATTATGTAAGGAATTAAACACTTCAGGCTGTGCTGTTATAGGAAAATAATCCACGCCAGGTTGGTGTGATACCGTTAGCCAATGATTACAATTTTGAATTTATTAATAAATGACACGTCACACTTTCTCCCATTTATAATTATATTTAATGCTATGGAACGTCAGCAAGACAAGTTAGTTCCTGTTATCACTTAAGTTACAGCAACTATAAGCAGTCATTCCCTCACCAACCTCTGTTTTTCTCTGTCTGGATGTTAGTAAGACAAATATATATGTTTTAGGCACATGCAAAGAATTGTTACAGAAAAGTGTTACAGATTATTATTTTTTTTAAATGTAGAAACATTTAATTTCATTATTTTGCAGGCATCTTTGTTTTGTGCTAGAAAATTAATGTTCGTTAGTAAGATTTAAACATTTTACTGTGTAAAATTAAAAAAAAGTGATTACTACATTAAAAAAAAAAAAAAACGTAAATGAGTCAATATTTGGTGTGTGAAAAAAATAAAAAAATAAAAATAGTAGTCTCTGGTACAATTAGTGCAGTTTTATAAGGAAATGAGCTGGTAAGTTTTATTGAGCATCTTGCAGAACCAGCCACAGTTCTTCTGGAGACTTTGACTTTCGCACTCACTTCTTATTTTTGCAGCAAAACCCATCAGCCTTCATTGTGTTTACTGTCTGAAAAGTCTCTCTTACGTAATATGCTGCTTTCTTTAATGACATACAAACATTCTTCTGTAACATTTAATTTTGTGCCAGAAAACTAATGTTTGGGAATCTAAAATGTTTTTGTACTGACTTGATAATGTAGAAATCATAAAACAAAAAATCTAAAACAAAGTTTGTACTAAAAAAATATTGTGCCTAAAACCTTTGCACAGTAATATATATATATATATATATATGCAGCTTGTCATGTTTTCTGAGAACCCAAAAATCGCAAAGTCCTCCAAAAATGGACTCCATCATGACACTTTCTAACAGAAAGTGTCATGATATCAAAGTTTTTCAAATCCACATTAGATTACGCTCGGCATCCACAATACAAGTTCATCATCTTAATTGCTAATGCTAGTCCACTGATATTAGCAGAACTAAACAAGATTTCTGAAAGAATTTTAAGCCATATCCCTAATTGTTTAGAATCTCAACCACTAATGCTGCTAATGCTTAATAATATTCACAGCTAACACTAGCAAGCTAGATAATATTAACTAATATTATTAATATAATAATATTAGCTCAGTGGTTAAGATGTTGGGCTACTGATCAGAAGGTTGTAAGTTCAAATCCCAGCACCACCAAGCTGCCACTGTTGGGCCCTTGAGCAAGGCCCTTAGCCCTCAATGTATAAATGAAATAAATGTAAGTTGCTCCGGATAAGGGTGTCTGCCAAATGCCGTAAATGAGTCATACTCATGCTCAGTTGTTGCTACTAGCTGTCTAGATAATATAAGCTAACCTGAGAGGATTTTAAGTTATATTCATTAACATTTTCACTGGTAAGCCTAGCAAGATAAAAAAGCCAGCCTGACAGGATGTTAAGGGATTTTTTTTATGGTTCACACACTGCTAGGCTATTTGCAAGATGCCTGTGTGTCTGATGGAGGAACGGGGTGAAAGAGAGACACAAACAATTGTGCAGAGTGACATCAGAAGGACAAGACAATCTGCACTTGTCAGAAACGTGCTCTCTTGGCACACACACACTTCAGTTTGTGGAGCTTTGTGGTTCTTTTGGTTGACAAGAGGCACGAGCCACATAATGACATTGTCAGCTGAAGCCTGGAGAATGTCCATCAGCAAGAGCTTCTTTCACAGGTATAAATACACACACACACACCCCCACACCCACACACTTGACTCGCTTAATCCAATTTCATGGTCTTGGAAAGCAATAAAAACACACCAAATCATGAAGCAACCCACAATTACCAAGTATTTACCACTGTTACTTGAGTAAGAGTAGCTTGCACTGGATTTACTGTTAATCCTGAAAAAAAAGAGTATACTGCGCAAAACGAGAGTAACGTAATGTCACTGCCAGCTAAAGTCTTATATGGGTATAAACGTTCATAAACACATAGTGAAAGCTTTGGCATGGAGGGTTAAAAACGTACTCCTTGCTAACATGCCAAGCGTATGTATGTGTGTGAGAGTCTGTGTGGTTCCTTGGCAATCTCAAAAACGCTTGCCATTCTGGAAAATGCCATTTCGAAAGTGTTTTTAAGTGTGGCCCAAAGCTCTTAAAAGAAAAATGCTGAAATATCATCCAGCACTGTGGAGGAAACAGCTGGCTCCTTTAAGTGCAGTGCTGAAGCCTTGAAACATTCTGTTGCAAACGAAAAATGAAAATAAATAAATAAATAAATAATGGAAAGCTGGAACGAGTGATGTTTATCACAACCCTGTACATTTACCCGCCTGGAAGAGCGCCCATAAACATGAGGAGGAATACATTGCTCTTTTACAGACTGCTTATTGAAGCATTAGCAGAACTGCCAGGTTTGTGTGACAAAAGCAGGCCAATGGCCAAGGAAACCTGCCAAATTCCAAAACTCCAAATATACCCCTTCCAAAAAAATATACGCCCAATATGCCAATTATACTGTAATATATAAAGGCAACATCATACATTTTTAATTAAGCAGTATTAAACACACAGTTTCTCTAAATAGCTCTTTCACAGAGGTCCAAGATATTATTATTTATGCAAGGAATAAAACAGGACAAGTCTTTCTTTTACAGATAAATAATCAATGGTAGTGTAGTGAGGTGCGGCCACACCCTAAAGTTGATTATTTTCCTATAACCATACCCCACAAGTGGTTTTATTCGTCTTACACCACAGAAATTAGCCAACAATTACATTTTCTTATTAACTCTTTTTACCAGAGGCCAAAAAATGTAATTTCCATCTGTTTTGGTTGTGCCCATGTTCAGCATTGAATTTATTTGTAATGTCACACTCCACAGTAGTAGTTAATGGCTCATATGAAAGTAGACACTCTGGGCTTTAAGAATTTGCAGTTTTTTCATAAGTATTTCTCTCTTTTTTTCCACCTAGCCTGCTATGATTAAATATTATAATTTTATTGTGGCAGTTGTATACAATTGTTTTACTATCAAAAAAGCTTGAGTTGTGCTGTCTGTTTTAACTCTGTAACAATGTTATTGTGGAGAGGTGTGAATTGTTTGCTCAACAGGGGACTCACACCCCTCCCATTTCCCATCGTCCTGCTCACCAGTAGCTAAACATAAAGTCACGATACTCTACACACAGAAACCCAACAGTGTCCTGACCAATCTTATAACAGATTTGCGGCGATGAAGTACTTCATTTGTTTATACTGATCGAAAATGTCTGATAAGTCGATATCAATCCAATTTCCATGGAACTCCAGTGTACTGTGAGAAAGGGTTAATTAATGAACAACATGTCATACTGTTTATCCATTTATACTTACATTTATTGTTGTGGAAATTCCACAAAACACGTTACGTCTTGTTATTATTTACATTACAGCAACAGTAATTAACAGTAATTCCCTCACCATTAAGAGATGGAGGGAAAAACAGCTTGTCATGTTACAGAGAAACCGGAAAGCTTGAAAACCTCTGTCCTGAAGACTTTCCTGTGGTGGAAAACGTACTGACCATTAACTCTTTCTGACCAATCAGATTCGAGAATACAACAGCATTGAGGGATCACAAAAATACATACACGTGTAGTCAGTGATTTGTTTATATTTGTAAAACTGCAGCTAAACTATCTGACTTGCCAGAGATTATGTTTAGTAATGTATGCAAAAAAAAAAACAACCAGGGAAAGCAGTTATACGGACGCCCAATTCTGCACAAAACACTGATTATGAGCCATGTGTCAATATTGTGTCACATTTTCATAATTAAACAAGCTTTAATCACAGTTGACTGTATATACTATCACAATTCTCTATTAGAGAGACCACTTTCATGGGACTTTTATCTGATGAACCTTTATTGAGAAAGCTAAAAAGAATGCTGCCTTAAATTCTTCCAAATTCTTCCTTGTAGTAAATCATTATGCTGCCTTCTGAATGGGACAGACTTTAACTCTGGAATAGAAACCATGTCTTTTTGAATGGAATGCAAGGAGAGTGCCAACAATAACAATACTGCGTGTGCTTAGAAAATAATCTTCTGTGTTGTTTACTGCTTAGCAATGGATGTCTTAACGACTACGGCATCTTTTTAGATTCTACAGCAATACAGCCGAAACATTTACTTTCAAATCACAAATATATTTTATCTTCCTCCCAGTTATGGTAACGATAACTATATTAATAGAAGTGGAGTCTAAAATCCTTTCTAAGCTGAACCTTTAAAGTGACTTCTAGGCTATCAGAAGCATTCGTGAGTGATTATGCAGCAACTAAACAGATGATTGTTTTAAACCAGCCTCAAATGATGCCTGGCTAAACATATAATCTATTATGGACTTACAAGTGTACCATCCACATGGGGAATCCACTGCAGTGAACGATCTCTATAGCCGTAATGCAAGCATAAACAGCATCGAAATAAAGAGAATGCCAGGAGCATGGATGGACAAAGTAATTATACTTTAAGTAAAAGTATAGGTTTGAAATATTTTGCTGAGGTAGGGCCGGGTCACACATCCTTAAGTTCCACACTGCAGTGTGGTGGCTTATCCATATCCACCCACACACCCACACACACACCCACACACAGATACAGTAGCTGTAGAATTAACTACCGTATATTGTGTAGCTTCAGAAAGTCACGGGCGATGACGAATTGGCACGATTCTTAATAGTTTTTTCTACATCGAGGACCCTGATTGGATGCTTTTAACTGAAATGATTGGACGATAAACTGAGCCCATTCGACTGATGCGTACATACAGTCATTGGCTGAATAAGAGAAGAAGAGACCTTCGAGTTTTATAACAAGTACTTTGAAGGATTTCGAGCGAGTACAAGTCTTCAATCTCAATATAAAGTAAAAATATCCTAAAATAATAGTTAAGTATAGTAACAAAGTGCAATTACTCAAGTATTCGCCATCCTTGGCTATTGACGCTTTGATCAGACTGCGTGTGAATGCATCAATGAATGAATGACTCCAAATGTTTACCTCCCAATCTAGTTTCAGGTCAGTTGGAGGAAAAGAAACAAACATCTTTACATTTATGGAATTTATTCAGAGCGACTTACATTTATCTCATTTATACAACTGAGCAGTTAAGGGTTAAGGGCCTAACAGTGGCAGCGCTGGGATTTGAACTCATAACCTTCCAAACAGAAGTCCAATGACTTAACTGTTGAGCAACCACTGCTTACGTTACATAGTTCTGCAGCGTATGCTGATCAACCTCAGACATCCTATAACACACACACTAAGATGATTTCCACCTAATCAGTGCGGTTTAATCATTATCTAACACATGGTTATCTTCTATAAGGCTTCACGCTCTGCACCTTGCTCATTAAAAAACAGAAGCCAGAGAGATACTGACAGACTCAGCATGAACCATAAGACATATTTGTTTAATGTTACCGCCAACCCAGGTTTTGCTAGACTTTAGTATTGTTTTTCTTCACCATGTCTCTGTATTTATTAGTTAATATTCTCAATGCAATTAAATCTGCTTTTATTCACTTTCAATAAAGCAGTTCTCAAACTCACTATACCATCATTTTTATGATTGGTGTTATTTTATATGATGCGTACAGCCTGAAGCAAGATCTTCCTACATTCAAATTTATTCATTTGGCTCACGCTTTTTCAAGTGAGTCAGGACAGGATCCAAGCACAGGGCTGAGCAGCTGAGGGTTAAGATCCAACAGTGGCTCTCTGGAAGTCGTTGGATGGGAACCAAGAACCTTTCAGTAATTGTAATAATATAATCAAAGCAAGCGCAATGAAACAAAAGAGGCTTGTTTTTAGAAATAGGTATTAAACGGTTTGTGGTTAATGCTGAGTGAGAGTCAGCCACTATCACAACTGGCACAGAGCGAACCTTCACAGCGAGATGATATTGCTCTTGTTTATCTGTCAGTCCGCTGGCAGGAATGTAGGTGTGTGTGTAGTGGGAGAATAAATGCGCCTACAAATCTCTCCACGTTTCATGATCAGGCACACCAGGAGCTCAGATTCAGTGACCAAAAGGTTGTGATTTCCAATTCCAGGACTGTCTGAATGCCACTGTTGGTGCCACTATTGGTAAAAGCCTTTAAACTGCAAATCATTCTCTGGAATTCAATTATTACTGAATGGTGGTATGAGCAGATACAGCCCACTGCTTAAAATATGAATATGGCAGCAAGTAACACAGAACATCCATCCATCCTGCTTATCCTAGACAGGGTCGCAGGGAACCCATCCCCCTCAGGGCCCAAGGTGGGGGACACCTTGGATGGGGTGCCAATCCATCACAGTGCACAATCGCACACACACTCACAGACTATGGACAATTTAGAGATGCCAATCAGCCTACAACACATGTCTTTGGACTGGGGGAGGAAACTGGAGTACACAAAGGAAACCCCCGAAGCAAAGGGAGAACATGCAAGCTCCGTGCACACAGGGCAGAGGCGGGATTCAAACCCCCAACCCTGGAGGTGCTAGGCAAACATGCTAACCAGTAAGCCATCGGTAACCCAGGACATGGCAGCTGGATTACAGCTGGGAAATAGTTTATTACAGTACTCATATTTCATCATCATACTGCACTGAGTCAGATATACTGTAGAGCGCTCCGCTTTGTTAGTGATGGAGGAATGCACATGCGCAGTAGCAGTATGTTTTTGTGTTATTTGAGCCAAAGGCCACACTTTATTTACACCATTTTGTTTTTTGACAGACTGACATCTTGTCAATCTGTTTCTGGTCTCTCTCCATTCAAGCAGATAGAAGCCTGGTCTTGTATGACTGAAAACATCCACCTGGGAGTGTTGCCAAGATGGCCGCCGATTTTGCAAAAACTTCACCAGAAGAACTTTGGTAAGCACTCTATCAGTCATACACACGAATGTCAAATCTCCACATACTGTAGCTCCATCCATCCACAGAAGAAAAATGACTGGATTTATAAATATGAATCAAAAAGTCAATTTTCTCCCCAATTTCCTCCATATTTCTAATAACTGAGGTGAAGATTGGATATTTTAAGGATAATTTAAATGAAACGTTACAGGTGTATTCAGATAAAGTGAAAAGAGATGGCATGGGTAATGAAAGTGTGTGTGTGTGTGTGTGTTTAAATGTGTTGGGGGGGTTGAACTCCTGACCCTTGGTTTAGACAGTGATGTAAAGCTGTCAATAGTTCATTGTCTCATTTTGGAACAAATGTGACTGCAGGACATGGTATGTCCTTTTTACAAGCCTGTGTTCCTGTGTTCACACACTGGAAAGTGTGTTATCACGCACACATAGCTGACCTGCACCCACACAATACACTGCTGCCCTCTGCCTGATTGCAGTCTTTGATAAGGTACACACATACACATTAGGGATGTAACCAAATACGACTGCATTATTCGGCTTGAGCACATCATGTGTTGTAAACGAACATAAGTACAGATATATGCAGGTTTCTTTGCCAGAAAGGGCATCTATTTGAGATTAGATCCTATCGGTAATAAACGGAATACCGCGGGACACAACAAAAAGTCACACAAGTGAGAGGTTTTTACTTTTTTGAGTGTGAAGCTTGCCCGACATGCAAGGGCCACCCCAGATAGCAAAATTGCTGTGGCCCAGATCCGGCCCACACCTGACACTTTCATCCGGCCAACATACCGCGTGGAATGATGGCACTTGGGCGGTCCATTCCTGTTTGCCAGATTTGGGCCACATGCAACATATGTGGGCCACTTTTGGTTTATACCCAGATTAGCTTTTGTCGACTGTGCCACATTTTTGCCAAAGGTGGCCCACATTTGTTTTGTGATATTTGGGCCATATTCACTATTTACCACATGGACCACTTTAGGGTCACATCCAGATTACACATTGCCGTGAGCATCGCATCTTTGCCTAAAAAGGCCCTCATGTGATTTGGGATATTTGGGCCATATTTGCTATTTTAAATGTGGGCCACTTCAGGCTCATATCCATTTTGTCTGGGCCAAAAGAAGGCCAGCAGTGCCGCATCACTGCCTGAAGTGGCCCACATCCGGATGCTATCTGGGACGGTTCTTAGTAACTGCCTAGTCAGGGATACAAACAAAAATAGTAACTGCATGAGTGCGTATCTGAAGACCAATTATGAACATGATTGATGTAGCTGAGGATGAGGAACTGTCAGAACCAGAACTTGGCATTTCTAACTTTTTTAATTTGTTTGTTTCCAGGGGCTCAGGGTTCATAAAAAAAGTGCCTGTTTAGGCCACGCCCACTTCAGATTTAAATACAGATACATATACAGATACAGGTATAGAGCGCTAAACAGATACAGATGGCCGCTTTGTGATACACCCCTAATACTCATACACACCTCACAGTCAGAAAACGCTTTCTCAACTTCGTCGACTTGGGGTCATCCTCTCAACCAGTTCTTTCCCTGTTTACAGCGTGACATCAAATCAACATGGCCGCTCACAATGTAAACAGTATAAGATCCCCCTTCTCTACTTTTAAATGAGTTTATAGCAGTATTGCCTTTAGCTCATGTTAATATACAGACTTTTTTGAGTTTTGAGTAGGCAAGTTGTTGCTAAGCTACTATTGCTAGCTATTGTTGCTGTGCTGCGATTTCAGTCCAAAATGTTGCATGAATGTTTGATTGTTCACTACAGTAGAACAGCACCAATAGTCAGGCTTGCAACTGTAAAAGCGCACTTAAAGTAGCTTTTTATGAGCTTTACGGGCTCTGACAGACCAAACAAAAGACATACTTTCGTGAAGGCATCCCGAGGTGAGAAATGACGTTATTACAACTTGAAAACGACCACTTACAGTACAAGGCACCATGAACGCATCATTAGGCGCTGTGTGATGCAACACACAACATTTGAGTTTGCTCTTGTGGTTTCTGGAGAAATCATGCGCCCTACACAGTGATGCCAATTAGGTAATTAAACACTGAGGCTGAATCAAATCTACATCCCAGGTTCTCTCCTGGAAACAGCATCACGTGCACGCACATACACAAAAATTAATACACACTCGGCTCAGCATGCTGCCCGCTACCCGTCCGCAGGATTTGATCCAGAATTCCAGTGACTCATATGTAACTGTCAGCGAGCTGCTCGTTTCAGATTTCTCGCTAACACGTTCAATTCAAATGGGATTAACAGGAGAGGAAGTGTGAGCGCTGTTAAGCACAGGCAGGTAGAGGGGGTCAGTCAGGAGGTCAGTGTGTGTATCAATCTCAGAAGGTGAATAACCCAGCAGGTTATGTTAGGTTAATGCCTCCTCTCATTCTGGAGCAGTGTGTATGAGGATATGACTACATTAAACCAAGGTGGCTTCACTCTTCAAGATCGAATTACCCTGATGCTTAGCCGTTTTCTGATGCACTACTTGAAGTAGGTGATTAAGATCAATTGCTCTTGGGATTTGTACTCAACTCCAGGTCAGTAGCATAAAACATTAACTTCTGACCTTCTACAAACAAATAAAACCAGATTCAATTTTTAATATTAAACAAAGATTGGTTTAACTCTGGTTAGGAGGAGGGTGTTTGGCTTCTCTGTAGCTTTGGATGCAGAAAATAAAGAGAATTTGAGAGAAGCCGAACTTCACCATATGGAGCTACAGTTAAAGTGGGACATCACATGGTATATTGGTGAATGTCCCATGTTGTTATTTTTAGTTATTTTAGAATATCGGCAATGAATGAATAAATGTTTTCAATTCAACACATATTCAATCTCTTTATATTGGCTCAATGTTGTTGTTGCGATCTGATTGGTCAAGGCCTAAAGAAATTGCTTGACGTTACTCGTCACTTTTTCTCCAAACTTTTTTCAACTCTGGAAGTGCTCCGTGGTGACCAAAACACATCTGTAGCAGCCACTTTTTTAAAAGTGTCTGCCTTTCCTATGGGAAATAGGATTAAATATAAAACCTGCGCTGACGTTTGAGACACACACACACACACACAAAAAAAAAAAAACGCCAAGCGTGAAAGCAGCACTTTCACACAACTGTTACTGATCTGCCCTTGCGATGTGATTGGTTAAGCTCGGGTTGTTCACTGGAATATTAATCAACCACCCAAAGGGACAGATGTATAATTCATTAGAACTCCAGGCCTGCTAGGAATCAAGAATCTCTAGAATATTTGCTTTTGTTTTATTTTGCCATCCAAAGACTCTCCAGAAGCCTTTCAGAGGTTGGAAATGATCCTGAAGAGAAAAAAAAAAGCCCCGACCGTGACTGACGTCAGTTTGAAGGATTCAAAGGATAATCTTGGAAAGGAAAGGAAAATCGATGATCTTTCTGAGTATAGGGGGGAGGCGAGAGTGTAAAGGCAGCATGGAAGAGTGTCAGTCTCAGTCTGCTGAATCTGATACACACACACACACACACACACACACACACACACAGGCATAAAGCAGACGGGCACGGAGAGAGCCGAGAGTGTTAACCAGGGACAGATCTGAAGAGCTGCAAATGTGCCACCCACTAAGCGGAAATGTGTGTTTGTGTGTGTGTTTGTGTGTGTGTGAAAGCACCACTGCTATGGTGTCCCAGCAGGCTTTTTTCAAATTCCAGAGGTCACAATTTGTCTCCACTGTGTTTCCTTCCACAAACCTGATATAACAGGATATAACAGCCCAATCTATTTACTTATTTACTTATGAATACTTACGAAAACCCATACATATAGCAAGTTAAACATCATCATTATCTAGCACTTGCCTGATTGCAGCCTCAGGTGCTCTGGCCACATAATTTGGAGCATCTGATATTTTTTGCACAGTTTTCTGGCCACAAGCTACAGGATCTTAAAAGTTGTAATCTGATTGGCTCGCCACACTCAGGTTACTTTTGAACACAGTGACATGATGAGTTTTTCGGCGCATGATACCGTTGCTGGACTGAAAAAAGTTCACGGAATACCATCTTTAAAAGTTATTAAAGAGTCTTGCAAAGGAAGACTTGCAGCTGCTTAGTGCTCTTTTAGACATTGTTAGCTATTTTTTCTGTTACCAGAGGCCAAAAAAAAAAAAGGAATTTGCGTCTGTTTTGGGGGCGCCCGTGTTCAGCAGTGAATTTATTTGTAATGTCACACATCACAGTATTGATTAATGGCTAGGTTCAAATGGTTTAATTTTATTGTGGCAGTTATATATATGGTGTTTTACTTTCAATAAAGCTGTCCGTTTTATATCTGTACCAATGTTATAGTGGAGAGGTGTGTAATTGTTTGCCCAGTAAGGCCCCTCACACCCCTCCCCTTTCCCATTGTCCTGCTCACCAGCAGCTAAACACAGAGTCACGATACTCTACACACAGAAACCCAACCGTGTCCGGACTAATCTTATAACAGACTTGCAGTGATAAAATAATTCATTTGTTTATACTGATTAAAAATGTCTGATAAGTCGATTTCCATTCCGCCGGTGGATTGGAATGCCAGTGTACTGTGAGAAAGGGTTAATTAATGAACATGTCATACTTTTTATCCATTTATAGTTACATTTAATTTTGTGGCATGCCAGTGTACTGCGAGAAAGGGTTAATAGCAGGTTAATGGGGTAAATCATCATCCATCTGTAAGTAAATCCCTGTGTTTGTTTTTCAACAAACATTACCTGTTATGACTGCTCAAGTCTTTCCCCATCTAACTACTTTTTTGTGGGAAATGTGGTGGTATTCACATGTATTTTATATATACGCCCGTCGTCATGTTGAGAACCCTATCTGTCGAGGCTTCAATTCATGGCACACAATAACACAACTTGAAGAACATTGAGTAATTTGCTTAATTAAAAACTTTTTACATTAGCTATATGTAGAATCTTTACTGTGCATGAACTTGAGCTGTTATGTACCAAACACCGTGATCACACAATGCCAACATGTGCATCTTTTTGGTGACTCTACTGCTGAATCCATCATACTACATACATAAATGGCATCTTTAACATAGAAACAAAGAGTTGGTATGCGAGTAGAAAGATTTTAGACCAACTGTCCTCATGTGCCTTGTTATCAGACCAAAGCCTGGATTTAAGACACATATATGTAAAGACAGTAGCCTCGCAGGCTTATCTAGCTGCATGATGTGGGTTGGCAGCAGTCAATCTTAATCAATCACGCGCTGCCTCTTGTTCACACAGAACCAAAAGATGTCCTGCTTCAGCCCCACAACGACCTCCAGAGAGTCAGTTCCTGAGTGCCAGTAACTCGCAGAATGACCTTGCTTTCCTGGAAAGAATGTTTCTGCCAGGTTACCTTGTACGTACAGACTCGCAAAGAATGAAGAAGTAATTAAAAACAAATCCTCCTTCTGACTAAAATGTTCAGCGACTATATTAACCATCCTTCACTTCATTTAACTCTTTTTTGAACAGTTCTTCATGAGTTTTTCCCCATCACCCTGCTCACCAGCAGCTAAACACAGAATCACGATACTCTACACACAGAAATCAAACAGTGTCCTAACCAATTTTATAAACAGACGATAAAATGATTCATTTGTTTATACTGATTGAAAATGTCCGATAAGTCGATTTCCAGTCCTCCGGCAGAATGGAATGTCAGTGTACTGTGAGAAAGGGTTAAGTTCAATTCAATTCAATTTTATTTGTATAGCACTGTATTTATTTGTACAGGAGATCTGGGATCATTGCAAGTCAGTCTTTATGATTACAGCAGTAGTTCTAAGGGAAAAGTGTACGGTATCCAGGTGAGATTTATCCACTGAAGCAAGAATGAGTCTAGGGAATAAACAATTTTTAGGAAGTGCACATTTTTAGGGTGAATCGAGCAGATCTGGAGGCCAGGAGGCAAAAGGAGTCGCGGCAGTAGAAGTGTGTCAGGAGGTTTTGATTTATAAGCCTCGATCCTTATCTTTAAAGCGTCCGTGATATCTGGTTAGAATTGAGACCACTTTAGCAGATATTTTAGCAGGCATTCTCCGTACCCGCATCGTTTCCATTGTCTATATTATAAATAATCTTGAACAGCAGTGGATCACATCGCAAGAATAAACAAGAAAAAGTCACTAAAAAGTCATACAAGGAAAATGTAAACCGAATTTTCATCACTGATATTATGTTAAATATTCTGAAGAGAAGAAACAAGATGACATCGTCAACAGAGCTTTGATTCAACACACCCAATCATAGAGAGACCACATGTTCACTACATGATTTATTGATGATTTGATCCAAAAATGTGTTTATGTTTATCTTATTTTCTCTATCCATACCCCAACTTTTATTATTTTTTTAATAATACAGGTCTAAAAATATCTAGCTACAGTATGTGTACATTAACAGCTTAAATTCATAGTAATGTGTGTGTGTCTCTCTCTCTCTCTCTCTCTCTTTCTCTCTCTCTATGTATACAGTATATATTGAACAGCAATGTTCAGTATTCATCCATCCATTTTCCATACCGCTTATCCTACACAGGGTCGCAGGGAGCCTGGAGCCTATCCCAGCGAACTCCAGGCTCAAGGCAGGGAACACCCAGGGTGGGATGCCAACCCATCGCAAGGCACAATCGCACACACACACACACACACTCCCACACCCTTTCACACACAAACAATTTGGAAATGCCAATCAACCTACAACGCATGTCTTTGAACTGGGGGAGGAAACCGGAGTACCCGGAGGAAACCCCCAAAGCACGGGGAGAACATGCAAACCCCAGAGGTGCGAGGCAAACGTGCTGACCACTAAGCCACCATGCCCCCATGTTCAATATCTTAAATATTTAATACTCAAGATTCTGCACTATTTCTAGGTTCCTATTTAGATATGTGTGATATTGACCATGTTAACTGCTTTGTACAAAAGCTCAGATTTTCCTCATGTCTAATCTCTTCTACTGAAGCACGTGTTCAGACGACACTCTCATGGATTTGATCTAAAATGGATCATAAGGTTTTGTGGAGTCGAAGTGCACACTGCCATTAAAGCAGAAACGGGACGTACCAAATACTAAGAAACTCTGAAATCCATGTAAATATTTCAAAGATTCGACTTTTCAAACTGAGTCTGAGAACGTGGTGTAACTGAGAATAAAGCATCCACGTCTTAGTCCTGAGTGTGTTTGACTGGCTGTTGGTATTTACGCATGGCCAGTTTCCATCACAGTCCTACACCATCAGTCCCACTCAGGTGAATGACAAATAAACAGCTATTTATAATCCAGAGATATCAAACAGGACGGCAGAAGAAACTATAAGACAGCAAACGTCAGAGTCGCTATTACATTTACAATGTGTTACTGAGACTGTCTTTTAAGCCTCGTCCTTCTTTTTCCTAAAAAGTGAAGATGACTCTTTTGACAAGCACATGCATCTTTATTTTAGGCGATGTGACGCGTGGAAGAAGTACGATAAGCCACTGTCAGCGTTTACGGGGGAAAGACAGTCAAGGACACAACTGAACATAAAAGTCCCAAAAGCTAATGGTAAAAGAAATGAAGAAAAATGCTTGAGGATGATGCTAGCTGGCGTCTGCTGACTGGTATACTTTGTTAGCATTTTTCGCACTCCTTTGCTTCATTGCTATTAATGGGCCGCTTTTGGAAAGCTCTACATCTAAATTAAAGTTATCAGTGATAGAAATGAAGAAGAATGCTTGGGAGGAAAGTGCTACTGATTGTCATGCATGGATAGCAATGCTAGCATTCTGGTGAAGACACCTCTAAAGCTGAATAAAAGTTAGTTTGACAGAAAAGAAATGATTAGAATGTACTGTTGCTTTTTTGTTTGTATGTTTGTTTACTTTTTATGTATGGTTAGTGTTTTCTTCTATTAAAGGACTAATAGGACTAATAACTTCCAGTTGTGTTCTTAAGCTACATGGAAATGGGTTAGCATGAAACCATGCTAACTGATTCCCTCTCAGTTGAGTTAGCAACATTAGCACTGTTTTTGGATTCTCTAGGAATTATTTTCACTTCAGGAGGGGAAAAAATTAATAATAATATTTCAGTAATAGCCTGAAATGTAGGAAAGAAGTGCGTCAAAAGTAAAAGCTTACATACACGCACGCACACACACACATCTGGGTCAGATTTCGCAACCCCTGCAGCATATGTAACTAATCATTGTGACTAGGCTACACTCCAGCGTGCAGTGCCTTTATACCCCAACCCCCAAAATAAAATCACACTCCTACATTCTCACTAGTCATGTACATGAGCTGAGTCGCAATTCACTCCCTTATGTTTCTTCCAGTTGGTAAAGCCTCAGTAAAGCGTGTCTTGGTAACAAACATAGTTCTGTATTAACAGCAATGTGCAGTGTTCAGTGGTATTTGTTTTAAGGATGAACTCGTATTTGTAAACCAGTGGTTTACATTTATTTGAAAAGAAACATGGCTAAGGGGTCCGATTGGGACAATATACAGTAAGTCACTGCCTTAGATGAGTGCTACAATCATATGATGCTAGTAAAGGAGTTCAGATATTTAGCACTGCAGATCATCAGCTCAGAACAGCTTCAGATAACTAGAAGATGAGTCTTCTGGGAGTTGGTTCATGCTATGGGTGGCAAAATTGCTAAAAGCATCGTCGTCACTCTAAGCACCATTTGTGATGTCACAATTGGGATGTTCAGGTGTGTGACAGCACCATTTGAACGTTGAGGAGTGTGACATCATAATTAGAACGTTTGACAACCTGATCTCATGATTATACAGCTCAGTAATCTGCCACCATAAAGAGAATGCTTGGTTATGTAATATGCTAAGTGGATTGTTGACTTGTGATGTCACAAACGGAATGTTCAGGAATAGGCCACGATAACTAGCATGTTAGTAATGTGACATCATAAATAAAAAGTTCCGCAGTAGTAACAGCTTAAACGGAATTTTTGGAACGTGACCTTAATGAAACATTAGGTCATGTGACACGTAACAGAATGTCGAGTAATGTGACATCGTAAATAGATGCTAGGATGCTATATGCTAGGAATCTGATAAATGGAATATTAAGAAGTGTGACATCACAATGAAAATGGGAGAAATGTCGCAGTATAAAAATTAATTGAATGGAATGCTCAGTCATTATGAATAAGGGTTAGGGTCAGGTTAGGGTTACTCTATAATTTGGCATCACAAACGATGCTCAGTTATATGACATCATAAATAAAACTTGACATTGTTATCGTAATGTGACATTATGTTTAGGAATGTAATGAATAATACTTTCAGGAATGTGACATCATAAATGGAATGCTGAATATTGTAACATCATAAGTGGAACAGTCAGCTGATGCGACATTTTTCGACAGAAGGTTCAGTAATGTGACATCACAAACGTAACGACTGGTAATGTGACATTCACACAGACGTCTCGTTAGTATTTATGAGATGAGGTGTTTATAATGGCTTTGTGATGATAATGAGTGATGCTGTGTTCTGCTGATTCATGCCGTGGTTAGTTCTGTCACTGTAGCAACACACACACACACACACACACACACACACACACACACACACACACACACACACACACACACACACACACACACACACAGATTTTCATGTCACCCATTATCGTCACAAAGCCTTCATAAACCCATTACAGCCATGGATTATATTATGGATTATATTATATATATTACTGATGGATTATTCATTGTAAACAGCATCACTGTTAGAGATGAGTCTCTTCAGTGATTCGTGTCATTTGAGTCGCACGATGAACATTAATTTTCAACGTATATGCACAATATGGAGCTTCGATTTCAGCAACAGAGACAAAGTGACAGCGACATTATCTTAACTCTAGGCAAATTAGGTATGACGTGGTAAAGTGACAAATCCAAACATTTGGCTCAAATGATTCCTCGACGCGTGTGGTCTAACGTTTCTTCATTTCCCCACTCATAAGTTTAGTTCTGACCTGGAATCAGTTCTCATTTACTGTTTGTGCAAAACTTGAAGAAATACTAATAGCCATGGTTTCATCTTGTCCTGTCATAAACGACCTCTTATTAAATGTATATACTGTAGAGACCACAAAAATAGCCTGGAAGGAAGTAGTAGACATCAGTGTTGCATCTGGTCAGTGTACATACAGTGGTGCTTGAAAGGTTGTGAACCCTTTAGAATTTTCTATATTTCTGCTTGAACATCACCTAAAACATCATAGTTTGAAGCCTACACACATCAGAACATCTGCTAGCTGATGAAAAGCTTACACTCAGAGGATGAGTAAGACAAGTTTAAGAGTCTAGGAATGGTGTGTTTGAATCAGTGGCAGGTGTTGTATCAGGCTTCAGCGGGGGGAAATAAACATGAAGGTGACAGTGAAAAACATCACTTCACAGATACAGATTACCCAAAAAAAGGTCTAGATCCCCCTGGAACATGTCGATGAAAGTGTATATATTGTTTTGTGTATTTAATTGTGATTTTTGGTCATTTTCTATTTATTACTATTGTAAAATATGAATTGTAATATTATTATTAATTTGTATAACTACCTTCCTGCGAATACTGAAAAAGTGTTATGCCCCCGTTAAATACAACATTATATTATATACATACAACAGCCACTTTTTTAGGAACACCTTTACACCTGCAATTACCCAATCACCCAATCATTTGGTAGCAAAACAATTCTTACAGTCATGCAGATACAGGTCAAGAGCTTCAGTTGTGCCAGACAGGCTGGGCACAATAGTCTCTAGATTTATACAGAATGGTGCAAAAAAGAAGAAGAAAAGAAAAACATCCAGTGAGAGAAAAGTTCTGCGCAAGAGAGGTCAGAGGACAATAACCAGACTGGTTTGAGCTTACAGAAACACTATGGTAACTCAAATAACCACTCATTACAACCACGGTAAGCAGAAAAGCATCTCAGAATGTACAACACATCGAATCTTGAAGCATATGGGCTACATCAGTAGAAGACCTCATCAGGTTCCACTACTGTCAGCTAACAACCGGAATCTAAGGCTACAGTAGGGCACAGGCTCACAGAAAATGCACAGTTGAAGATTGGATATAGACCAGGTGCTGTTTTTCCAATCTTCAGAATAAGGACACAGCCAAGGTCCTCTGTGCTTTTCCTTCTCTCTTTTTTATGCAGCATCAAGCTATTGATCATGAGCATTGAGTTTTGTAGGAAAAATAGTATCTGAAATTTTGCCAGAGCCGAGTATGCGAGAAATCATACCACAGTGAGGAAAATCAGCTGCACAACTCATCAGCAGGACGTTGCAATCAATGTACTATCAATAATTAGTCACTCCCGATAAGACAAATTGTGTCTTATTGCCTAAATGGCACATCACAGAACCCTATCAGTGTAATCTAGTTTAGTTTTTGTCGTCTTTTGTCCAGATGGGTACTACTGTAACTACTGTTGTAGCCCGACTAGCGTAAATATTCTAACAAATGGCATATTACACTGAAAGAATTTGTCCATAAAATCATAACATGACCTTTTCCTGTCTCCAGATGTAAAGGCATGGGGAAATAAATCAAGACCAAGAGCTTTGGGGATGTATGGGATAAGATACATTATTAATCATTATAATTAAGATTCTTCATCTCAAACAGTGGTTTGAGTTGCTCAGTAGCAGAGGACTTCCAGCTGAAATTGTGTTCCTCAAATTAGGTGTCACTTACACACTGTCTTCCACCACCATGCCTCGAGCAGTGAGAACCCAGGAGAAGACGATGACATCAACAACAATTTTCCTGCTCTAGTTGATCTCATGACACAGTGACACGACAAGAGGAATGGAAATTAGAGCTGGGATGTTGTTTCCATGAAAAAAACAACAACCCACAATGCATTTTTTTTTCTGTTGGAAAAGTGAGTAAACCTAGGCAAAACACAGACAATAGAGCTTTTCTTTCTATTTAACAATAGGAGTAAACTGGCCAAGGTTCCCAGTGGACTGATCTGATCTGATTGTCTGCCTGTGTGGTGGTGAAATCTAGAGATATAGTTAGCAAAAAAACAAACAAACAAAAAAAGGCTGGCCTTTAAAACACACTGAATCTTCCACGGAGGACTCAGTCATGATGTCAGCAGTTTGGTATAATGATGTCCAGACTGTCTTTTGAAAAATGCATGGATATGGATTCATTAAAAATGGATAAAACAGCTTCAGGGCAGCATGCTTTGACTTCAAAACGTGTGAAACACTTGATGTCTGTAAGGAGTTCCAAAAAAACATCAGGGGGATAATTGGGATATAAAATAAAATTTAAAAAATTGACTACCAACAGTCCAAACCGAGTAAAGTATATGAGATTTATTATACATCCGGCATACATACGTACAGGTAGTACAGGACGCCTGGTTTGGTCATGTGCTATAGGTAGTGACCACAACAATAAGTTGTTGAGTACAGGTGGTGGAAATGAGATTCTCTCCATGATAAGGTGAGGAGCTTGACAATCCTGGAAAACCTTGGAGCAGATCTCCTCCGAATCAAGAGGGGTCAGTTTAGGTGGTTTGGGCACCTTGCAAAGATGCCCCCTCATCCGAGCCCCCACTAGAGCTGTATCAGACATGTCTGAAGTAGAGCCAGGACCTGCTGGAGAGATTTTATCTCACAACTGGCTTGGGAACATTTGGGGATCCACCAGTTGGAACTAGAATCTGTGGCCTGGAAAGTCTGGGCTAACCTGTTGCCACCACAACCCCCAGGAAGAGCAGAAGGAAAATGAATATATGCCTTAGATAGAGGTGGTGGAGGCTTCACAACTGACCACTTGCAAGTCTCATCCTATTTTCCTACCCCTACAATCACTTCTTAGCAAAATTTGCCATCCATCATTAGCTCAGTTATGTTTTCAGCGCTCTGGCAGACACACCACAGTTTCCCATTAGTGATATTCTTTAGAATAAGATGAGGAAAATCATGAATAATTAATGGGTGCGGGTGGCTTCATCCAATTACAGAGCACTAAGCAGCTGCCACTTCATTCAATCATAGAGCAAGTAAATCCAGTAAATGATGGTAGATTGATGGTCAAGAGACACCTGATCCCCTGGCAGAGTAGAGGGGTGTATTTTCAAAGCTATAAACAGACACCAGCTTTCAAATGATCTGTGTATTCAACTAAAATTTGAGAAGGTACTACTAAGGCCCGGATAAACATCTAACATGACTGAATTGTGACAACAGTCACCTTTTAATGCTTAACCATTAATGCTGAATTTAAGGCTATAAATAAGAAATCCATTTGAAATGCTTATGTTTCACAGTGGTGCGTCAAGTTACCATGGTCTCTAGAAAGATGAGACGTCTGTTTTGATGCAGAAAATAAACAAACTTTTCTGTCCAAACATTTGTTTTTTTGTCATCATCTTTTCTTTTTTTTTTTAACAAACCATCTTGTCACTTCACGAATCAGACCAGAAATTAAATAAACAATCTATGGAAGTTAGGAAAACTCTCCTTTCTTGATGAACTGCCTTCTGTAAATCATTTACGTAAATGTACATGATTGGACGCAACAAGCTGCAAGAGGATCTGATACAGAAGCCATGATGGTTCAGGTCGCAGAACTACAGTCGAACAGTTCTGCTACAGTAATTTCCGAGTTCACATTCAACTGGTCAACTCATTTTTGCTGCTTTTCAGATGGTAACATTAGCAATCCATCCATCTATCCATCCATCGTCCATACCGCTTATCCTACACAGGGTCATGGGGGACCCTGGAGCCTATCCCAGGGAACTCAGGGCACAAAGCGGGAGACACCCTGGACAGGGTGCCAACCCAGGCCAGGGCACTATCGCGCACACATTCACACACAACGGACAATTTGGAAATGCCAATCAGCCAACAACACATGTCTTTGGACTGGCGGAGGAAATCAGAGTACCCAGAGGAAACCCCCGAAGCACGGGGAGAACACGCAAGCTCTGTGCACACAGGGGGGAGGCAAGATTTGAATCCCCAACTCCGGAGGTTGTGTAAACACAACTACCATATGAGAGGTTAACTAGCTAACTAGTCTTTGCTAACTTAAAAAAAATTAACATGAAGCTGATTTCATGCAGATTGTTAATACAGTGTTTACCATGTTAAACATGGGTTTAGCATGTTAATTAGGTAATGAAAGTGAGCAAATTTTTATCTTTATATCAATTTCTTAAAGTAATTTAACAATACTTTATACTAATATATAAAGATTTTGTCTGATTCCCAAAAGGTTTACTTAACTCCATGACCACAGCCTGCAATTTTTCAGAAACCCGCCCTTGACGCAGCGGTAACAAAGCATGAATGGGGCTTGGAAGTAGTCAATTAAGACACCACTGTCACATAATTGAAGCATGCATTGATCTATTGTGCACCCATGGGGTCAGGGTGAAAGCTGTTTGTGATGATGCCTGGGGTGGTCCAGGAGCTGGAGGGCAAGTTCATCCCTATTCACATGCTCACAAAGGGGAGGGGGAGTCTGATTGATTTTCAACAGGAGACGAGGAACAAAAGCGGGATGAAGTACGTGCCTCGGTCAGCTTAAAGCTCCAGCTCCATGGTCTTTTCCTGTGGAGCCCAATGGAAAGCTCCTGCTCCAAAAGCAAGCCATTCATATTTTACTTTAGTAATAGTATAATAACTACATTCGTATTAACATTTCCTCCAAAAGTGGAACTAAACTAGTATCTACATCAGAGCCTAACAAAATTAGACTATTACTGTCTCTTATCATCATAATAAGCAAGTTTTTGAAACTGAATTTCAGCTAGGCTAACATAAACTATGACAATAGTGCTAATAGTGTCCACTAACAAATTTAGCTACACATTTTTGCTAACTATCAAGCATGAGTCTTCTTTTTAAAGACTATTACTGTAGCTTTTAGCACAGTTAGCAAGATTTTGAAATGGATTTCAATCATAGCAGGTTTAATTAACACGAACTATCTAATATAGTCTGATGAATTAAGCAACAAATTTTAGCTAGCACCTTTAGTAAGTTTTTGAAATGGATTTCAGTTACAAGAACTATGATGCCAGTGCTAATAATGCTGCCCACTAAATTTGGCTACATATTTTAGCTAACGTTCTCCTTGTTTTTAGAGCTTACAACACATTTAGCAGGTTTTGTTTTTAAATGAGTCCCTGAGCTAGCAATAAGGTTAGCATATCATCAACTATTAAGACACTATTAAGTAACATAGAACAACAAATTTAGCAGGCTTTTGATTTTTTTTTCCACAGCCAGCAATAAGGCTAACATAACATTAACTATTATGATCCTAAAAATAGCATAGGATAACACAGTTAGCTACACATTTTAGCTTCCTAAACAGCCTAACAAATTCACATTGCTTATTTCTTCGTTTAGAGGCTAATACTGTAGTTTATGGCAAACAGAACAAATTATGACGATTGTTCCCTGTTCATCAAGACTTACTATAGCTTAAGACAAAATTAACAACCTCTTTAAATTCATTTTAATGGTAGCATTTCGGCTAAAAACATGAATGATGATGACAGTGCTAATAAAAATAACCTAACAAATTTATCTACAAATGTTTAGCTAACAAGATAGCTTTTTTGTTGTTTTTAGATATGACAAAATTAGCAAGTAAACAGATTTCAGTTCTACAAGTGAAACAAACATTTAAATTCATTTCAGTGCTAGCATGAACAACAGTAACAGTGCTAATAAAATAGTGTAAATTCATCTACAAATCTTTAGCTAACTACATTTAGCTTTAGTTTTTAGTTTTTTATTTGTTTGTTTGTTTTTCGAGACCAGTACTGTAGATTACAAGAACATTAATGACCTTTTGAAACAGATTTCAGTGCCAGCAGTTAGGCTAACACAACAGTGCAGATAACATAGTAAATCCCCATGCCTTTGTGATGTGTCTTTTAGATTAGCTTGTGGAGGCAACATGGCCACACTTGCACTCATGCTAAATGTCATTGCCTTTATGTGTAATTTTAATTTATGTGGGCTGTTATTAAGAACTCTAATTGTGTTGTCTAGACAGAGATTAACGATGCAGGGTCTCACGGCACGTGGCTCTGGCTTATGATATGAGCTCAGCTGGAGATATATGAACATGGTGTGCAACCATGGTGGGACAACTTTCTCCATGTTTTAGTAAAATTCATCCAACATTGCACCTTGGGTATAAAACATAAGACAATACTGGGACTGGAGGGACTGGAATTCCAAGTGGTGCAACGTCTCCAGAACAAATGTCCAAATGTCTCAATCATACAAGGCGAGAAAGAAAGAGACGCTGTTATACGCTGGACCTCGTACAAGTCTGTGACCCCCAACTCTATATAACCCATTATCCAGAGTGCTGTTCACCCCCATGGCTCTCTCATTTGGTTCGGTCAGTGCATCCCCAGACCACAATGCCTTTCTGTCTGCCTGGGAGATCTTTATGGAGGAGAAGGCACTGAGTTTCGCTTCCACATCACAAAACACACTAGACAAAGGACAAGCTGTTATTCATCGCAGCCATCCAATGCTGGTTTTATAGGGGAAACCCAACAAACACTATAGTGTGTGAGGGAGAAGAATGGCTCCCAGTGTTCCTTCCAACATGGCTCACCCTTCTATCGTAAAAATATTATTTCAGCCCCCAACTACTGCCTCCTCTTCACGGAGGACTCCTGGACTCTCCTTTATCACACCCAGACAGCCCACAACCAGCATTGCGGTGTGCTGCCTCCAAGATCCTGCTCCTGTTATTCTGTGATATAATAATGTCCTGTGCTTTCACTGTGTTCTGACATTATTTGCTGTCTTACTCTGATCCTCGAGGCTTGCCATGTAAGGCATAGACTAATCTTATTGTTAGACTAAATTACATGGTCAAGTGATATTTTCCATTGGAGGCAGTTGATATTCTACAGCCATGTAAACCATTTAAACGTAAGTCAGGGTGTAAAGTCGATCCTAAACCATACTTTGAGAAAGTATGGTTGAGAAAGCTGGTTGAAAACTAACATGGTCTAGAGTTTCATTTGCATCACCAATACTTAAAAGGTGCAACAGTCATTTTTTTTTTACTTTCTTACTAATACAAAAGGCATCAGCAGAAGGATATTGTGTGGCTGGGAAAACCCATTTGTAAAACTGTGGTCTGGGTCAGAATTCTTGTCTGTGTATACATGGACAACTTTCAGTCTTTATAGTCACTCCCCAGTGCCTCTTCACTCCGCCCCATCTAAGCCTGTTCGGAACGGAGAACATGGCAGAATCTGGTAAGCGCCCAATGAACAAAAAAAACCCCTTCATGATAAGAAATCAAGAATTGTAGTAAAACTAGCTTTTCCAAGATGGAAAAATCTATTACTTGTGAAGGCAGTCCCTGCAGGATTTCATGATTTTGCGATCGCAGAAATTAACGCAAAATCAAGCAAACTCCACAATATTCGGAGGAGCTTGCAATTTTTCTAAATGATCGTGGATCTTCCGCAGAATTGGGCCAAGACGCGTCATGTGACATCATCATAACGCGCATTCAGCCTCTTCGATTCATGTGTGTCAAACGTGAGTACAGCTAAAAGGTCTGATTTCATCACTGCGAAAGACGATGCGAAACAATTTCATGCAACTGCAGTTTCGCCAATTCAAGTAGTTTTCCGCAAAAAGAAACACAAAAAACTCAGCAAGTTGCAGGGCAAATTTTCAAAAAAGCCGCAGCAAAATCAAGCTTTTTTGGGCGCAACAATCACAAAAAAACTCTGTGAAATCCTGTACAGACTGTGAAGGGGATGGACATGGATTAGTAACCTACCAGGTTAAGTTTTAGGTTAAACGTCAGGCTATGTTAAAACTATGCTACCTAGTGCAACCATAAATTGTTTTTATTAGTTGGTAAACTCAAACATTTTTACATTCAAACTAGGCTACAATAGAGTTTACGTGTTTTGCAGATGTTCTATACATTATATGCAACTATAAACAGATAAAAAGTTTTGTTCTTTCATAATTAATGTGCAATTATTGGTAAATAGCTTTGCTATAAGAAGAATACATTTTGGGGCCTGCTGTTATAAGAAACTAATGAACTTCTGGGTGGTAATTGGAACTCCATTTCACATTGGGCCATCTGTGATTTTTTTTTTCCTATAACAGCACGCCACAAAGTGTTATTCTTTTTATATATTGCACATTTGATTGTTTTATTCCATCACTTGTAAAACTATGCCTGAGGAATCTCAGACGCTCTTCGTGCGTAGTCCGCATGAGCAACTCGGTCGTGCCACACTTACACGCTTTCAGACCCCTGAAGCTCTGCCCACGCAGCCGTCATACAGCTGAAAGCCACCGTTCACGCATCTGAGAGCAGCGCAGCCGACCTGCAGCGGAGCCCTGTCATAATAGAGAGCGGGAAAACAGGACAGCAGACAAAGGCAAAGAAACGAATCGGACAGAAGAAAGACGGTTGTGTTGTAAACAGGGGCAAGGACGGTTTTGAGAGAAAGTCTCAGACTGCATTACATATTCAGATGACAGATGGAGGGTCTTGTCTTCTTTGAACTAGGAGGGTTTAAGCTCTCTCTCTCTCTCTCTCTCTCTCTCTCTCTCTCTCTCTATTATATATATATATATATATATATATATATATATATATATATATATATATATCTCAGTCAGCAGATTAAACCCTGCAAGTGATGTTTATCTACACACAGCTAATCAAATTCAATTCTATTTCATTTCATTTGTATAGTACTGTTAACAATAGACATTGTCACAAAAACTAATGAACAAGCCAGAGGCGAAAACATTAGAATCTCAAGAAACCATGAGTGTAGCCACATTTAAAAGGGAACCCATCCTCTTCTGGGTGATGCCAGATACTGGGATTCCATCCATCCATCCATCCATTTTCCATACTGCTTGTCCTACACAGGATCACGGGGAAGCCTGGAGCAAGTTCCACACACACAGGGAGTAGGAGGGATTTGGGCCCCCAACCCCGGAGGTGGGAGGCAAACGTGCTAACCACTAAGCCATCATGCCCCCCAGATACTGGGATTATAAATTGTGTAGAGCGAAGAAAAATAATACTACTGTAAATGTCTTAAAAGGATGTTCAGTATAAATATATTGTGAATATACTGGAATGAGCACAGGGTGATGTCTTTATGATTACAGCAGCAGTTCAAGTACACAAAGTTAACATCTCTAGTGTTTCTACACACGTGGAAACAAATCGCACACTGTATATGTTAGACTAGAATTTAATTTATTCTGTCTTTGCTTTCACACAGGAGCTGTAAGGCTAACCTAGCTAACAGGTAGTAAACCAGTGAGCCAACACCCAATCTTTTCTGTAAATAAATACCCAAAATATTGATATTCTTGCTTTAAATAACATTGTCACGCTACATATTCTATCATTTTTGCATATAAATGTATAAAATTATAAAATATGTAATATAAGTATGTTCCATACGGTTCATAGAGTGCAATGATGTCTTGTTCATTACCAGGTGGATTTAATTACAGTGCATTTCTACAGTATATTGGACATGTTTATCCAAAGCGACTTGAAGGAAGATTCGACTGCGGCTCTCGGACAGTCCTTAAACTTAAACGTACAACCTCCTGATTACTAGGACAGAATCATAATACGGGAGCTAAAATAGCAATTTAGATTTTAACACAAGTGAAGCTATGTGATCATCTGCCAAACCTCCAGCATTCTGGTTCAAATGAATTTCAGTGATAGGCACTAGACTAATTTGATAACGTGATTAATGATGCCACCTACTCAATTTGGCTACACATTTTTAGCTCAGCTAACAACAAATTTGGCTACCTAGCCACCTTCCTAGACACTATTATTGCGTGCTTTAAACGACATTTTTGCACCACATATGCTACGCTAATTTTTATCTATAAGTATGTGAATCTAGAACCACAGAGTCACTCAGGCAGAATACGTTAAACAATACAGAACCACAGAGCTAAACTAGCTATTCAAATTGTAAAAAATTTAATGTGAAACTACTAGATACGAGTATCCACAGAACTTCTATTTTTCTTTCACAATTTTAAATTAGGACGTGAGACCTAATATTTATTTTGGGTGAGAGAGACTTTTATTCCATTTTAGCAACGTTAAAACCATATAGCTCCATAGTCAATTTGAATAAGGAATACTTAAAGGTGAACATCATGAATGTCTTTACTGAAAGACTACATTTGTGCTGAAGGGGAAATGATATTTTTCACCAAACTATTTCTTTAATTCTATACAATATGTGTTAAATCAATCCACTTGTACAGTGTAGGTGTTAATGCGACACAATCCTGCCTGTGAGTTATGCAACACACACGTTAACAAGTCTGCACTTCGAAATGTTCAAATGCTTGACTGATTTCATTCATCACTGCGAGGCATGATAGCGCAAGTATTTTCTTCGCTAATGTTTATCTGGCACAATAATCGTCCAGCGTGTTTGAACAGGCGTGGTTACTGCAATAAGCCTACCTTCGTGGGTCAAAATTTTCTCGGTTGCGCTAGGCTCGTCATTGTAGGTGTTCCTGTATGAGCAATAACCATGGTTATTAAGAAGAATAATAATAAAAGCTATCCAATTTTTGCACATCCAATAAAATTGTGCTTCCGATTCTCAGTTTGGAAGAGAAACATGGCAGGCTTGATTCTCAGTTTGGAAGAGAAACAAGCCTGCCATGATGCCACCCTCCTCCAAAACAGGCTCAGAAACGATCCTAGGTGCAGATTCAAGTGTGAAAACTCTCATTGTCTGAAAAGTACTGCACTGAGCCATCTGATTTGGCACTCCGCTTATGTTCCACGCTTTCTTTTTGGAGCGCTTCTCTTTAATGTATTTTTTTTTCTTCTTCTTCTTTTTTTTTGGACGAGCTATCGAAGCCGTTTATGGAGATTTTACACACACTGTGACCACGAAAGGAGGTCCAAGAGACAGATACGACCATCTGACAGACCTAGGCTGGCTGCAGGGTTTCCAATCTCCACCGGTGTTTCCTAACGAATTACGGCACTGCTGTCTCCCACTCAACAGCCGGGCCATTCCCTCTGCCTACTAAACAGCATTCATCAGATTAAAGCAATATCAGTTCACAGCGAGGCCACCGCACCGAGTCACTGAGAGGAAGTGGTTCTCTTTGAAAAAAAGAAGAAAAAAAACTTCATGGAATGGAAAGCTGTAATTGCATTGCGTTTAGAGTAATGAAACAGAATTGGCAGAACGCAGGTAGGACACAAATGGAGCCAACATCATGATGCGATTTTGACGAGAAGCCCTCGGGTGGCAAACGTACACACCATATGTGAGTATAGAATGCAAGAATCGAAAAAGTCTGCATTTTTCTGAAGGCGCTGAATGTAAATATGATAAAAATAGAGTAGAATGGGAACATTGGTATCTCTAATGTTATCAGATGGAATAAATATAAACATGTGACAGCGGTTGGTATAAATGTGCTAGCAGGGACACTGTCATTCAAAAATAAAAAGACATGAATATAAGATTAACAAATGTATTAAGGAGGATTATTTTGGATTTTTTTTTACTTGGCACAGAATGGCATGAAGAAGCAAGTCTGGAGCTGATCTCTTTCTAACCCAGACTGTACACAAAGAACATATTACTCATATTGATTTCTATATTGATTCTGTTGCTTATATTAAACTTAATTTAAACCAATTATTAGATTGAATTATGTAGAGTGAGCATTATCAATTTACGTAGTATTAACGTAAACCAATTACATTATGAAATCTCATGAGGATGTTGTGATAGAATAGCACAGCGATAAAGTGGCTCTTACAGAAAGTCAGTGACCTGGGTTCCGGGCTTTTATAATACATGATCAAATCAAGTTGGATGTACCAACACAAATTTTGTTAATGTAACTCAGTTCAATCACATTGAACCGATGTACACATTTGAATTAAGATAACTCAATGAGTTTTTTTTTTTTCACTGTAGATTCACTTCTAATAGTTTCATTATTGAGTTATTAAATCCCTAATCTAATATCGCCACCCACCAGCCGTCACTGCAGTTCACGTGCACTATAAAGGTACGTTCACACATACAGTGATTTTATCACGTCACCAGTCACTGTACTATGAAGTTGCCAGTAGGCATTCCTACTACTGCCGTAGTAACATTTATCAGTGGGCGGAACAACTAGCATTCCACTTTTGACAACAAACCAGTTTTCTTGCCGCTAAAATGAAACATTCTGGAGGGAGAGCGTTTGTATATAAAATTCTTCAGCGTATATATGCATCATATCCTACAAGATGAAGGAGAAGCAGTGTGTGCTCTTTGCCATTTCGACCTTCTATCTGCAAGTGCCGGACTGTCTGGGTCCACGAAACAATTCGGACTCACAGGCAGCATGGCAGATCTCGGATCACGTGCACTCTACTGTTTTCACTCCCATTGGTAGCTGCAACAAGTCACTCCAAATTTGCATAAAGTCAACCTTTTCTTGCATCGCGGGACACGCCCACATATAGTCGCCAATGGTTGCCGTCGTTCATGTCGCTGGAAGTCGCCAACTCTCAATTGAAAATGTAAGTCTCTGGTCACTTTGTCGCTGAGAATCGCTGCATGTGTGAATGTACCTTAAGGGTGAGTTATGTGAAGACCGCATACGTACATGGGCTATATGGCTACTAACAAATAAACACATTCACAACAGCTTTGTTTCTGTCCTCTTTCAGTCAGAATCTGTTTTAACCACAAAACAAGAAAATGCCAAATATCATACTGTATATACCATGTATATATTTTGCATTCTTAAGAGGTGGTGTTTTTTTAGAGGAAGTGATGGTGAATATGAAAATGTACCAGATGGATTTGGGGAGGTCTGAACACGCCTGCTATAAGTCATCTATCTCATTTGCACACCGTCCTATTGTAGTGCATTTCAGGAATGTGCTGGATTTTCTCCAGTATACTTTCGTGGCTACAAAATGGCAAAATTCCAAAAAATAGTGCAATGTAGTGGAGTCAGGTGTGTTTAGGAAATGAGAATTAGGAGAGTACGTGTTATGATCTAAACGAAACTACGATGTCTATGCTTTTAGCAGTGAGAAAGCGATTCGACTCTGAATCGACTCAAGTGGAAGTGAACTCAACATGTCATGTATTATTGGTTGAATGCAAACTGAGCCAATGGACAGAGCTGTGTCACTGCAAAAGAAATGACTTAGCAAGTGAAAACATCTTGAATATAGTCAAATATATCTATATAATATAGTATAATATAACAAACCAATTATAAGATTATTAAACCTATTTCTAGACTTTTTTTTTTTTGCAAGCTTCCAAGCTTCTTTTTTTCTATTGGGAGAAAATTGTGCTTCTTTCTAAAATAAATAAATCAATAA
The DNA here is from genome assembly GCA_023630585.1 of Cranoglanis bouderius. NCBI lineage: Eukaryota > Metazoa > Chordata > Actinopteri > Siluriformes > Cranoglanididae > Cranoglanis > Cranoglanis bouderius. The sequence continues at coordinate 24,420,663 of CM042539.1, forward strand.
AGGCTTAAAATTTGCAACATATCTGCCAATAGAACAACACAACTTCAAGCTTGAAATTAATACAAATGTCCAGAAATAGGTTTAATTAATTTTATACTTGGTTTAATGTAATCTTATAATAGGAAATACAAGATACAAGAATTGAATACAAGAAAATTCTTGATAAGATTACTAAGATTAATTCATTTTTTGCAGTGTGGTTCTACAGAAATGACGTGTTCCAGATATTTGGACCAAAGGTCAAAAAGAGGAAATAAACACTGAATGTGATAACTACAGGGTTTTCCAAAACTCTCCACACATATAGGGGACTATGTTTGCCAGCACCACGTCAGATGTGCCTTTGTCAGTGGATGTTCGTGGACGTCCACTTCTCGGCTGGTTCGCACCACGTTCAGTCTTTTTGAATTTGTTAATAAATGTGGTAACGTGTGTCGTGTGTGATGTGGTCGCCATGTTTCCTGTTAAAGTCCATCGCAATCTTGCGACAGCTTCCCGATCATGAGATCGATTTCAATACATTCGTATTGAGAAATGATTTCAATACATTCATCTTTTGCTAAAAAGTGTGGAGTCTCTGTATGGAGACTTTTGGGACAGCCTGTAGTTATTCATATAATTATCTAATCATTTAACTCCGTTATCCTTGAGGTTCTTTTTTTTTTCTTATTTCTGTGAGTTTTATGAGGACGGTTTCAGCCCTACGTGCCTCACAAACTTAGCGGAATAGCATACGGACCAGACCAAAAGTATTAATAAATTTTCACTCTGATTCAGACTCAGACAGAATGTGCTTTCAGTTTCATAGAAGGATTCCTCAAACAGCTAAAAAAAAAAAAAAGGCTTTATCTCAGTTTTAAAAAAAAAATCTACTTTTGAATAATAATCATCAACTGAATACAATTTATTATTACTTTTTGATGAAATAAAAATGTCTTGGTGGTTATTCTGGGCAGAGTGAGCTGATCTGTGATCTGTATTTTCTCTGAGCTTTTGGACTGACTCCAGCATTGGTTTGGGGCTGTAATAACCTCTCTCTCTCTCTCTCTCTCTCTCTCCATGTCAGCTACTGGCCAGGCAGAAAATTGCAATATCGATCGCGCTGTGATTTGGCTACGTCGCCACTTTTTCCCCTTAAAGCTCCAGGGCCGAGGCTGGAGGTGAAGCAGACCTGGAGTGGAATGAAAAACACAGGAATAAAACAGCAACCGGAGATTTGATAGGCGATGAAAGAAGGTGGCTTTTTTTTTTTTTTTTTTAACCGTTCCATGTGCCATCGAGGTCAGGCAGACTTCTGGCTCCCGACTGACTCCATTACAAATCCAAACTTCAATGCCAAGGCACTCTGGAACCGAAAAAAGGCATTAGTGCCGAGTAGTGGGCTGCATTCCTGGGCTCAAGGCCAGGACGAGCCCACAGCGGCTCTAAGAGAAACCCGACTAGCTTCTTTAGCATTTCACTGCGTGACTCACAATACGGCAAACATTCCTCTGAAGCTGGAGCTATGCTAATAGTGTTAGAAATAACGAACACCAAAGAACACACTTCTTGGTGCGGTCATAGTCTAAATCTATGGTTCTCAAAGTGGGGCCCATGAATTGTACCCAGGGGATGTGAAAGATTTTTCTTTCAGTAAGTGAAATACAGTCTGTACAGAGGTGGTGGGTTAATTTTCTGTTAAAGCGAACAGACAAAACAAAACAACAGACAAAACAAAACAACAGACAAAACAAACACAATCAGAGCAAGTAAAATAATATATATAAATATTTTTTTTTTTTAATTTGCAGCACAAATTACCCTCTTATGTTACTTTGCATTTCCAAACCTGAGACGCAGTTTCAAGTAACTACATGAAAAAAAGATTCAACTGATATTATGTTATAAGCATGAGGAGTGGAAGTGTTGAGCAATACAAAGATGCTTTGAATAGAAACTATAATAATACTTCTAAAACACACTAATCCCAAGAATTAGTCTAGTTCCTGAGCATTTAATCTGTAAGACCTGGTGCCAACGTTGGGCCTCAAACAGGAAAACAAATTTAGTCATAAATTATTCACAGCAGTGTTTAGACCAGTGGTTCTCCAAGTGTGGTCCGGGGGTCCATGAAGCATTGTTCCAAGATTTTTATTATTGTTTGTTACAGTAGTGGAAATCACAACCCACATTATTATATTTAGCACCAAAGTCAGCTCATAATGTGACCTAATGTCTTCTATCCGGGAGAGTTTAGGAATAAAACGTTCTATGGCTCCAAAAAAATATCATTTGACAAATTTAAATAATGCTCATGAAATAAATCCATACTGAGGGGGTTTGTGGAATCTATTTTTCAGTTTTATTTTTATTTGTATATCGCTTTTAATAATGGACATTGTCCCAAAGCAGCTTTACAGTAATGTATAAATTCAGGATATAGATTTTAAATGTATGAATTTATTCCTAATGAGCAAGCCAGAGGCCACAGTGGCAAGGAAAAACTCCCTGAGACGATATGAGGATGAAACCTTGAGAGGAACCAGACTCGAAAGTGAACCCATCCTCATCTGGGTAACAATGGATAGTGTAATTATAAATAAATCCCTTCTATAAATGTGCTAATACTACATGGTCAAATAGTGCAGTTGTGTAACAGGAAATTCATTACAGTTTTTACATGAAGTCTGTTTTGTTGAACTTATCAACTGTCCACTGATGGAGACTGGAGTGCAAAACTGCTTGTGGCAGTTGTAATCCTAGCCATCATAGCATAACTGTTCATATGAATTGAGGTCCAATCTTTATCTTTTTAAGTTTTTTCTTAAATCTTTATGGTTTTTAAGTGGTACCATCCTCAGTAATCTACAGTTAAAGGGGTCATGTCGTGTTTAGGAGATGCTCTTTCACTGTTTGGTCATCATTAACTGTTTTCAGCTCTCTGTGAGCTTTACATTTTATGGAGTTTTTTGGGTGTCACTACATTTAAATCAAACTGTGCCGTGGACATGTTTCGTAATTTATGGCTGGTTGGCATTTATCAAAATCAGCTGAAAATGTTGTAAATCTGGCAATTTTTTAGTTTGGCTTAGCCCACAAAAACATTTACACATGACTATAATCGAGGCCCATGAACAATAATTTTCTCTTATTCATGAGGCTGAGAGGATTCTGGTTCTTTCTTTCAGATCGCTATAACAGAAAAGTTACATTACACTATTATTACATGCACACAAAGCAGCATCAACGAAAACACTCGATTGCTAACGCAGCCTTCTTAGCATTTTATATAAAGTACATTGATGGGGGGTAGAGGTCGACTGATTGATCGGTTTTGCCGGTTAATCAGCACAGATAACCGATTGCTGGTACTATCGGTTCCACACCGATAGTTTTTCCCGTTTGCAGTCGTTGCGGAGCAGCTGAGAAGGGTCCGCTGTCATTACACAGTTCAAGCGCGGCCCCTAGAGGCGAAATAAATACTATCGCTGACAAGTTTTGTTGTGTTATTTGAAGTGTTTTTTGCTTCATTTTGGATGTATATCTTTAAAAAAGTATTAAACTATTAAAAAAGTACAGTACATTTTCATTGTACAGTCAGTACTGGTCATTTTTGTAATCAAGTTCAGCAATATTTTACTTTGAGTGTTATGTTTTCATTCAGTATCAATTTTAAATACTATCGGTTGATTAATCGGTTATCGGCAGGTACTGCCCAACTTAGTTAGTGGTATCGGTCAACCTCTAATGGGGGGCAGATTGGATGTGATTGGCTTAACCCTTGGGGCTATTTTGGCTATTTGGAGATTCTTGAAGATTAAACTATAGTACAACTTCATTAATAGTTCTTATAATATTAGTTTCTGCAGTGTATTTTAATAACGTTTCAGGTTGAAAAAGGTTTAATGTCCACAAAAAAAAAAAAAGAAAAAAAAAAAAAAAAAAAAAAAGAGCTAGGCCTGGTCTGACATATGTGTGTTCTTGTGACTGGATGTTTCCTCACGACCCGAGGGGGAATTGATATGCAGACATGGAACAGCAGGATCCTGTTTGGTGTGCTCCGATTTCTCTCTACACCCCCCCCCCCCCCCACACACACACAAATGCAGATGTCTATGAGCCAAAGACAAGGCCCCCTGCTGAAAAAGGCGTCAGCGCCTGAGCAAGCAAATAAACAACGCAGTCCACAGTTATCCAGACTTCAGACTTTTGTTTCCACTGTTTAGTAAGAAAAGGAAGCAGCATTCAGCAAAACGCCCCAGAATCCACTCCAGAATAGAGTTCCTGAGAAGTGTACCCAAACAGATTACTTGTATTTGTACCTCAGTTTCCTGTGTGAGTGAAACGGTGTGATAAACATCCAATCCACACAGTATCCCAGTTTGTTTTCATTACAATGATGGCATTAAATGTCATATCACACTGAGGAAGGATCCTTCCTTCCTTCCCCAGATCACCTTTCTGTATGAGGGAAACAGTATGATGAATCTTTCTTTCTTTCCCAAGGAATATATCAATATTAGCAAGCACAACGCCTTCTGGTAAACAAATATTTAAAAAAGAATCTGAAACATTAAAGTTCATGATGCGATATGAAAGCATAGTGTCGCACTGCGCCTCTAATATGCATTTCCATGCTAAATCTTTTAATTTGATCAGAATTAGATTTTGGAGCTGTAGTATGGATTTGTGTCAGAATGTTGTTAATGGCTGTAAAACATTGCTTGTCCTCTATTTAGGCACTCAGCAGCAGGTCAGGACAGGAAGTGACAGGCAGAATGTTTCCACTTCCCAAGAGCGTGTGTGTGGAGTGACCTCTCACGCTGATAAGCTTTTTGATGACTGCTGGATATGGACACACACACACACACGCGCACACACACACATTCACACTGCTGAGACAGCACCTACCCATTCCTGTTATGGTCAAATATGTGGAGACACCCACACACACACACCCACACACAGCCCTGACATAACACGTTCAAAACTAATGTCAAAGCAAAAATGCTTTCCATCAACCATTCCTTTGAAAGATGTTTTATCCACAGGTTGCAAACACACACACATACAGACACACACACACACACACACTCACTCACTCACTCACTCACTCACTCAGGCCTCAGGCCAATCCACTGTGATGCCTCTATGGCTTATGGAAATGAGACCCCAATTCAAAGGTTTAAAAAAAAAAAAAAAAGGTTACGGCTGTTCTCAGATCTGAAAGCGATGCAGCTTTTGAAACAAATCAGACAGGCAACCCTGGCCACAGTCCCAACTAAAGAGCTTAAAAAAGACCTAAAGACACCCCTTTGCTCACCCTGGTTGAGTCTGAGAAAGAAGGGCAAAGCAAGAAGCTTAATCCAACTGATGGCTCAATTTGGTACAACTCACTTAACAATGAAAATCAGGAAAGTGCATGTGATGGAGAGAATGGGAACAATCACTAAAAATCACCTGCTTTATTATGACTTACAGTCAGGTCCATAAGTATTTGGACAGCGACAATTTTGGTAACTTTGCCTCTGTACACCATCACAATGGATTTGAAATGAAGCAGTTGACATGTGATTGAAGTGTAGACTTTCAGCTTTAATTCAAGGGGTTTAACAAAAATATTGCATTAACTGTTCAGGAATTACAGGCACGGGTTCAAAAATAATTGGACAAACTAACAATCATAACTATTAGGATTATTTTTAATACTTGGATGCAAATCCTTTTTCTATGCAAGAATTCTGCATTCATCCATTTTAGTTGTCTTCCGTGGTCTTCCAGGCCTTGGTGTTGTTGAGCTCGCCAGTGCATTCCTTCTTTTTAAGAATGTACCAAATTGTTGATTTGGGCAATCCTTAAGTTTCTGCTGGCTCTCTGATAGGTCTGTTTTATTTTTTCAGCTTAATGATGGCCTCCTTCACTTGCATCAACACCTCTTTGGACCATAAATTAAGAGTTCCCATGAACAGCTACCAAATGCAAATTCAACGCTTGGAATCGACTCTAGACCTTTTATCTCCTTAATCTGTCATGAAATAACGAGGAAACAGGCCACACCTGGCCATGGAACGAAAAAAAAAATAGCTGTAATTCCTAAATGGTTAATGCAATATTTTTGTTAAACTCTTCAAATGAAAGCTGAAAGTCTACACTTCAATCACATCTTGATTGCTTCGTTTCAAATCCATTGTGGTGGTGTACAGAGGCAAAACGACCAAAATTGTGTCGCTGTCCAAATACTTATGGACCTGACTGTATAAATATTTGTCATTTCTGAAACACTTATTTCATCTTTGTTGCCCTCATTTAAAAAAAAAAAAAAAAAAAACCTGAAAATGTTCTGTAATGAATTAATGAATGTAATTTTTCAACACCATTTCCCCCTATTTGGTTCTTGCCAATTCCCACCCACTAGCTAACTCTTAACCCTATCACACGACAGCTACTTGCTGGGGAGAGTGAAAGCTAACACATGAAACCGACCTCTGCATCTTTTTGACCTGCTGCTCATGCTGCATCACAAGACAGCATAAAACACTCAGAGGAAAGCACTATCCATCTTTTTCCGCATACATGAAGTCACAGACACCCACGATTGGCTAATTTCAGGTTGGAGAAGTCCAGTCAGGGTGATGTTCCAGCGAGTGTGTTATTTTCACTTGTAATCCAATTGGAAGAGGCCCCAAGTAGGGCGGAATACCGTTTGTGTTTTTCTTTTCATTAGAAAAGTCATCAAGTATGTTTTTTTTTTTTGCCTCCTGACCAATCAGATCGCAAGTTGGGAAGCAAACCAGGAAACAAACAAACATGGCCGGTAAAAAATGATTCTTGTGAGCGAACATAAGGAAATTTGTAACGTTTTGAATCAAAAATGTTTCAATACATTATTTTTACAATAGCATTGTAAAAATAACAAAAAATTACAACTTGTCCATTTTTTGCAACATTCACTAGTACGTGATGTGACTAGTCTCACTTTAACTGAGGTCACCAAAGACACTGAAATTCTCTTGATTTTCTGCTTCCAAAGCAACAACAAATGAAGAAGAAGAAGAAGAAGGAAAAAAATGTCTGGAAGCATCCTTGAGGGGTTAAAATATTCTCAAGGATGGCAGAAAGAGACACAGCAGTGTTGCTCAGGGGGAGATAGAGACAGAAGAAGAAGCAGGGGGTTGAGAGAGAGAGAGAGAGAGAGAGAGAGAGAGAGAGAGAGAGTAAGCAGATTGAGAGCTCTCTGAATTATTGATGTGGCTGAGGAGATGAGTCCAGCGTGCAGCTGACTCACTCCACCTCACTGAATTCTTACATCGATAACATTCATGGCAAGACAAGCACAGAGCCAGAACTCATGTGGAAGATTTGACGGAATGACGAAGATGAGAGGAAAACAATCAATCGCTCAGTCTTTTTTGTTGGACATAATACGGTCATATGGTCAAAGATAAAACCAAAATGAAAACTATGAGTGCTGACCCTATATACCATGCTAAACACAGTGCACACTACTGAAACCACCACTTCAGTGGCACATGTTCACTGGCACTGGATTTAACTCGTTTTATTTTTTCTTCCTATGTTTTTTCTTCTCTTTAACCCGTTTAATCCTGGTTTGTTATCCATCCATCCATTTTCCGTACCGCTTATCCTACACAGGGTCATGGGGCAGCCTGGAGCCTATCCTGGGGAATTCGGGACACAAGACGGGGGACACCCTGGACGGGGTGCCAACCCATCACAGGGCACAATCACACACACATTTTCACACTATCCTGACTAGTTCTCTATCAAATTCGCTAGCTACTGAGCTAGCGAGCTACACTATGGTGCTGCAGGGATACATCATGTTACCTCCATTAGTTTCTAACAAGAAAATGGTTCAAACAGAAGCTTCATCTTGAAATTGCGGGACATGTAAAGTTACATAAGAGATATTATTTGGCGAACAGTAGGTGTTGTGTGGAGTGTTAGATCTGTGTGGGTAAAAGTGGTTAATAAGTACAAGCACTTTTGAAGCACTTCAATGAAAAGAACCATTTCTATATTTGCCAGTACTTACATTTCAAAAAGCAGGCTGCATGATCCCTGAGTATCTGGGTTGACTCGGAATTTGTCATGAATTTCCCCTCTCAGTCTTGCTGTCAGAATGTACACATGGTCATCACACCAAAAATTCCTACATATGCCGATCAGCCATAACATTAAAACCACTGACAGGTGAAGTCAGAGTACCCATGGCATGGACACGTGAGCATCAGAACTGGACCATGGAGCAATGTAAGAAGGCACCAGGATGCACTATGGGAAGAAGGCAAGCTGGCTGAGGCCGTGTGATGCTCTGGGCAATGTTCTGCTGGGAAACCTTGGGTCCTGGCATTCATGTGGATGTTACTTTGACACGTACCACCTACTGAAACATTGTTGCAGACCAAGTACACCCCTTCATGGCACCAGTATTCCCTAATAGCAGTGGCCTCTTTCAGCAGTATAATGCTCCCTGCCACACTGCAAAAATTGTTCAGGAATGGTTCGAGGAACATGACAAAGAGTTCAAGGAGTTGACTTGGCCTCCAAATTCCTCAGATCTCAATCCGATCGAGCATCTGTGGGATGTGCTGGACAAAAACGTCTGATCCATGAAGGCCCCACCTTACAACTTACAGGACTTTGGTGCCAGATACCACAGCATACCTTCAGAGGTCTTGTGTAGGGTCAGAGCTGTTTTGGCGGCACAAGGGGGATATTATGTATTATATTATATTTTTTATGTGGTTTTAATGTTATGGCTGATCGGTGTAAATCTTTAATAAAAACGGACTGCTTTGACCATTATTACAAGCTCTTGTTGTAGGTCATGTTACTCCACAAGCTTTTCTGTGTTTTAAATGTAGCCAATGCTTGGTTTCGCTTTGGATTCAGTGGTGGATTATAGAAAAGAGCACTTCCTGGAGTTTCTCCATGCTGAAGAAAAGGCATGACAGAAGGATCTTTTCACATCTTTACCAATATGTCAATTTGAATTGGAGTTTGAGGTATGTTTTTTTTTTTTTTTTTTTTTTTTTTTTTTTAATAGGTTGTGAGATTTTTCCAGATGCAGGAAGATGCAGACAAATTTGGACCGAACTAAAATCCTAGTGAATACACCAGTTATAACTGCATTACTCCACCTCCACATGTGAAACTAATCCAGGGAGAATAGGGCTTTAATCATCCTCTACTCTATATCAGCAGATATTTTTGCTTCCAACCCATCTATGACATCTCAGCTTGAGATATAGTATACATTAAATTTCTTTGAAAAGATTGCAATACACCAGGACGACAGCTCCATCCTCCACATAAAGAGCAACATCAATGTCATCTGGGATCTCCTGCCTTAAGTGTGAACTTTCTTTATGATTCTCAAAAACTCAGTTACTTAACAGCAGGGCAGCATTGCAAAAACCCAGTCCCTGTGGATCTGTAAACACACACAAACTCGCCCGGATCTGTTTGCGCAGCACACTTCGGTCAAGTCAAACCGCTGATTCTGTAGCTGACGCTTCTTTTTATTATGGGCTCAACACAAAAATGCTCTTTAGTCATAAAACGAAGTGTCCTGTGATAGATGAGAATGTTATTCCTAATTAACACATCAACTGCAGGAGAAAATAGAAGTGATTATTGGTGCTAAATGTGCTGATTCAACACACTAAACGTTCCTCTATCATATCATCACTCTGTCCTAGTTTACAGAACAGATATATTCATTATGTTATGCAATGTTCTGAGTCTCAGCCTCAGCATTCACCCTGGCATTAAATTTCCCAGCATGCATCACACAAATACATCATACCACCACTGGGAATCATGTAAAATGGAAGTTTTTGGAAGTTTCTCTCTCAATCACCACCCTTTCTTTATTTTAAGGTTTTGTGAATACTGTATATATTGTAGTATTGTGCCTGTACTATACATAATTATATTTTATTGTTCTAGTTTTGTTGATTTTCACAGTAGCCGGACTTTTTGAATTCGCTAGCTACGGAGTTAGACGGCTACACTGCGGTGCCGCAAGGATACGTCTATAACTGAGGCCCTTAAAAATATTCAGTTGTTAGAAACATTTCTGATTTGTGGGTCTTGCTTTAAGTGTAGTACTTCAGGTATTCAATACCATTTTTAACAATCGCAAATGTATTTTTACTTCCTCAACCTCACTGTTTACGTAGCTGCATTATAATGAGTTGAAGACGGTTTAAATTAAAATATTGCTTTTCCTAGCGTTGGCTAACTGGCTTCCTAGCATTCGCCCCAAAGCTAGTGATAGCAAGATCCAGTATTCAAACTGAGAAATCTTGCTCTTGAGACTCTGCGTCACGGCTATAAAAGGTAAGCAGACACGTTTACGAAAGATGTTTTGATAGCTACGGTTTTTATTATGACTGGAGCGTCCCTTTACTGCTCTTTTCACTGAAGAGCATTCTGTTCCAGGACAACTCCTTGGATTTGATATATATTTATATACTGATCCACGTTTTTTCCCCCAATTTTCAATACAACATCAATATCAGAGCTCTAAGTATTGCTGTATAACCAATACCAACATCCTTTTTTTCAGTTTCAAACTAGGCCTGTTTATTCTGGTTTTGTTTGCTTGCACTAGGACTCAGTTTATCATGGCTTGTTACTTTGTGGTTCGTCATTTCCTATTTTTTGCGATTTCACTTTATTTTACACTATACAGCCAAAAGTATGCGGACACCTAAGTACTGAACATCCCATTCCAAAACCATGGGCATTAATATGAATTTGTTCCCCCTTTGCTACTATAACAGCCTCTGCTCTTCTGGGAAGGCTTTCCACTAGATTTTGGAGTGTGGCTTTGAGGATTTGTGTCCATTCAGCCAAAAAAAAAAAGGTTGGGCACTGATGCCGGGCGAGGAGGCCTGATGTGCAGCCATCATCCCAATTCATCCCAAAGGTGTTTAGTGCCCTTGAGGTCAGGGCTCTATGATGGCCACTCGAGTTCTTCCAATCCTTCTTTGGCAAACCATGTCTTCATGGATTTCCACATACTTTTGTCTAGAACATGAAGCACACATTACTGCTCCTGCTGTACAAACCGTACTTCGAACAGAGATTTTGGATAAGGCCAACGTGAACTCTTTGTATTCAAATATAAACTTAAGCACAAGAACTTTAGTTCCACCTTATACTCAATCCACTCATATAAATTGTGCTTCATTTTTCATTTCGGCCATGTTGGTTGGTTGTTTTTCTACATTTAGCCTTCTCTACCACTTAATATGTGTCCTCTTACCATTATTTTTCAGGCATTTAATATAACAGTTTATGACATATCCTCGGCTGGCTTGCTTATGTGAGCATTTTTTAAATCATTTTTGAATATTTATGAAAAAACGCTATTCATTTGGGCAGGATTTTTTTTTTTTTACATGGACATTTTGAAAAATATGTGTGGAGGTGATCTAAGACCAACACTAGTACTGGATCAGTACATCCCTATCGCAACATATATTTTGAGGCACTTTCCTAACAGCCAAGTGGGATCTCTGCATATGTTTCCAATCCAGGGGATACTGCCTGGTTTCACATGATTGCTTTAAGCCAAATCAGAAATAGCAGAGCGAGACAAGAGCCATGTACAGCACCATGAAGTGGAAGGAAAGTTTCTTTTCCAGCAGCATTTCCAGCATCAAGGAAAAAGGGAAGTCTTACACAATAAAGCAGTTCTGGGGAAATTAGAAGCAATTCAAGGGAAATTAGTAGAAAATGTTTCTACAGCATTCTACAGAACCCTGTCTGTGATGAAGAGAAACTGATATCTGAAACGTAATGGTTTATTCTGATTTTCAAATCAATGGTGAGTTTAATTCCCACATTTCACTGGAGTTTTTGACTACATCAATGTGACTGAAGTCTTAGGGAGAAGTGAAAGAGAACTGACCTCATTACATTACCATATCACACACAATCACACATTAAGTGTGTCATAGCTACAGAGCCCTCCAATAATATTAGCACCCTTGGTAAATATGAGCAAAGGCGGCTGTGAAAAACTGTCTAACCTTTTGATAATTTGTTTAAAAAATGCACAAAAATACTCTGCTCTCATGGGATATCAAACAATTGCAAACACAACACAGGTTCATCAAAAAAATATCATTATTGCACCATCAGGGCAATAATTAAGAAGCTCCAGTAAACTGGAAATGTTATGAATCAACCTCGAATTAGACGTGTGTCTATATTGTCACAGGATCTCAGCTGGAGAATTGCAGAAGTTAGTTGCGTCTTGGGGTCAGAAAGTCTCCAAAACTACAATCCGAAGTCACCTACATCACCACAAGTTGTTTGGAAAGGTTTCAACTCAGCCTATACTCTCATCCAAAAACAAACTCAAGCGTCTTCAGTTTGCCAGACACTACTGGAACTTGAAATGGGATCGGGTTCTATGGTCAGATGAAACCAAAGTAGAGCTTTTTGGCAATAAACACCAGAGGTGGTTTTGGAGCACACAGAGAGGTAGCCATATGGAAAAGTACCTCATGCCCACAGTTAAATATGGTGGTAGATCTTTAATGTGTTTGGGGCTGTTTTTCTGCCAGAGAACCTGGACATTTTGTTAGGATACATGGCATCATGGACTCTATCAAATATCAACAGATATGAAATGAAAACCTGACTGCCTCTGCCAGAAAGCTTAAAATGGGCCGTGGTTGGATCTTCCAGCAGGACAATGATCCAAAGCATACATCAAAATCAACACAAAAATGGTTTACTGACCACAAAATCAAGGTCCTGCCATGACCATCCCAGTCCCCTGACTTGAAACCCATAGAAAACCTGTGGGGTGAACTGAAGAGGAGAGTCCACCAGCATGGACCTTGAAATTTGAAGGATCTGGAGAGATTCTGTATGGAGGAATGGTCTCAGATCCCTTGCCATGTATTCTCCAACCTCATCAGGCATTTATAGGAGAAGACTCAGAGCTGTTATCTTGGCAAAGGGAGGTAGCACAAAGTATTGACTAAAAGGGTGTCAATAATTGTTGCACACCTATATTTAACAAAGTTAATTTTTTTTTTTTTTGATAAACCTGTGTTGTGTTTGCAGTTGTTTGATATCCATGACAGCAGAGTATTTATGTGAATTTTTTTAACAAAAGATCAAAAGATTAAACAATAAAGACAATTTTTCACAGCCTTCTTTGCTCATATTTACCAAGAGTGCCAATATTGGCTGTCGGATGCGTCACTGTCAGTTAGTCTCATTGACCAGTAACACCGCTTTTGAAAAGAAACTGTTACAAAATAGAATATGAATGTTAAAGGGGAGGACATGCAAACAGACGGTGCGACGAGGAGTGAAAAACTTGCTGAAGCATGCTACTGAAATGTGGGCGCAACCTTTTAAAAGATCACGAAGATTTATGATCTTCTTTCCACTCCAGCTGTTCCAGACTAAGGGTTATTTTGGCCGATCAAAAGGCCTGATTTTCAACTAAAAGTCATCCGGTTATGTCACCACCCTGCCTGGTGAAAATAAACAGTTTGTCAGTAAGAGATGTCTAACACACATTAGGAAGGAGGAGAGCTGTTTTCACTTAACAGTACAAAGTGTAAAACAAAAGAGGCACAGCACTACACATCAGCGTTCATCTCACACACTGACTGCTCACACACTTTCTCATTCTCGGCACAGCTCTCGTTCATTTACCACTCAGGACCGCCTTTCCAGATGTTGTGTTACTCAGCTTTATTCAGTAAAAGACTGCTACTGGGAATGCTTTACACATACCTTGTACAATGTGTACATCTATTGTTACCTGTCTGAGGGTCCACAGAGACTTCAATTCGGCTTAAAAATAAAAATACATTCAAGCAACTCATATATGTCTCTTTAATGTCCAAAATAAGGAACTTTAAGAAAAACAGCTGTTTTATGTTACCTTCTGAATGGGACACCAACCTAAAAATTACTCCTACGTAGGTAACCTTCTCAGAGTTTTAGAATTTATGGGTAGTGACGATTTTAACGTGTCCAATATCATGATATACAGTACCCTCTGAAACTAATGGAACAGCAAGGTCAATTCATTTGTTTTTGCTGTAGACTGAGGACATTCAGATTTGAGATCTTAATATAGTTATGAATATATAAATATTAATATGAAATGTTAATACTATCAAAGGAAAATGAGAAGAGAGTTTAGAATTTCAGATTTTATTTCCTGGTATTTATATGTAGACGTGTTAAACGACATAGAACACAGCACATTTTGTATCAGACCACCCAATTTGTAGGCGAGCACAAATATAGGAACATGTGACTGATAGGTGTTTCTTGTTACCCAGGTGTGTCCTGTTAGATTGGTTGTTTAAACAATAAATAGCTCTGAACATCTACTCTTTGTTTTAGCCTACAGTTTCACCTGTGAAGACTGGATTTGTTGTTAAATAGGATGACCCAACATGAAGATCAGAGAGCTGTCTATGGGAGAAAAGCAAGCCATTTTGTGCAATGCCAATCAGAGGCATTGCACAAACATTGGGTATAGCCAGTACAACATTTTGGTATGTCCTGAAAAAGAAAGAAACCATCGGAACAACAGACACCGAATGGGTCGGCCAAGGAAAACAACAACAGCTGATGACGGAAACATTGTGAGAGCTGTGAAGAAAAAAATATAGAGGCCATACCACAAGATGCAAACCACTCATCAGCAGTAAGAATCAGAAAGTCAGATTGGAATTCACAAAGAAATACAGTAGGAGAGGAGATTTTCAGTAATGTCTAGACCACAGGCTTTAAACACAAGCACTGTCGTAAAGCCTGAAAAAAATCAGGGGACAGAAAATGCGGACTGAAAGTACAATCGTGCATAACTAAGACACGACTCCGCCCCACGCTATTTCATCAATTTATCCGCATTAAATGTGGAATTCATCTCTATTTGTGTATAGTCTTACAATGCACTGTGATTCTGGATGTTCAATATTTCATATTAAGTCTAAACTGGATAACAATAAACACTGACTTGTGCTTCACTTAATGCAGGAGATGACACTTGACCCCTCAACCTTCAGGCTACACTACCATTTACCATATTACCATTTTGCCCTTAAAGGGAGCAGGCTGTACAGTAACAGTATGCATGCCTAGGGAAACTGCGCACATTAGTCTTGATGGATTATGGACGAGATCAGAAGATCAGCATGCTTTACGCTGTTCCTAGTAGAGCGAGTGTGTATAACATTCAGCGAGAAACGTTTCCGATGTGGCCAGTAAACAGGGTGTAGAATGCGATTGATGAAAACGTTGACACCTGCAAAGAAAATTCTAATATGGCTGTATAATGGCACAGCCAGGAGGTCCTGAAGATGGAAGCTGAGTTTTTTTTCTCCATTGAAAATACTGCCTTTATATGAAAAGGTACTTTGTCTTGGCTGTCATCTGGCACTGTGTGCGCGAAAAATAAAACTAATGGCTAAGCAGATAAGCAGTGTGTATGACACGGACGTTGTCATCTTTTTTTGCCCATTCTTTCAAATTCTGTTGAGAGAATGTGTTTCAATTACAGGCTCAGTGAAACTTGCAGGTTAAATACAGTCAAAGCAATAGAAAAAAGAACCTGCCTGGGGTACTTGTGTGGTACTCGCTGAAATGTTATTGTTATGTGGAAAATTAGACTTGAAAGCTTTGGATAAATGGAATATAAATGGTTAGGGACCATTGAGTCTTTGGTCCTGTTCCAATACTGTTCTTAAAGCACACTTGCCATCTTCCACATCTACACTGCTGGAATCACCATTTTCAGGGATGTTCCAGATAAATAAATAGATAGATGGATGGATGGATGGATTGACAGATAGACAAATGGACGGATGGATATACTTTTTTGTTTCCCAAGGGTAAATTAACCGGTGTAATTTGTAATCAGTGTTTTTGTTATCAATAGTGTTTTGTTTTTGTTAAATTGTTATCATTTTGTTCTCTTTTTTTCCATTTAGTACTGCCCTTCAGAAGCTACATAAGATATTTACATGTTTCCCAGAAGACAAAATAATAACAATTTACACCGATCATCCTGTTCAAAAGTTTACACCCCCCTGGCTCTTAATGTATCGTGTTGCCTTCTTGAGCATCAGTGAATGTTTGCACCCTTTGTAATAGTTGTGTACGAGTCCCTCAGTTGTCCTCGGTGTGAAAAGATGGATCTCAACATCATACAGTCACTGCTGGAAAGGGCTCAAATATGCAGAAGATGCTGGAAAACCAAACCAGATCTGGAGGATTTTTCTGAAGAACAGTGGGCAGTTTAACTGCTCACGACAAACAAGGGACTCATGAACAACTATCACAAAACATAAAAACAGTCGTTGATCATCCAGGTAACAACACACAGTATTAAAAATCAAGCGTGTGTAACACAAACTAGTTCATTTGTGTAAATTTGGTTATTATTGTGTCTTGTGGACTATATGTAAACATCTGTTATGTGAAATAGCTTATTCAGGGCAGGACTAAATAAAATTTTAAAAAATGCAATTTTTATGATCCTTCTTATTATTATTTTTTTTATTGTTAACATTTTGCAGCTTCTATAAGGCATGTATAAACTTATGACCTCAACTGTAACATAAAATTATAAAAAATTTGTTGTGTTTATGTAGCTAGTCCCTTCATCTGCACATGATAGCTGACATAGATTTGTTACTTAATTCTGTGAGATACTTATCAAATTGGCTAGTTAGCAAGACACTATAGTTTGGTCCAAATTTTATTCTCCTGGCTAGCTCAAAACAGCTACTTGGCACACTGGCTAGATAGCAATCCAGCTGATTGCTGAACTGATACAGGGTAAACAAACTGTACAGAAAACTACAATATGCTGCCAAAGTTGAGTGCATTTAAGATTGGGCATATATTGAAACATAGGGTCCAATACATTCACACAAACCCTAACCCCCAACCAAACACACACACACACATACACACACACAGTGACAATATTCCCAATAGACAAGTGCAGTCAGGGGAGATGTGCAGTTTCACACGGCTGCTTTAATCTGAACCAAAACCACCGAGAGAAACAAGTGGGAGACCATCCATGCGTTTCTCACTAATGAGCTACAGTTCCTGCGGCAAGACAAAAGGAAACTCTTACACACTCAAACAGTCCAGGGGAAATTACCCAGCATGCTGTTTCAGTGAATGGGAATTTAGATCTGATCAAGATGTGCGTCTCGCTACAGAACTTCAGTCTCATATACTGAGTAACACATGAAGCTGCTCGTTCTGTTTACTGACCCGATGATGACCTACAACAATCACGGCAAGGACATTTACTGTGTGACGTATGAGAAATCAGCAGCTCTTTATACGTTTAAACACACAGAGATTTCACGTGTAACATAAAATGACATCCAGTACAACTGGACGACTGTAATACAATAATAAATGAGGAGCAATAAGGCCTATAAGTACGTAAAATAAGCATATTGCACTTCATTAAATAATATTACGATAATAATTTCAAACAACGCCCACTTCTCTTTCTTGCTTGCACTGTGTAAACCCATGAGGCGGGAAAATATAATCCTATTTCCCAATATACCCAGGCAGGCAGTTTTGCCTAAAAAGCAACTTTTGGTGGTATTATGCAACCCTGCAATGTTTTTTTTTGTTTTGTTTAAGAAACACAGCTGTCCACTTTTTAGCTGTTCCAAGAGGAAATGGCTAAAGGAAGGCTTAAGTTGAATTGGAGTGTGGTTGTTTCTCTCTCTCTCTCTCTCTCTCTCTCTCTCTCTCTCTCTCTCTCGCTAATAAATGTAAATAAATGTAATCGTATCACACTTTATGTCTGTGTATGATTTAGAGTGGGCAGAATTCTAGCTCTAACGCCCCGTATATACAATAACAAACGAAAATTAACTGTTATTTTTATCCTATCAGTCAAATTTTGCACTGCAAACCTCAATGACAGCTTTATCTCATCAACGCTGACAAGTGACCATGGAATACGCGGGAGAATCCACGGATAGGTGTGCGTTACACGATTTTAATGCACGACATGCAGGCAGAGAACCACCCTCCTCTTTGCCTCCAAGTCATGCATTAAAATCGTGTAACGCACACCTAGCCGTGGATGTAATACAATACAACTTTATTGTCAACCGAGGTTGAAATTTCTCTCTGACCCCACCAGCCATATAAAAAAACACATTCAATACAGCACAAATATTAAAAGCAACAACATAACACGAAAAAAACATAAATACAAAGGAAATTAATGCCAGTATTAAAACAACTTAGTCTTAAAAAAATCATTTAACCTTATTATTATGATCCTAATCACAGTAGGTAAAAATGATCTTTTTGTAAATATTCTTTTTTTTTTGCCCTAGGCATTACATTGCGTCTTCCAGAAGGCATTAGAACAAACTGGTCAAACATGGGATGATTAGTATCTTTTTTTTCCCGATACAGCTTACGATGTACGACTCACCTAGTTTACTCTGTGGCCTGCCAGTGATTTTGCTGGCTGTATCAGTAACTCTCGCCAGAGTATTCTTCTGTTTACAGTTAAGGAGCCCGTACCAAGATGTTAAGATATAGTTCAGCACACTCTCAATCAGTGATTTGTAAGCAATCTCCAGTATGCTCTGTCTCACACCAAAACTACTAATTCTCTGTATTAGGAACATACATTAGGAATAACGTAAACTATAATAAAGCATGAGGTGATTTTAATGGTAGAAATGTGTAGAATTTTGCATCGAAATTTCTATCCAGATCCCTCGCTTTCTGTATAAAGTGGTTATTAAGTTTTAAGAACATTAGTTTAGTGTGGAAATCTCAGGGGAAGCAGACTGTGAAAACGGAAGGGTGGAGACATAAAAAGTGTGTTTCACTTCTGAGAACTGTGAAACCAATACAAGCAGCTGTAGATAAGACAGTTGTAGATAAGACACTCAGCCACCTTTTCGCCCTGTGGGTTTGTAATAGCGGAAGGAAGTGTGAACACACCCACGTGTACGCTGACACTGTTGTCTCAGCACTGAAACAAATGCTTTGGTGCTTTCTATACGGCTGTCTTTTTAGCAGCATGCATGCCCTTGTCTTGCTCCTACACTCCTACACGTTCCTTTCAGGTCCTTTAAAGGCATAATCAGCAATTTTGGCGGTTTTGAAATCCGACGGAATTCAACCTTCAGTGTTACCTCCAAAGCCATGACCTCGAAGCACATGGAGTGTCTAGCTGTCTAGCTGCTTAGGCTAGAACGTCTAAATAGATTCCCAAACATAACTGACATGCAGGTAAACATTACTGATTGAGCGTTTGATTTATGGTCCACAGAAATTGGACAAAGTGCAGGCCCGGTGGTTAAGGCTAATCAGAAGGTTTCGAGTTTAAATCCTGGCACTGTTGTGCCCTTGAGCAAGGCCCTGATCCTTCATCTGCTCAGCTGAACTGTGAATCATTCTGGATTAAAGCGTCTGCCAAATCAGTAAATATAAATGTTTTGTCTCTGAGCAGATATTTTACAGAAGCTGCCAAAATGGGAGAAACCTCACCAAATGATCTGTCCTATTCGGAAAGCAGATAAACCTTTTTGTAGAAAGCTTTGTAGAAGGCAGGACACAAGCGGGCAAACTCGGCATGTGCCGTATTTAGGGCAAATCAACCATCATCATAGGAAACATTAAACAGAGATCATTCATATTCAGAAAACTAAAACACTATCATGGGTCCAAACATGGAAATACAGAAGCAGGATATAAGGCACTGGGAAACATGGCTCAGAACGGAACAGAACTAACCAAACTATTCAAGATGAAACACAGAACAACTGAACACATTAGGGTAATCAACCAATGGCAGGACAAGGGCAGAGACAGGACTACAACAGGAACAAAAGCATGTCAATGACTACGTTTACATGCACATCAAATTCCGTTTAAGGTCTATATTCGGGTTGCAGCCATATTCCGAATACGATGTTTATACGTGTCCTGGTATCGGAATACTCCTGTATACGTGGTTGTTGTAAGTATACCGATCTACGCATGCGTTTTAACTTTCCCACTGTTATTTCCGGACTGAGCATGCGCATATACCTCCTTTCAGTGGATTTTTTGAATAAGGTGTTTACATGCAACAAATTTCCGATTAAAACAGGCATATTCCAGGGGAATATCAGAATGGGAATCGGAATTTGGGGAATCAGAACATTGTCTTAATCGGGCAATCGGATTGCGGCGTTTACATGACTCGGTACTAATTAGAATATTGCCAAGTTCTGATTAATATTGGAATATTGATGTGCATGTAAACGTAGTCATTGTAACATGATTTCTATTCCAATTTTACGTATTGCCAGTTCCCACCCATTAGCTAGTTGCACGAAAGCTAATACTTGGTTCCTCCAAAATACATGAAGCCACCACAAAAGTCACAGGGCAGTTAACATCGCTTACTTGACTAATATCACTCGAGTGGAAAACGAAGAGAAGAATGCCATCCTTCCCACCCACAGAGCAAGACCAATTATTCTCTCTTGGTTTCCCTTCTTACTGTAGGGTGGTCACTTTAATGTTACGCCACTCAGGAGCCCTAAGGAACCTTATTTTGAACTTTTTTTTTTTGGTATGTATCCTCCTACCATGGAGTGATACCAAACTATGTGCTGAAGAGAAAAAAAAAAAAGGTCGGGGGGGGTTTGGGGGGGGGTAATTTTATGTTTTAAGCTCTGTAACGATAACAGTGACTCAGATACCACATAAGCAGATCTGGTATGTGTAATGATGAGGCGATACTAAACTGGTGGCTACAAGCTAATGTAGCAGTATTGTAGTATAAAACATATTAAGGAACCAAAAAAATTCAACAGGAAATCATAAAACGCAACAACAAAACCAAATATACTACGGCAAATTAGGAAACGAGAGAGCAAAACCAAAAACACATCGCCGTTAAGATAAAACAGTCCTTATTAAACTTTTTTGCTCTTGCGTTTTTGGTCTGTTAATGTGTATTGCGCTCTTATGGGCCACTGTAGTATACCCCTCGAAGCTCAAGTGCAAAACTATAAAAGCGAACAAAAGCATGAAACACGTTTCAATTGGATTGACTTTGGCTTTAACTTCCAACTGCTCTGACTGATCGTTGGATCGGGTTCTGCTTCACATAAAAGTCCATTTGAACGAATTGAATAAATTGAAATGCACCGTTGGACTTTGGCGATCTCTGAATTCCAGAGCTATGGCATTATTATTCAGTCTTCTGTGGTCCTAATTAATAAATACGCCCTCCGCTGAGCACACCAGCAGTTTAATAATTGATTTAATTAGCGGTTATTCTCCTCCGATGCTGACCCTGTGAAACTACGCAGGCCTGCGTAGTTCTTATTTCTCTCTCTGAAATAAGAAAACCCGAGGAAAGAAAGAAATCGCGAGCTTTCTTTGACCTCAGCGTCAGAGAAAGCACAGCAGGTTGTGTCTGAAGAGAGATGGCGATAGTGAGACAGCGTGAGAGAGTGGATGTATGTTTAAAAAAAAAACACAAAAAAAAACAGAGACCCCCACTGTATCCGAGAATCCCCTTCTCCCCCTTATGCATGTTGTTTCTGACCACTTAGGCTGGAATAAAAGAGCGAGGGCATGGCCTGGGACAGGCCGTGGGTTATAACTAGGTCATTTCTATCTGTCTGTCTCGTTCTCACTCTTCGACACTAAGGGGAAAACCTCAGAGATGTTTGTGTAGGCCTGAGGCGCTGAAGGCCACCCCTGCCCTTTCCCTTCCTGTTTTTCTGTCTCTCTCATGCTGAATGCTGTTTATCTCTCTATTTCTCTCTCTCTCTCTCTCTCTCTCACACACACACACACATACTCATTTTCAAGGACGTTCCACTGACATAATTCTTGCTGTAGCTAATTAATGCCGTGCCTACAATATATCTAAACCTAACCTAACCCTCAGTAACCAAAAATAAATATGTCTTTTATTATTACTATTAAACACCATATGTTTATGAAGACCAGATGCAGACTTGACACCGTCTAATCATTGTGAGGACTTGTGCTTGTCCTTTTTGGTCCTCACAAAAGGCTAAATACGTGTACACACACGCGTACACACAAACACAGAGCACTCCTATCCACTTATACAAACACCCGTTCCCCATCTCCAGCTTGCAATTCGATTAATGGACCATTACAGGCTCTATCTTTGTCTCTTTCTTTCATCGTCTCCCTCATTCTCCATTCCTGGAGTTGAGTTTGTTCAAGCGAGAGAACGATGGAAACATGCTCATCGCTCCCATTTCTAACAGACATGCTCTGACGATCAGTTATACGATGGTTATGATATACTGCAACATTTATCATGCGCAATGTTATTGTTATTATTATTCTTTTTATTATTATTACTTTTATTATTATGGTCTTCTTCAAAATATCGTCTGCATAGGTGGTGTGACTTTATTTGTGTCGGCGTTGGAGCTTATACTTATCTTTGTGTTCTAATTTGCACACTGTGAACATTTCTTTGTTTCATTTGTTTTGATTCGTTTCTTTCTTACGATGACTCTCAGCCACAACAGAGAGTCCAAGAGAGCAAAACTTCTGCTGTAAGGGTGACAAAGATGGCATCACTCTCTCCGGTGATCTGGGCTTCAGATTAACTTTGACGCTCATGAGGTCATCTGTGGCTGGTGTTTTTTTTATTCTATAGTCTGCATTTTCACTAGCCCAAATATTACCACTCCATATGTAGCTGTAAACATATTCCATCCGTCCATCCATTTTCTATACCGATTATCCTTGCTGGGTTGCGGGGAACCTGGAGCCTATCTCAGGGAGCAGAGGGCGGGGGACACCCTGGACGGGGTGCCAGTCCATCACAGGGCATGATCACAGACATTCATACACCCATTTACACACTACAGACACTTTTATACATGCCAATCAGCCTACAATGCAGGTCTTTGGACTGGGGGAGGAAACTGGAGTGCCCGGAGGAAACCCTTGAAGTACGGGGAGAACGTGCAAACTCCGCACACACATGGCCGTGGCAACGTGCTAACCACTAAGCCACCATACCCCCCTGTAAACATATTACATTTGTTAAATGGAGGGGCATGGTGGCTTAGTGGTTAGCATGTTTACCATCCGGGTGTCCCCTGCCTTGTGCCCCGAGTTCCCCAGGCTCCCCTGGGATTAGCGGTACAGAGGATTGATGGATGGATGTACTAAGAACAATATGACCAAAAAATTGGCACGACCTTCCGTTGTCTATACACCGTAAATGTAGAACATAGATTACGATTTCAAATGAATTTCAAATGAAAATAATTGTATATTAAAGCTTTTTTTTTTGCTAGCTCTTTTTGATAGTTTAAAAACTTTTTACTGTATCTTTACTGTATTTTTGCTATAAAATAAGAAAACAAAGGGGAAAAGCATGGCATCATATACAAAAGTCATTCTGATGACAAAAATTCAAATTTGAAAAGAAAAATAAAGTCAAGAAAATACTGAAAACTTGACTTTGAGCCACCTAATTAAATTCTACTTAGGACAGAAATAGAAAAAAAAACATTAACAGTATTTCTATGATATCAATGTTGATAACATAATAACATACATTGTACGATTCACATTGAACAGGTTAAACCTTCTTAAACATTCCCAGCTTACAGAATTATTCACTTATTAATCTTCAAGCATGTTATTCAGTAACTATAGTGAGGAATGTAACTGTGGACCATCCTAGAAAACCTGGGAGTCGATAGCTGCGTCTTTCCTGTTTAAGCAGTGAAAGAGCATCGAAAGGGCAACCCATAACTACAGAACAGCATCAGAGGACAAGAAAGGAGGAGGGAAGAAATGGATGATTGAAGAAACAGAGAAAGAAAACAGCCGTATAGACATGTATGAGTAAAAACGGCCCGACGTCCTTCTATGAATATACAGCAGCCGATTTAACTCGCACGAAAATTACAACCTGCTTTCTCATTGTCTCCCGCACAAACCTCTGATTTCGTATAATGAATGTGCACAGTAATTACAATGCCAGTGGATGAAAAGGAGTAAAAAATAGAGATTTTCAAATGAAAGTGATACTGTACGATGGTATGCTGGTGCTGCAAAACCAGCGAGTTTGACGCTAAAACAACATTTGTGTGGTACGGAAATTTCCAGAGCCCCTGCTGGTGTGCAAACTGCACTCTCGTGTGGGTCACAGCCGCTTCTGCCTACTTACTGGAAACAGACCTGGCTGCTGTGTGCCATGAGCGCCAGACACACTTGGCCTTTCAAGCTTCTGGCTAATCAACAACAGGATGGTCATTTGTAGCAAATCAAGGCTGCAGGATATAGACATCGTATAAAATACTGCAAGTCAAAGCACTATGATCTTAATCTGGGTGAAGAGCCGTTTTATGATATAGTGCATATAGTTTTTTTCTGATGTTAGCCACAATTTTAGCTTTCTGCTGCACCGAAGACGTTCTAATGTGTCAGAACATTTATATATTGTAAAACCAGTGATTACAGTGGACCTGTACTGCACCTGTTTTGTACACTTACTTTTTATTACTCTCATGGAGTGACATATGGGGCGTTCAAATCATGTTGGAAAGATCAGAATTACGTGTTGAACGCACATGAACGCCGTCACAAAGTCGTAATTACGAGTGGGAAACTCAGGATTTTCTTTGAGCTCCGAGTTTCCGAGTTGGGGGCGTGTCGGTAAGAAAACATGGCGGAATCAATATATGCAACGTCTGTAGTTGACGGTAAATTTGTTGAAATTTAATGTTTACTCGCCTCAGCAGCCGATTTCAGTTATGTGTTTGGTTTATGCAGCAAGTTAATGTCAGGCTTTTTATTTACAATAAATCAAGCTAATTGCCCGCACAAAATACGGTAGCATTGTACAATTACGATATAATATGTAACGATAAAGTTTACAGTGGCTTCATAAATTGATTAAAAACATTAAAAAAAGCTAAACATTCCTGATGCGCATTCTTTGTTCTTCATTTTCTAGAAGTAGAGTTAAAAAACCTTGATGTATTTTTTGTAGTTAATTAAGAGACGGTACACCGCCATCTTGCTCCAACCAAAGTGACTTGAACGCACCCGAGTTCGTAATTACGACTTCCCAACTCGTAAATACGAACTTCCCGGGAGGACTTGAACTCACAGAACCTTATAAAACCAGGTTTGTAGGTAGAACTTTTCATTTTTTCAAATATGACACCAAAACATTGCAACATAAAAAGAACACCACAGGTATCCCCCAGCGATGAAGCTTATGTTGAAAACTAATTTTTTTTTTACCAAACCGCCAGATAGGAACTTATAATGCTGAGGTCACACTATGGTAGTTTCAGAATTAAGGATTAACAATGCATTTTCCTGACTAGATGGCTAAGCATGTAATTAAAATGTTACAGCTGTGTGGTTGTGTAATGTTAACGGCTTAGCTTTTTTTTTCCCTCACTGTCTGCTAGTTAGGAAAGATACTGCATGATTGCAAACTTCCTTCACACTACAGAAGATGCTTTCTGACTTTAAAGGAGTTTTATTTTTTTTTTTTGGAGTACAACTAAAATGAGAATCTGAAAGAAAAATGAGTTTCAAAAACTCCATGACGTCCGCTGACAGCTTGCCATTAGCATACTGCGCTAATATCAGGCTCCTTTCACTCCAAACCGGATTCACAACCCCCTTTCGCGCCTCTTGTTTTTTGGACTGAGCCCTTAATGACAGCCTGAATCCGAGGACCAGCTGCGCTAATCGTGTCCCTGATTCGCTCAGCGCTAGTCAGTTTCCTCTTTGCTAGTTCCTCTCGGTAGCTAATTACACTTTTGTTCTTGCACTCCGGTGGCCGGAATGGATGACACTGGATGAGAAAAGGGGATCCGAGAGAAATAAGTTGTTTTGATGGCTGAGAACATTCTCCCTCCATCAATCAAGCTCGGAAGCTAAACGTGGAGCTAGCATAACATGGTCAAAATGGCTGCGATTGCACAAGTCAGCCTTCAAGAAGAAGAAAGAAAAAAAACAAAAACAAATCTGTGTTGTTGTCTCATCTTTGTACCAGAGGAGCTTTGTACTCAAAAGTCTTGTTCAGTGAGAACTGAAATCTGCTTGGCATAACTCATCTCACTGAGAAACAACAACAAAAAAGGTTTTCTCAGCATGTCGCAACAGTGTTATGCCCTAGAGCAAGTGCACTTCTAAAGAAAGCTGAGCAGCTACAGAAGGAAAGCTCCGCCGCATGAAAACATGACTCTGATACACTACAAAAAAATCCTGTGAGCTCTTCTCATCTTCACCTTATCCTTCTCTCCTGTTTTCACTTATTTTTCTTCTCCTGTTCGTTATGGGTGCTGCCTCTTAAATAACACGTCTCTCTCTCTCAAAGTGGGCAACCCAAAATGCCGTGCGCATGCATTGCCCTTTTCCTTCAAACAGACAGATGATGATGGAGAGTCAAAACAAAGATGAGTGCCATATTATTGCTTTTTATTTAGCGCAGGGGGGACTGAATTTGATATTGACCTTCATTTCAGCGGCATATGAACCGGAGTTACACAAACACAAAGGAAAAGCAGACGGGGGGAAAAAACACACACACACACACACACAGAACGCCTGATATTTGCACTTTCAACTCGACGGGGAGCAAAACACAAATGTTAGCAGCCTTGGACTCTTGTGGAAGAGTATGATTACACAACCTCTCGAAAAGGCCGCGTTCAGGAGAAACCAGTTTCTCTAATAGCAAGGGGTAAAAATTAAACGAATGAACACAGTATGTAATAATAGGTCACTCAAAACTCACCATTAAGGCTTTCACTGTAAGACATAAACGAAACTGATACTACACAAATGGTACTTCAGGTGCTGTAGGGTATCAGGGTCACATGGTTCATGCCCCAGTGCTGGGATTTGAATTTACAACCTTGTGACATTAACTTCTATGTCACCGCTGTCATCATAACAACAGTAGTAACCGTCTTAACCACATTACATATGGCAACGCTTCCTCTTTAAGTAAGTAAAGACATGAAAGCCAACGACCTGTGTTTAGATCCCTTTACAGTCCCTCCAGGATTTTGCGATCGCAGAAATTAACGCAAAATCAAGAAAACTCGGAGGAGCTTGCAATTTTTCAAAATTATCGCAGATTTGGGCCAAGATTTGGGTGTCATATGACGTCATCACAACGCGCATTCAGCCAAAGCCCTCTTTGGTTCACGTGCGTCGAACCTGAGTACAGCTAAAAGGTCTCATTTACCAACAAACATCACTACGAAAGACCGTGCGAAACAATTTCGTGCAATTGCAATTTCGACAATTCAAGTAGTTTTCTGAAAAGAAAAAAAAAAAAAAAAAACAATCACAGAAAAACTTGGCAAAATCCTGTACGGACTGCCTTTCAGTGAATCCTGATATCAAATAATATTTACATCTACATTTTTATCTACTTTGAGTTTTGTTTTCTACTTGGAAAATACAGCAGATTAGCCTTAGAGTCTAAGGCCACTTTCACAACTATTAATCCAAAACAGATACTGATCAGAAATTGATACTATTGGTTTGTTTGCTATTTGGTCTGGATTGTTTTCACACCGCACATAAAAGTCAGCCCGTACAGGATTTCGCTGCGTTTTTCGTGTGATTGTTGTGGCCAAAAATGCTCGATTTTTCAGCGGCTTTTTTCACAATTTGCACTTTTTTGTGGAAAACTACTTGAATTGGCGAAATTGCAATCGCATTAAATAGTTTCGCGCGGTCTTTCACAGTGATGTTTGTTAGTAAATGTGACCTTTCAGCCGTACTCGTGTTCGACACACATGAATCGAAGAGAGCCTTGGCTGAATGGGCGTTGTGATGACGTCACATGACACGTCTTGGCCCAAATCTGCGAACAATCTGCGTTTAATTTAGAAAATTTGCGAGCGCCTCCGAATATTGCGGCATTTCCTTGATTTCGCGTTCATTTCTGCGATCGCAAAATCCTGGAGGGACTGAAAAGGGGTGTAAACATGTATGATACAATTTCAATTCTTAAGGCAACGATTCTCCGTATTTGACGATACCAGTGAATCTGCTGCGATATGATACGATACAATAAGATCAAGGTTCGATAATTGACTATAACAATGAGTCGTCTACGATGCGGTACGAACGGTGCGTTACGGCCCGTCCATCCTCCTCATAGTTTGATTAAAGTCTCTAGCTAAACCTAGCATAAGTAAACTAGCTCAACATAATTCAGAGTAGAGTTTAAGTCAACCTTTACCGATTCATTTTAGGATTCTGGTACTGGCTTTTCGTCACTCTGCGCTGTTAAACGGAGAGCAAATGGAAAGGATGAAACATCGTCCCCTGCTACTTGGGTATCATCTCTTCTTATCCACCACAGACAAGTGCATTATTGGTAAATGCAACACACCCTTAACCACAACACAGATGCAGGGCACAGGGAATAAAAAATAAAAAAAATCACTTCATCACTTGAAGTAGCTCAACACACCCCCGGTGACCAAGTCTTTGCTGCTGCCGACTTCATGAAAAAAAGATACCCAAGCGCTCTTGAGAAGCTAAAGACTTGTGATGTTACTTTGAACAAAGTCTGAACAAAGTCCGGCAACAGCAACTGATACCAATCGCTGGTGATCTCTAAAGTAAGTTTCACAGCTCTCCTCCTTCGACCTTCAGCCTTAAAGGTTTCTGGAAAAGATGGGACTATAATACAAATAAAACAACATTCATGTTGCATCTAGACAAAAATGTTCCTTCTCTAAAACGGAACTCACTCTCACACATCACACTGTTCATGGCCATCGAATATTTTGAGCACTTAATCATGCTGGCTAGCTGTTATAGCTTAGATCGAGAGGTCAATGCAGATGCACAATACAATGATATGCTAAAGATGTGGCGGTAAAATGTTATTCTTCACCTTTTGGTGAGTACAGTATCGTGAGTATTGTCAGTATACCACTGACCGACTCCGTTCTGAGGTCAGATTCACTCACGGCATTAAAACACGAGCCTCATCGCTGTCTCTTCACTTCACGTGCGAACACTGGTGCAGAAACCATCACTGACTCATTCACTCACTTCTGTTGACTAAATTCCATGTTATTAATGTCTTAGGTCCTTTAAACACTTTGCCCGTTAATGTCTGTGCAGACGGTGCAAGCGCCTTTCTCTGTTTTGATGACGGTGTGACGGAGCAGGAGCATCGTGAGACACTGTGGACATTTTGTCAGCCCGTATCTGTTTCCAAACTAAATTGATTAGGCTCACGTCCCCTTTGCTATGACATGTAACTATCCTAAGCGCAACCAGCAAGGCTTTAGACATCATTAGGCAGGCTGGCTGACGAGATAAGCCAAGATTTTAAAGTCGCCGAAATATTTTGTTGTTTTCGTAGAGGAGATGTTTTGTGAATGTCTTCAGGTATGGTGACACGATTATTTTTGCTACATATTCCCTCAAAAAGAGCAACATGAGAAGGATCGGCTCTCTGACAGTAGCAGCGAGGTTTTATGGATCTGTAACTACCTTGCTCCAGAGGTTTTGATGAGTTCGGCTTCTGATTGCATAGTAATATTGACTCAGTGGCTGTTTGCTTCTTCATGCTATCGAATGTTGAAGGGACTTTAACCCACTTTTATCAGTAACAAAAACCTTAAAAAAAAAAACCTTATAAAAGGAGGGAACAGAAAATACAGTAACCTCTGCTCAATGCACAAGTATATAGCAAAAATGCCTAATGACGAGGTTTATGGGTTCATAACCAAGCAGGATGAACGACGTTGCCGCACGTGTTCTGTTCGTTCCTGTAAGAAAGTGGAGGATGTCATTGTCGCACCACACAGCACTGCTGTCCAATACTACATTGTCTGGATCAAAGTCTTTAGTATTCTGATCATCTTCAGAGATCTCTCTGGTGTCTTCGGACCTTTGGCTCGCAACAATGTGATTAGGCAGATAAAATCTCCACCTCACTCACTCACTCACTCTCTCTCTCTCTCTCTCTCTCTCTCTCTCTGAATCAACCTGGTACAAAGAGGCACAGACAAAGCCTGAGGCAACGTGACACGTCCTCTCAGTCCTGCGAAGCCTGAAACACAAAGCGGATTGCTTGAGGGTACAACATCTCTCTGTTAGGTGTGGGATTTGAACTCACAACCTTGGTGACCTCACAACCCTGATCTTGACCTCAAGAGTCCTGCCTAGCTAGGGATCCTCTTCTTGTATGGAACACGGATGTCTATCCAACCAGCCTGGAGTCTATCCAGGGGACTCTGGGCACAAGGTAGGGGACACCCTGGATGGGGTGTCAAGCCATCGCAGGGCACAATCGTGCACACACTCACACACGACAGACAATTTAGAGATGCCAATCAGCCTACAACGCATGTCTTTGGACGGGGGGAGGAAACCAGAGTACCCGGAGGAATCCCCCGAAGCATGGGAAGAACACAGGGCGGAGGGGAATCGAAGCCCCAACCCCAGAGGTGCGAGGCAAACGAGCACATATCTAATGCATTTAGACTTGTTCAATGCTAAATGCTTGCACATACAGACAGGAAATGGGAGAAAAGGAAATAGGAACATATGTAGCATTATATCCATTAGTATCGAATGTGATGGAAGTCCAGAACACGACGTTCCTCTGCTTAGTAAGCATTTTCTTTTAAGAGCTATTTTGTTACAAGTCAATTCTATGTATATTAAAACAATCCTAGCTGTGTGTGTGTGTGTCTGTGTGTGTGTGTGTGTGTGTGTGTGTGTGTTTTGTTTTTCTTTTTTCTCAGCCCAACCTCTAGCCCAGGGCCAGCCTGCGATCTCCTCAGTCAATGAGCCGAGCTGATGCCGAACTCCAGAAATAGACGATGAGGTCTGAACTGCGTCCAGAAATCCTGACAAAGTGGATTCTCGCATAACAATAAGGGAATAAAAAAGAGGAAACTACAGACTACAGACAGATCGACTACAGACAGACCTCAGAAACACAAAAGAGTAGCAAAAGAGTGTGCAAGTACTGGGACATACCATCACAAAACTCCTCCTCCCTCGGGTAGCTGTGGGTAATATCAGCTGAAAAAGTGTCAAAGGATCCACACTTCGAAAATCTACAGGAAATAGTAGACCATCCGAGTACCTTTGGGATACTCGTTTCAACATACTACGATTTGGGACACACTAATTCTAATCTATACTATTTAGGACGGATAGTAGGCGAATTGGGATGCAGCATATGTTTATGTCTATCATGATGTAATTGTTTCGCAATATTGATATTAATATCCATACCAATATACTGTGTTATCATCCAGCTCTACTACCGCAGCTGAAATACACAATACGCAACACGCAAACAGTATCTATTATTACTGACACTCTAGAGAAAATACCCTTACACACTATACTGTATATGTTAAGATCTCTACACTGTATGTCTGTAATACGGACTTTCCTATATACAGTAAATCCTAGAAACAAGCAGATGTACTATCCCTTTATTTAGCTTTGTATTTTTAACTCCTCGTAGTTGACAACGTTGGATTTAAAAACCCTGGAGCTCGCCTACAAAGTCCCTTACGGCAATGGTCAATTCCCACACCACAGCATAACCACCACGCTTCAAAACACAAGGAAGACAAGCATCACGACTCCTCTGAGAACTGGGAGTCCCTCGCCGTCCTCACCGAAGAGCCATCTCTTTAGTAAGCACTTAAATGGGCCCTACTACAAAACCGATATATTCATTCACTCATCTTCAGTAACAGTTTTTTCCTACTCAGGGTTGTGGTGAATCGGGAGCTTGTCCCAGGAATGCTGGAATACACCCCTTCATATACACACACATACTGTGGCTAGTCTATTTACTAACGTGTTCAGGAGTTGGAAAGCCACACTATAGGAGCCAGACTATAGGAACACTACCTTACAATATTCCCATAGAAACTAGCCCAAAATTCACTAAAGAAATATGTTTTTATTTATACAGCCGCCGCTGAATGAATGAACGTTCAGCACTACCGTAGGGACGTTTTCCGAGTAGACTCCGAAGCACTTCTGTAAGTCATATAATAACAGCATCTGCCAAATACCAAAGAAAAGCCGATTTCCTGGCCAACAATACGGACTCTTATTCAACTAATATACTGGCTGGAGTGTGAGAGTGTCCGTCATCCTGCTCATCACCTTGCTCTGTCCCTGCATGAGCCCCCTACTCCCAATCTGCACATCACTGCAGCAGAAAAGACGTGCAAATACTAAAAGCATGCGCCAATATGTTTTATAGCAAAACAACCGCCCAATAATACATATATCACATCTTACAATCATTACACGGTTGTGATTGGCAGCATTCAGCTTTTCTAAAGTGACATTCAAGTACTTGGAGAAGTAGATAATCAGGCATCAGACAATGCTGAACATTTTGGGCTAGTTTCGTATCTTTTTGTGTGGATTTTGTGCTGTAGTTGAGGTGGGAATTTTGCTGAAACCTGGCAACCCCCCTCAAGCTTCGGTGGGCTGTTCACTGAGCTCCACTTCTTATTGAAGTAAAAAACTTGGTGCTCACATTGGTGCTTTTCCTTGTTTCATCTTGCAGGATCCCCATGCAAAAAAATACTCCACATATAGTTCGGATTTGTATTCGGATTTGCTTAGGAAGCAATAATAATAATAATAATAATAATAATAATAATAATAATAATAATAATGTTCAATCCAAATTATGAATTTGTATTCAACTGAACCTCTATCACACACAGACTTTTATGGCGGACAAATTTCAAACGTCTGTAATTGATATGGTGAAGTTTTCGGTGAGATCTTTATTCTCCGTTTTGGGAAGGAGTCTCCAGTTTTAGTGCTTTGTACCAGTCAGAGGTAAAGCTGTAACTATGCTTTCGAACACAGGAAAGTCTTCACGTCTTCACCTTCCGGTTTAAGTGATAAGCGATAACAGGAACTAAATTGTTTCGTGGACATTCCACAACATTAAATATTTAACTATAAATGGATAAAATGTGCAGTATGAGATATCATTCTTCATAAATAAACGAATTGAATCACCAATTTTCTGTGTGTACATACAATTAAATGCGCCAGGATGTGCTGCTATTGGAAACGAATCAACTTCAGGGTGGTAACAGTAACTCCGCTTCACGTCAGGTCTCATCGTGCCAACCGGTCTTTGATTATTTTCCTGCAACAGCACGCCACCGAGTGTTTTCTTCCTTATACACATCACACAGCCTTGGTGAAACACTACTAGATGTTACACTAGCGGTCAGGTTGAATTTAAATTTGAGCTTCATTTCAAAACTCTGAAGTGGTATAATGACTTTTTTGTGCACGAAATCTAAATGCCAAGATGCTGAGCTGTTCCTTACAGGCTGTGCAGTATATTATCCGTGTTCCGCCTTCGCTGTGACTTTTTGTTTTCTCTAGCCAATTTAAGACGAACCGTCTGCCAGACATAATGCAATAATTTCGGCAAACAGGTAATCATTTGCAACTCATAGAAAGCACCTGCCACCTGCCAATACGCTTTATATCTAATCCTGCGAATATCGAACCCGGTCGAGGGAATTTATTCAGCGCTGCATTCTCAGTGCACACAGGAGACACAGGAAATAGAGCATTTTAATGTATGAAACCTGTAATAAAATGATGTATCATGAGAGAGGTGGTGTACGGACACTTCCAAACAAACCCCCCTGCTGAAGATTTCTGGTCCTTTTTTGACATTTTGTGAGAATCTAAACATATATATATATATATATATTCAACCCACGAAAGTGTTTCTTTGTGCTTCCCAGCAGACCAAAGTCCCACTCATCCGCAACCACAGAGATAAACAGGATGGCCGTTTATCGTGCAGCCCTTTTGAAATCTGTGCCGTAACCCTGCGAGGTCTAACTGACAACACTGAGTGACAACATCCCTGGCTCTTGGTGCAAGCGCCTTTAGTGTAACACACCAAGAAACATGTGAAAATGTGTGAGCTCTTCTTCTCCAAACACACAACTGCATATTAGTTATCCTGCTAAAGGAAAAGCCAGACCTTTCGCTAAAGGCTTTTTGTGTTTAGTATTTTTTGAATGCTGTTAACTTTATCATGAAAAAAAATTTTTAGGGAGATGCTTTATCCCAAACTATTTCCTGTTTAAAGACACTGATTCATTCCCAGCTATCAGGTGGAAGTTGCACTGCAGCAACATCATAATTCAGGTATCAGGAGGATCTGAGAGCGATGTTCAGACGCTCATACGCTGCCCTAAAGCCGTGGGGGTGAGTTACTTCAGTGAGCAGAGCAATGCAAATCACTGACATTCTGTATCTACTGTTATTGTGGCATCATGGTCTAATGGCACAGGTTCCCAACCCTGGTCCTGGAGAACCCCCTGTCCTGGAAACATTTTGGATTTCCCAGCTGATTAAGTGCAGGACAGCAGGTTCTCCAGGACCTGGGTTGGGAACCTGTGGTGTTTTTTTTTTTTTTTTTCCCCCGTAGCCATGATGACCAGAGACTCCACAAGAAGCTTCCTGAAGAAGCGCAACAGCTGGTTTGGAGCAATCCATGCACCTCTTACCTCTCTGACTTTATCCCTCCTCTGTACGGTTTGGTGGTCTGACGGTTTCCCCCGGTTATTCCCGAGCGCTGGTTTGAGCAAACACTTTCGGAAAGTGTCATAACTGTAGCCTTTCGCGCGGCCCGCTGTGGTTCCTTCGGTCGCGTCCCCGCGCGGCGTTCTCGCCCTGCGGTCCTCGCGCGCTCCCGGAGGTCTCTCCGCGGTGCCGCCGGTGGCATCGCCGCGCGTCACGGATGGCTTCCGGCTCACCCTGAGCTTGCCGTTCGGCTCGGGTTTAAACGGGGCGCTCCGCTCGCGCTCCTGGCGCTCCCGGTCCGCGCGCGCCTTTTCCGCGAGCTCGACGATCGCGCCGCTCTGGGTCGCCGCCGCCGTGTTCGCGCTCGCGCTCTCGGTGGTCTTGGGCAGGAAAAAGCGCTTGAGGCGAACGGAGTCGGGAAGGAAAAACAGAGCCCCGAGGCACAGCGTGACCAAACCGGAGAGAAAAAGCAGAAAGGCGAATTTCTGTGACAAGCGGAGGCCCATGGCTGACACGGGCACACCGGGCAACTTCCGGAACGCCATTTACCCCGCTGACACAGTGAGTATGCTCTCTGCCAAACGGCTGCGTGAATGAATGACAAAGTTTGGGTAGTGGCTTTATCAGAGTGCGCGAGCCTCATCGCGCGCTCTCCCTCCCTCTCTGTGTCTCTGCACGCGCGTCATCGCGCTCCGGATGGATTTCGGTTCCGCTAACTTTCTGCAAGAACAAACAATCCGGAGTGCAGATAGTAACTGCAACTGAATAGGGTTTAGTGTCGTGCACAAACACGACGTGACCCGAGTAAACAACGGTTTGACTCGAAGCGCGCTCGTGCGCGGCGGTTTTAAATCCGCTAAAGCGTGATCACAGCAAGACCGTTAAGTTTGTCTCCAACAGCGCGATCATCCAATCAGCATATCAGTGAGAGTTGGAGAAAAGCCCAAAATGGCAACATGACGTTGCATGACGTTTTCCGCTTTTATCCACAGTATTAATCCGTGCATTAATCAGTGGAAACCGGTTCAGGGTCGGATTTTAAACGCATGCCGTGATGCACGGTGTGGTCTATTCCTCGTTAGTTTTCCTCGTGCTTTGTTTATGAACTAAACGTGCACGTACATGTTCGCAATCCCTTTCCAAAGAAAATGAAAAAAAAGAAAGAAAGAAAGAAATCTACGATGTGTGCACAGAGGTGATCCCGGGATGTTTCGCACAGAGAGAGTCGGATCGTTGTGCGGTAACGGTAATATAATCCGTTGATGCCGCGTCTTTCTTCCGGTCCGGATGGAAAATGGGATTACGGAGAGAAATGTGGATCTTGATGTAAAGCCTGACCAGGACACGAGGCGTAAATGACCGGTAGAAATCCCGTAAATATCCAGAGAGATGGAAGGCGCGAGGCTGCGACCGCCCGGTCCGCCGCAAAACGCGTTTGATCCGCCGCCGGTGCTGAAGGCGGAGTGGAGAGGGGAAATTAAAGAGCAGCGGCGTCACGTTACGGGGAAGAGGAAGCGCGTGCCGATGCGTCCATCGTGTGGCGAATCGGGGAATTAAAGGCGGCGCAAAGAGACAACGAAAATCTGGAGTCAAAAACGGTATTCGCAGTCAACCCCCCTGTTCAGTTTACAATCCCCCCCGAACACCCCTAACGATCGTTTTGACATCGTTGTCGTCTGTACAAAACTTTTCAAAACCGGTACAGCGTTGTCGTGTAAACGTACCCTTACTCATGACCTCACCAGTGTTAAATGAAATGTGCGTGCAAAAAAAACAAGGCTTCTGTTATTTATCTGTGAAAAAAAAAAATCACTGCATTAAGTTTCAATTTATATAATAAAATATATTATATATTATATATCCAAATCATATATAAAATCATTCTTTTTTTAGATGCATATTTGGATTTATTTAGATTATTGTCATTAAAAAAAGTTGTTAAAACTACAGGTATGGCTCAGGCTTCTATCATCCACTATTGTTTTGCCGCACCGACTTCTAGGACTTCAGGCGGGTTCGGTGCGCTCAAGTCTGCATCCGATGCATCCTCGAGATCGAGAACACATCCGGGTAATTTCATGGGTCCCCGTTACTCGGGTTCTTGAGTATTGGAATTGAACTTCAGCGGTGGATGATGACGTAGTACGAGTCCACAAGGACGCAAGATCGCATAAGGACACACACTGAGAAATGGCCATGGTATTGGTCTCGAACAATTTAGAAAAGAACAACAAAAAGAAAACGTTTTTAAAAAACGCCACGGTTTTATATAATCCACCATCTCAGTATGTCAAAATTCTACTGAAGTGATTCATAACCATTTCACCGCTGAATGGATGATCATGAAAGAACGCGCACACGTAGCTTACTGTTACTATGGTAACTTCTATTATAGTAGACGTAACGTCCATGTACGTGTATAGGTATAGCATTTGTGGTTGTAAATTATTTGTTGAGATTCATCGTCGTATGCTATTTTAATTAACAGTATTTTATCAGCTTGCTTCAATTACACTCAAGACTTACACAGAAGACAATAAACATAAACATTTCGTTTTGATGAACTGTGTGGGGAAGTTTATGCTCGAGATACAACTGTATTTAGATTATGACATTTATTTTCCAAGAAAAAAAAGGGTCTTTCAAACACTTACGGTATCTCGTGTTGAGTGCACGATTGCGTGGTATTTCCCGCATTTAGCCTACTGGGTGGGATGACCCATTTCAGTGGTGGTCAAATTTATATTGACATTTTCTTTTCAGATAGACCAAGCAATGCAAACTATTTTTCACTATTAAAACTTAGTATCTGAAAATTTCAAATAAGACGTCATGAAATGTCCACTCGGGTGAAAATACATGCAAGAAAACATGAAAAAAAAATGCCCTCTAGGATGGCCTTCCAGAGGTGAAAATGTGATGTATAGGGTTCTCCTATGTACAAGGAAACATGAAGAAGTGCTCTAATGGCCATCCTTCAAATGGAATAAACGTGATGAAATACTTTGTGTTTCTTTGCTAATGTACTAATTAAGAATCTCTGATTATTTGTCTTGTCTTCAGTGAGGGTGGAGAGATGCACTGATGAAGCTGCAATAAGAGCCTTTCTATAGTTAAGAGCTTTCTGTAGCTCTCCTTCCATGCAATCAAATACTACTTTTATTTGACACCATTTCTGGTGCGAGTGTGATTATTATACCCGGATGCTAGCATTCCCATCTCTCTAATTTTTTTTTTTTTTTTTCAGTAACGCTGGATAGAGTAGCTGACATGATTGCATGTTTGATGATTATGACTAAATTTGTTCCATTTGAAATTAGATGAGACTGATCAGAGGTAATTTCAGACTACGGTAGCTATGTTTTCGATGATTTCTGCCAAATGTCAGTATTAAATCAAGTGTGTTCTGTGATAGTCTGATTGACCTCTACTGAGTCTAGAATAAACACAAGCGCTGCTCTCAGAGTGTCTTGTAAATTATGAAAATGACTATTGAAGAATAGTAAAGGGCCCTGGTGACCTGTAATCATAGAGTAGCCTTCTTTCTTTTGCAAGAATGTCTGTTATATCTGTTATGTTAAGAAGTTTAGCAGAGTATTACCAGAGGCCAAGAAATGGAATTTCCACCAGTTTTGGTTCACACCCCTCCACTTTCCCATCGTCCTGCTCACCAGCAGCTAAACACAGAGTTACAATACTCTACACACAGAAACCCAACAGTGTCCTGACTAATCTTACAACGGTGATAATTATTCATTTGTTTATAATTCTGATTGTTTAAGACCTGCCCTGTTGGAGATGCTCTGACCCAGTAGTCTAGCCGTCACAGTTTGGCCCTTGTCAAAGTCGCTCAGATTATTACACTTGCCCATTTTTCCTGCTTCCAACAAATCAACTTCAAGAACTCACTGTTCACCTGCTCAGCTTAAATTTAACTTTTCATAAGAACGCAAAAAAGAAAAGATTACAAGAAGAATGAATAATTCAATCAGTAACTGTGACATAATTATGTATTATTGCCACACCCCCTCCAAATGAAACCTATGGAGCCCCTGAAGGGAGGGGGGGTAAATAAATAAATAAATAAAACTACTAAAAAAACACCTCATGAAAGTGGAAAGCTTTCTTTCAGAAAACAAAATCTCAAGAAAACAGAAATTTCTCTCATGCACACACAATAATTTTCCATCTTCACAAGATTAGCCTGTATGTTTTTTGTTGTTGTTGTTTTTACCTATATCAGAAGTATTCAACTAAAATTTGTGGAGGTCCACTTATGAATGGGTGGTGCTGACTGTTTGAAGATAACAGTATGTCTCGAAGTGTTTTATTCCTTTTATACCACAGCAATTTGGCAAACATTTCAGTGCATTAAAGAATGACATGTAACTACAATAAACAATTGTAGTTACATTTAATGTTGTGGAATGTCCATGAAAGTTAGTTCCTGTTATCCCTTACATGATAGCAGCTATCAACAGTCGTTCCCTCGCCATTTTTTTTTTCTTTTCCTGAAAAGCAGCTTTTCATGTTACTGAGAAAGTTCTCTGTCCTGAAGACTATCACGTGGAGCACTGACACTGGAGACTCCTTCAATAAATCTTAAATAAACATCTCCTTAGAGAAAACTTCGCTATATTGACAATTACACATGTTTCATTGTCAAAACCAGTACATGTTTAAAATCTGTTAATTATTAAACTTAGATTATGTGGAGCGTCTGCCTTACAAGTCCCTGTGAATGAGCTGTTTAGGTATAAAACGATAATGTGTTAAAAATAAAGTACAAAACTAAACCTTCAGAAAATATATGTTTTGTGCTTCACTAAGCATACACAGAGATAATCATGTGACTGTAGGTAGAAAGACGAAACTGCTCGCATATACGACTGAATGCATAGCCGAATGTTGGATAACTCCAGGTAATAAAATGTCCCAGTTCCACTCATGTAATGAGGATCTAACGAAATAAATCCGACAGTTATCACTTTATAATGTCATATTTATCACGTTCATTAGCTTTATGTAGACTTAGAAGCATCATCAAGGCCTGTTTGATAAGGCATTATTTTGCTTTTCTAACATAGCCAAAGGCATAAAATCGGCACATTAATGAGCCATTAAATCATGGTTTAGAAAACATTTAGGTGATGAATAGGACGGCGAAAGAGACAATCCATTAATGAAGCAGAATGAAGAATTGTAAAGAATTGTGCTGCTGCACCTGATACTCACATACCAGCCCAATAACAACTACCATATCACCATCATATCAGTGTCACTACTGCACTGAACGTGATCCATCACCCAAATAACATCTCCCCAGCAGTGCTCCTGATGGTGGTGCCTTTCCAAAGAAAGGGTTGAAGGAGACTGACAAACTGGGAATACCAACATTCCAGGATGATGACTGATCACCGTAGGGTGAAACCTTTGTGTGACCACTGATGGACCACTGGGACAGCCTGCAAAAATCACCTGACCTCAAGACCTTAGGAAACTCATGGGATTATTTGAAACAGCAAATGGGGAAATACCAAAGTAGGCCATGAACTCTAGCTGAATTGTGACCAAGTCAGTGGAAGGTTAGCCAAAGATTTACAGGAAGATGTTCAGGGAATGGATCCCCAATGCTCAACAGGAAGTGCTAAAGCAATCTAAAGGGGTCCAAACAGAAAACTGTCCAAATTTACTCATTCCTTTAGCTGACCATACTGGTTTTCATTACCCAGTATAATGTTTAGATACATTAACTAAACTAGCACTTATCTTATGTTATTTTTAACGTTACCTCTCCAGCACTATACTAGCTAGACAAGTTCACTAGCAAGTTATCTAATGTATGCTGTACAATCCATTTTCCATACC
Organism: Cranoglanis bouderius; assembly: GCA_023630585.1. NCBI lineage: Eukaryota > Metazoa > Chordata > Actinopteri > Siluriformes > Cranoglanididae > Cranoglanis > Cranoglanis bouderius. The sequence goes on from CM042539.1 coordinate 24,461,175, forward strand.
GCTATCCTACTCAGAGTCACAGGGAGCCTGGAGCCTATCCCAGGAAACACTGGGCACAAGGTGTGGGACACCCTGGATTGGGTGTCAACTCATCGCAGGGCACAAATCGCACACACATTCACACACTACAGACAATTTGGAAATGGCAATCAAGTCTACGACCCCAATTTCAAAAAAGTTGGGACGCTGGGTAAAATGGAAATAAAAACAGAATGCAATGATGTGCAAATCTCATAAACCCATATTTTATTCACAATAGAACATAGAAAACATATCAAATGTTTAAACTGAGGAAACGTACCATTTTAAGAAAAAAAAATATGGTAATTTTGAATTTGATGGCGGCAACACGTCTCAAAAAAGTTGGGACGGGGCAACAAAAGGCTGGAAAAGTGTTACTAAAAAGGAACATGGAGGAACATTTTTCAACTAATTATGTCGATTGGCAACAGGTCAGTAACTTGATTGAGTATAAAAAGAGTATCTTAGAGAGGCAGAGTCTCTCAGAAGTAAAGATGGGATGGAATACAACGCATGTCTTTGGTTAGGGAGATGAAACCAGACTACCCAGGGGAAACCCCAGAAGCATGGGGAGAACATGCAAACTCTGCACACACAGGGTGAAGATAGGATTCGAACTCGCAGGTGCGAGGCAAACTTGCTAACCAGTAAGCCACCATGCCCCCCAGAGGTATAATTTTATTTGTAATTAAAATCAGTAGCTAGGGTTACTACTGACGGATAGGTTTAGCAATTTACTGTGAAAACATCCTCTGATCAAGTTTACTGTCACCTGAGATTCAACTTACCCAGTGAATGACTGTCAATTGCCAAAATTAGGATGCTATTCCTAAGTCTAATAATGTGATGATTAAAGAATGATACATGCGGTCTAGGGCTGCGAATATGTCATTAGTTTGGGTGCAAAATGGTCCTAGAGGAAAAAAAAGAAAAAAAACAAAAAAACAAAAACATATTTATCTCACCATACTCACACAAGAAAAATACAAAACTGTTTTCCAAAACCATCTCACACACATGGTGCTGATGTAGCAATCAGTTTGCTCCTATTGAATTTCAATCCCAGCACCCATGAACCGAGTTAGGGATGCAATGCCACATCAGCCACTGACAAAATGAGATTAATGGTTTCAGTTTATCTGGCAGTGGTCATTAGCCTGCGAGCCAAACACAGCACAAAGAAAGTTAGCTGAAGGTCAGCAGGAAGACATGTATAATGCAGCAGAAGCAGAAAATGCACCTTTACCCAATTCCTCATACCGTTATCCAATCAGTAGAGCTGCTCCAAGACAGTGGTCATTAAGGAAAAAAATTCCCCAACGGACACCATGAACGCTATTCCAATGCAGTGTTAATGGTAAACACACAAAAGGCAGATAGCAAACCTTGCAGACTTTATGCTAATAGTCAATTGGGAAAGTTTTTCAAGTTTACTCAATGAGAAGAAGCAAACAATTTATCAGAAACAAGAAGCTTGGATTCGAAGACAGGCCTTATCCACAAAGTGCAAGAACAAACACATTAAGTATCGTTTCCATGTTATTATTAATGTGTCTGATGTTCCGATAGGACCAGACCTCCATTCTGCATTCATTTTCTTTTTAGACACAACAGGAACAGCAAAGCCTGTCATCTTATTCATACTCCGCACTCAATTTCTTGCTAACGGCTGCAAAATAGTGCCACGTTAGAGGAGGACTCACCCTGTTGAATATTAGCTCTGCAAGTTGTATGAGTCAGACCACAAGTATAGGCATTTTATTTATATATAAATATCTATATCTCTATATAAATATCTATATCTCTATATAAATATCTATATCTATATCTATGTATATATCTATATCTATAAATAAATATCTATATCTATATCTATAAATAAATATATATAAATATCTATAAATAAATATATATAAATATCTATAAATAAATATATATAAATATCTATAAATAAATTATATATATATATATATATATATATATATATATAAATAAATAAATATATATATACATATCTATAAATAAATAAATAAATAAATATATATATACATATCTATAAATAAATAAATATATATATAAATAAAAATATCTATAAATAAATATTATATATATATATATATATATAAATAAAAGAGATGCATGGGCAACCTAGTTCCAAAAACAAAACAAAGCTAAAACCTTGTAACTCATAGCAACACTTGCTAGATGCTAGTCTATATCTGGGGTGATGCATCGATCTCTGATAACTATAAAAATATAAATTCCATTCTATTCTAGCCATTATGGTAAATAAATAAACAAATAACCAGTAAAAGAAAAACCATCATATCTTGCATCCCCACACCACACCACTCACTGGCCACTTTAATAATAATTAAAAAAAATAAATAATGCTCAATTAATATTAAGGGGCCAGTGTGTGCCAAGAAAACATTCCCCACAACACCATACCACCACCACCAGTCTGAACTGTTGACGCCAAATTCTGACCCTACAAACCTGCATATCACAGCAGATATTTTGTCCAGTTTCGCCGACATCTGTAGCCTCAGATTCCTGCTACTGGCTGACAGGAGTAGAACCCGATGTGGTCTTCTGCTATTGTAGCCCATCTGGCTCAAGGTTGCATTGCCTCCGAGATGATTTCCTGCTTATCACGGATGTAAAGAGTGGTTATTGGAGTTACAGCCAGCCTGCCAGCTCAAAACAGTCTGGCCTTTCTCATCAACAAGGCATTTCTGTCTGCAGAACTGCTTCACACTGGCTTCCTTCCCCCCCCATACCATTCTGTGTAAACTTGAGAGCAGGAGTGTCCAATCTTATCCACAAAAGGTCCAGTGTGGGTGCAGGTTTTCATTCCAATCAAGCAGAAGCCACACCTGATTCCATGTGTTTAAATCAGTTGAGGTTTGGTTTCTGCTTAGTCAGAAGCCAAGTCCTTTCCAGATAACACTGGACAGAGACTGTTGTGTGAAAACCCCAGGAGATCAGCAGTTTTCTGAAATACTCAAACGAGCCAGTCTTGGCACCAACAACCATGTCATGGCCCAAGTCACTGAGAATTTTTTTTCTTCCTGTTCTGATGTTTGATGTGAAAACTACCTGACGCTCTTGACCTGTATCTGCATCCAAAAAGGTTTACTAAAATCGGAACTTGGATGTACATGGGGAAAATGAAGGAATTTGAGGATCACAAATGAAAGGATGTTAACCAAGATGAAAAGAAAAAGAAAAAACACCTCACATATGGAATATACGACCCATCAGAAATGCTCTAGAAGTTTTCAGGGATAGTATTGCTGTTTTCTTCACTGCAAAAAAGACATAACATTCTGGGGGAAATAAATAAATAAATAAAATCAACCAATAACGCATGTGAACATCATTGGAGTACTTTATACAATCATGTCCTCACTAGTGTCCTTGTACGGTGGTTTTATGCTGGTACCACCACACCCCCTGCTGTTCACACTCGGTATTGCAGTGCACTCAAGATTCTTGGCAACATAAACACAAACATTTGTAAAACTTACAACCCTGAATGCAATTGATATTTATTCCATGAAAACTTTATTGTTTCATCGTTTGCATTGGATCACAGCTGTTCTGACACTCGTTCAGAAAGGTAAAGGAGGCTGAAAGCGATGTTACTCCGCAATACACAGGACATGTGTTTATAGTGTTTTTGTTTTAAATAAACTCTGACATATAGCATTTTAATAATATCTCCATTATATGTACATGATAGCTTGTATATAAAACTATTTTTATTGCATCGATCATCGTCATCATAAAATAATAGATTAGTTATGAAATTGACAAAGAAACAAAAGGATTAAAAAAAAAAAAATGATATGTGACAATCAAACATGTTTGAACAATACACCATAAAACAGGACAGGAATGTGTGAGCGTGCACAACACCAAATGATGAACGACCAAATGAACGTCTCTCTCCATTTTGAATCCTAGACACTCATAAAGGTCAACAAAAATATAACGAACACGCTCTTTTCCAGCCACGTTTCCCTTATTATAGTTCTGCACACTGAAGACACAAAGACGTGCAAAATGTTTGGAATAAAAACACTGCTGTGAGATTTGAACTAGACATGTGCTGATACTTAATTATACATTATACCATGATGTTCATGCATTTGTGTTGAAATATGCTTTTAGGCCCGAGTGCTCCAAACATAAAGTCTGTCCCATTCAGAAGGCAGCATCTCACACATCCTGAAATTTAGTACACTGATCTGAAAAACAAAATGGCTGCCAGATAATACATCATGATAGTTTTGTAGACTAAGTCATAGGCAATTGCAGTGATAGGAAATTTATCAGCACGTGCCTATTTAAAAATTACACAGCAAGAAGCAAAGAGAAATATTTTTTCTTTCCTGATGAAAATGACAGGAATCACATCCTGTTTTGATTATTTAAAAAAAAAAAAAATTAAAAAAAAAAATAAATAAATAAAAAAAAACCACTGAGAACCAATGACTCACAAGCAAAACCTTCAACCATCCCAGTTATTGCGGTGTTGAACAAGAATGTTCTTAAAGGTATGGTCTTGGTATATGTTTGAGTTGCCGGTGAAGAGAATGAAAAAAAATGTAAAGCACATCTGAATCTGCATTTCAGTCTAAACTAATAAAACAGGCTTTCTCTGTGTACTGTATATATCGTTATAATGCACGTGATTTGCAACAGCCAGAGTTAACAAATCGGTTTCCTATATGTAATAAAAAGCAATAAAAATCTGATATAGGATCACGTTTCACTAGCTACAGTACAGTTCAGTCCTACTCTGAATCCCTGAATCAGCTCCTGTTTATGAGAAAGACGACATAATGACATGATTTTTGGCTAATAGCAATCAAAGTAAAGCAAGAATGTCGCTTATGGTGTGGAGACTGTAGCTGTTAGCTGTGCCTTCCTGCCGAGTCGTCCTGCCATGATATCACAGTTCTGTTAGTTCAGATGTGCAAGTATGGCTTGCACAAAGCTCAAAACACTCTTATGCACCTGATTCCAAATAAATACAAATTTGATATTGTTTAATTTTAAACTGAAATGGGGAAAATGTTAAAGGTAGCTTCTAATTAAATAGCTAGCATTATCACTGGAAAATAAGTCATCCAGTCACTTATTATGGCTTTTATATATAACTAGTTGGCTTGCGTTACACCAGTGTTATGACAAGAGTATGTAATTGTAAATTGCTAGTTTGGTAAAGATAAATTGTTGAATAAAAGCTATTTCATGCAGTAGCGAAATATTACCTACATAACCAAGTCCAAGAAGGATTCAATCAGCAGGGGAGATTGCCACAACGACCACACCGGATTATCTATCCAAGGGACACGTACATGCACACAGTGAGCTGCCATGTTCTCTCATGGTCCTCTACGTTGCGTCTAGACCATTTCTGATCTAGAGGAATCATTAACAGATACAGCGGTTCAAATATACACAATGCACGACAGATGTACAAAGTTAAATTGCTTTGAATTTGCGTAAGCGAGATATGACTGGCAAACTCCAGCAACAGCAGAAATGACAAAACAAAAATACAATTATAGCAAAAAAAAAGTGTTAAGGTTATAAAAATATTAAAAAAAGAAAGAAAAATGAAGGCCCCAATGTTTTTTGGAAAATACAAATCATGTGGGGGAATACATACATATATATATATATATATATATATATATATATATATATATATATATATATATATACATACATATATATATATATATATATATATATATATATATATATATATATATATATATATATATATATATATATATATATATATATATATATCTTACTGTCTTTAATCTTAAAGTCATTGGCATAAGGACATTTTGACATGTGTCAGACAATCCATTCGTATGCATTGCACATGGGCTTATGTGGAGAAGTTCTGCATTTTTTTTCTCCCTATGTGACTGTGAAAGTCGCCCAATCAGAGATTATCTGGAGCAGAACCTCGGTTTGAACAGGTATGTTCCATTACAAGTTCAACTCTCATCCTTTTAAATGCACAGTGGAGTGTAATCACAGCCTCAGTGCATCACTCTCATTGAAATCAACAGCAAGATCTGCATTTATGACAGATGCCAAAATGTCCTCACCTTGGTGGAGGACGATACTACAGAATCAGCTCACTAGTCAATAATTAGAATTACACAGGACAAATTTGTGAATACTACTGTGTATTTGTACCAAAAGGACCCCATGTTAACATTATCGATCACACTACTGTGACAGCAGTAAGGTTCTCACCGTATATGATTTGAATGGTGAATAAACATAAAATAAGCTCTAAACATGTAATAAGAGCCTAACTGGGTAGGTGGAGTCCAGATATACATGTAAATGAGAGGACAACTGAGAACCTCAAGCACCTTTTTTGGACATGCTACCATCATATGTCTTGGATTCCAGTCTTGGAACATGGTAGCCAAAACTAAAACAAAAATGTGACATGTTCTTTTGTCCAGTCTTCAAATAAAGGCAAGTTAATTCGATTTTTTTTAATCAATACAGGCAAATAAAACTGAGCAAGGCTTGAATTTACAACCTGCTGGGTCAGTGATCTGTCTTTATATACTTCACTAAGTGACAACTCCTTTTACCAGGCTTGACCACCATAGTGATCTGGGTCACGGCACCAAGTCAACAGGTGCTCAAATCTATGACATGTACAACCAAATTCACATAGCTCTAAAGAGGGGGCCTTTTGGTACTTAAACCAGCATGGACTTTAAAACAAAAGTAAAACAAAAGTAAAACACATCCAGTCCAGCAAGGACAAGACTGATTACCAGGCTGACGTAATGTGTCCGAACTACAACAGTGATACTTCATGATCTACAGCAGGCAAATAGATTTAGACATATATTTAGATGTTTCATGTAAAATATAATTTATTTATACATCGCATGTTAAAATAAATCTAGTCTAATCTGCATGCCGAATAGCTCTCGAGATCTTTTCTCTTGTTTGTAAATGTTACACATCCATAAATCAGACGTAATTGGTGCCAAACTATCTTGTGCAGGGCAAGGACTCGCAGTGATACAGCGGTATCGATGTTTTAAAGGGAAAAACTGAATGGACTCGAGTAAAATCCATCTGCACGTACTACCTTTCTGCATAGTTTACAAGAAATCCCAACCTTGTAGAGCATTCAGGGATGTATAAGGGAGGTGAAAATGCAAGATTCTCAAAACCCAGTCCACCACAGTCTTCTCAGACTAGCAACAATTTGGGACGAAGAAACTAGACCACCCTGACTAGACAGAAAATGAGTAGCGTTGAATCTTGCAACAAAACTTTCATCTACTAAGTGGACAAGTTTCATGTATATTCACATGTTGGTCAAAAGCGCTGAAGTGCTTTTAAAGGGTATGGGGTTTGCCAAAACAAACAAACAAAAAAAAAAAATTGTCAAGTATTTCATAAAGTAATAGCACAATGTTAAAGATAGATAAACCACATAATCGTAGAAGTCAAACACCCTGGAATAACATGAAGAATCTCGTTGCAATAAATGATGAATGTGAAGATCTCTGTGGTTACAGTGCATTTCCTATTAAAAAAAAAAAAAAACCTGTATTTTAACTGCGCATGTAGATATTTTTATATTTACCTTTCATGCAGCGAGTTATTATCTGAGCATTCAATTATCTGATGCACCAAATACTACCTGCTGTAGTATTAAACAGTTATGAAGTGAGGAATGAGAAGCACAAACATACAGGCAAATACACTCTCTAAAATCAGAGCTGGGATTGGACCAGGTGACTGATTTAGATGAGAAAGGCCATCATGTGCCCTTAGTTTGATATTGCTCCTGAAAAACAAAGGAAGTCACTATATGATTCAATGCACTAGGTGACTATTTCATGTCACAAAATCAATAAATTAGTCAATGATTTAAAAAAAAAAAAAAAAAAAAAAAAAAAAAAAAAAAAAAAAAAAAAAAAAACACTACTAATAATAAGGCAAAAAAGAACTCATGGACTACAACAGTGTGAACCTTTGGTAATGCATAGTTCAACTGCCCCTCATCCACTCCAGAAACCCCTCACTTTTCTTTGACAAGAAGGACAAAGCTAGAAAATAATGGCTATTTTTCTTATTTTTTGACCGTCCCCTTCATTGTGTTTTATTTTTTTTGGTTCATTGACTTTTTTTTCTTCTTTTTATGAGCTATCATTTTGGCTTAAAGTTCAGTAATCCCCCCCCCCCCTTATATTTGTTTTTAAAACAACCCCCTCAGTCACCCTTTGGAAAACGGGCAGATAGCCAGTCATGTCACATGTATCTCTTTCTATCAGCGGAGGAAGGGCTCATCCTCTTCATCCTCGTTGACGGCAGGGCCGGGGTCACTCAGGCAGCGCAGGAGTCGTTGCTCTTTTACGTCTTCTTGCTCTCCTTGCTCTCCAGTCCTGTCCTCCTTCTTTCGCCGCATCATAAGCCCCTCCTCTTCCTCGTCTGGGTCTTGCCTCGTTGGCTTGCCAAACTCGTCCAACGTGGTGATCGAGTCTGCGCTTTGAGGTGAAGCCAGGTCCACTTTAATAGCTGGGATGTCTTTGTTTGCCACTGTAGGCTTGCTCCAGGCTTGAGGATCTATCAATGACAGAGGCAGAAGTTTGGAACAAGAATTTAGTTGTGCTTCGTTTGCTCAAGTGTACAAAGCCGGTCATAAACCATACAGATACTTATCCACTTCATTTTGGTGCACCTCATTGTGTGCAACTAACAGGTACAGAGAATCGAGGCGAGTAACATGCAATGCTGAAGGAGACTCATTTGATAATGTTTCTAAATAATTCGACACAAAGAGCTTAGCATGTAGTAATCCGACTTCACTGAAACCGCTGGATTCATTCTGTTCTGAAATGGAGCACCAATTCCAATCAAAATGTAGGGAATGTTAATCTAATACATCTAATTTCTTGCTAAATGTTGAAAAATCACTGCCCTACAGATTACAGTAAGGGTTTTTGTGTGTCTATGTGTATGGTGATTAATCATGAGTCATAAAATTGCAAATGTCTTGAATTTTTATACACACTTACAAATTTTTAAGTTTCAAAATTTTTTAACTTTACACACACTTAGAACTTAAATAGTCACATAGCTGTGCTCTGTGCTGGGGAAAAAAAGAAAAGAATTTAAAAGGGGGGGGGGCTTTTTAAACAGGAACTGTTACATCTAGGTATTAAAAAAAAAAAAAAACAAGCAAAAAATAGCTGTAGACCTTTATGGTTAAACACAAGAGTGCAGGTTAATGCTGGTATAACTGAGAAACACTAGGTGGCAGAGTAGAGAAGGTTTGACTCACCAGAAGCAAGTCTTGATCTGGCAATGGTGGGAGAATCAGGAGGTCCAGCCGGAACGGTGAGGTAATTATTCATCTGAGAAAGCTGCAAGTACAGACAAATAACTATGCTGATATTTATAAGAAAATGACTGTTGTAAGCTAACCTGGCAAAAGGTTCACTAGTACAGCACACACCAAAGAACACAAGGAGAAAATAATTCAGTAAATACATTGAGATTAACATACAGGCTGAAAAGCACAAAACACTGGGGTTGAGATTTCTTGAACCACTCCTGAAGCCTCACCTTCTTCTCCAAATCCTTCATTCTCTTCTTCTTGATCATAAGCTCCTTAAAGCCATCCTCGAACGGGTCAGCCACCAGCGTGTGTCTGTTATAGGACTGCAACTGAAAAGGAAAGGGGAAAAAAAAGAAGAAGATTTTAACATTGGTTACTTACTGTGATCATCACTGGAGTTGTGTTAATACTGATTAACACATGTTAATACTCATTAATGATACAGATGATCCTCAGTCATAATGTATCCCAATACTGATATCATTAACACATATCTAATAAGCCAGGATTGTTTGGTGATGAGGTTACAGTTAATAACTCAGGCCTAATTCAGCACAATTCACTTGAATGTTATACTGATTTGGGGATGTAACTAATTTCTTCAAGAGTGTGTTTGACAGCAATAGGGTAAAAAGGTGTGAGTGAGCGAGTGAGAAGCCTAAACACTTCCCAATATGGACTCACTCTCTGCCGTGTCTTCTGCAGGTTCTGGCGTAGAATCTTCTGGATCTCCTCCTCCTGGCCCTTCGATAGCTGAGGCAGCATTCTCTCTGGAGGTTTCTTGGGCTGGATATTTCTAAGGGAAAAAAGAGAAAGATGGGATTCGGGAATAAATTCTAAAAATTCATCGTCAATGCGGCAATGTTTCCTCAGAGCAAAAGTTTTTGTGACATGATTGGAACAGGAAACTAACAAAACTAACAAGGATGGCTAAAATTGCTATCATGTAGTCTCTACACTCTTAAAATATATATATATATATATATTTATATATATAAGTAAAATAGAAGATGTAAATCTTTCTCAATCTTTACTAAATTTCTATATAAAATGTTTAAAACTTTTTTTTTTTTTTAAACTAAACTAGTGTTGTTTAAGAGATGATGTTTTTTTAACCCCCTTTGTGTCATGCAACAGTCCTGAACTGTGTACAGTTTGTATGTGCAGCAATGACATTTTCTAAAATTTGTGTCTTCAGCATTACATATTTCAGACCTGACACAGCTCATGAAATGCAGGCAATGTTTTTATTGCAGCTGTCCATCGTAAGAGTTATACGCAAGTCATCAATGATCAGGCAAGTAGCTAACTAGCTTTGTTGCATGTGTTAGAATTTTTTTTTCAATCAATATTGATTACATAGCTCTAGGTCACCGTTTTGGGCTAGATTACATGGATATGGATTAAAGAGCGACCTAAATGAACCTTTTCATTATTTATTATTAGCTAAATAATGAATTTTCCCACAGTTATAATTTTTTGTATATTAAAGAAGGACATCAATATCATACTTTCTATCTATTTAGTATGTTAGGTTTGTAGAAACTACTTGCTCAATCTAGTATAGTAACTTTGATGTCAGTCTAATATGTTTTGTGGGCACATGTAAATGTAACTATAAACAGATAAAAAGTATGATGTTGATGTAAATCTTTAATATATATATTTTAAAAAAGTTAATTGTTGGAAAATTTATTTGGTAGAAGTGGAATAATTTTTTTTTTTAAAAACTCTCTCCTCCAGAACGTGCTATTAATGGAAAATGATCAACTTCGGTGTGGTAACAGTAACTTGGTATTCGGGCTGCATCACACCGTTCCATTGTTGATTATTTTCCTATAACTGCATGCCTTACATAACAGATAAGGAAGATTCTACACACATTAAAGAACCACCTGACTGCCTGCCATCTCCATACATTTTTTTAAAGAATCCCTACAGGATGAAGGGTGGATCATGATGGACTCCAGAGTGAGGTGAAGTGAAGGATGTATGGAGAAAGTTCTTACTGCATGGACACAGTGGATGGCATAGCAGATGGCAGTTTAACTCCTGCTCCACTCTCCACCAGCTCGATGGCCTGCTTCATTTCCATCTTGTGATAGAAGGCGATGAGCTGCGGCTCTTTAGAGCGCTCGCCTGCTATCAGGCATTTCTTCACATACTTCTTGTTGAAGCGGTTCAGCCTGTTAACGGGATACAGGAAGGGAAGTAAACATGAGAGAGAACGCAAGCAAGACAGTCTGATCTTTTGATGCAAATAACCTCTTCTGCTATGAAGAGGGCGGTTTTGGTGTTTCGTTTTGCCGTTCAACAGCTGAAGGGCTCTTTGAATTCATTTAGGAGCCATAACTAACCAACATCCATCATCTTTCGATCAAAGACGCAACCTTTACTGGGGGTCAGGCCACAAGTGAATTCCACTACTTAACTGGCTGATTCAAAAAGGAACTTCAAGTACTCTGAGGAAGAAATTCAAATTGTAGTAAATCAGATCAAGAATTATTTCATTAAACAAAGTCTCCATCTGCATTAGCATGTGCTCTGTAGCTGGATATCAATGTTTACAACATGGATAATCTGATCTTTCCTTTGTATTTATACTTCATACTTCAATGCATTCATGTCATAGAAATGTTGTAAACTTTGTTCAGATCTCAAAACTTTTTTTGTTTGGGAGGAATGGGATGTTGGCAGCTTTCCAGGGTTATTGAAGATGATTGGCGAGGTACTTTGCATTCTTCCTTTTAACATGTAGGAACTAGTTTTGTGCTTGCCTGATGACTTCCAGAAGAGCTTTGGCAGATTGAATTACCTTCAAAAATGTATGCTGTGTGCATTTACACCTGGTTTCTTCATGTGGTGCTCGGATCGCCAAACATGGTAAATGGTCTGCACTTATATAGCATCTTTTTAACCTCAGCGGTTCTACAAAGCGCTTTACACTGTGTCTCATTCACCCATTCTCACACACACTCGCACACCAATGACAGAAGAGCTGCCATGCAAGGCGCTAGCCTGCCATTGGGAGCAACTTGGGGTTCAGTGTCTTGCCCAAGGACACTTCGGCATGTGAAGTCATGTGAGCTGGGAATCAAACCTTCAACCCTGATGTGCAAATAAATATATATATATATATATATATATATATATATATATATATATATATATATATATATATATATATATATATATATATATATATATATATATATATATATATATATATATATATATATGTATATGTATGTGTGTGTGTGTGTGTGTGTGTGTGTGTGTGTGTGTGTGTGTGTGTGTATATATTTTTAAACTGTATAAGTTCTAACAATATCATAGCGATCACAATAAAGTATTTTTGCTGAGAGGACCAGAGTACGATCAATATGCGAAAAAAAAACCCCATACTAGCCATATGCAAGTTTTCACTTTTAAGTTTAAAAAAAAAAAAAAAAAAAAAAAAAAAAAAGCTGAAGATGAAAACAATCAAGGGACAAAGCAGCATGCCTTTTATTCTCCATGCATCTCATCTGTCCAGAATCCATATGTGCTATTCAAAAGTGGTAACGTGAAGCACCACTATGAAAAGTCTTATTTATAGCCATAAACTAATCATTAGTGGTTAAAAAGTAATTGTTTTCACCATTCAGTCATGTTAGTTGCTTATCCAGACCTTTGTGAGAAAGAATTTTATGCAGCAGGACCTTCCCAAAAATGTATATATATATATGAACATTTTCTACACACTTGTCCTTCCAGTGATGATGCCCGTAGTGTCCGCATACGTCCTCGATACCGGTCAGCAGATGGTCCAAAAACTAAGGAGACAAAGAAGCAATTGTTTTTTTTTAAAAGCAGTCGGAGACCGAAACAAGCGTTGTGTCAGTCGTACACTAAAAAGCTTAGTAAACAAGAGTTGTCATAGCAACACTACATCCTAATAAAGATGAGCACGGATTTCAGGGAAATGTTTTGACGATAAATATTTTGCGCGTTGTCTGGACGGGTTATTTCTAAGAACTTAGTCATGATGATTGAACCTGTCTGTGTTTAGATGATTTGCACTTCCAAAAAAAGTCAGACATGCTGGTGGCAACAGCTGTCTTAAGCTGACATTATGCAGGCTAAACCTACGCTACGTTACAGGCAAAGCCTAAAAAAAAGAAAAAAACAACAACAAAAAAAAAAAAAAACAGTTGTGATCATGTCGGTGTATTTTGTTCAGTTGCTCATTTAAACCAGGGGAAGAGATTAGTAAGAACGTCTCTCCCCTGCTGAAAGCCTTGGTGACTCATAAGCTCCATATAGCTGCTTACTGCTCTGTTTCTGACGGTGTTTGTGTAATTAGCCGGTGAGGCCTGCGATCCCCTGGCGTCTAGGTTTCCCTAGGGAGCTTGGAGATGATGAAATGGAGTGTGGGAAGCCAGCGGGGTGAAGACATGGACGATGACATCGGTGCATCTGGGGAAGCGGGTTTGCGATTTAACTTGCAAATGATGATTTGTAAAAGTCGTTAGCCCAGAGAAGGCTTGGTCATGACAGGTAGGCAGAGATAGTGACTGCAAAGCTATTATGATCTCACATGCTATATTTGCCATTGAGCATGAACTGCGACTTGTGTGTTGTCCATGAGGCTTTTTGTTGTTATAGTTGTAATACTGTTTGACACTTTATTACATTAAAGTGTCCAATTTGCAGCCAAACAGAACTGAAAAACTGAATACTTGTATTATTAAAACATATAATTATATTAATAGTATCAGTGTAGCCTTTTGGTGTGCCAAGCTTTTATATATTTATTTATATTTAAGCCTGGCATTTTGTAAATGTGACTTCTACAACAAAATAACATACTGTCACATATATATACACATACGTTAGATCTTCGTTAATGAAGCAATGTAATCTTAAAATCTCCTACAATCCAACTAAATGTCTGCCATTATGGACATCTGGTGAAGGACAAATATAGGACGGAAACAGTCGGCATAACCCAGCATTATGTAAAACGGTTGATCTGATTAGAGGTAGCCAGCAGATGGTGCTCAACAACACACAATAAGAAAAGGAGCACATATGATTGGAAATGATCCTTATTTCAATACTACATAATACTACAGATTAGCCAGAGGCACTGTCCTCACTAACCCTGATCCAGCACAAAAGAATCTTTTCACAGGTAGACAGCAAGTCCGTCACTAATACGCTAATGAGTATGACGGTTTCTGTGATTTAGCTCCAAATAGTTTGTTTCCAGACACCAGCTATAGGGTTCACAACTGATCTATAGGTCATGCAAATTGCATGCACATCATTCATTAATCCATGAAGTGATGATTACACGGAAATCCTAAATAGATATTTTGTTTGTTCCTCAGGTCACAGAACAGCTGACGGATGAAGAGGCTGCATAAGTGATGCACAATTACCTGGGTGTGGATCTCCTCGTTGATGGATCGTTTGGTTTCCTGCTTCTTCTTAACGGCCAGCAGGTCCACCAAAGGACGAATGGTCATCCCCTACACCGCCACGCCCCACAGATGAGGAGAAACAACAGGAGACTTGATTACAGATATAGAACACACCATTAATCAACTGTTGCTGCATTCACTAACTAAAGATGATAAAATATGCTTTGTAAATGGAGCAGGGCAGGGGAACATTTCCATCAATTCCTGATATTAACTCTTTGCTCTATGGATTCTTGTTACTCTACATCAACAGTATACAATCTTGGTGGGGTTTTTTTTGGGTTTCTTATTGCCCATAATCTTAAAAATATTGATTGCTCAATACAAACATCAAATCAAAAACAAGTCTGATTACACTGGGCACTCCAAAAAAGGCTTACTCTCTGTCTCAAATCACGTTATTTTGCATTTCTGAAGCCTGCTTTGCAGAGCAGAAGAGTCTGAGCCATAAAAGACTGTTTGAATTTTCCCAAAGAGTTGACGCACTGAGCAAGAACACCACTAAAAGTAAGAGACAAATTAGGGGTGAAAAATTTTAATTTAAAATCAGTGGTTGGTCCTGTGGAAGCAGTTCTGGCTTTGGTCAATGACATTATGCACCACATTGGGATCAATCGCTTTCAAATTGAGGCATTACTGCCCCACAAACCTCAGGCATTAGACAGCCAAGATAGGCAGAATTCAAATCTGATACGATACGATACAGTGGTGCTTCAATACAACTGCCTGAATATGTGCCTTAGAATTCTGTTTTCAACTAATTAAAGAATTAAAATATGGTGCATAGTGTGCAGTTTAAGTCAATGCAGCTGTAATAAAACTACTGGCAATATCAACTTTTCAGATCTAATCCCAATCAAACATATGAAATGTTAGTGTCTGTGAACATTTTGTTCGCACTCTGGTGCTTATAATCCTATAACTCAATTCCACTCATGAACCAGTCAAATGAGCTGTAACAGAGACTCAATTGTGGACTTGAATTTGACAGATAACACACTCCATATGACAAATCCAGGGCACAATACTGTACCATGTGTGTACCTGGCATTCTATGCTGTGACGTCGTCTTCTCAACCTTGGTGCACGTCTTTAAATTTTGTAACCCGATACCCTGGAGCAAGAACTCCAGGAAATGTGGCCAACAGAGTTATTTTAATCTCTTCAGGATCAAGATAAACGTCTTGTACAACAATCAAGATTTAGACCATCTACAACAATCTTATTATTGACCAGTGGCATTACGGCAGAATTAAAACTGCCAGGGGCTGATTGGACAGCTTGTTATGATGTATATGTATTTATTATTATGATTTTTCAGCTTGTTTGTTGGATGGTTTTATTGTACAACAGATAGCAACAGACTTAAAAAAACAAAACCTCCCAATACTTGAAAATCTTCAGCTGATTTTTCACCTTTTTCTATTTTTAAAAATTTTTTTTTTTATATAGATATTGAAGTCACTTTCACAATGATGATATCTTTATTGTGAGTTATGGAGCTGAGAATTAACATCTGTGTGTGCGCGTGTATGTAACTCAATCTGACTGAAGCTCATTCTCACCAACGCTGAGGGAATTATGGGTAACACCAGAGAGGAATCTTGTGGCTATGATGTACAGCAGTGCCGTCCCCCCACCCCCTCCCATCTTGTCCTTGAAGGCTAGATTATAATTCATGGCACATCCTCAATCGCCAGAAGCATCTTTTCTTCAAAACTTGCCGACTAATCAGAGTCATGGAGGCGGGGGTAGCCTATTGATGTAATGCCTTGCTGATACAACAAGGTTACAATATACAATATTCCATACTGTCATTTCAGACACTTCACTATGGCTTCACGTTTGGAGTAAAGGCTGCCTGGGTTTGTATCCTTGCATGTTGCATCCTAGCAGCTAAACTGTAGATGTTTGGTATCTCTCAAGAAGGCAGCACTCACATCAAACTGCATGCCTAACTCAAGTCATTCAGCATCTCAAATCAGACCTGCTTAGGAGTTTTCTGACACTGTAATATACATTTTTATAGATATCAGAGCTAAAGATTTTCATTGCATTTCACTGCATCTTGAAACAAACTCACTTTCTTCTCAAAGTTTGGTTTTACTCCGTGAACTCTTCTGGACCCCTGTAGAAGGTTTGGCTCGAAGGTGGAATTGTATGTCTAGAAGTGATTCGAATGATAATACAGATAACCCGTACTTCCTCAGAGATACATGAAGCCAGCCAACATCATATTTTCAAACTGCTGCTGTGTACCAAGCGCATACCACACTTCCGCATACCTGAGCTCACAGACGCCCATGATTGGCTAGTTTCGCTGTGCATAGGCCATCCCTCCCGCCCAGAGAGCACAGATGATTTTGCTTTCTTGGCTTCCATCTAAAGATGGCTTCGGCATCACTGGAATTCAAGCTCTCGATCTCCTGACAATGTCGCTTTTCGGATGTACCTTGATTTGCATGTTGAATGTTTTTAATATTTTATTATAACATGTACATGCACAGGTATTCAAACACCCCATTAACCATTTGAAGTGCCAGTGTCTGAATACTGAAATCGTGAAAAAGTACTCATCGTGCCCCACTTCCACAGGAATTCAGGAAGAAATAATTAAATATAAATACATTTTTCAAAAACTAAACAAAATAGAAGCCTTGTCTGGGAATATTTTGGTACAGAGAGCACCATCATGGGCGTTTGTTCCTCTCTGTGCATCATGCAGGTAGTTTCAACATCTCCCTAAGCTCTGGGGAGGTTTAAAAATGAACCATTTGATATATTAATTTCTGTTATCCGGCTTGTGGGCGAGTGAACAAACAGCAGACTATTATTGTTTATTCTTTATTACAGCACTGCAGCTGCTACTTGATTTTAACCCACCAACACTACTGACGGAGCATGAGCCCTTCTGCCAGATGCCATTTATTTTATTTTTATCTTGACAGAGAAGATAGTGCTATGGATTACTTCATGCATGAGTTTAGGAGACTCGTATATATGCCATACAGGAATGTCTGTGTGGACCATCAGCTCCAGCCAGACAAGAGCAGCTTGCTGTTTTGTAGCAGGTGGCAGGGTATACTCTGAAGGTTATTAGAAGAGCACATTTAACTGCATTGCAGGTTAATGCCCCAGTGCACATACGCACGCACTTCAACGGTTCACACTCATGTCACCCGTCACTTCCTCCCAGTGCAAGTAGCATCTACGTTTCCAGTAAACTAACTCAATTCTCAGTTTAGCCACTGTACAACCACCATCATCTAACTGCACCTTTGCAATGTACACCCACACTTACACACTTCACTTCCTCTTTCACGCACACAATGTGCATTGCCACAATTGTGTGTCTGATTGCAAAATAACACAATAACCAACAACTTAAGACTAAATCTAACTCCAAAAACAACCCTTACAGGAACAGCTTACATGCTCAATTCTTTATGAATGTGCTACAATATATACTTTCATAAGTATTCATTAAAGGGGATTAATATGTCATGCATGCACACAAAATAACCCCTAACATTGAAGTATGTGGAAAAAAAAACAAAAAAAAAACAATACAAGTAAAAGTTTTTTAAAAGTTGATTGCATAAGTATTCACCTCCCGCTCCTGTGAAACCCTTATATTATTTCTGGTGTCACATGATTATCCGCATGTCCAGGAAGGGGGTTTTGGGTGAACACTTACTCAAGGCAAGATGTTATTTTTGTCTCTATTGCTTTAAGAAGTTACAGTGTTGCTCCACAAGCCAGCTCCTGCAGATCTTCCTTCATGTGGATCGGAGTTTAATCAAAGTTCATCAAAGCATGATCGAGTCTGAGCATTACAGCGGTGCATGTTGGAACAAAACTCACGGAATCAAACAATCATGACTTGGAAAAAAAACAGCGCTTACTTGTGACAAACCAGTTTCCATCTTTTGACTTTTGACAGCTAAACTAAGAAATTAAAAAAAATTTTTAAAAAACACTTCGTTTTGAAAAGTTGCATTGCTATTTGGTTGGCACTTCCTGCAAGCCTAAATATTGTGACACCTACAGCCGTGGCCAAAAGTTTTGAGAATGAGACAAATATTAATTTTTACAAAGTCTGCTGCCTCAGTTTTTATGATAGCAATTTGCATATACTCCAGAATGTTATGAAGAGTGATCAGATGAATTGCAATTAATTTCAAAGTCCCTCTTTGCCATGAAAATGAACTTAATCCCAAAAAAACATGTCCACTGCATTTCAGCCCTTCCACAAAAGGACCAGCTGACATCATGTCAGTGATTCTCTCGTTAACACAAGTGAGAGTGTTAATGAGGACAAGGCTGGAGATCACTCTGTCATGCTGATTGAGTTAGAATAACAGACTGGAAGCTTTAAAAGGAGGGTGGTGCTTGAAATTATTGTTCTTCCTCTGTTAACTATGGTTACCTGCAAGGAAACGCGTGTAGCCATCATTGCTTTGCACAAAAAGGGATTCACAGGCAAGGATATTGCTGCTAGTAAGATTGTACCTAAATCAACCATTTATCGGATCATCAAGACCTTCAAGGAGAGAGGTTCAACTGTTGTGAAGAAGGCTTCAGGGCGCCCAAGAAAGTCCAGCAAGCGCCAGGACCGTCTCCTACAAGTTGATTCAGCTGCGGGATCGGGGCACCACCAGTGCAGAGCTTGCTCAGGAACGGCAGCAGGCAGGTGTGAGTGCGTCTGCACGCACAGTAAGGCGAAGACTTTTGGAGGATGGCCTGGTGTCAAGAAGGGCAGCAAAGAAGCCACTTCTCTCCAGGAAAAACATCAGGGACAGACTGCTATTCTGCAAAAAGTACAGGGATTGGATTGCTGAGGACTGGGGTAATGTCATTTTCTCTGATGAATCCCCTTTCCGATTGTTTGGGGCATCTGGAAAAAAGCTTGTCCGGAGAAGAAAAGGTGAGCGCTACCATCAGTCCTGTGTCATGCCAACAGTAAAGCATCCTGAGACCACTCATGTGTGAGGTTGCTTCTCAGCCAAGGGAGTGGGCTCACTCACAATTTTGCCTAAGAACACAGCCATGAATAAAGAATGGTACAAAAACATCCTCAGAGAGCAACTTCTCCCAACCATCCAAGAACAGTTTGGTGACGAACAATGCCTTTTCCAGCATGATGGGGCACCTTGCCACAAGGCAAAAGTGATAACGAAGTGGCTCGGGGAACAAAACATCCAACATTTTGGGTCCATGGCCAGGAAACTCCCCAGACCTTAATCCCATTGAGAATTTGTGGTCAATCCTCAAGAGGCGGATGGACAAACAACAACCCACAAACTCTGACAAACTCCAAGCATTGATTATGTAAGAATGGGCTGCCATCAGTCAGGATGTGGCCCAGAAGTTGACTGACAGCATGCCAGGGTGAATTGCAGAGGTCTTGAAAAAGAAGGGTCAACACTGCAAATACTGACTCTTTGCATAAACTTCATGTAATTGTCAATAAAAGCCATTGACACTTATGAAATGCGTGTGATTATACTTCAGTAACAGTTAGTAACATCTGACAAAAAGATCTAAAAACACTGAAGCAGTAGACTTTGTGAAAATTAATATTTGTGTCATTCTCAAAACTTTTGGCCACGGCTGTACTGCATATAGTGAAAATGCTTCCTCAGAAGTACAGTAAGGAAAATCATTCGCTCTATCGTCCAGAGATCTCGAGTTCAGTTCCCGGCGAATACTGATCCGTGGTCAGGAACCAAGAAGGCAAAATTGGTCATGTTCTCTGGGTGGGGTGGATGGCATTACTCTTTCTCCGCTGTCAATCACAGCGACACAAACCAGTCTGTGAGCTCATGTATGCGGAAGAGGGCCAATAGCGGCTTCCTCCAAGTGTGTTATGCTGCCCTGGCTGGTTTCACGTGTCTCAGAGGAAGCATGTGTTGGTTTTCACCCTCCCTGGTTGGTATCTGTTGTGTCATAGGGTGGAACTGGCTGGCGGGTGGGAACTGGCAGGTGACTAAATTAAGGAGAAAATGGAGGGGGGTAGGGGAACAATGTGTGTGTATAAGTGGTGAACTAGGGCTGGGCGATATGACAAATACCATATCACGATACTTGAGGACATTTCTACGATACATGATGTGCATCATGATATTATTTAGCCAACAAACTGTCTGCAAAACAGTAGTAAAATAACCACACAAAAAAAAGTCAAATCAATGGCATCCATTGAGTACCATTTAATTTGTAATTATTAAAACTTTAAAAAAATACATCACCATACCAACGATATCTCAGAAAAGTGTATCGCATAATCATTTATCACAATATCAATATATTACTCATCCCTATGCTGAACAATATAAAAAAAAGTGGTAGAGTATCAATAATGTAATTCAGTGCTTCTGCAGGTTCAACAAGTTAAATCTATGATTTTTTAAGACATTTTAAGACCATTATGGATGCAATTTATGATCTATTTCACATCTTTACTGGCAAACAAAGTATGAAGGATATGAAGGAAAATCAGAAACCCTGGTTAGCCCACACACCACATCGTGACACACTGGGCGTGCTCCGATAAATTCTGACCGGGCTGCGCAGTTTGCATGAGTCGTTATTGGTTCCTTTTTTGAGATCAATACCAATTTTTTCCAAAAACACATTTAAAAGCAAGACTGAAGTTTATAAAAGTAATGTTAACTTAAAAATTGCTTGGATTATGAAGACCCGTCAAAATCTTAAGACATTTTAAGGCCTAAAATTCGGATTATTGAATTTTAGACTTTTTAAGGACCCGCAGAAACCCTGTAATTCTAATTAAATTAAGATCATAAAAACTTTTTTCATTTCGGGTTACTGCGGGCATTGAAATATCTTGCGTGTGCGTGAGTGTTTTTTTTATTTTAATGACAATTAGAAACTCTGATTGGAAGATGCAGACTTGAAATCAAAGCATTTTCAGTATTAATTTATTAACCAAGTTTTTCACAGGTTTATTTTTTTTTTGATTGCACCCGTTTTGCTGGCACTTTCTTAGCAAACCCATATAACGTTCTACAGATCACGCGTTGCAGAAATGTCTTCAAGTATCCTGATATGGTAATCTGTCATTTCGCCACACCTAATGAGTAGTTAATGTTGATAAAGGGTTTACTGCACCAAAAGCAATATGAGCAACACTGCTTTTTCAAACTTATTTTCCCCGTCACACTCATTCAGCATTTCATTAACTTACACCTACACGCCCGGTTAGTGCTAATAAACTTAATGACGGTGCGCACTGATCTTTATCCGCTCAGTCATGCCTGCACTTACTACAAACACCCTGAAGTGTACATCAACAACACGCACTGTAACAACTTCTGCAAAGCCGTATCAAATGGCAAAACAGTCTACAATGTTATCAGATTGGCGGTCACAACTGAACATGTCAGTGCTCAAACTGGTAGAACTCTATCCTTCCTGTTCTCTTACAATCCTTACAATTTTGATCGTCTCAATTTGAATTAGCCATGGTGTGGTGAAGTGGCAGATCAAAATGGTGATAAGTGATGAATCCAAATGATTTCCTACTTGTGCTTGGTTTCATGAACCTTAAGAGGAGTGCATTTTGGTGTCCTGACTTCATATTCAATAAACACTCAGGAGTTGCATTATAGGAGCAATGTACTATATTATATTATATTATAGGAGCATTCTAAAGAAGAAGAAGTGAGATAACTGGATAACAACAGTACAAAGAGAAGTGCAGTCTTCTGGAAAACTGGATGAAATACACCACACCATTCTTCTCCTTAGCCCTGGAGGTGGATAAAGAATAACACTGGCCTTGGACAAAGCTATACAATCACTGAAAACTCTTCACTAGATATCCTTTTCAGACTCATGAAAACTGACCCTACTGTACATCTTCATCAGCAGTATTGATGCAGCGAGAGCCTCTAAAAGGCCTGCATGACTCATTCAAAAAAAGAGGGGTAGTTCATTGGGCATGCACTGTGCTGTGTATACTATGTGAAAGCTCTTTGTATATTAAAGGCGGGATGCATACCCAATACCTATGAACATGACTTTGAACAAGCTCCTTAAATAATTAGGTCCCTTAAACAAGACCAATCTTATTCCTGGAGTAGACTCTGCCTCACCTATAAGTGGGTTTGGACCAAAGTATTTGCCAAACAAAATACATGCAAATGTATGTATGTAAAACGTGAATACTGAATGAAATTATGGACGGGTGGCATGGTACTAATTGGATGTACAGTGATCCTCTGTTATAGAGCTAATTCTGGTCATATTTTCCCCTTGAAAATATTACCAGCTGGAGCTGAAATCCTTAAGTACAGCTTGCTGCCTGCAAGGGGAACTACAATTACAACACTGACATGTCTCCGCAAAGCGGGGGGAAAAAAAAACCCTGTGTGACAAACAAATACTACCAGATAATATTAACCAAGACCTTTGTGTTCAGTTTTGCAATATCACGCCAGAAGCTCATATTCTATGAATGCTACAAACTATAAAGCCTTTTCACTGAATCTGTAAAAGACAGAATCTTGCAGCGGTTTTCATTTCTATGCTTTTTAGCTATGTACCTTTTGCTGGCACAAAAAAAAGGCTGAGGGGAAAAATAAAACAGTCATGCATACTTGCTGTACTCAGTGTACCTGGGTCTGGGTACACGGAGTACAGCGATTATGCATGACTTATGTTTTCTTCATTCTTTTATGGTAAAAACCTAGAAAGCGCTAGAAATGAAAAGCACTAAAGGATGTGTTGTGGTTTTCCCACAGAACTGGGCTACTTTTGAACGGCCACTATAAGTTTTATACAGTATGCAATATTGATTTTTCCCCAATTTACCATTTTAAAAAAAAAAAACTGCAATATACAATTGAATCATTCAGAACTCTTTTCCTAAAAAGACAGGAACACAACATTTCCATCATTTCGATTATAAGGAGAGTATAATCGGAAGCAATATTGTGCAGTCAGGAACTGCTTGCTGGCAGTGGCAGTTGCAAAACCGCAGCCTCAAATCTTTTTCTTTTTTTTTTAGGTGATTTGACAGTAATGTGTAGTAACCAGTATAAAAAAAACACAACAGAAAACCAGCTTAGATATAATCCTTTTAGAAATCTAATGTCTAACCTCCACATGGGCGACTGACGCAAGAAAGAAAAACAGCACATTTAAATTACTTTTATGGTTTTTCAAGATTTTAATGGTGGTAATCATTGATGGTAGCCATTGGCTCTACTATCTTGAAGGCCATGAAATGTTTATAACACTCACCTGCACAAAGACAGTGAAGAAGATGACTGTGATGACAGCTGTGAGAAACATGTTCTTCATAGGGAAATGTTCCTCTTCGAGCAGGTAGACCAGGGAGAAAGCGATTGCTCCACGCAGGCCACCATATGCTATGATGAACTGGTCCTTGTTAGTGAGCTTTACTATGCGGAATTTGTTGATCACGAAGGTCAAACCGATGACCCCTGAGAAAAAGAATGACAAGAGAGCTGGTAAAAACTTCTGCTTCTGTTTGATGGACATGAAAAAGTTGCCAATTTATTAGGTGCATCGACCACGTACTACACGACTACCACATATGTGCACTTCGGAGGTATACAGTTCTGTCTGTCTAGATATTGCCTAGAAGACATGCTGTCATCGAGAGGAGTCATGGCTACAAATGCCATGGCAGAAGAATAGTCGCTGGATCATTTCCCCTATTAAACATATGCTTCAGACCAGTGGGTTTAGATGGCACTGGGTTTTGTGTGGTTTTATTACTCACCAAGAACACGAGCCACCATGCACAGGATTAAGGTCACTGTGACAAACGTCCAGTTCCACCTGTGAGTCCCGGCCACTGTGGACACCCCGAGAAAGATGAAGATGAGCGTCTCGCTCACGCTGCTCCACATCTTTAGAAAGTACTTGATGGTGGTGTGCGACTTGTGGGATATGTTGGCCTCTACGTAGGGCCGCATGACAGCGCCACATGCGATCAATCTGGACAAAGAGCAGGGTCAAATGTGGATTGGCCACAATAATCAAATTGCTCTGGGAAACACTGCTTAGCTATGGGCGAGTTATAACATGGTTATTATTATCTGCTTAAAGGTGGTGTGCTGCCAAGAAAGTGTCTGAGCACAGGTGTATTAAGGTTAATCCCTCCATTTTGAGTTCCAGAAAAAGCAGACTAAAGAATAAATACCATATAATTACTCTGATTAATCCATCCATTTGAAAATTTTAGAAGAATTAGTTGAGCACACACTGTCTACTGTGAAATCAGAACTAAAAGTCCAACATGAAGAGATTCTTTAAAAACTGGAAGCAGGTTTCTATTTCCTGGAATAATGTGAAAGCACTCATTGTCACAGTCAGACAAAAGTGTAGTGTTATTCAAGATGTTGAGAATGCTAGCAGATCACCTGACCCCTGTTTAGTGATACGAAAGTCTGGTATATGTGATGTGTCACTGCCTTCAACGTGATCTGTTGAAATATTTTCATTATAATGGACACGACTGATAACACAATTTTGTGAATTCTTTATGCTTTAGTCATTCGTTGTCTGTGTTTTAGTGTGTTGTTATGGAAAGAGCGTGACTTACCATTCTACCTAGCGCCTTACTTAAGTTCAGGTACACTTGTGCATTCGCCCCTGGTGGCGAGAGCTGCATGCAGCTCAGTGTTTTGCCACCTGACTGATTCAAAGTTCCATTTTGTCATTTGTGTATTTTGGATTATACCTGCTTTTGCTGTTCGCTGATCGCCTGACCTGTGCCTGTGTTCTGCTTACTGATTTTGATTCACGATTTGGATTTGTCTGCCACTCAAATAAAACTCTTAAGCTGCATTTGCATCTGTCTCTACTTGCCGAACATGACATTCTTGTAAACAAACACACAAACACAATGGGCAATAACGAGGTCAGCAAAAATTTTCGAGGTCGTGTCCATGTATCGTACGATAAGTGGATAACGTAATTATCGCGATAGGCCTACCTGTAACAGATTGTAAAGTAAAGCAACCTAGTTACGCTAGTGTGCATGTTGTTTGAGTAGTTACAATGCTTTTTCATTTACTTGCAAATATGCTTTGACCTAAATATTGCTGACTAAACTGACCTGACATCCTGTCCGTGTAGACGGACTTTGCACCATCTACGCACTACCAGGAAAACCACAGCAACCAACACTGTGCCCACTAACGACCAGCATATAAAGATCTGTGACATGAGGTGAAATAAATTGCTTCCACTGTGACAAAAGGATACAGGCTGTCCTCCTCTCTGCCTCTCCTAATCCTACAGCTCGAAAAGCATATTGGACGATGGTGCAGAGGGCCAAGAAATCCACAGGCACTTTCATGCGACACATCCGTACATCATGTAGTCGAGTGAATGAGCTGTCAGCATGTGCTGCTAGATCACTGATGCTCGCCTCCATATATTTCTACTCTGCTCTTCCTGAGAGGGTTTATCGATCTCACAACTGAACCAGCAGCATGAGCTTTGTCCGCCATCCTGCATTCTATATTCCAAAACAGATGGAGCCATTTGCTATGCCGACGTATTCTCAGAGTAAAGACGACAAACAGGAACCAAGGTTAAGGCTCTGCAATAAAACACAACTCAATATAACATGCTTTACAGTGAACTCTAATGCTATAGCTAGCTGATATTAACTATAATGTCAAGCATACACTGATAGATTTTATTATCCATGAATAAACTCAAAACATTCTCCATTTACCCAGACAGAAAGCAAGAGCGGTGGATCGATGTATATTTCAAGCGGGAAAATCGAGACGAGAGATTACTAATGTGAGATGGGTGGAGGGGGCGGGGCTTTCAGGGGCTCATTTAATATCGGAGAGCTCAAAACACCTACACAGCTGCCAGTCATTCCAGGTTTATCCATCAACTGGCTCATCTGCTGTTTTTACTGAGGAGAAAAAGACTGCTTTGTTTTTGCATATTTGAGAGCTGCCTCGTACTGGCGATGTTAAAATGTGGAGCCCCTACGCAAAATGTGTAAAGATTGGTAGGTCTGGAAAAAATACATCAAACGAACTTGCCGACTACCTGCTGATTTGTCAAGTTTCAACAAATAAATGACTACATGTTTACTTGTACAGCCGTGGCCAAAAGTTTTGAGAATGACACAAATATTAATTTTCACAAAGTCTACTGCTTCAGTGTTTTTAGATCTTTTTGTCAGATGTTACTAACTGTTACTGAAGTATAATCACATGCATTTCATAAGTGTCAATGGCTTTTATTGACAATTACATGAAGTTTATGCAAAGAGTCAGTATTTGCAGTGTTGACCCTTCTTTTTCAAGACCTCTGCAATTCATCCTGGCATGCTGTCAATCAAATTCTGGGCCACATCCTGACTGATGGCAGCCCATTCCTGCATAATCAATGCTTGGAGTTTGTGGGTTGTTGTTTGTCCAGCCGCCTCTTGAGGATTGACCACAAATTCTCAATGGAATTAAGGTCTGGGGAGTTTCCTGGCCATGGACCCAAAATGTTGGATGTTTTGTTCCCCGAGCCACTTCGTTATCACTTTTGCTGTGTGGCTAGGTGCCCCATCATTCTGGAAAAGGCATTGTTCATCACCAAATAGTTCTTGGATGGTTGGGAGAAGTTGCTCTCCGAGGATGTTTTTGTACCATTCTTTATTCATGGCTGTGTTCTTAGGCAAAATTGTGAGTGAGCCCACTCCCTTGGCTGAGAAGCAACCCCACACATGAGTGGTCTCAGGATGCTTTTCTGTTGGCATGACACAGGACTGATGGCAGCGCTCACCTTTTCTTCTCCGGACAAGCTTTTTTCCCCAGATGCCCCAAACAATCGGAAAGGGGATTCATCAGAGAAAATGACATTACCCCAGTCCTCAGCAGTCCAATCCCTGTACTTTTTGCAGAATAGCAGTCTGTCCCTGATGTTTTTCCTGGAGAGAAGTGGCTTCTTTGCTGCCCTTCTTGACACCAGGCTATCCTCCAAAAGTCTTCGCCTTACTGTGAATGCAGATGCACTCACACCTGCCTGCTGCCATTCCTGAGCAAGCTCTGCACTGGTGGTGCCTCGATCCCGCAGCTGAATCAACTTTAGGAGACGGTCCTGGTGCTTGCTGGACTTTCTTGGGCACCCTGAAGCCTTCTTCACAACAGTTGAACCTCTCTCCTTGAAGGTCTTGATGATCCGATAAATGGTTGATTTAGGTGCAATCTTACTAGCAGCAATATCCTTGCCTGTGAATCCCTTTTTGTGCAAAGCAATGATGGCTGCACGTGTTTCCTTGCAGGTAACCATAGTTAACAGAGGAAGAACAATAATTTCAAGCACCACCCTCCTTTTAAAGCTTCCAGTCTGTTATTCTAACTCAACCAGCATGACAGAGTGATCTCCAGCCTTGTCCTCATTAACACTCTCACCTGTGTTAACGAGAGAATCACTGACATGATGTCAGCTGGTCCTTTTGTGGAAGGGCTGAAATGCAGTGGACATGTTTTTTTGGGATTAAGTTCATTTTCATGGCAAAGAGGGACTTTGAAATTAATTGCAATTCATCTGATCACTCTTCATAACATTCTGGAGTATATGCAAATTGCCATCATAAAGACTGAGGCAGCAGACTTTGTGAAAATTAATATTTGTGTCATTCTCAAAACTTTTGGCCACGGCTGTATGTATATTCAGTAAGCAGTGACACCACCCTCTTAATGAGCACAACCAAGTTATGGTTATAAGCCAAGTCTAGCTAGCTACACACTGTATGGAGGTTTAGCTACAAGAAATTATTTAATGTAATTATGCTAATTATCCATTATGATCACCCACCATGGACACTTTTCCCAGACCACCACAGACATATCTTGTTTTTTGTTTGTTTGTTTTTGTTTTTAATAATAATAAAAAGGATAATCTTTCCCAGTCTCAGGGTGTGTTGAGGTACTCACGCCATGATGCCAGACAGGTGGAACACCTCAGCTGACAGGTATGCCAGGTAGCTGTAGACGAAGACGAAAAGTGGCTCGATAACGCGCGTGTGTGACGTGAAGCGAGAGGTGAAGGCTGTCAGGATGCCGTAGATGGCGCCTACCAGTATGCCACCTAGAGACACCACCAAGAAAGACACAATGCCCAAGAAGACATCTCCTATGTTCACAGTGCCCACATTTGAGTACTCCTCAAACAGGTGATACAGAACCTGAAGAACATTAGAGGGGACACACAGGAGACTCCATCAGAACACATACACGTACAATATGATCACAGTATATTAGCTAGTAGATCGAATTTTTTTCCCAATATTCAGGCAGTAGAACAGAATCTGATATAAAATAGTCCTATCCTGATAACCAGTCTAACCTTCAATGAGTATATGATATCATGATGTACTAAGTTTGACTTCTATTCAGGCTAAGGACTGATGTATTTCAGGTGTTTTTTAATCAGATCAGATCAGAAATGCCTTGTTGATGAGAACGAGGAGAATGGTCAGACTGGTTCCAGCTGACAGTAACTCAAATAACCACTCTTTACAACTGTGATGATCAGAAAAGCATCACCGGATGCACAGCACATGGAGCCATAAGGCGGATGAGCTACAACAGGTTCCATTCCTTTCAGCAAAGAACAGAAATCTGAAATTACAGTGGGCACAGATTCACCAAAACTGCACTCCGAGATGCTTTTCTGCTCACCACGGATGTAAAGAGTAGTTATTTATCCTCTGATTTCTCGAATTAACCAAGCGTTTCCGTCCGCAGAACTGCTGCTCACTGGATGTTTTTTTGTTTTTTTTGCAAATTTTTTTCTGTAAACTATAGACAATGCTGTGCCTAAAGAAAATCCCAGCACATCAGCAGTGATGTGAACATTAACTGAAGCTCTTGGCCTGTATCTGCATGATTTTATGCATTGAGCTGCTGCTACAGCACATGATTGGCTGTACTGCATGGAAGTTCAGATGTATAGCTGTTAATATTAAAAATTGCTGAAGTGTCTCTCCCCCCCCCCCCAAAACACACAAACCTAAAGTCTGTATAAAAAAATTTAAAATTTTTTTTAAAAATGCTCTCCGGTACTGTTAAAGACAAAACATCTTGAAGTCATTTTATAATACTGTGGAGCAAGTATGCAAGGATGCCAGTAAACAATAAGCAAGTAGGCAAGTGCGCTAGACTAGGGTCCAACTGGGCATTAATGGAAGTAGACTATTAGGACACCAGGTATGTATACAAGCAGGCAAGGATGCCAGCAGACAAGGGAAGGTGTGCTAGACTAATATTCAAGAGGGCATTAATTCAAGTAGACTAGTAGGTAAGTATGCAAGTAGGCTAGAACACAAACATGCAATTATGGTAATATGCAAGGATGCAAATAGGCAATGCTATTGAGCAAGCACACAAGCAGGCAAGGATATCGGGATTCTTGTATGCAGGTAGGCAAGTGTGCAAATATCAGTATCACGATCATTTTCATATATGTGTGGCGGCCATAAAACCAAAGCCCATTGGTTTTAGAAAAATTAACTTTCTAAACTTGATCATGAGGAATAAGGAGACACAACAAGTATGCAAGGAGCCGCCACACATGTACCACTTTATCACACTATTTGGCGAGTCTGAATAACGTTAAGTCTGTGCCTCTCCACCACCTCAAATAGACCTGAAAATCAAACACAAAATAAATCTGTTTACTGAACTGACAGCAAACTGGATTCACTACTGTATTCACGCATGTTTCTGGGAACAAAGTGGACAAAACAGACAAAAAAAAAAAACGACTCACTAAACAGTGCAGCTACTGTTTACATTTTGACTGTGTAATTAAATCTCAGTTTGAAACATGGAACCAAGAGAAAACATATCACTTCATCTAAATTGAGGAAAGGGAACATGTGCCTGGTTACAAAATTAAGGCTGTCTTATGAGTTTCACTTCAAAATAGCAAATTGAACGTTCCACAGCATAGAACTTTACACTAATTATAGCTCATAATCCAAACTTCTGTCTTTAGCTCAGAAAATGGACAGCACGTGCCGTCTATTTAAATACAACCCAGCTTGATGTTCGATGACCAAATTCAATCACGTCTGTGTTGAAATGCTTACAGACGTGGCCCTAATTGTAGATTAATAATTGTAGTATTTACTTTATGGTACACGCTTGACAATTTGCTTTCAGTCAGTTTAGAGAATCATGCTCTTAGCTTCCCCCCCCTCTTCTGATTTGGTTCGACAGCTTCAATCAAATAAACAAATCTGGTGGTGCTTAAGCCTCGTACACACACTACATGATCTTAGCCCAGACATTAGATGATATTTTCAAGCACGGTGGAGTTTCTTGGTGATGAATCGGATAATGTGAAACTCGCTCCGAGCACAACGATTATAACGCAACCGAATCAGAGTCCGAGAGGAAATCAGATTCATTTTGCTCTCATGCGCAGCAGATCTCTGAATCCAGTTCATCATCCATCTATTTGTGTGAGGGCAAAATGTAAGCACAGTAACAAATCCTCGTATAGCAAATTATTTGTTAGGTCGTACCCAAGGTTTGTTAAGAAGAACAAAAAATAAAAACAAAACCCCACATGATTCCTGGCAGTAAACTATACCTCCAGTTCTCTTTGCAGAACAGACAATCCTCGCTGTACACCTCTCCCCAACCTATATTTTATTTTAGTTCACTTTAATAGTTTCTGTAGAAAACTATTAAAACTGTCACATGATAGAAAGCTCTCACGTTTATTTTCATGAGACCAGGGATGCCTCGGCTAGGATCTCTATTCAGGTGAATGATGGTGTAGCGTTTGCGCCTTGTCTGTGCAATATTGTATAGTTTGCACACCGCTACAACCCCAAAACTGAAAACAACTGAAAGTCGTGTTGTGTGAGAGGGTCAGCGGTTTCAGAGATTTTGAAAGTCGTGTAGTGTGTACTTAGGTTTAAGCACCCTTGCAATTGTGGAGCTTGACGAGATCTCAAAATAATTATAGCAATATTGTTCTGTTTATAAAAACAAACAACAACAAAATTATTCAAAAAGATTATCGTATTGAAAGGATTGCCAATTTATTTATTTATTTTTAAAATTTTTGAAGGCTAATTTAGTGCATGTGGACACTGAAGGAAATTCACAAAATGTAGCGTCAAGCGAAATATTTTTTAATTTCTCCCCCATAGCGTTACAGAGTATGATATCCCAGATACTATTTCGGCACACTGTTTTCATGAGTTATTTCTAAATAATAAGTTTAATTTTAAAAAAATAATAAATAAATTAAAAAAGCACCTTCCTAAAGCTCAGCCCTCTTTCCAAAAGCACATTGAAATAAAAGTGCAGATCGTGGTGTGAAACTGAAACAGGTAGATTGCATAAAACAGCAAGGGTCCCATGGGTGAACCATGAGGTACTCACCACTGTGACGGCATCGTTAAGCAGCGACTCGCCGAACACGAGGATGTGCAGAAGCTCATTGATGTGGATCTCCTCAAACACGGCCAGGACGGCCACGGGATCCACGGCGGAGATGATGGTGCTGAACAGCAGGCAGGGCAGCAGAGTCACTGTGCCCAGGTTAGTGGCCTCGATCTGACACACACCATACAGAAGGCCACCAATGAAGAAGGAGTTCCACAGAGTGCCCACCACAGCGAACATGAGGATGGTGCCCAGGTTCTCCGTGAAGGGCCTTATGGGTAAGAAGTAGCCGGCGTCCAAGATAATTGGAGGGAGAAGATAGAGGAAGAAGACCTGGGAATTGAGTGGAGGGGGGTGTTCGCCGACAAGTTTGATGAGCCCGCCCACTATAAGGCCCACCGAAATCAGCAGACAGCTCTCTGGAACGATCGAGGACAACCGCGGGATCAAGTGAAACCCTGAAAAAGAACAAAAGTCGAAAAAAAAGTTAAGAATGCAGGCAGCATCTTTGGGCTGCATTTATGTTCATCAAAAAATGTCCCGTTTGTTAAAGAAGGGAAAAAAGGAGAAAAGACACAAAAGAACAGAGAAACGACCCATTGGAAGAGCGTGGGCAGTAATTACACATCTGTCGAATCCTAATTATTGCCATATGAGAGGAAAAATGTGCAAATCACCCTGAACGTGGGCCTTGACACAGATTTCTGAATCTCACTGGTACAATTCATGGCTTATGTGGCTAAGCAGAAAGCTCGACACACACACACAAACACACACAAATACACCACAATTCCCTGAGAACAGAAACATGCAACAGCAGCCATTTTAGCGCCTGAAAAAGAAGATGCAACCACAGACATCTTAATTTGTTTTGTAGTGATCTTTGGTTCTTAATGAATGTGTCAGTCACATTGACTTGATCTGGAAAAAGTCAATTTAGACAGAAATTAATTTAGTTTCCTTTCAAACGCAAGCAAGCCACACACACTTACACAATCACTCACACACTCACAGCTGCTAATCCCTAGCTGGCATACAAACATTTATTAAAAAAACAAAAAACAAAAAAAACAAAAACAGCATCAAGAAACCAATGTTTTTGTTGCATTTAAATATTTTTGCATCCATATCGATAGCAGAATATCATTCTTAAGATAGTGTTCAAAATAATTAATTCAGGAGTGCTCATTTTAGGAGAGTATCATTTCTATTTGTTGTGGGTTTTTATTTGGGGTGGGTGGTGGGAGTTTACACTCTCAAATATCTTGTCTGGTGCAATGAATTATGGGACTGCCCTTACAGAAAAGGACATAAAGGACATGCTCAATACCTCCCTTCAGCTGTCCTTAATTACTTAACCTTAATGCTTTCTCATATATTAGTCCATTTTGCCCAGAATAAAACTGAAATCAATAAAAATGGATTATTTTGTCTCATTTGCTAGATGCTCTGATTCATGCTGCATAAAATGAGATGAGCCAAAAAGCAAATTTGCTAAAGGACACGTGGGAGGGGCTGAGAACATACTTGGAAAAGGAGTACAGACTCTGGCCAGGTAGGCAGAAACTGGGTAGAAAGTCTCTTGTCGTCATAACAGCTATAAACAGGCAATCCCTCACTTTTCTTGTCAATCAGCCTACAATGCATGTCTTTGGACTGGGGGAGGAAACTGGAGTACCTGGAGGAAACCCCCAAAGCACGGGGAGAACATGCAAACTCTGTGCACACGGGGCAGAGGGGGGACTTGAACTCCCAACCCTGGAGGTGCGAGGCAAACGTGCTGGTGCCAGAACTTGCATTCTGAAAAAGATGTCTGCTTTTCAAACAGAATACTGTGATATCAAATAGATCGATTATCATAATTGCAATATCAGAACACTGCTATATTTGTGCTGTGAAATACTGCAGTATGTGGCCAGCCGCTCAGTTCTGTAATCACGCAGAGATGGTGCAGTCTGCAGAACGTCTGCCAAACAGCCATAATTAATCCAGCACCAATGTGAAGTCAGTCCTACTTTGTTCAAAAGAGATGAAATGGTCTCTAAACACAGCACAGAGGAACATGTGAAATATTTAAAGCTGTGTGGTGGGGCGATGCTCAGGGCACTGACATTCCGGAGGCATGGAGATGAGATTCGTCCAACATGTTATCCCCTTGGCAACACTAACACACACTGAGAATGCTTGATTAACACCAGGTCATTAGCAGGTTGTAAATGCAAATGGCAAAAAAAAAACAACTAATGTTTCTAATGAAGGGTGTCTTGGATGTAGTGATGAGAGCTCGTTTACGTTTCACACCAGCTTCTTCGCTCAATGTAACATGCGCTCGCTAGACTAACGGAACTTAAGGGATGTGATGAAGTCCATCCTTAAAAGTAGGAGTGGGTGATGAATCACGGGACCATTTCTGTAATACTTACAGAAAAATGAAGTGTAGAGATTCAGATTTTAAGTTTTTAAAATCGGGACTAAGAAGCAGAATGTGTTTTAGCGTTTGCACAAGACCAGCTTAATATAAGACCAGCAATCAGGTATTCAAGGAATAAAACACGACGGCATGTTATAGTGAAAAAACAACCAACTAATAAATGGTGGCAATCATGTGACTATTGTCACTAATTTCCATGGAAACCATTACAAAGAGAAATGAAAGAAATTGTGGCGGAAATATCGTTGGGGAGATGCTGACAGCGAGGATTGTCTGTTCTGCAAAGAGAACTGGAGGTAAAGCGAAAAGAAATGTAGTTACGAGTTGACCGTCACCGTGAAGTTGCTTCTTTTCCCAATAACAGCATGCCATTGGTGTATTACTCATCTAATAACAATAATAGGCTTTTTATCCATTTAGAACAACATTTAATGTTGTGGAACGTCCACAAAACAAGCTAGTTCTCATCACTTCCTGTATTCTTTTACCACTACTCTTTTTCCCCTCTTTCTTCGAGTTAAAATGACAAGTTGCATTGTTTGTCTTGTTACCAAGGAACCATGAACTCCTCCATTTTAAGCGACTTTCCCATGCAGCTTTACCTCTGACTGTCGCACACATTTCTGAAACCTGTGTACGTCAAGGGTCGCCATACAGTGTCCCTATGCAAGTTGTTACCACAGATACAATAACATATTTGCTTTACAGCCAGAACTACTGATTGTACTGTTTGAGAAAATTGAAACACCTTCTGACCAATCAGTATCGAGAATTTGACAGTGCTGTGCTGTAACACTTATTACTGCCAGTAATAAACTACCTTGCAATTTGATATGCAAATTGGTCATAATAATGGTCATCTTAACTGAGCAGTGAATCATGTCTGAAACTCAATTCCAGATAAATTAAACCTCTCCAGGCTAGCAGCTTATCTTAAATAGCAAAGCTGAAATGATATAAGAGGAAAAGAGAACTCGAGTGCACCCTGGCATGACCATGTTCATTGCACAGACACATCTATTATTATTATTTCTCACTGAGGACCATTATTACTGGCAAGAATCTTTCCAAGGCACATTTCTCCCCCCCCCCCCTTATTTCCAGCCTTAAAATAACAGAGTTGGCACTTTTCTTTGAAAACCCTCCTCTGTTAGGTCAAGTTACACTAAATGCCCAAACGCATGTGGCCACCTGAACATCACACCCATATTTGGTTCTTTCCCAAACTATGGCCACAAAAATGGTCTTTGTATGCTGTAGCATAAAGATTTCCCTTCACTTGAACTAAGAGGCCCAAACCTGTTCTAGCAGGACAATACCACTGCGTACAAAGTGAGCTCCAAGAAGACATCGTGTGCCGAGTTTGGAGTAGAAGAACTCGAGTGGCCTGCATAGAACCCTGACTTCAACCCCACTGAACACCTTTGGGATGAACTGGAACACTGACCGCACCCCAGACCTCCTCGCCTGACGTCACCAACGCTCTTGTGGCTGAATGAGCATATCTACTGGAAAGCCTTCCCAGAAGAATGGAGGTCATTACATAACTGCAAAGAGGGGACTAAATCTGGAATGGGATGTTCAGTTGTCCACAAGCATTTGGCAATATAGTGGATGAACATTCTACTCATTTGATGCCACATGAGTAACCATAACTTCAATTTGGCCAAAGCAAATTATCTGAGTCTACGTGACTATACTGTGTAAAGAGATTTTATACATAGAAATGTTCTAACACTGTGATGAAGATCAAGATGAATGTTGTGCCCTATTCGCTCGTCACTAAGCTCTCCCTCGAGTCTGT
Organism: Cranoglanis bouderius; assembly: GCA_023630585.1. Taxonomy (NCBI): domain Eukaryota; kingdom Metazoa; phylum Chordata; class Actinopteri; order Siluriformes; family Cranoglanididae; genus Cranoglanis; species Cranoglanis bouderius. The sequence goes on from CM042539.1 coordinate 24,497,749, forward strand.
TCCCAGTGTAGTTAATGGAACAGATAAATCAGGCCCTGCAGGACAAAACCTTGGTGCAGTGGGCTGAAGAGGCAAATCTTCATATCCGTACCAAAAGAGAAGCATGTGTGAGATTCAGCACTGTTTGGAAAGTGCATGAGAAAGGGCACGATACTATTTGACATTATTAATATTCCCTGCAGGTCTTGGCTACAGTCACTTGTGCACCGAGTGTGTTCTTGGCTAGGTTCCAAGGGCGCTGATGTGTGTACACAGAGCGCTCAGAGACCAGAAACAGAACAATCGCAGCTGCTGGCTCAAGACTGTTGTGATTAAATACAGAAGAGATTTTATGAGGGATTCCCTCATTTCAAGAAAAAAAAAAAAAATTACTGTAGAATGAACTGAAATGTCCCATGTTCAGCCCACGCACTCGACGTCCCAAAGTCCCAAAGGTGTAGCCTAACCTAGTAAATGAGACCTTTAATTTAGTATTGCACTTTGTTCAAGGTTTATAATAGTTTCACAGTATGCTATGTTTCACAGCATACTGTTCCTACCCCTTATAGTCAGGAGATCACGAGTTTGAATCCAGATGATGCCACAGCCATCTGTGGGGAAACTCAATCATGGGCTCATGTATGCAGAAGAAGGCAGATACCACTTTCCTCAAAGTGTGTTGCCCTGTGATGCAGAAGTTCAAAAAGATTCAGTGGTTGGCTTTAAGCGTGTTGTAGAGAGCATTATGGGATTTACGGGATTTCCTTCTCCAAGAAAGAAACATGCCTTCAAAATTTGTCAAAAATCAGAACACCTTGATATCAAAAACTCAATCCAGATAAAGAATCTGGCTCCTCATAAGAATTCCTCTTTTTGCTACTTCTGGAAAAAAAACCCAGGGAGGTGCTGAGAACCAGTCAGACTGTAACCATCAAGATCCTGAACGTCATGGCCAGAAAAGTGTACAAAAGACACTATTTTATCCTTGTAGCCCTAGTGCAAGTCTAAACAGGCAAATTTCAGTCTGCAGTGAAGCGACTGCACTGAGGCAAGAAGAAAATTATGTACATTTCATTTACGGCAGAAGAATTTATTTTAGTCATTTGATAAGCAATGTCGGAATTAGAGAGGGGGGAAAAAAAAAAAATCAAGTACTTACACATACCTAACTGCATTTTGAAATGCTATTTTCCTCTAGGTCACCATTACAGAGAGCTAAGTCAGGAGTCTTGTCTTTTAGGTTATGAATCAGCTCAGATCATCTGTGGTCCTTAGCCCCCCCCCACCCACCTGTTTGCAATGTAAATGCATTTGCAAAGCATGTTGCTTTTGTTACGGTTATTACTCAGTACAGAAATATGATTATCGTGGACATGTGAAAACATTGTCAATAGATGCGATGTGTATATTTACATTTGATGTTTTTGTAGATATTTTTAAGAGATGATGTGTACATTTTCTGCAAACCTGCCCATTTTATTTTGAGGAAATCATAAAGGGCAGTCATTTGGTTTATTTGGTTTTCTATAGTTAGTTCATGTTATAAATTTAGGGGTTTATTTATTTATTTATTTTTTTTAAAAAGGGACATAAAATGTTATTTAAAACAGAACCATTTATGTGTTTTAATACATCATGGGTTAGTCTAGGCTTGTACAATATGCAAGTGATAAAACAATCAACGACAAATCAACAAGGTTATGGTTCTCCTACAACAGCACATCCTGAACAGCTTTCTTCCTCTTAAACCACATCAACTTGCAATTCTAACAATTATTTATTTATTATTGTTTGTAGTGTTTGTTACCCCCCCGGGTAACGGACCGTTACAAAGCATCAACACTGGAGACTCCTTCCATAAACAGTGACGACTCCAACATTTCAGCTATTATACGTTTTCCTCTCTTTATTATTAGTCTTAGATTATATACAGTGTCTGCCATACAAGTCAGTAGAATACAATACAACATAAACAACAACATATTAAAACAAATGCATTAATATGAACCGGTAATTTGAATTACAGCCAGAACTACTGCTAAACAAAGTTTATGGTGTTAATAGCTTATTATTTGCATTTATTGAGCGTATTTATACTGAGGATATGTCAGACTACTCCTTATATATATTAAAAATAATAATAATAATTTTTAAAGTTCCTTGATGGCTTTTAGTTCATTTCTGTCTGTCAGTTTTGTAATCATTCTTTATTATTAAATCGTTAATCAGTATTTTACATAGTGGAAACATAGTCAGTTACCGTGATATGAAAACTGGATAGCAGTGAAGGTCTATTAGGGGTCTCTGATTACCAAAACCCTGGTCATTCAGTTGTGATCACTGAAACTCAAGAGTCTTTCCATCAACATTACACAGACACTGTGGCACTTTTGTAAAGCAACAATTGAAAGGAAGTCTGAGGCAACCTGCGGTGAGCTGAAGTCCAAGACAATAAAAACACACAGCATGCCCACACCCTCTGAAGTAAAGTAATAAGTTTTTAAAGCCAAAACCTGGGTCAAGCAGTCACGCCGTCTTTTCACAGTTTCAGTTGGACGACAGATCAGAAGTCATTCATGACAATAGAGGGTTGTACAGGGGTTCCAACTGCGGTGGACTCGAACTTTTTAAATTTACTTCATAATCGCTGACATTTTAATAATGCTAGTAGCCAAGCTGAGTTAACAGGTTCTTTAGAAATTTCTGCTCCAATAACATTTGGCATCTTCACAACTAGCTTGTAAGTTACACATCCACTATATGGCCAAAGGTTTGTGACACTTGAGCATCAAACCCATATGTGCTTGTTGAACATCCCATTCCAGATTTACTCCCTCTTTGCTGTTATAATAATCTCCACTCTTCTGGGAAGGCTTTACACTTTCCACAGCTGTGGCTGTGGGGGATGTGTGCCCATGGGGGATAAAAAGTGGAGGATAAGAGCATTAGTGAGCTCAGGCACTGATTTTTGGAGAGGAGGCCTGGGGTGCAGTCAGCATTCCAGTTCATTCCGAAAGCTCACCAAAACATTGTGCATTCGGAAATGCTTTTCTGCTCACTACTGTTGCAAACAGTGCTTACTTAAGTTACTGTAGGATTCCTGTCAGCTTGAACCACTCTGGGCATTCTCCTCTGACCTCTCTCATCAACAGTCGTGGCTCAGTGGTTAAGAAACTGGACTACCGCTAAGCCCTTGAGCAAGGCCTTTAACCCTCAACTTCTCAGTTGTATAAAAGAGATAAACGTAATTCGCTCTAGATAAGGGCATCTGTCAAATGCCATAAATGTAACTAGGTGTTTCCACCCACAGAACCACCGCGCTCACTGGATGTTTTTTTTGTTGTTTTTCACACAATTCTGCATAAACCCGACTGTTCTGTGTGAAAATCCCAGGTGATCAGCAGTTTCTGAAATACTCAAACCAGATTCTGCTGCACTAAAAACCATGCCACGGTCAAAGTCACTGAAATACTGAAACATGACTTCATGCACTGAGCTGCGGCCACAGGATTAGTGGATTGGACAACTGCTTGAATGAGCAGGTCAACAGGTATACCTATTGTCATATTAGCCTCAACTAATGGTTTAAGATATCTGCACCGATTCGATGCGAATTTCAACAGCCTCGCTTATGTATACAAAAATTACCATGAGTCTGACGCAATTAATATGCCGCAGATCAGCTCGAAAATCCAAGCAGCTGGCCCAATTCCTTTCATGCTCATGGTAATTGTGTAAACCGAGTGTGTAAAACTGAGCAGGTTAAAGTAAGGACAGAAGAGAGAATGGATAAGGTTTTGACTGGGCGCCCATGTTTCCTTGCACATCTGGTTAGCTGTTTTCATGAGACTTCATCTGCTAACGTGCTGTGAGAGTCTGCAAAATAAGCATCAATGCAATTTTCTCCAGAAAGTTTATAAATATAAAAACGCTGCTGTAATTTATGGATGTGGCTGCTGGGAAGAAAACTGGGCAGACGACACAATGCCCTCATCATGACTGCAGCCTGCAACCAACAGAGACCAGTTTCTTGGACGCCTAATTACCCATTAAGCGCTGCCTTTCGCCTGAGAAAGAAGTGCTCAATTGGGCGACAAAAGGGGAAAAAAAAGAAAAAGAAAAAAGAAAAGTAGTGACTCATCGAGACCGTTATTCAGCAGTGCTTGGAGGAAAAACAGGCAGGCTTATCACCTCCACTGGTCTGTGTTGAGCCCTTGATAAGGTGCTCACAGTACTTGCATTGACAGAATAGGCTACAGAACCCTAGCAAACACAAAGAGAGCCTGGCAAAAGCTCTGGGGGGAAAAATGGTCTCTGGAGGACTCCATTCACCTATTCAACCTCTCAGTCAAAACACTACCTGGCTATTCTCTATGTACTCTTGCCTTGGGCTAAATGCAAGCCATTACAGAGGGGACTGTGTTTGCGCAGGTGTGGCTGGATAAAGTAGTTTTCTGGGGAGCAGAAACCTCAAAATATTTCCCAAAGCATCCAAAGAAATCGGAGACTTCACACAGGAAGAGTCGGCCGAGGCAGTCTCGATTCCGCCCATGCCGGATTGTACGATAGTGTCTGGGTTAGGGAACGTTCCGCTGCAAAATCAGGAGAAACCAGTATGAAAGGAACTGCTCGGTGTGCACCCAACCCATATGGTGATGTGATTCACAGCGACTGATCCCTCTTAAGGTGAAAATTAGCAGATAGGTTGGAAACATATTTGCTGCTCCTTCACCAAAAAATTGGGTGGAGGCTTAATATGAACATATGACACTGTGGACTGAAAGCCGAGCTGTAGATAAAGCTGACAGCAGCTGAATGCATGGCTTAAAGTGAGCACAGCTTGATGGATTCAGTCATTTGTCATCCTCAGCTCAGTGAGAGACCATGAACCATGAGAGAAGAAAGGCCTGAGGAGAGACCGAGAGAGAGAAAGTGAGAGAGACAGAGGCAGAGAGTGAGATGGAGACAGACAGATACAGAGATTAGACTATAGCCGAGAGAGAGAGAGAGAGAGAGAGAGAGAGAGAGATAAACAAAGCAAGGTCTATATTAAATTAAGTGGACAGGTTTCTGAGTGTAATATTTTTTTTTAAAAAAATCAAAGCTGTCTGTTTTCCATCTCCACTCGGGCTCTGACATTTTTCCTTCACGCAATTACCTGTACCTTCATGCAGCCTTAGAATTCATAGGCCGTCCCTGATGTCCAGGTAAACAACTGCTTAAAAATGTATTACTGCTGGAAATGGCAAATGGTTACAGGCTACACACTTGGCAGATGACAGACAATACTGTACATGCGCGAGTTTTTTTTTCTTAAAACCTCATTATTATATTCTATATAATAAGGTTTAAGGTTAACATTAGGTCTAGATAAACTTTGCCAAATTTATTAAACAGGCCTCCATTGCCCGTCACCCTCCTGCAAACAAAAAACGTATTCTGTTTTGCTAGATTAGACGGGATCCTACACGTTTGGGTTAACCAGTTGCCTTGGGCTGGTATATTCAAGTTGTCAAAGTTATATTCAGTGGATTAACGTAAACTGGGACAGGATTTGAACCAAGTTTGGACAAAAGGCCCGCAGCTAATCTCGCAGCCCCAAACATTTCACAGGCAAGACATTACTGATCTCTGTCCCCTGGCCACCATTTCCAGTCCGTATAGGCACAAGATAAACTGGCATAATCTCTGCAAGCACAGAAGCACATTTACAGAAGATCCAGTACTTGGTTTTTGGTTTCATTGATCTGCACTGCAATTATCTCCATTCCTACAGCCCACACAAAACTCCTTTGTTTAAAAATAAACAAATTTTAAAAAGCAAAAGAGATGCACGTCTACAAGCATTTAGACAAATCAGAACTCTTTTTGAATATACTCTGGTCAGGCGATACAAAAATAGAACTCTTTGGAAATAATTCAGCATGTCATGACTGGAGAAAGAAGAGTAGTGTGTATGATCACAGTGAAGCACGGTGGTGGGAGCATCATGACATGGGGTTGCTTCTCTGCGAACTACTGGTACTGGGGCATTACACGTCATTGAAGGAAATATGAATAGTGTGATGTACTGGAACATAATAGGAGAGAATTTAATCTAGTCTGCCAAGAAACTGAATTTGGGGAGAAGATTTGAACAAGACCTTGACACCAAACATACAGCCAAAATAATTTGAGAAGGCTTTGATCTCCTGACTTGAATCCCACTGAAAATTTATGGAGGATTTTGAAATTGCAAGCCCATCAGACGGACCCTTGGAGAACTGAAGACAATTTGCCAAGAGGAACGGGCTAAAACTAAACGTAGACCTCTCGAAGATGTAACTGCCAACAAAGCACTAATGTTTGTTACGTTGTTTTGTGCTTACAAATACATATCTATTTAAGCACTGAGTCAAAAAGACGTTGTGTGTGCAAATTTGTGGATACATGCACTGGAAGTATATTAAATAACAAAAACAAAAGCGTCCAAATACTCATTTCCCCTCACAGTATAGGCGAGGCTTGAGGATGAAGCCAAAACTCTGAATAAGATGCTGCCGATGATCATTTATGGTTAAACCAGGAAATAAATGTAGGTGATAGTGATACTTTAAGCTCGTTACAACCTCGTACGCTTGATGAAGACATTGATCCTTGTCCTAATTGATGCTTCACTCTCAACTAGTGAATGAAAAAAAAGTAAAATACAGTTCAACGGACATTATCTTTTTAATATAATTAGGTCTAGCTGTTCAGCACAGCACAGCAGCGATTACCTTTGTGTCCTGTTAGACAAAGCGCCATGTTTAAAGACAAATTCACCTATTCAATAATACATGACTAGCACAAAAGGCAGCAATTTAACGCGCTCCAAGACGTGCTGTGCTCGGAAAAAGTGACCTTGCGGGCACGTATAAGTATTACATTTTCGTATCCGGGTAACTGATCTAACCTTTTCACGGCTCACGACACGGCGTGTTTAAACTTAACAAAACACATTTTGCTCGGTCGGCGTGACTGTGCAGTCTGCTATCTCTTTAAAACTCTTTTTAAACAAAGCAGATCTCAGAAAGAGCCAATCGGAACGTAAAGGCTTATACCCGATTTGCAAAAGGCTATTTGTTTTCCTGAGGAAGGACGAGGTAAAAACCCATATTGCTCAGAAAACTACACTTTTAAAAGCAAGAAACTAGAAAACAGCACACCTTGCCAACATAGACATGTTAGGGGGAGAAAAAAAAAAAAAAGTACAGCTCTTTATACTGTTTGCAGAGCGAGTACAACCAGCTCTCCGGCACAGCACCGTCTCCTTATCAGTACCATTAGCGCTCCGCAGGCCTTTGGTAAACAGCTCTGATGGAGGAGAGTAAACTCAGTAGTGCTCCTGCAGTGGAACATGATTTTAAAACTCTGCACAGGCAACAGGCATGCAAATGAAAAACAAGATCTCCTGAAACAAACATTTCTGAGTGCAACCCTGTCACTGGTAAAGTCAAATTCTCAAAATCAGCAGTGGATTGGTAGGAACTTTGAGAAAATAAGTGAGAAACGGAGGTTTTCTACACCCATCTGCTTTTGCACCTATAGACTGATGTACATGCGTATCCAGCAGTCTATCAGGGCATCACTAGAGCATGCCTTGCGAAATTAATGCAACACATCAGCATGGTGCAACACCAACGTAAATAGTAGAGTCAGTAACACCATGCAGCAACACCGTGCCCACAACTGAGTAAATAAACCAAGGTGTGTCTCAAATCCTATACATACAGTACTGTGCAAAAGTTTTAGACAGGTGTGAAAAAATGCTGTAAAGTAAGAATGCTTTAAAAAAAAAAAAAAAAAAAAAAAAAATAGACATGTTAATAGTTTATATTTATCAATTAACAAAATGCAAAGTGAGTGAACAGAAGAAAAATCTACATCAAGTCAGTATTTGGTGTGACCACTGTTTGCCTTCAAAACAGCATCAATACTTCTGGGTACACTTGCACAAAGTCAGGGATTTTGTAGGCATATAGTCAGGTGTATGATTAAACAATTATACTAAACAGGTGGTAATAAAAATTCTTCAGGGAAATGTTTGTGTATAAAATGCATCCTTGCAATGTGACGCTATCGAGTGTCCAAACAATGATTCCTGACCCCTCGAACTGTTCGTTGTACCCAAATAGAACAGCGACATAAATTGGAGTTACTGTTATCAACCTGAAGTTGATTATTTTCCTAGAACAGCACATTCTGGAATGCTTTAATCCTCTTATACCTCAGTCATTTTTTTTCATTAATTAAAAAAAAACACATCATACTTTTTACCCGTATATGTCTAAATTAGGTCATTCCCTCAATGTCCTAACTTTGTTTCTCACTCTTAAATAAAATTTTTTTACTCAGAAACTGTAAATGTCTCCGCCCTGAAGACTTTCCGGTGGCAGAAAACTTAACGATACAGTTGTAAGCTTTGACACCGGAGACTCCTTTTTAAAAAATGCTTAAATAAATAAAGAAAGAAAGAAAGAAAGAAAGAAAGAAAAAGAAAAATAAAGAAAAAAAAAATCTCACATATAACTTCACCACATCAATGATTACACACTTTTTAAAAAAATCTATTTATGTGGAAGGTCCACACAGAAATATAAATCTGTGGTTTGTCTTGCTATGTCACAGCTGCTCGTTTAAAAAAAAAAAAACAAACAAACAAAAAAACCATCATGGTGTAAGCCCTGTGGTGTAAACATGTGTAATATCCTCTTCTTGTATGTGCAATACCCCACTTCCATTCCACCATGTTTTTTTTTTTTTTAATGCGTTATTTCAAGGAGTGCACAAGAACGCCTCATGCTCACAACATTCAACACAAGACAGAACTAAGTACATACCTTTATTACAAGATCACAGGATTAAAAAAATGAAATTGGAACACTACGTTTATGGGAGTGAAATTACAACGTCCCCTTTAAAAGTGAAGAAAATGATAAAACATTGCATTTTAAAGTAACCGATTATGTTTACGCTCTCGTCTAGAGAACACTCTGATATGCATCTTTGGAGAGCCATCAACTTTATTTATAGCTGTGACAGGAATATTGCCTTTGGATGTCACGAAGATGGCTGAAGGCAGCGGACTGCTTACTGCAATATCTGCAATAATTGCTCAACTATAATCAACAGTGATAGCTCATGCAAGTTTCGTTTAATTTTTCAAAAGAAAATCTCATTCAAGCACATTTGGAATAGTTGCGTTTTTGTTTTGTTTTAAAAAAAAAAAAAAACAATAAAAAAACAAAACATTTTTTACTTAAACACTTAAAGGCATTATTGTCCATATTTGTAATCACATCCTGTCACAATTTTTGTGTTGGATTCTCACTCAGACCACTCAAGTCCCAGAAGCAACCTAATTCTCAACGCACTGAATGAATTAGTTATCGACCCAGGAAGAATGACGTGAACGTGAACATGAGGAAATAACAGAGGTCATCTTGTCCCCAGGCCCGGAGTGTTAAATCAGTATATGAAACGAATGCAGTACAAACTGACCTGAACTTCAGTTTTCACTGAAAATACTGGATATAGAAGATATGACACGGATATGATAAGTGTGTAACAAATCTAGCCTGAAATACGACAGCGTGCCGTAGGGCTGAGGAGAGAAAATTCAGTAAGACCACTGTATCCGCTGTTTCAGTTACCGCGGTGTCACTTAACTGTCACTTAACTTGACCGCGGTCCGAAAAAAATGTCATTGAAAATTCCAGAAATATAGTAAACACTCAGAATTTAAATTGCGTGCCGTTCTGAGTAACGTGATGAAATCTCGTACGGTCCGGTCTGTTAATCGTCTCTTTGTATCTTCCCTTTGTGTACGCTACCCAGCCGTTAGTCACCTAGTAGCCGTCTGGTTATCAGATCAACTCGCACGGCATCGCAGTGCTTGTGTCCAATAACCCTTATTTTGCTTATTAATGGCCCCATAGCGCAAGAGTAGTGATTCCGGCAAAACAGATGTGCCAAAGAGAACTCGTAAAAGTACTTCTTTAAGTGAAAATTCTCGATTTAATAAGGAAAATTTCTATCCGTGAAGTTGTGAAAAAAGAAAAAGAAATTTATGCCATTACTAAACTTTATCATGGGTATGGTCAGTATACAGTGTTCGCTAGGATCCGCAGTATAGGTTGACCTATAGTGGATTTTACCGATACCGATAACCAAGTTGGGCAGTACCTGCCGATAACCGATTAATCAACCGATTAATTTGATTAAAATTGATACTGAATGAACACAACACTCAAAGAATAATATTGCTGAACTTTATTACAAAAATAAACAGTACTGACTATACAATGAAAATGTACTGTACTTTTTAACTGAAACAAATATTAACTATTAATAAATATTAAGTAAACAAAATATATACATCCAAACTGAAACAGAAAAGTAACACTCAAAAAATAGAAAATAAAAATAAATGTATCATAAAACACTTCAAATAACACAACAAAATTTGTCAGTCATAGTTTTTATTTCTCCTCTAGAGGCTGCTCTCGATTACTCGGCAAAACCGATCAAATCAGTCGACCTCTAATTTGCGGTTTCGGGAATCTGCTGGGGGGATTGGAACTTATCCCCTATGGATATGGGGGTCCTACTGTATTTTCTTTTTTTAAAAAGTGAGCCTTCAAAGACAAAGCTCCGTTCTCACTTTAAAATCAATGCACCAAGTGGGCGGTGAAATGTAAAGTCACAGGCTAGCAAGTGCACTAGCTAACCCAGCAAGCAGATCTGAAGAAGCCTCAAAGCTCTTCAAGCTTCAAGTTCATTGTTGAAAACTCAGGTTTATGCTCAAAGGTTCCTTTAAGAATAAGACGTAGGCTGGGTGCTCCAGATAACAAGCCCTTATTAAAAATGAACAAACACTGAATTATTTATGCAACTCTTACCATGGCTTGATTTAATTTTGAGACAGGATGTACGGATAAGAATAAACCTGAAGACACATCTGGAGGAAAAATCGCCACACTTTATTTCTGTCTACAGTAATAAACAGAGTGATTTTAAAAAAATGTTTTTGTGAAAAGTGCTTCAGGGTGCAGCCTGGAGAGCAATCAGTGGGTTTCTCACGAGTATACACTAGAGCACAATGGAAAAGGTGACTACACGGGGTCATAAAATGCTGCTTAATTAATCAGTCTTATCAGCAGGGCAGCGTCGGAGAAAGGAGTGGACTTGACTTCAGGTCTCTCGCAATGCAGGTTATTCACGACCACAAACAAGGAGCGACTGAGTCACGACAGGTCAAACCCCACCGCTTTGTGATATTCATGAGCCAGTCAAACTAGGTGTGTGTTTATTTAAATGCATTTTAAAGGCTTGGGAAACCGTTCACAGCCAGCTCGGATGTACAGAACGGCACTGTAAAAATATACGCGATGCAAATAAGGAGTGTGATGAACAACAGAGGATTTTTGTCAAGCTGCCTGGAAATCTATTGTGCGCTGGCGAACATGGCAAACAATGACTACGGCACTCATGTCCTTTTCAGGTCAGCTAAAGATGAGGAGTGTTCACAGAACAAACTGGTGCACAATAAAAAGCAGCCATGTGAAAAAAAAAAAAAAACTTGTTATTGAATTGGTACATTTGCCTCTGGATCTGTAAAATCTGTTACTAGATACGCAGAACTTGTATTACTACTAGGGCTGTCCCAAACAGCAAGCTTCCGATACCCAAATCAATCCCTCCAGGATTTTGTGAGTTTGCGATTGCAGAAAATAACGCAAAATCGTGCAATAGCCGCAATATTTGCATGAGCGTGCAATTTTTCAAAAGACGCGCCATGTGACGTTATAACAACGTGCATTCAGCCAAAGCCCTCCTCGATTCAAGTGTGTCACAATTACCAAACAAATATCACTGTGAAAGGCCGTGCAAAACAATTTCATGAAATTGCAATTCGAGAAGTTTTCAAGCACAAAAAAACACCCCGCAAACTGCATCGCGAATTGAATCGCAGCAAAATCCAGCCTTTTTGGATGCAACAATCACAAAAAAAAAAAAAAAAAAAAACTCAGCGAAATCCTGTAGGGACCGACTAAAGGACAGGGAGACTTCCTTTGAAACAGGCCGATCGGCACGGAAATAAAATGCACCTGTAAAACAGGATTATCGTAGGACCCCATGTAGATTTAACCACGTCTGAATAGGGCTTAAGTGTCAAACCGTGCCTCTCTGACAGTCCTGTAGTTACCCACAAGGAACTTTAACCACTGAGCTACCTCTACCCCACAGTAAACACGGCACTGTAAATAAGATTCAGGATTCTTCATTGCCGTGCAACCACACTGGTGGAATTTGGTTTCAGTACAGCTGTGTGTGTGTGCGCGTCTGTGTGTATACGCAAACCAGCCAAGCAATAAATCACAGTGCACAAGAGAGATGTGGGATTGTATGACTGCATATTTATGTTTTCCATGTTGAAGAACTAATGACAGAACTGCATAAGATTGAACAATATAAGTCAACTGCGTTCGGCAGCAAGGCCGAGCTTCCGTGAACACATCCGATTTCCATAGAAACGGCCATTAGTGCTCATGGCATTTACTAGCTTCCTGAGCTTCCCTCTCACTCGCATTCTTTAGAAAGACTGCCAGAAAGTGCCATTAAGATCATAATCCGAATTTATTTGTTCATTTACAGAAGTCTGGCTCCAAATGACAGGCCTGCCACCGTGCCATCATTTAAGTTTTGTTCTAGCTACATTGTTCCTGTTACACCCTGCATGCTATCTACACATTAGATCCAAGTGAAGATAAAGTATGCTTTGTAAAAACACTTGTTCTGATTTAGCGAATGTTAGCAAATCTTTGCCGGGAAACATTATCGGACATGATCAGGGTCAGTGAAACATCGGGTTATTTGCCAGCCCTAGCACAAGCTTTCATCACAAATACGATTTGCTCTGCAGGTTGGCTGCAGTTTGTCTGTTCTTGTGCAAGGCCGGAAGGTGAAAAAAAGGCCAGATACAAAGCTTTAGCTGGGGTAGTAACCAATACTGGCATTTTGCCCAGAGATGGGAAAAAAAAAAAAAACATAATCCCGAAATAGCATTCTATTGCTGTGTTTAAAATAGCAGCCTTCTCTCTATTCCCTATTTCAGAAACAGAAAAAACTACATGGAACACTTTCAAATAAATGATATTGTATGCTACATTACACAGGTTTCCCCATACTCCATCACAAACATGTACACGATTACTCGTTAACTATACTAGCTAGCTAACTGCAAGCCAAACAAATCAGAGATACACATATTGCGCCACACATATTTGAGGAATGTATATGGACATTTCGACGTTTCGCTGCGTTTGACTTACCTCGGAAATAGGAAGCCGGAGCTTAGAATTGGGTCAGTTGTGTGATGCATGTTTTCCTCCTTGAAACTGAACTGTATAGGCAGTATTACAGACTTAAAACGCGAATGCATCTGTGTGTTGATTAATCTAAAGCAAATACTTGCAGCATGGACAGTATAACCGATCTAAAGGTAAGAAATGCTGCTTTGTTTATTGTTGATGCTGTGAACAGCCATGTTGATTTGATGTCACTTGCTGAATTCGGACTTGAGGACACTGTCCCGAGATCACAAGTAGGAATTTCGAGTTGAAGGGAATTTCATTTTCTTTGGTCTTTCAGTCAGTGGTCAGAAATCACGAGTTACGACCTTTAGTCGAATGCAGTGTTAGCTTGTCATTGCCATGGCCACTGAAGGTACACGCGAACCGAACCGAACGCTGTGCATTGTGGGATTGACAGTGCTCTGGATACTCTCCACTATGCTTTCAGACACTACTAGAAAAGTGTTAGACCTTGCTACAGAACCAAAAAGGTCCAGGGGGTAGAGCTGAACCTGATCTGACTCCTCCCATAACCCTAACCCATAATTACACACTTATCCAGAGCCTGAAATATAGAGTTGTCTCCACCACCCTGGACTTTTGTTCTGACTCCTCCCAGCTAAGAAGAGCTGGATCAGGTCGGACTCCACCCCCTGGACTTTTGCTTCTGAAGCATGGGGTACCTGCTACATAAAAGAAAACTGAATACAGTGCACTATATAGTGAATACAGCAATGTCTGGGATATATCTACTTCTAAGAGATGACAATCCCACATCTTCACTGCAACTGGGAGTTTTACGGATATTCCTTTGTAGTTTTATTTAATCACCAATTTCTTTGCCACCAGTCCACCCATCTTTCTTTCCTCACCAAATGTCTGACATTTCTATTTTATTTGTATTACTTTTGCACATAATGACTACATTATTACGTTATTACATTACTAGTAAACGTAAATTTATGCAGCATGCCACATGATTTAGGTGCCTCCAGGTTTTACAGTATTACAGAAATTAAACAGATATCCCCAAAACACCACATAGACACTGGCTTTGGGGCAGAAGATAGCCGAAGCTCTCAAGACCGCAGTGGATCAGAGACAAACTGCCAAAGTGCAGGATGGATATGGCCGGGGAAATTGATAAACTGGAAGGTGGGAGAGGACTGCAATGGGGAGGAAAGATTTTCTACTTCAGACTGATATCCAGATTAGAGCTTTTCCATGCTTTACCAGGTACAGGGTATGCTTGAGAGATGGTGTGCAATGTGTCATTGTCTCCCTATCTATCGCTGATTGATGATAGTATCAGCGGTGGCTCTGAGGGGGGAAAAGAGAGGGGGGGAGGGGGGGGGGGCAGATGTACGTAACTAGTCACGTGTAGCTGCCATGCTGGACTATGTTTATTCACTAACTCTTGCTAAAATACAGCCAGATGCAAATATTTTTAAAAGCTTGACAGTCTGCTACATACAACACACACCAACGCACAATATCCTGACAACACACAGAACAGCCTGTGCAGTTAGTGGAAACATCCTCATTTTAGTTACCCAAAAGCAACAAGACATGCACTAGCCCAAACCACAGACATCCTAATTTGCTTTGTAGTGATCTTAGGCAGTCTTAATGAATGCGTCAGTTACATTTACTTCCTCTGAAAAGGTCATTTTATAACCCAATCCTGATTACACACATCGCTCATACATAGAGAGCTGGCACGATTTTTGTACAGATGAATTGTGCACAATCTGGACAAGGACGTGTACCAACACGGTTTCAGGTTGTGTAATATATTTAGGATTTGTCCATCACTGCAGAGAGAGTAATCATCTTTGGAGTAATAAAAAAAAAAATTGGTAAATGTCATGAATACCCTAGAATCATAACAGACAGTTTTCCTATTTTTACACTTTCATAAATAAAAGTTTTATTTTTATTTTTTTTAATAAATTCTCTTTCAGTGAACTGCGAGGTCAATTAACGCAGCACATGAAGGACTGTTTCACATCCATAACCTACAAATGTGCCATTCTTAATGCTAGCTCTTCTTCGTTTATTTAAATATCACAAGGGTTACTCAGACAAAATATGGTTTAACAGACTTGCAGCAGGTGCCTAGGAGCTCGAAACTAGAAACACTTGTTCCCTCACCAGCTTCTTGATTGTTCTCTGTCTCAAAGTTAGTGAAACAAATTAAATAAATAAATAAATAGATAGATAGATAAAAACACAGCTTGCCATGTTACCGAAAAAACATTTGGTATCGTTCTCTATCCTGAGGACGTTAAAAAGTGCTGACACTCGAAACGCCTTCTATAAAAATAAACAAACCTCTTACAGAAAACTTCACCATGTTTCCACCATAAAAGTCCCCGTAAACGAGTTGAACAAGTTGTTGCTATAGAAATGAGAATGTATTCAAACAAGCGCATTAATATAAACCGGAATTTTTGCCTTGCGGCTGAAACTACCGTCAGAGCCGCCATTACAGAAAATCAATCAACAACTTCTGACCAATCAGAATCGAGAATTCAGCAAAGCGTGTTCATTGGCGGACAAGACACGTCAGGAGACGAATCAAGCTCTGAAGTGTAAAGGTGACATTCAGAATGATTATTCTACCACCGAATCTGTAAAGTGTAAAAGATAAAGGAAGATCATTTTGAGTGAGGGAAAAAAAAAAATTCCTGTTTTAGTGTTGCGCGAAAGCTCGAATCTACAGCTCAGAGTACAGAACGACAGCTCATACACAGGGACTTGTACAACAGATGCACCACATAATCTGAGAATAACAATAACTTTTTTTTTTTTTTTTTTTTTTTTTTAAAGTGTGTTGTTTTAAAAAAAAAAAAAAAAAGTAAAACCTATAATTGTTGATTTGGTGATGTTGTTCAAGTCTTTAAAAGAGGGGAGATTATACTTTCTGGTTTCTCGGTAAAATGACAGGCTACACTTTGAGAGCGAGAGAGCGAGAGAGAGAGAGAGAGAGAGAGAGAGAGAGAGATAGCTGGTGAGGGAATGATGGTTTATCACAGCTTTAACATAAGCGAGAATAGGAACTGACTTGTCTCTCGGACATCCCACAACATTAAATCTAACTATGTGTGATGTTTCATACGTTAATACATTAAACATTGTAATCAACTGTAATCAAACCAACGTGGTATAAGTGGAATAACACACTCCAGACTGTGCTGTTATATGACAACAATGCACTTTGTACAGGTAGCTGCATACCTCTCGCGTGTGTGACGCTTCACACCACCACGGGCATGCATTACTTTCCTATAACAGCAGGGACTGCGGTGTGTTATTCCTTGCATATCTCAGTGTTGCCGTCTTACGGCGTCCCCTGGTTTGAACCTGAGCTCGGGTTAGTGTTTATGTAGAGTTTCCATGTGGGTTTCCTCTGGGCTCGTGGGTTTCCTCCCACTTTTAAAAACTTGTCAACTCTAGATTGCCCCAGATGTAAGTGTGTATGGACACGTGTGTGTGTGTGTGTGTGTGTGAGAGAGAGAGAGAGAACATAATGGAGGGTGTATTCCTGCCTCACGTTGAGTGTTCTCCGGATTCACCAGGATCCTGACCAGGATGAAGTGCTTACTGAAGATAAAATGCAATCCATCTCACTTATGAGCTAGGTCATTAACAACTATCAATCTGCGCTCATAAATAAATAAATAAATAAATAATAGACAGATAAATAAATAATACTCAACTTACCTAGTTTCATCAGGGAAGCCAGTAGGATCCACAGGAATACGACGAAAGGATAGTGGACGTGCTCATAATCGAAATCTAACACGGGGAAAGGCTTCTTGGTGAAATTGCCCTGATGAGCTCCTCCGTGTCCTGAGGTCTTAGCATCGCTGCTCGATGTCTCGTGGGATTTCTGCGGGGAACTGGCGAGTACCGAGATCACCATCATCATCATCACCATCATCACAACTACCAGCATTACGTTCATCCTTAAAGTCCGGTCCATTGGTGATGCCATGGTGGAGTGTGTTTACGACCTGACACGAGCTTCAGGGAAATATACTAAGCAACATCTATAGAAACAGTAACCTCCGGCTTGCTAATCATCTGGGTTAGCCAAGACTACTTCCTAGTTTCCTAATACTGAACAGCCAAGCTAGCTAGAATGCTATGCTAGGACGCCCTTTTCAGGTATGTAAACCAACAAGGAATTTAAGTTTAGCTTGGTCACTTAGCAGTGGCTAACATTCTGAGAGGAGGAAAAAAAAGGGCTGAAGCTAAGCTCTCTTATTCGTTAACGGAAGACTCGAAATGACAGCTGGATACCTGGAAAGACGGATGAGTTTATTCTCTCTCTCTCTTTCTCTCTCTTTCTCTCTCACTCACTCACTCACACACACACACACACACACACACACGAAAAAGGAAGGACGCTCACACTACCAGCATCCGAATTCCCCAGAGCGCGAGCCCGGTTTGAATTTTTTGAATTTAGCGCGTGACTCTTCTCCGCGAGACAGCCGTGCGCGCGAACTAATAACTCTAAAAAAAAAAATGCAAAACGACCAACGAACTGAAGACTTTTCTATGATTTCCACTATGTTCCTCGCGCGCTCTGCACTCTTCCTTAAGGAACGAAAATGTTCCTGGTAGTGGTGGGGGGGGGGAGGTATCTGAACCGTTTTCCGTTTCGCGTGCCAACGCGGGACCGTTAACAAGCGCCTCTCGCGCGCGCGGAGTCAAGAGCTCGTACTTGCGGCGTTGATGATGCGGATTAAATAGCAGCTCCAAAAAAAAAAAACCCCACGCCCATCGAGGAAACGTTTGCGTGTTGGGAATGGAGTGACCCTGTAATTTTGGGACCACAGCGACATCTAGTGACGCGGAGGGAGCCGAGTCGGTGACCTTGCCGTGGCGTGACGCTAATAAATTGATGGCGGCATCCCAAACCGCATAGCAGTGCACTAAATAGTCTGTCAAAGTAACGCTCCATGAGCGGTCGTTAAGGCTTCATACCACCGTTTTAAGAGTCGGTGTGTCTGCAAGCGCAAAAATTCTGCTTAGTCATGCAGAATTTGGATGCAAGAAAGCTACATGCTACATGTCGAAATCAAGCATTCGAATGTTCACAGATTGCCAGATTGCAAAAGGCTGCACAGGGATGCCTGGTACAAAGCTGTATGCTAACAGGGTTAAGTCTCGCTGTCTTTCAAACATCAACAGTGTTTCATTCTTGGCATCGATATCAGATGTTAACAAATTACCGTTACTGTTAACAAATATCTTAAAGTGGATCAGCTTGGATGTAATCAGTAGTACCACCAATGGTTGTAAAATTAAAAATAATAATTAAATATATAAATAAATAAATAATAATAATAATAAACACAGAAAGGTATGAAGAAGCAAGGCTGGGGCTGATTTCTTTCTAGCCCAGACTGTATATTCATCAGTGACAATAGTTTTTGACCCATTTTAGTCCTTTTGTCTGTCCAGCTCTCTCACCTCTTCATCTGTGCACTCCACTCAAACAGATCAGCTTACAAAGCTTCAACTTCACCTCACATGACTATAGAGAAATGATGTTTGAAAAAAAAAATGATGTTTGAAATTATATAATAGCTACTGGAAAGTTCCATCCATTCATCCATTTACCGTTTATCCTACACAGGGTCTCAGGTAGCCTGGAGCCTATCCCAGGGGACTTGGGGCACAAGGCGGGGGACACCCTGGACAGGGTGCCAACCCATTCCAGGGCACAATCGCACACACACTCACACACCTGTTCACACATCCATGCCAACCATCCCACAGCATGGGACTTTGGACTTGGGGAGGAAACTGGAGTACCTGGAGGAACCCCCCCCCCCCAAATTAAATCCCCAACTCTGGAGGGGCGAGGCAAATGTGCTAACCACTAAGCCACCGTGCCCCCTTCAGTTGGAAAGTTGTGATTTTTTTCATTTGACATGTAGTGAGTAAAAGTCAAAAGTATTACATGAAAGAAAAACTCAAGTGCAGATGAACTGTATGTAGCATAATTTCTGTAGCCGTCTTTTAAACGACTGTGATTGGTGTTCAAAACAGAAATTTGATGTTAAAACACAAATGTTACACCACAACCTAAACTTAATAAGTGATGCCAAACTGAATTGCCAAGAGATGCAGATTTTTAGGGCCATCAGCATGAACATACTGTACATATTAGAAACATCGGTTAGTTTTATTCAGTAACATAAAGACAAATTAACATGAATGAAAACAAATACAGAGGTACTATAGTCGCTTCACAGTCTGATAAATACCAAACAGTGACATTTGAAATTTTTCTTTTGGGTATTTGAGAGTATAACACTGTAGGCCTACTTAGTATTGGTAGTAGTCAAATTAGGGTTTCTTTTATGAGTCGAAGTAAAAAAAAAAAAAAAAAAATGGGTACGTTGCTCATCTTACACATACACAAAACCCTACTGTGATTCACATTCAGAAAATCCCACAAAGTGTTTGAGCACCCATAATGCCTTGTAGTGTTTGACCACTACTATTACTACTACTAAAACTACCAGTGTAAGCTGCTAATGTCCAAAACCACACCTGTTCACTTTACAGTGCCTTTTATTGGAGAACTCAAAGGCATCATGTTTAAAAAAAAAAAAGATTAATCAAGATTAATTAAGTAGTGCATGCAGGGAGCAATGTGTGCTAGCATGTACACAATACCCATGGTGTTCGAAAATGATATTTGACTATATAGTGAATAAGATCCGTGGTACTGGAGATATCAACAGCAGTAATGAAATGAAATGAACTCTGTTCAGTGAGACATATCATTTGTTTTAACTTGCCAATAAGAGTCAACACTTTTGACACCCAAATGGCCCATTAACGAAGTTAACAATATTTACGATACCAGTGATTGTTATTGTTTGCCTACCTATAGCTGAAAATGTTTCATTAATTCATATTTAACCTTCAGATTTACAAAATAACATTACTTTGCAGTGCATTTTATAAAAATCTATTTGCAAACTGCAAAATCAGCAAGGCACTATAAATTGGCATTGACAAATAGAGTAAGCATTAATGCATTAATGTTACTGAGCCTGCTGTATCTACTTCATTAATAAGATTGAATCAATTTATCCAGATAAAATGGAACATTGTATAATTACCTACATCCAAAAAAAGAAAAAGAAAAAAAGGCTTATGTATGTGACTCAGCTAAAAGAGCTGACTCAAAAAACCATTTGAAAACATCCCCTCTCTAATCGAGAGTAACTGTCAGTGTTGTCGTTTACTGAAAAAAAAAATATATATATATCTGCAGGAATCTATATCATACCATTTTCACTTGACCTCATGTTTAGTGTCTGATGTTTGCTTCTTTAGTTTTGCCCCAAAGCAAAGCTAATGTAGCTGTCACCCAGAATCATTTCTGGTAGTGAATCAGAATCAAACCTTATTCACAGCTCTTAAGTGATGCCATATAGATTTACTGATGTGGTTTGTTCATTCATTTTCCTTCCATTTTTCACAGTGGAAGCAGTCTGAGATGGTTTGTCTAAATTTTTCTATCCCCAGCCACAGATTCCAGCTTCTCCTAGGAGATCCCCAGACATTCCCAAGCCAACTCTAGGTTATCATCTGTCTAGTGGGTCCTGGGTGTGCTCCAGGGTCTCCATCTAGTGGAACATGCCTAAAACAAGTCTACCAGGAGCCAACCAGGGGGCATCAATGTAAGGCACCCAAACTTTTTACATTTATCTAATTCGGCTGACACTTTTATCCAAAGTGATTTACAACTGACACAGTTGGGATTTGAACTCACAACCTTCTGACCAGTCAAACAATGCCTTAAACACTGAGCTACCACCTCACCTGCCCCCTCTTAATTCATAGGAGCAGAAACTCTAGGCTTTCCCGGATTGTTGAGTTGAGAAATTTAGCCTAGACTTCTGTATCCCCTCCACAGATTCCTGTTCCTCCTGAGGATCCCTCTAAGGTCCTAGGTCTGCCCCACGGTCACCATCCAGTGGGATGTCCATGTTACAGCTCTACTGGGAGCTGACCAGGGGGCATCCTTGTACTGTGCCTGGATTAGGGGTTACTAGCACCCACCCCTGCAGCCAAGCCTGGAGGTAGTGTCCATAGGTGAGTGTTTGGTGATCAGGTCATCCATGTAACCCAGTCAAGTTCAGCCCAAAATGGCGACATGGAGCCATCTTGAGGGCACAGCACCTGCAAAATCCTAAAGGATAGGAGTCAGGTGCAATCCAGTTGGGCAAAAGGTATGTGATGGACAGTGTGGGATGTTATGTATGAAGCCATCTTACACACTGAAGAAGCAAAAATCAGACATCAAACATGTCTTACCTAATCAACTACATTTGGTGTAAGTGGAAAATTGTATAAGTTTGATTTTATTTCGAACTATTCATTTAAACTATTGAAGGGATGAGGAGCTTAATCAGGCTGGCAGAAATTAATGTAAAAATTCAGGGGAACTATAGAGATAGAGTTGACTGAATAATACGTCCTGTTCTCTTTCTCCACTCACCCCATAAGCTCTGTCAGTGACAGAATAACTGTGTTCCCTCTTTAATCCTTCATCCCTTACCCAAGGCCACTAAAGAGACCTCAAAAGCTGCAATGCAGCTTGGACCTCAGCCATGACCGTGCATTTTTTTAAAAACTTTATAATAAGCTTAACTGCTATTTTAAACAACTGGGTATCCTGAAAGCAATACATTTCGAACCATCTGTTTCACACAAGCACTCAGATGAGTTACATCTGAGTGAAGTGTGACTTCAGAGAGAATTATCCTTTGAGAGATGTGTGTGTGGTGAGGTGCTACATACATATGGAAAAATATATTTATTCAAAAGGAAAAAATGGTTTTGTCTTTGTATTACATAGATGCTTGGTTATTTATTGGCCTCACATGGCCATCCAAATATTCCACACACTCCATTTCAAACATGTGGAGTTCAAATGGCTCTTATTTTTGCCTTGCTATCTTGGAAATGATTTGTTACTCTCTTCATTCGTCGAACAAAACAATTGCATTAGACAGATACGCTCTTCCAGCCAAGCACAAAACCACTGTTTTGGTGTCAAACTAAGAATATGGAGTTCTTCTGCCAAAGTTTATGTAACTGTTTTAGTTGATTATACATGTCTTGGTATAACAGCACACACAGCTGTGACCTCAACAAGGAATTATGTTAATAATGTAACCTCGGACCACAGACTATTCCAAACAAGAGACAAACAAATCTGTCATGTGTATGTCCTACACTGCTATGTTAAGGACTGTTATTTGTTAACTATATATAGACATTGGAATATACAGAACTAGGTCAAGCCTTTCTCCGTGTAACTGATTGGCTATGACGTTTGATATGATATCAGTTTAATGTGATTTATATAGCTGCTTTCATACTAGGCAGAACAAGGGATATATACTGTAACCATAACAATAACAGTCTAAGCTAGTATCAGACAACTAATTAGCTTAGATTACTATCTATAGTCCATTTATTGTTATCAGTAATAAACCATACCAAGATACAGAATTGCCAAATTTATTGTTACTGTCATTGGATATACACTCACAGGCCACTTTAATAAGAGCACCTGTAACACTTGCTTATTGATGCAATTATCCAATCAGCCAATCATGTGTCAGCAGCGCCATGCATAAATTAATGCAGATACACATCAAGAGCTTCAGTTACTGTTCACATCAAACATCAGAATTGGGGAAAAATGTGATCTCAGTGACTTTGTCCATGGTATTTCAGTATTTCAGAAACAGCTGATCACCTGGGATCTTCCTGTACAACAGTCTATAGAGTTTACAATGAATTGTGTAAAATAAAAAAAAATTAAAATCCAGTGAGCGGCAGTTCTGCAGGTGAAAACGTATTTTTGATGAGAGGGGGTCAGAGGAGACTGGCCAGATTGGTTCAAATTGACAGGATGGCTATGGTAACTCAAATATCCACTATTTACAACCGTAATAAGCAGAAAAGCATCTCGGAAAGCATGATGCTCTTCTCCTGTTGTAGCCCATCCAAATTCCCAAATCCCAACATAACCTTAAGGAATGGATTCATGTAAAATCAAATTTACCCAACTCCCCTCTTCCCCTAAAAGTTGTCAATCAAGCAAGACATGTTTGGTGTCTGATATTTGTCTCTTTTGTACTGGAATAACAGTTAATTTGGCCCAAAATTTTCACCCAAATATTTTTCAATGAATTTATGTATAAATCATCTTCGAACAATGTTGTTAAGCTACATGAGTTCATTTTCAATTAATCAAATTTGTAAAAATAGCAGAGTCTGTACTTATTATGCTGTCATCCACATTACTTCAAACTCTCCAGTACAATTCCGCCTTCAAACTTTAAGAGGTCAAAAGGGTGACAATTCTATACTGTGCTAAAGACAACAAGTAATAAAAGTAAAAGTTGCCAATGGCATTTCCAAATTGTTCATAGTGTATGCAGTTGTGCCCCCAATTGTACCTCCATCCACGGTGTCCCCCGCCTTGTGCCCCAAGCTCCCTTGGATAGGCTCCAGACTTCCCGTAGACCCTGTGTAGGACAATTGGTATGGAAAATGGATGGATGGATGGATGGATGGATGGACAAACTTCCATTATTGACTATAGTCTCAGTTATGGATCTACAGCCCTGGAGCGGTTTAGGGAGGTCCTGCTCAATACCCCAACAGTATGCTGGGATTTGAACTCACAACTTTCCAGTTACTAGAAACCTCAATGTCTATCCACTGATATTGTGTTATATTATCACCAGTGAGCGAGTGTCCCAACATTCAGAAGGCTGGAATTACACCTATTGTATTTTAAAGACATGATGTAAGCACAACATGATGATGGGTTGTATATGTATGGATTCTAAGCTCAACCTAATTATTAGTCTCATGTCATGTTCAGTATTCATGACCACCACGTTTGGATCTATCTTTACAATGATGTTTCCCATTTGAGAAGGCTAAATTTAACCTTCAAACAAGAATGCGGTAAGCCCTTTTAGCAGACATTTGCAGTTAACCAAAACCACACAGACATGATGTATTTTCAGTCAGATAGTATGCGATTAGTATGTCTTGGGTTTAAATACTAGCTACAGTGGCTCCCAATGTGACGTCCCAATGCTATTAAAAACTTGAACTCATGAACAGCACCATATAATCATTTTAACATCAAATGTCCCAATCAAATCAAATGTCCCAATTTACCACTTTACGTCACCAATGGTATATTAAGCAAAAAATCACTATGCTACAATTTGGTGTATTGATTCCAGAAAGAAATCTTATTTATATTTCCATAGAAGGTTCACTTAAATGAAGGATTCGAGTAAAAAGTCCAAAAATATTGTCACATTTTCTTACAGTGTAGTCATGTTTGGGGTCTGAAGTTTCTGTCATGAGCGTTTCACGGCACTATGAGGCTAATGTTGCTAACACATTAAGAATTTTTTTTTCATTTTAAAATGTTTCCTGTAAATACATGCCTCAAAGCAAATATGTCATATTACTTACTATAAGATTATTAAGCCAATTTCTAGTTGTTGTTGTTTTTTCTCATTTCAATAAATTGTCTCGTATTGTCAAGTATTTGTTTCTAGAAATAAGTAAAATTACCTGGCATTAGAACAAGACATTTTATATACATTTGACTTCATTTAAGAAATTTTCAGAAAAAACTTGATTAGCCGAGACATGTTTAGTGTCTAACAAAGTTAATGGAGCTATTAAGTAATGAAAGTCTATCTTGCCCAAAATAACTTTTTTTTGTAACTATCTTCCACAAACTACATATAGATGTGACTTAGGACACTTACTTACTGTAACCTATAAACATAAACAAAACTTCACTGTGTAGCAGTGTGCTACACAGTGACAGTCCATGGCGTGTGTGACATTATCAAACTATTAACGCTATGAACACACACACAAGCTAATACCAGTGCATTTTCAAGTCGTCCTGTCTGAAACGTCCAGAGGCCGGATGCAGACAGTGGGCTGAGTGAGATGAGGCTGTGGAGCAGGTACAAATCCTCACCACAGGTGCGTCTCCCGGATCTCAGCAATGACCTGACTGGCTTTCTGTAAGGCCTGCAGCATGTCTGCGGCCTCCTTGCGGCGCTGCGCCATGTCCTCTGACTCAGTGAGCAGATCGTCCAGCAGGCCTGATTTATACAGCTGTCCTACCAGCTCACTCTGCAGACTGTCCTTCACATGGTTCACCAGAAAGTGCATCACTGCCTTTGGCACACTGTCCTGTATGTTCTTGCGTACGATGAGGAAGTAGGACTTAATGAGCCGCTCAATGCTACAATGTTATATGGGCAGCCATGTTGGACAAGTAGAATCATTTTATTCTTTATATGGAGGACAGTTTGTCCTTAGCGGCACCTTAGGCAGAACCCCTATTAAAGACAATTTGCTGTATATGCAACAAATTATCATCTCCAATAAAGTCCCCATTCAAAACTCCATCCATTTTAAATTCTGCTGAACTATTAATGACCTCATTTAAGTGACCTATAGCATAAGTGTGATCTCATAAGTGTGACCTAATTTTGTTTGAGGATATGTCCCACCAAAATCTATGGTCATGTGCCGCTGCTATTGGAGGATGATACAGAAATATAGTTCCAATTTGAATTTACATTTGTAAACTCATCTGCTATTTTATTTCAAATAAAAAGGAGATTATGTAGTTTAGTGATATCACCTGAATAAAGTGCATAAAAATTTGGGCATGTGTTTTCAGAAAAGTACTGGACGACAAACTTGGCTACGTGGATGTTCGTGTAGACTTTTTCAGCAAACCATTCCTTTAATCCCCCACACACCCCATACACTCTTATTCAGACTTCAAAGAAAGAGATCCGTCTTCAACATGGACTCATCCAAGTTATTTTTGGACTCCACCGATGACGGACGACAGGATGGGTGCATTTCAGGCCCCCCAAAGCAGACTCCTTTTTAATCACAAGTGAAACCACAGGTAGTGTTTATTATATATAGAAGTTCAGGGAGGGAGTGTAGAAATTAGACGTTCTATATAAGCACTACTTTAAGTAATTGTTTTTGACTTGCTACAATTTCAGAGCTTGTGCATGTTTAAGTATTGCTCATATAGATGATATACATGTAATATCTTTCACATTTCGAGTTCAACTCACATGTGAATGGTATTACTTTAAAGTGATGACTTGACGTAAAGATCGGATTTAAAACAATTTCCCCCTCGTGTCGATGAGCCGAGACATGTTAGATGTTGGCTGGATGTTGGCTAAATTGCAGGATATTAAACTTCAGATATCAAACATGCCATATGGGCTGATAGGAAAATTGTGAACATTTCACTTCAGGCTGAAATGTTTCTTTAACATCCATGTTAGAACTCTTTTCATAACACACGCTGGAGGCATCTAATGGGGTTAATGATATGAAACACTGCACGCTATCAGGACTAAAATGGAATTATTATGAAATAATGGTCGTGACTGAATACTGATAGCTGTGTTAAATCTGTGGCTATATAGAAAAATATTTTAACCTAAAAACTTAAGTTTTTAGTGAATGTTGGACTTCGTCTGTTCTTTAGATTTGACACAAAGTTTACTTTTTAGGCTCCAATGAAACTGTATGTCACTATCACTAAAAATTGTATATTATATATTTTTTTGTATGTAATTTCTTTTATATTTTGTAATAAGTATGCATTAAATGTGTGCATTTATTGTACAAGCAAATACGTATAGCTTTCATCATTTTACTTCTCTTTCTTCATCAAAGAACATTTTACATGCTGATTTTTGTCCTGGAAGATGAAGTTCAAGTCCAATATAAACACAATTTCTGTTAGTTAAGTCTAAATGAACTATGATACGTCATTACACGTTAAACTTATTTACTGCTGTGTATGTTAAAGGGTTAAAAATGCACATTTTGCATATATTTCTGTTTTCACCAGGAGGTGGCGCTGTGTACCAGGGTTCCATTGCTCAGAAAGACAGAAAGCTCTATAATTTTACTACATATATTAAATTATTGTATATGTATTTTGCCTATGTATTTTTTTTTTTTTTACCATTTTATTAGACAGTATATTTAATTTTTTTTTTTTAAACTCAGTACACATGAACTTTGCATCAGGTGAACATTAGTCCATTACCTGCTGTTAATTAGCCTCCTCACAAGACATAAATACTAATACACACTCACACACACACACACACACACACACACACACACACACACACACACACACACACACACACACACACACACACAATGTAGTCTACAGTAGACTATAGTCAGCTTCTGGAGTAATAATAGAGCTGTGGTTGTTTTCTGTCAGGTAAGAGTTTCCACCGTGCTCCTTTGTGTGTGTGTGTGTGTGTGTGTGTGTGTGTGTGTTGTAGGCGGACCCCCAGGGTGAGCCATAACTCTTGCCTTGTAATGATGAAAGGTATGCTTTCTCAGCGTTGTGGCCCGGGACACATCTGGTGCTGGAGGAGAGGAGTGGAGAAGAGAGGAGTGGAGAAGGGGAAGAACTTCTTTGAAGTTCAAACAGGGAAGTAAAGACATAACCGTGAGCTATTGCGCCTCCACTAAAGAGGTAAAAATCGGTAAATGTCCTCCTTCTGGACATGGATGATCTAAAAGATACTGTCTCCTCAGTTCCTCACTCACTATTAATCAGAATTTCACAAACATCCACTAGATGGCTCGTGTGCATTCTTTCTAGGAGCGTCTACTTCTAGCAGACCTTACGCTCAAGGCCAAGCACAGAAGCAGGACCTTGGCCTTATGTGTAGATATAAATATCCACACAGAGCTCCCTTTTCAATCCGGACTTCTCCAGCTTTTCTTCTGCATTGCCACAGAGTAGGAAAGTGTTGATATCTTTGTTTCACAGCACGATAATTAAGTTTATTTGTCAGTGAGCATACAAAAAAAATGAGAAAAGATGCTTTGAACCATAGTTAGCTACTAGCTCTTTTCCATTTGCAGTCACTGGGGAGGTAAACAGAGACGAACTATGATAAAAGTACATACCTAAAGAGTATACTGTCATGATTTTCAAGCCAAATTCCAACTCCTTTTTTAACCCTTTCATACAGATAGGTAAATACACAATGTGAATTTCGACTTTTTCTAAATATCATGTACAGTATATTAATAAGTAAAAGGATTGTCCTATGAGTACTATGAGGATGAGTACTATGAGTAAATAAAACATAAAACCATTATACCAGAAAAAAAAAACCTGGAAAAAAAATATATTTCACTTTGTTTCAGGTCAAAAATATTTCATGTTGAAGACCAAAATTATTGAAAATGCCATTTTTCTATAATTCAAAATATAGCAATATTCTTGATATGTACTAAATTGGTATGGGTTAGGACTGTTGCATTATATACAGCTGATTTGTGAGATTAAAAAACCTTCAATAAAAATAGAAGAAAAAAAAAACATTTTAAAATCGCGTTCATTGGAGAATTTATTTATTTTTTAATTTAGTGTTTTCAGGAGAAAGTTTGTGCAGATGTACCACAGCAAATGACAAATAATCTGCCGAGCAACAGAAATCAGGGTGATTTCTGATTTCAGAAATCAGGGTTATGATTTATGTTAAATTTACAGTAATGGTCTTGAGTCATTTGGGGGTGAGTAACAGGTGAATAACAGAATCATATTTTACTAAAAATAGCCTTAACTTGATTAATGCAGTGGTTACACTATTCAAATAATCTAAAATAGTAAACAGATTTATAGTATATCTACACACATCTACACCTTTCCAGAATCCCCCCCCCCCCCATAACTGCACATCCTGACGTGTTTTATTTCTATTTATACCACAGCAATTACAATATATTTATTAAATAAACATATATTAATATAATAATTATTAATACATATAGTAATAATTCTTAATATTTATTTTTTCATTTATTAAATCATTTATTAATTATTTATTAACAATGAATGAATGGTTTGTCAGTTTTCTATTATAATTTGCCTCATATGTAGCAGAGGACTGCTCCTTTCAATATTGGGGTGCTGAAGTGTGTATTGCTTTATATGTTAACAACAGGATTTTAATTATGATTACGATATTCTCAACATATTCTGTTTGAGAACTAAACTATCTGGGTTAATGGATGGAAATAAGCATACCAATACCCCAACTTAAAGGAGATGTTCACCCTGAAACACATTAAGTATGTTTATATTGAAATATTTGAGAAGGGTTTAGTAGGTCCCGTGAGAACTTAGCGGTTGTATGTCACACTGACGTCACAATTTCACTGTTAGCTCCTAAAAACGAAATATCAAGAGCTTCTTTTCTGACTCACCAATTTTCAGTGACATCATTATTATCATTAATGAGAAACCCGACATAAGTAATGGAGACGGTGCAAACATTAGACTGAGCGTTCCAGAATGCAATGCAGCTACTGTATATATGACAGCAGAGACTCAGCTCAGTTAGTTAACGATCTATGAGATGGTGTTGATGGAGGTATTAATATGAACGTTGAAGCTTTGGAAGCTGACCTGTTTGAGCAGAGTATACGGATGAGGAGGTGAGAGAGCTGGACAGACTAAAGTACTAAAGCGCCGCCGCATCGCTCTCTTTAGATAGAGATGACTCGAGGACTGAATACTACTGCACCACTATCAGCAGGTCTGTGAACGGATTTGTGGGTAATGTAGAAAACCATTGTCAAAACATGCTGATGAAAGACAAAAAAACATCAACTCAGAATTTAATTAATAAATACATAGACACTATAGAAGATCACGTGTTAGTTGTAAAAATGAATATGTAAATAAATCACTGGTTTGCTGGATCTGTGAGTTTCTGTATGTAGTAGTATACGTACTGTATATGTAGCAATTGTGTTCAGCTTTCTATTTATACAAGCTTCTTGTGCATCTGAGTCACTTATGCTCACAGCCCCGAGCTGAAATCCCGCTCTCAGGTTTGTGCCGGATGAGTAGATGTTCTAGTGTATGCTCTTACATGTCAGTGAAGTGACTCACCACAGTAAAAAATGCCTCAGTCATATATTATTAAGCACAATAACCTGTCATTTAGGTCAACAGAGCTAAAAGCGAGTGAAAGCTGCCACACAGATACGAGAAGAAAAAAAAAAAACATGGGAAAAAAATACGCTGTGTATATTGATTTCTACATGCAGCAAACATGACTACGCTACGGATACCACAAAAATGCGAGCAAATTAACGCAAAAGGTCACAAAGTACAGTGGTATGTTCAGAACTGCTATATTTGACTAGGAGGTTAGACTTAGTTAAGCCTCTTTCATTAAAAGGTAAGGTAATGCCCATGATAATGTAGTGTCAGATATCCCAGAATGCAATGTGTCACCCCGCGTCGTGCCACATGAGAGAGGCGCTGTGGGCTTTCGGCCTATAAACGGAGCTCCCTTCACCCTGCAACGACCACAGTCTAAACACGGCCAGGAGCTAAAGATAAAAATAGAGACGGCTATTTGTAGAGGCGCAAAATATATGTTACAGGGTCAAAGCAACATTTATAGATGTATAAATGTTACTGTTGGGGTTTATTTCGCTTAAACTTACAAATATGGGGTTTCTCCGCGGCGCTGAGATTTCTAGACCACCGGCAGAGCTAAAATATCCATAGGATACAGTATGTTGCCATTTTGTTTGACAGGAGGCCAATCATGTTGCTTCCTCATGCTATAGATATAGTAGAACAGTATAGAACAGTAATTATTTTTGCAGTTGCTGTATCGTAAAAAAAAATAATAATTTTTTTTTTAAAAAACGCAAAATGTTGCGAAAAACATAAAACATCCAGTGGGTGATGGTTCTGTGGGTGGAAATGCCTTGTTGATGAGAGAGGTCAGTGGAGAATTATCAGACTGGTTGAAGCTGACAGGAAGGCTACTGTAATGCAAATAACCACTCTTTACAACCATGGTGAGCAGAAAAGCATCTCTGATTTTTTTTTTTTTCCTGTGAATAGTTTTTTTTTTCTTAGGTAAAGGAGCAGACCTAGAGGGCTCACAGGCAGAGAGTGTTGTGGTGAACTGGGATGTTCTGGGATGCCCTACTTCTGGTTGGAGTTCACATCAATTGGAAATCACTCGCTGCTGCTGAGGACGGCCCCCACACGGTGCAGCCTAAAGATCATTGAGATTACCGAGGATGGTACCATTTAAAAACCATAAAGATGGCTTTGGACCTCAATTCAAATGAACAGTTATGCTATGATGGCTAGGACTGCAACTGCCACAAACAGTTTTGCACTCAAGTCTCCATCAGTGAACAGTGGAGAAGTTCAACAAAACAGACTTCATGTAAAAACTGTAATGAATTTTCCTGGTTACACAACTGCACTATTTGACCATGTAGCATTAGCACATTTATAGAAGGGATTTATTTATAATCGCACTATCCGTTGTTACCCAGATGAGGATGGGTTCCCTTTTGAGTCTGGTTCCTCTCAAGGTTCCTTCCTCATATCGTCTCAGGGAGTTTTTTCCTTGCCACCGTGGCCTCTGGCTTGCTCATTAGGAATAAATTCATACATTTAAAATGTATATCCTGAATTTATACATTACTGTAAAGCTGCTTTGGGACAATGTCCATTGTTAAAAGCGCTACACAGATAAAACTGAATTGAAGTAAATTGAACCGAACAACAAATGAGCTACAACAGCAAAGTTTCACTGAAACTGGATTTTTAATTTCTAGCTACCTGAGACAAGTGCTGCTTATGAACACAGTGTCATCAGGTCATGTGTAATTTCCTCTCCAGCTTACCCACTCTTTAAGGAGCATGGTACAAATAAGATTTTCCTAGACTGTTTTTTTTTTTTTTTTTTTTTTTTTTTTTTAAATTAAGCTTTGAAAAATGCCCCAAGAAACCAGGCATGATTTAATACTCAAGCTAATCTGAAGAAGGAAAGAGATAAGAAATAGATTCCAAGCTGCTCTATAAAACATGCTAACAGTAGGGGCTAACAACAAATCATGTGGAGAAATGTGTAACAATTAAGCCTTGAAAGAAATGCCGTAAATAACAGTACGTTTTTAAATACCGAAGCATTATGAGATTCTTATCTGATGCTTTAGATGCTAATCAGTGATGCTAACAGTGTGGCTAGGCACTCGAAGGGACTAGCTAGTAGTTATGGGTTAGCTAATTGAGTACTCATTATGTAACCACCTTCTGTTTCATTTTTACATTCTAGTGTAAATTCATGGTGTGTTTCTGTCGCTTGTCTGCCTTATAAGAATGAGGCGCTGCGAGTTTTTTGGTGATGAGCGCACCCAAACAAAGCTGGGGTGCCAATACTTATATTCTTGGTGAAATCCAAGAGAATGCTGATGTTCAAACTTTTTCAGCTGACTTTGAAACTTAACGAAAATAGGATTTTGTCCTCCACAATGCTCTTAGCGATTAGCAAGGTGCTACTTATGCAGGTTCTTTATTTATGCACGGTCTACAGTCTTCAGTGCCATCTTGTTATATCCTATGTAGTGCAAATATAGTGAATAAGAAGCTATTTGAGATACGACCTAACTGTTTAGGAGCTTAAATAATAAGAATTAAGCAGGAGATAGAAAATATATTCCTCTACAAAGATGGCAGACATTCAGCAAAATTTTCAAGCTTAAATATCCGTGACAAGAAAACGTGTGGGTGGATCAAGATAAACAAGTCTGAAATAATACATAATAAGGTTTAAAATAATTTTTATATTTATGATTTATGGCCAAATGTATTCTATATCTTCAGGTAGTCCACTGTTGTTAAAAATGTCAATCACTGCTAGTTAGCATGATTATGTCTGTTCTATTCAGTGCTAATGAGGAAAGTTATGCTAATGTTGCTAGCAGTTTTGAGTACACTGTTAAATTCTGGAGCATTACGAGAAGATTTCCTAGTTCTAGAAATGCTAACAAGCTACAGTAGTAAGGACCAGTTTTTAGCATGTTAGCTGAAAGTGTTCCTGTTCCTTTAAACAGTGCTATGTTAATGCGTCTCTCTGTGGTTAACCGCCGTGCCAAGTGTGGAGGGGGTCTGACCACAGGACACGGGCAAGAAAACAGAGAGAGAGAGAGAGAGAGAGAGAGAGAGAGAGAGAGAGAGAGAGATTTAAAGCTAAGCCTAAAAGCTTTGCTGTAATACAGGAGCACGGGTGAAGTGGAACACAATCCCATGAGTGGCAGACAGAGAGTGTGTGTTAGCCTGAAGGATGTGTAAGTGTGTGAGGTGTATGTATGTGTGTGTGTGTGTGTGTGTGTGTGTGTGTGTGTGTGTGTGTGTGTGGTGCCAATGTCACTGAACTGCTTTATTTAACAGAATACACAGACTGACCTGAGTCATGAAGCAGTGGAGTATAATCAGCTTTCACAACCACAAGCATGCAGGCTTTGTCAAACACACACACACACACACACACACACACACACACAGAGTGAGAGTGAGGTAGACCGATGCTCGTCACCGAACAAGTGTGTGTGTGTGTGTGTGTGTGTGTGTGTGTGTGTGTGTGTGTGTGTGTGTGACGCAATCAGTAATAAATCCAAGAGTAGACACGTTCCAATGGGAGCAAAAGAACTCAACATTCACACACATTATCTTTTAAATTTCTGTTATATTTTCTTCCTCTCACTCATACTATTTATTTCATACTTATTCTTATTTGCCTATTTTACAGTTTTATTTCTGACAAAACTATTTTCTATTTTTCATTTCTAGTTTTTTAATTTACATTGTACTAAATGTGCTATATGAAGTGTTGTTGTTGTTGTTGTTGTTGTTATTATTATTATTATTATTATTATTATTATTATTATTATTATTATTATTATTATTATTGCTTCTGTACATTTTAATCCAGCGCTTAATCTGAATTACAAGCACCACAGTTTTCCTTGTTTCCTCGTGAAACACTACAATAATGTTGTTGGTTTTTGTATTAATATTTCAAATGTTTTCCGTTAATGACTGCAGCACAATAAGCCAATATTTACAATCTGGGCATCCAGTGGAGCTTTGTTTGTTTATTGTATTTTATATTCTATTATTTACTGTCATTTCTCTCACTCTCTCTCTCTCTCTCTCTCTCTAAATGTATTTATTTATTTCCACACCTTAGCACCCTCAACTCTCAACAGGAAATTTATGTAGGTTTCATTTATTATGAATTATAACATCCATCCATCCATCCATTTTCTGTACCTCTTATCCTACACAGGGTCACAGGGAGCCTGGAGCCTACCTCAGGGAACTCGTATCACGAGGCGGGGGACACCCTGGACAGGGTGCCAACCCATCGCAAGGCACAATCGCACACACCACAGACAATTTGGAAATGCCAATCAGCCTACAACGCATGTCTTTGGACTGGGGGAGGAAACCGGAGTACCAGGACGAAATCCCCAAAGCGCGAGGAGAACATGCGAACTCCGCGCACACAGGGTGTAGGTGGGATTTGAACCCCCAACCTCAGAGGTGCGAGGCAAACGTGCTAACTACCAAGCCACCGTGAATTATAACATAAATTATTTATTTATTTTATTATTTTATTATTGTATATCACCACCCTCAGCCCCGGCAGTGGTGTTGCAGTGACACTGCAGTGACAGCTCCAGGTCGCTCTTCTCTTCACACACACACACACACACACACACACACACACACACACACACACACACTCCTCTGTATTCATTATGCTTGGGCTTGGCTGTTGCTCACCAGCAGCAGGGAAGGAGCAGGGACAGATCCACTTTTGTTTTGCGCAGCTGCTGTCGTGAAAAGGGAAGAGAACGTGGCACATCGTGGAGTTAATTGACGTCAGCTGTCGCAACGGCGAAGAAGAGAGCTGGAAGACAAAGCTCTGTGTGAGATTGTGTATCTGTGTGCTCATCAATTTAATACAATTAAACACTTTGCATGTAAACAAACATAAGACTAGTAAGGAAGAAAACACTTGCAGGCATGCTGTTAAAGGAAAACAATCAACAATGTGAAGCAAAGTTACCCTTGCCACAGAAAAAGTTGATTATAGTTGATTATATTATAATTTTTTAATTAATTAAAAAATGATTTACTTTTTAACCGTTTGCAGCTACATTTTGTTGTTCAATGTTGTTCAGTGTCAGTGAAACAGGTTAGTTCCTGTTACCAATTACGTTCCAGCAGCTGTAATTATTTTTCTCTCTCTTGAAATTAACAAGACAAAAAAAAAAAAAAGAGGCAGATTGTCTTGTTACCGAGAAACCTCAAAGCGAAACCTCAAACTTCTCTGTCCTGAAGACTTTCCCATGATGGAAAACTACTGACTGTTACAAAGTGCTGACACTGGAGACTCCTTCCATAAACTTTAAATAAACGTCTCCTTACAGAAACGTCACCATGTCAGCAATTATACGTTTTTTCTCATTAAATAACAACACATTTCTTTATTTTCCTTTACATTATGTAAAGCGTCAGATTATACAAGTACCTGTGTATGAGTTGTTACTATAGAAACGATAACATATTAACATAGAACGAGCACATTAACATTAACCTGTGTTTTGTATTGTATTGCACTGCAATATTGAGAAAGATTTTTTTTTGTTGTTTTACTTTGTTTTGTTTTTTTCTTCACAACAGCAACATAATGAAAGTCAGAAGCTAGGATCTGGGACACATGATTATGGAAGAATGTTATCAGAGACACCCTGTGCTTGTGATTGGATATAAATTTGCAATCAAACACTTTATGTTCTGTCTTCGCTAGCATCTTTTTCAGGGTCATGGTTCATTAGGAGTCACTGTGGAGGATTCACTCTTAATGCCTGCCTGAAGGGAACTCCGTAGACTCTGTAGCCATCATCATGGGTAATAAACTCAGAAAAGGAAATATTAGTATCTAGGGTTGAAATGGAATTGCTATAATGAATAAGTGTAGGCCACAGACTTTATCTGTATAACAGAGTCTGTTTATTGGGGATATGTTGGTGATTCTTATGCAGAGATGGGCATCTTTGCAACTCATAATACAAATCTGAGAGGCAAAAAACACCAGACTTGGAAAGAATAACTGAATAATAAAGAAGGAACTAGCAAGCTAAGCCTAGGAAGAGTAGGAGTTAAAGCTTAGTGCCATAACATGGACAAAAAAAAAGCAAAAAAAACCACATAATAAAATTACAATCTTGGAAAATTTCCAAACCCATATCAGACTTTTGGAAGCTATATCTGAGGTGAAGTTGCAACTTATAATTCCATATTAACATTCCACAACCGGTAAAAACCACCGAAAACATCCCCTCAACTTGAAATTCCAACTCGTCAACTCAGTTCTTTCCATGTTTACGGCGTGATGTCAAATCAACATGGCCGCTCAGACTGTGAACAGTTTACAAAAAAAATTTTAAATATCAATGGGAATATACGTCATATATATTTTTCTCATATGAATTCGTAGGGGTGCCAATAATTGTTGCATACTTGTGTTGTGTTTGCAATTGTTTGATATCCATGACAGCAGAGTATTTTTGTGAATTTCTTTTAACAAAAGATCAAAAAGTTAAACAATAAAGACAATTTTTCACAGCCTTCTTTGCTCATATTTACCAAGGGTGCCAATATTAGTGGAGGGCAGTGTACTTTGGTAATTCAAAAGTATCCATCACTAAACACTTAGTAAAAAAGGGTTCTTCCAAAATTCTTTGATTGGTTGAGAGTTCTAGCTTCCCAAAGGGGCTGATGTGACCCTTTTTTTTGAATGGGCCAAATTGAGACCTTTTAGCTGTACTCATGTCCGATGCACGTGCATCGAAGAGGGCTTTGACCGATGACGTTGTGATGACGTCACATGACGTGTCTTGGCCCAAATCTGCGGTAATTTTGAAAAATTGCAAGCTTCTCCGAATATTGCGGAGTTTGCTTGATTTTGCGTTCACATTTCTGTGAATCCTGGAGGGACTGATGAAATCACATATTCGATGCTGAGATACCGAACAAAAGGACTTCATGCACATTTGATGCTAAACTGGAGACTATTCATTTCTATTACTTGTCAGCTTCATCAGCTTCGAAGCTCCAAACATGCCTCTGTTGATTGGCTACATTTTGGGTGAAGTGAGAATGACTGTTCAGCCTGAACTGTTGCTTTAAGCCGTCTGTGAGCT
Source organism: Cranoglanis bouderius (assembly GCA_023630585.1). NCBI lineage: Eukaryota > Metazoa > Chordata > Actinopteri > Siluriformes > Cranoglanididae > Cranoglanis > Cranoglanis bouderius. Next base: position 24,535,332 of record CM042539.1, read on the forward strand.
CACCGACACTATTAAAGCACAAAAAGAGCCGTTTCTCAGCATCCTCCTGCCTCTGAGGCCTTCCTGCTTCATGATCTCAGAGGAACCCGAGGAGGTTCTTCCCGGCGACATCGCTCACACACATGCACGCACAAATTTACACACACACTTACGCCGCATGCACACTTTAGAAAAGACCCGAGGGAGTAGCTCCCGCCGGAAGAGCCCGGGCTACACAAACACATTCTGTCCCAGATCCTCGCATTTCCTCTCTCCCTCCTTCTCTTCCTCTCATCACCCTCTCCAAGTCTTCGTCCTCTGCCTCTTATCTTTCTCTCATGATTCTATCCTTGTTATCCTCCTCTTTATTCACACTATGCTGTAACACAGCTGTAAGTCAAAGACGACACTAATAATCTCCATCTGTGACATCATGCTGGTGTGTGTGTGTGTGTGTGTGTGTGTTTGTGTGTGTGTGTGTGTGTGTGAGCGAAGCTGGATGCCTACGGTCCACCTCTGTAGTGTTGTTTTTTTTCGGAATCAGTGACTAATTTAATGCACATATTCCCAAAAGTACTCATTTCGTCATATTTCCTTTAGGAAGCATGGATTCAAAATGGACTCCAACATTTTAACAATACCCAAATGAATCCCTGTTATCACTCCATACAAGAAGAAAGGAAATTAAAATGTGTTCACGGTAAATGCTGTTCTGCCGCAATAACAAACAGGACGTTAGCTAGAAAAGACAGGAAGCGTGCCATTATTTTCTTGTTCTGGCACCGGATGTACTCTGTTTGTCCAGTATTACGGGTATAAGACAAGCATGACAAGCTGTATTTTTTTTTTTGTTGTTTTTGTTTTTGTCTTATTAACTTCAATCAAGAGAGAGAGAAAAGTGAGTGAAAGTCATAAGTAATAACAGGAATGGATGTTCCACAACATTAAATGTAACTATAAATGGATAAAAAGTATGATGTGTCGTTCTTTAATAAACAAAATGTGTTAGCATTGTGGTATAAGAGATGGTTTGGTATAAGAGGAGTAAAACACATGGGGCATCACACCAAGTGGTTGTAGATAATTTTTCTATAACAGCATGCCCTGACATGGTTTATTCCTTACTTATTTGTGAGATCAAATTAATCATCAACCAGAATTTTATGAAAATATCACAAATTCCCCATCTCAGTGTGTGACACTGTTTTGAGTTCACTCCATGTGCTTTTAGTTACATTACCATGTATCTTTGTTTTGGTCCTGTCTCCAGCCCTGTTACCTAATGTGTGCACCTGTTCCGAGTTCAGCCTTCATTTTGATTAATTTGTCTATTAAAGTTATATTCTTCTTAAATTCTTCTACTTCCTGTTCATTCTTGACACCTTTTTTTAAAGCTTGCTTGTGTTTTGATGTTAATTATGGATTATCCTGTTTTGATGTTGGTTACCTGTGTTTTGGCCCATACTATAGACATTGACTACGATACTACGAGTTTGCGCACTTGTTCACACACTTGTGTACTGTCTCTCACTACCACACAGCCCCCAAACTACGCAAATACACACCAAACACAACCGACACAGCTCCAAGACCAACACACTAACCCCAATACAAGGCCATTCTGAAACAAAAAAAAAATACAATGTATAAACCGAAAATCCTTATAGATTAAAACGTCTATGTAGAGAGTGTAGACGTTACTTAAGGAATAAAACACTTCAGGATGTGCTGTTATAGGAAAATAATCAACGATGAGGTGGTGTCACGTGACCCGATGAGAAGAAAAGTTGATTATTTTCCAATAATAGCACATCCTGAAGTGTTTTTTTTTCCTCTTATACCACAGTATTTTGTAAAAGTATATATTTTTTAAATTTAAAAAATGACGTCATACTTTTTATCAGTTTATAGTTACATTTAATGCATTGAGTCAAGAAATAAACACAATTATCCATAATAAAACATATTCTCTACACGCAATATGTGCCCACATATACTTATTATGATTACCACAAATTTCAGATGCAGCTTTGACACCCTGTCATGATAATCTCCTTACTTCCTGTCTCTGAAGAGTATGGGCTTTTAATGCTTTCTCGGGAAAGACCACTAACAAGGAAGTGTGGATGGATATGGGAAGACACTTAAACACAGAGGAAGCGTGCAGGTCGACCCCCCACTTGTCTGGACGTCTTTGAAAAGTACAGCGTGTGTTTTTCTTATCTAGTTTCTCTAGTTTTTTTTTAAAAAGGTTAATTTTCAGCTCCAGTCTTTACCAAGAGTCCTTTAAAATGCTGATGAGTTAGCTTTACTCTGGAACTCAGTGCAGAATGATTCAGTGTTTATCCTGTTTGAGTGTTTGGTAATTAGCTGATAAGATAAACCGGTTATGTTAAGCCTGGGAGGACACTTCCGCCATGGAGTTAACCAAATTCAAGAAAAACAGAAGCTGAACATGTTAGTGGCTTCGTCAATTGATTTGCTTGGTTGGTTTGCTTGGTTGGTATCAAAACACATTTGGAGTCTCTGGAGTGGAAACAGGAAACAGCGATCTACACAGGGCGTCCACGGCACAAGGGTCACCATAAACATCGTCTTTCCAGAACTCGTGCTGAAAGGTCGGAGGTCGGGGCTTGTCTGAAACATTGTCTCAGGATTGTAAAAAAAAGACCAGAGCTTTATCAGTGCTTAACAGAGAGTTGGTGAGTCCAGTATGATACACAAAGTTGATGTGAAAGTAGTTGACTAACAGCAACTAACGCAGAGTGCAAAACAAACGGATATCCGTACGTAGAAACGACTCTCCATACCAGCAGGGGGCAGTAATTTGTATTCGTAAACCAATAAGGAAGACTAGTATCAAATAGCATAGTACTGTACTAAATAGTATATAAAATAATAGACCACCAATCCAATGGTGCATCAGTATTAGTATTACTTTAACATACTATTTAATCCCAGGGTTTCATGTGATGTCACACTGTATAATGGCTGCCATTTTGAGGACTGGATAGCGAAATGACTGCACTAACAAGATGCCTTCAATTTGCTGTGCTATTGGTTATAATAACCGTAAAGAAAGAGAAGGATTAACATTTTATTTTATGTTTATCGTAAGTGGGACGCCATTATAAAGAGGACCCCAGATGAACACTCCCAGACCATGTCATTTCAGGTTAAGATGCTAGCCATTATTCTGTGTTAGCTAATGTTATGGTTTTGTCATTGACACTAGTGTTAGTCACATCAGGTGTGAAAGGGGCTCCAGAGCTGGAGGTAACCAAAAAAATCTATCCTAGCTACAATTTATATTGTACTGTTAAATCTGTTTAAACAGTCCATATTTTCTGATCAGTGATTTTGCTGCAAAAGATATGCAGAAGATATCTACTGCATAACTTTTTATTATATAAGTGTGGATGCATATGAACTGGTGGTATCAGTGAAGTACTGTCACATCCAACCATCACTGAAAACAAGAGACCAGTGCCTTTTTTTTTATGGCCATCTCCGTGATATTAAAATTCTCAGCTAAACTCATTATTCCTCTTATTATTTGAATCCCACGCATCACATGCAGGCAGAGGAAATCCCATTCATTTATATGCACTGTGTAGGTTGTGTTAAGGATTTTGGTTAATCCTTTCATACCTCATTTCCTCTGTTGCATACCTTTCCCACAGGAAAAGAAAATTCTCTAGACCAAAGATCTCTTTGGATAAAAAGTTCTCAAACTTTTGGCAGAAAGTCCACAGACCCCCCTCAGCATACATATACTGTATACTGTATGTTATGAATGTAATCCAACTATTCATAAATCAGGCTCATTGTTTACATGTGTACAATAATATTCTGGCTATTTGTATAGACGTGGTGCCTTTTATTCCTGAACCTTCCACCAACACATTAAATCCAAGTTGACCTTATTACAACCCCAATTCCGAAAAAGTTGGGACAGTATGGAAAATGCTAATAAAAACAAAGAGGAGTGATTTGTAAATGTACTTTGACTTGTATTTAAACAAAAAACGTATAAAGACAAGGTATCTGATGTTTTATCTAATCAACTACAAAGTTTTTTGAAGATAAACGTTTATTTTGAAATGGATGCATGCAACACGTTCCAAAAAAGTTGGGACAGGGGCAATATAGGACTAATAGTGATGTGACAAGTTGAAATAAGAAGGTGATGTGAAACAGGTGAGGCAATTGTCTAATCATAGTATGTAAGGAGCCTCCTAAAAAGAGGCTCGCCAATCTGCCAACAGATGCGTCAGCGAGTAATCTAACACTTTGAGAACAACATTTCTCAAAGACAAATCAGTATGATTTTCGGCATTTCACCTTCTACAGTGCACAATATAATTAAAAGATTCAAATCTCGGCGTGTACAGTTGCGCAGCTGAAGAAGTGCATAATGGATGAATGGGGGAAAATTCCGCTTGCTAAACTTAACCAACTGGTGTCTTCAGCGCCCAAACGCTTAATAAGTGTTATTAAAAGAAAAGGTGATGTTACACTGTGGTAAACAGTCGACTGTCCCAACTTTTTTGGAGTGTGTTGCAGTCATCAGATTGTTCATTCACCTGGAAGCTCAAATTCTTCTCTATAATAGTCTTAAAGGTCTCAGTGAACTAGCTGTTACTATACAAGCTACAACATATTAGAATGAGTCCTTTAATTTAAACCAATCATTTGAATTACAGCTGTAAATAACGTCAGGGTTGCTGTTATGGAAAATAAATCTAACCAATCAGATTTGAGAATTCCATAGTCCTGTGGTACAATACTACAATGTTTTGCACGGTCTTTCACAGTGATGTTTGTTGATAAATGAGACCTTTTAGCTGTACTCATGTTCGACGCATGTGAATCAAAGAGGGCTTTGGCTGAATGCGCGTTGTGATGACATCACATGATGCGCCTTGGCCCAAATCTGTGGAAAATCTGCGGTAATTTTGAAAAAATGTCAAGCCCCTCTGAATATTGCGGAGATTCCTTGATTTTGCGTTAATTTCTGTGATCGCAAAATCCTGGAGGGACTGAATGCAATAAATAATGTTAATTAAGGTAATCTTAATGTAAATTTGCTTAGCAGCTCCAGTGTGAACAAGCTTTTGGCACAAAATGTGTATTGGCTCACAATATTTAGAAGAAATTTGTGTCAATTTCTTTTTTGGTTGTACTACTCCTTTAATCTTTAATGGTCGCATAAAAAAACAGTACATTGTTAATGCTTTTTTCTGTTTTTTCAGAAAAACAGTTTTCTGTGGTGAGCACTTTCCCTCATAGTTATGCTTATTTTTATTCTTATGAAAAAAAGAGGTTTAACCTAAAAACTGCTACTAAAAAATCCCATCAATTTCAAACAGAAGGAGCAATTTGTACACTTTGTCTGTGTCTGGTGACTTTTAATGAGACCTGCCTTTCTAAATATATATATATATATATATATATATATATATATATATATATATATATATATATATATATATATATATATATATATATATATATATAAAAATTCACTCCTGCTCTAGGCTGAGCTGAGAAAAGTGCATCTCTGGTTGCGATGATGACATGCTCTTTAACCCCAGGCTGTGGTCAAACCAGAGACGTGTGAGGATAATACACACCCTCGAGGATCATAAAAAGGCCTCATTGTGTCAACGTTCCAGCACAGACGGCGACCAACAGGCACTGCGACGGCTGCATGAAGTCTCGCAGTGTCAAACGTGACCTCTCCTGCTCAGAGTAACCATAAAGTCCATGGAAAACAGGCGTAGGACAACGAGCCCTCGGGTTATGTAAGACTGGTGCCAGAGTGGCTGTGCATAGACACATGCCCTCCAGATCCCACTGCCTCCCCAGGTAATTAAGAGGATTAGACACAGCAGGATCTTCCATCATAATCGAGAACAGAGAACAGTTTTGCGTGAAGTTAAAGATACAAGTGATCGTCTTCGTTAAACGCTTAATGCACCATGATTCCTTCTGAAGTCTAACCCAGGGCAGACTAATAAATCAGCAGGTGAAACTAATGACTACGATAAGGAATAGTTCATAGTGGCAAATCAAAGTTTTCCATTTATCTCAAATACAGTTATCAGCTGAGACATGATGAGTCTGTTAAATTCGCTTTCACATTTTTGCACTGAAGATACAGGTCCAGAAACATCTGCCTCAAACCACATCCATTTCTATGTTTTAGGATATAGTGAGACCAAAAAACATGAACAAAACCTCACCATGTTTCACTGGCAGGCATTTTGGACAATTAGAATCACTTTCTTTCCTTGTGCAATTAGGTTCCACCTCCCATTTAAATTTGAATTAAATTTGTGCCAAAAGTATTGAACGTAACATTTCAAGAAACGAACAAAAATATTCAATGAGAAAGAAGAAAAACACTCTGAAACTGAAAGTCTTCAAATAAACAGCATTCTTTCTTAACAGTTTTCTAAGTTTCCTTTTTGCTAATCATGGTTTATGAATATGCTGCCAGAGTTTTCGTTTACGAAAAGTTTATGTTCGCCATTCTGGAACAAATCTCACCTGTGGGTGGGGATTAACAGCAATTTCCTCTCATTGGCTAGTGAGATTTGGACCGACACCTCCCTGACCTGCAAGTAGAGACTTCAGTGGTGCGAATTTTGGAGAGCATTCTGGATGCGGTTCTCTGTGTAGTTATAGTGTTTGAACTTTGTAGTGGAAATTACTTACTTACTTAGTCGGTATATCAGTCCGTAATTAATATTTGTAGTTTGGGTAATCTCATACGACTATTTTTTCGAGATGAGCTCTCAGGAGCGGCACTGAGCGTCATCGTCGTCGTCACAATCATCATCATCATCGTCCTCAGCTGGACACTCGAGCTGTCAATCCAAATCTCACTAGCTAGTGAGAGTGAATCGCTGTTAAGCCCCGCCCACACGCGAGATTTGTGCCAGAGTGGCGAACGTAAACTTGCAGAATGTAAACAAAAACTTTGGCAGCGTGTTCATGAACCATGGTTAGTGAAAAGGAAGCTTAGAAAACTGTTAACAAAGAATGCAGTTTATTTGAAGGCCATGTTAAATTTTTGCCACTGAGTTCACTGTTTTCAGTTTCAGAGTGTTTTTCTTCTTTCTCATGGTATATTTTTGTTTGTTTCTTGAAAAGTTACGTTCAATTCTTTTGCCACAAATTTAATCCCATAGTTTAAAAGCAGAATTGTACCCGGAAAGCTGAGTTAGAAAATGGTTTTAGTGTATGAAAAATTGTATTTACAGAAAAGATTTTCACTCTGATAGTTACATGACTTGTTTGCATTGTTCTACTTTGGACACACAACATTTGCAGTACATGGAAATCTGTCTTTTCAATTTTTTTGAATTCCTTTCAACACTTGTATCCCTGATGCTCAATGGATGAAGTAAAAAAAAAAAAAATCATGTGACACTGATTTGAGTGATATTGAGAACATACAAGTGTACAAGTTATAAACCCCTCAACAAATTAATGTACTGGCAACATTTGATCTCTTTTGGTTCCTCATTTCCTATTGGTTCTCCTGGAGTCCTCTCCAAAGAGTCTATACAAATTATTTATACACACTGATTAAGGTCAAATCATACACAAACAAGTCTGAACAGATGGGGTTCACATGGCATCATGAACATATGCATCTCTTCAGATACATCATCAAGCACCATTTGCTGAAGTAACAGAACATAGAAAGCTTTATAGCCCATGAATCTGCCCTTTCTATCTTTATTGTTGTTCTCTCTCTCTCTCGCTTTCCTGCGGTCTCTCGCAGGCTGAATAAGCACACAGGAAACATTTGGCAGGGTGGGAACAGCTCTTACAAGCGTCTGCAAATTGCTTTTCCCTGGGCCTGAAACTCATTAGCGACACTCCTACAATTCAATTTATAACACAATATTTTCGGTTCTGAAGAACGAACTGCCACATGTTTTTGGGTGGTTGAAGCTCACAAAGCATTATAAACAACACACAGGTCGCACAGTCTTTTGCTTTTACGAGTCATATAAAAAATATTTGCCATGTTCCTGTGCTGTCTCGTCCTCTTCACAGGCTGCAGTGTTTTGAGAAGCTTCTTTAGCACTCAGTTTCCGACCCGATGGCACTCATGGTTTTCATCTTGGCTGACACACACTTTCCACATATGGTGAGTAATTATCACCACAACACAGCAGCTGATTTTCCTCAAGCATGTTTTGCCTCAGATAGTGACTTAGGGAAATAGTTTGGCAAAACAAATCAGTGTATACAGTTTTCTCTTCACTACAAAAGTGTAGTCAATAAGCTATGGCATCCCTGCTTAAAAAAAAAAAAATAAAAATAAAAAAACAATAGAATCCATCACAGAAATTTTAATGGTTTCCACTACAAATACAATTACAAACCATCAGCTAACCATTAAAACCATTACCAAAATACGTTTTCCAAGATGGCCGTCCTCATAACATTTGTAACATACGAAGTTTTATTCGTATGTGTGTAAATTACAGTCACACTGTCCTGAATCATATCTAGCCGTGCGGAAGATATTTCCAAAAAAAAAGGTTTGGGCTGAAATAGAAATGATCTGCCAGCAAAATAAAATGATTTCTTGAAATTAGGTCCGTCCATCTCAAGTGGTAATTTGTAAAGTTGGTTGCGTTTTTATTTTTTCTTTTCTTTTTTTTTTAAGTGATTACCTCTGTGCATTAGCATTCCTGTTCATTTCTCAAAATGCATGAGTAAAGTAGTCTTTTCCCCAGATTTCCACTAGCCCTAGCTCTGTAACCAGTGGAATCTCAAACCTGAAATGCCCTTCATGCACACTATACTTGACTAGGTACCCCCTAACAAAATTAAGACCCAGACTCAAACCCTTCCCATTATAAATTGACCCTAAAAGTGGAACTGTGAGCAATCTTGAGCATTACATTTGGACTTAAGTTCTAAGTCTAAGGAACAATAATGTGTAAAATACTTATTATACATATGTAAATTATACATATCCATATTCCTTGTAATGTGCTGTAGAGATCAGTTTTTGTTCAGAGGAGCTAGGCCCATCCTGAGCCGAGATATTGAGGTTTCCGTAAACAGCTGTATAAGATGGCCATCGTAGTTAAACCAAGTTAAATAATAATAATAATAATAATAATAAATATATGAGTAAATAAACATGGTGGTTTTGCGACACCAATACATAGAGGTGATCACTCAATAAAAAAAGAGAATTTTTTTTTTTAATGGTCAAGCAACCTGTATTGGACTACTTCAGATGGACTGACCCAATTAGTAAAATGTCTACAAATTGGCTTAATAATGTGATATTAATTTTAACTTGATCTCATAGTAAGAAATATCAGATATATATTGCTTATATTCAAGATATTTTAAGATTTCGGGGTTTTGTTTTTTTTTTGTTTTTTTTTTGCAGCATTAGGTAAAAGTGTCTAAATGAGACACTGTCTAAATCATTCCTTCAAAGGCTTTCGTATCAAATAAGATACTATCAGGTCCATTAAAGCCTTAAATCAAAGTAGTTCTGTATGTTTTGAAAATTCAGAGTAAATCGGAAGGAACTGAAGGAACTGCCTAAAGCGCTGACTGATGCCAAGTGCTTGTCACGCAACAGAGACGGAGGGGAAAAAAGCCAAACAGGATCTGAAAACACAGAAACACAGAAACACACTCTCATCTCGTCTTTACAAGCCATGTCCACTTAGATCTGTGTTTAGGGACAGGACAGGTGTCAATGGCCTTCCTGTGCGGCCGCATCCTTGCAATCTGATATCTGAATCAACCGTCTGGCTTACTGGAGCAGGTAGAAAGGAAACGGAAAGGGAACTGAAGGGCTTTGACACTTGATGGGATGTTAGTATTTTCAGGACACAGGAGAGTGCTTGCTGTCTGTACATCTGAGTAGACTGGAGGAGGAGAGAGAGCACATGAACACGATAAAAGTATATGCTAACATCCTTTGCTAAGGCTATGCTAGTGTTCGAAACAATAATCATAAAATGATATAATAAATAATGATGCCTGTGAAAACTTCAAAGAACATGTGATTTAGTAAAGTGTACATATACTATATACTGTGTGACAAAAAGAGTGTTGTTGCATCTAGAAGCTAGCAATGAGCCTGCTAGCTAATTAGCTAGCTGTAGATAGCTAATATCTATCTATAGTGCCCTCCACTAATATTGGCACTTTTGGTAAATATGAGCAAAGAAGGCTGTGAAAAATTGTCTTTATTGTTTAATCTTTTGATCTGTTGTTCAAAGAATTCACAAAAATACTCTGCTCTCATGGATATCAAACAATTGCAACAATTCCAATCAATTCCAACCAATATTAGTGGAAGGCATCCCGTCCAGGTTGTCCCCTGCCTTGTGTTCCCTGTGATAGGCTCCAGGCTCCCCGCAACCCTGTGTAGGATAAGCGTTATGGAAAATGGATGGATGGATGGAAAAAATGTAGTGCCATGTTATACTGCACCATAAAATCTTGTAGTTCTATGTAGATATCTACAATAGAGGGTTACCGCTTGTAGAAAAGGTTCCATAGGTACAACCCCTTTGGCAAACGATACTTTTTACAATATTTGGAATACCCGGAATATTCAAGTAATTGACAAGAAGAACAAAGGAATGTAAAGGAGAGTCAAGTTATGGGTCCAGTAAATGAGGAAGGTCTGAGAAAATGTCTGGATTATGTAAGTATATTTGTGTCTGTGATGGTTATTTTGGGGAGGCATGGTGGTGCAGTGTTCTTGGAATAAACAACCAGATCCACCCTAATTCTGACCAGAATAAAGTGGTTTCTGAGGATGAATGAATGATAATTCTTTTGACTCAGCATAGTAGCATATGCACAACAGATTCTGGATCAGATGCCTCCGGACGTCCAGTGTGATTTTTCGTTCTCATATAATATTTACATACAGAATCTAGTAGTGTCTCTGCATGGCATCTTGTTATATAACACTACAGAGTCGTGCTCAGGACTTAAGCGCAGTGCTGTATTTAACTGCAGACAAGAAACACACCATCTGAAGCCACTGCAGTCCTAATGGATGCTAATGAGTATTTAATGCCCCCTTATAAGTTTCTTGCACTTGATAGATGATCATTATCCAGTTATCCACTCACAGATTAGCAGTACGTGTCTGGGATCACAAAACCTGTCTGTTCCTAACACTTCAGTGTGACAGAGAGCGTAAAGTTAGCATACTCAGATACAGAAGAAGCCTCACCGGCATGCTTAGATAAACAGGGCTCTCTGCTTATCTGGGCATAGCTCAGCCTTAGAGAGTCAATAGAATCCCAGAATCCCAGAATCCCATTTTGATGACCGAAGACACCTTTGGGGCCTGGCATGCCTCCCACGACTGCACGGCTTAATATATATTACCTTGTCTGGCATATCAGGAGCATACAGGCATTTCTGCAGTGCTGCTTGAATAGAGAACAGTCCCAAAGCAGTGCACCACAATAACACATATAGATATGTAACATTCACTTTTAAACTATGTTAACAATTCTTGCATATCCCATGAATCGTGTTTTCAAGATTCTGACTTTTTCATATCTCCTAGATTCTGTTTTATTTCACTTTCTGTTATCAGACCCTCTTAATTGGACAGTTTGCCAGATTAATGCTTTATTTCAGGCTAGTTCTTGGATAAAATCTTGGACAAAAAACAGATTTGCTGCTATCAGTTTGGTCATGCTGACCTATATATGTTCTCTAATCTTAGTAGAGCCTTCTGCCTGCTTTCCCAGAGCTGGTTTGTGTTTCTTAGCCTGCTAGTTTAGTTGCTGTCAGTGGAAGCTTCACACGTTCTCGTCTGAGGGTGATGGTGGACTTTACACTGACCTGGGGTCGGTTTCGCACTTTGCCTTATGATGTCAGTTCAAGATTTGGTAGGGTTTCTGGCTCATGGCTAATGGTTGAGAATGCAAATTCCAGTATTACCAGAAGGTTCCTTTGGTGCCAAAAAATGGTGACTTTTTGCTTGGTTGTTCCCACTAGATAAACCAACCTCTATAAACCTTGACATGCAATATCAGTTACAAAGTGAAAGCTGGTTAGTGTTTTCTCCACTGGGCATTCTGCCTTCTAGCTATCTTCTATAATCTAGTACTGGATAATCGTATTGCAAACATAGGAAAATGACACAACCAGACATAAAGCTGCCATATTGACACTACACTATTCAGTAACTACACTAAACTACAAATAAGTGAGAACAATCTAAAAAGATGACAATGATGAAGCAAATGCATCAGTGCATCAATGCATATGTATATTTAGTTTTAAATAACAGTTCAGTTTAGTACCATACGTTTGTTCTCTAGTTTGTTCCTCTGAGGAAAGCATTAGAGCTTCCCTTGGGGGAACCCTTTTCAAAAAGTGTGTATTTGTATTGTGCTTTTGAGAACAATGTTGTTAGAACATTGCAGGAATGTTATTTCTGGAGGGTTAGAACCTATTGAATATTGAATGTTGTAATAATGTTCTCTGTTAGGTGGACACTCTCCAGAGCATTTATCATGCAAAAAATACTAACTGAAGCTAGCTATTTTGGAGGAACTACCCCTTTAAAATAATGCATTTATAATAAACATTAAAATATTTTTTTTAATTACGTAGACCTTCAGGAGTTTATGACGAGGATTATGATTACATGTTACTTTTGTACATATATTTTCCCCATCCTATAATTTGGTTTTCCATCAGACCAGCAAAACTGTTATTGAAACGGATGGCAGTATCAGACACATTGAAGAGAATATGTTTTCTTCTCGACTGCATGTTTAGAACGCTCCTCCACACCGGAGTCTAAACAATATAACGGCTCACATACGACGCGGCCTGTTTGAGACAAAACAACCTGAGCCGCCGAAGTCAACAAACCGGAGCGGACGGGGCCACGTTTACTTCTTCACCCTCACCAGTAAGATTATGAGCGGTAAACAAGAACGCCACACTGCAAACAAAAGAGGGTGAGAAGAGGAGGGGAGAGGCCAAAGGTCAGGGTGAGGTAAAAAAAAAAAAAAAAAACGTGAAGAGATCTGAGAACATCCAGCAAAAGACCTACCACAGAAAGACCTGCTGACCTAAGTGTGTTAGGAACAGTTCACCCATGAAATGGGAACAGGTCCAAACATGCAGTAGCACAACTGGTTGTATACAAGAGCCAGATGCATGAAAAGACACAAGAAAAAAGCTACACATACAGTATGTCATATCCATTACAATTGCTAGCAATGACCATATTCCAAGCATAGGTGTTTATTTGAATTAATTCATTCATTCATTCATCTTCAGTAACCGATTTTTCCAGGTCAAGGGTCACAGTAGATCTGAAACCTATACTGGGAACATGAGGCAGAAATACACAAATACATACCAGTTCACCACAGGGCACCATTCACACAATTTCAACATAGCCAATCTACCTACCAGCATGTTTTTGGGAAGTTGGAGGAAACCAAAGAACCTGTAGGAAACCGATGAAGCCAGAGGTAACCAACATGCTCCACTTTTCTCTATTGTATATTCACACATTTGTCTATTTTTGTGTGCTACTGTACTTCTTTTCAATAAATATTGGGTCAGTACTAGCTAAATGTGACCATTTATTCTTAATATAGTTTTATTATATTTCAGATTAAATAGCTACCATTACCTTTCAATGGATTGGCTAGCTATAACCTGTAATACCTACTTATTTGTAAATGTATTCCATTCCTTAAGCCATAGGGTTATAGCTGAATGGATAAATCAGTAAAAACAGATAGATGCTCAATATTTATAATGTTCTTAATGGAGAGTAGGTTGGTGTGACCCCATGACCCCAGATACAGATGGTCATGAACTATGACGTTGCCCTCTGGTTAAGAGTCCATAGCAAAGGAGCAAACGTTGTCTGGACATCAATGAGCTGCTTCATGAAGGTCTATTAAAAGCTGCCATAAGGTTTACAAGAGGCTCCTCAAAGCGAGAAGGAGAGAACCAAATGGTGCTTGCTTTCAGGCCAGGAAATTCTGGCTACTTCCTACCCTGAAGGTGTCATCAATCTTCAATTTGACTCTGTGTGTGTATCAGAGAGGGAGTAAATGGGTCCACGGATCTCAGCAAATCACTGCTGAGGTCTTAATGGGTTTGGAAATGTGGCTGCATAACAAACTACACTATAGTAGAACAGAAGAAAAGAAAATATTCATTTTAAAAAATGTAGTTTTACTTCCTCAGATGTACTGGGGCTATAATTGTATCCAGTTCTTCAGTACTGTCATAATGAAGGTGGAATTATATTAAATAAAATCCTGGAAATTATGTAAGGAATAAAACCTGATGGGACATGCTGTTAGAGGAAAATAATCAACAGGGTGGTGTGATGCGTTGTTCAGAAGTATTTTATTCCTCTTACACCACAACTATTTGTCAACGCTAACAATTTAAAATTTTATTAATGAGTGATTCGTTGTACTTTTTATCCATTTATCGTTACATTTAATGTTGCAGAATTAAGCAATGTCACACAAGCCGATATTCAGTTTAACCGCGTAGTACAATTGCTTTTATACAACAGTTCTCTAAAGAAGTAATTAATATGGAGTAACTTGCATTTCGGACACAAAATGGCCAAATGTTTTGTTTATTTTTGCTCTGCTAGCAGAGAAGAAGCTACACTAGCGAGTTAGCGAGTGAGATAGCTGGCTAGCTAGCTCACATTGATGTATACATTCCTGTTAAAGGTGCTTCTGGTGAAATTGGCGTCCCTTCTTCCATTTCATCTTCATCTGATGAGCTTTCATATTTTAAGTCAAAAGTCATATTCATGAAAAATTTATCATTTGCCATAGCCTCAAATGATGTCGCTCAAACTACTGTAGTAACTGTTTCGAACTAGGAAGTGGAATTTTATGTGGTGAACACAGACGAGCGGAGTGATACACACAGTGAAACATCCCAGTGTGGTTATACTAAATATAAGTACTCTTGGAATGCTGCTCAACCAATCAAATTAGTGGACTGGAAGTAACTGTTGTATAATGTTAATTACAGAAGTTAGATACTGTTATCACTTACGTTATAGTGGCTATAAACAATTGTGTCTCTTTTTTTTCCCTAAGTTAATCAGACAAAAAAAACCCACAGCTTGTCATGTTACTGAGAAACTAGACAGTCTTACAAAGCACTGACACTAGAAATTGTTTCCACAGAAAACATCACCATATCAATGATTATACATTTTTCTTTGTTAAATAACATTTTTTAATTCATTTAACTTTCTGTGTAGATTATGTACAACATAGTACAAGTCTCTGTGAATTATTTGCTACTACAGAAGCGATAATGTATCAGAACGATCATATTAACGGAAATAACGAAATTATTCAACACCTTCTGAGGAATCAGATTTGAGGATTCAAAAGCACTATGGTATACGTGGATGATACTATAGTTACACTTTGAAATGTATTTGATTTATTACAGTCCACAAATCATTCACAGGAAGTCTTATCAACACTGTTTGTTGCTCGATGTCACTGCAGCCTTGCATTTTTCATCTAACCAGGTGGTCTGCTTTACTTTGTAAAGCTGTCTGGCGCTTCTGTTGCCGTTTTCCTCTCGATTGTGATCGTAGCACCATGGCTGCCTGGCACCACGCGTGGATTTCTTCACCTGCTGGGGTTTGAGGGGTTCTGGATGTAGAACTGACGTTTTACAGGTCTCCCAGGGGAATCCCAGACGTATGTGGCGTCAAGCTCACGGCCTCCTCGTTACAATTTACACGGTGACTACAGGAAGTCTGGGCTTCTGAGTCCCCAGGGTTCTGCGTAAGGGTCAGTAGGATCAGGGTCAAAGGATACCAGGTTTCTGCTTACAAATGTGTTATAGAGATCAGCGCTACTAGAACACAAAAAAAAATAGGCAAGACAAATCGACATGAACATTATAGATTTAATATGTAAAGCAGGTTTGGAAAAATAACTGTTATGGTTTGCAATGGTCATAAATATGTTTAGCATCTAAGCCTCTGGAAGAAATGAGGTGTATTTAGCTATCGTTACATCTAACAACACCATAAACTCGGTGTGTGTGCACGCCTGTCAAAATGACAAGACAGAGAATGAGAAACAGGTGGGGGAAACGAGCTGACCCCCTCTCCATTTGCAGGTTGACATGCTGATCTATCTTTACAGTGGGAGCAATGAGGGGGAGGAAGGAGGTGCGTTCCCTCTCGTTCTCTCTCTCTGCCATGATTCTCGTCCCATTTTGACCACTTTGGCACTGCTACGTGTTTAGATTGAAATCAAAAATACTGATTGAGAGGAACGATCCAAGATTTCATTTATGAACTGGATTCAAATAGGGTCCTAACATTTTAAAACTAGCAAAAAAAATAATAAACAAGATGTATAAACCTCGCTAGCTAGTCCGTATAGGATTTCATGGATTTTTTTGTGAAAAAAAATGCTTGATTTTGCTGCGGCTTTTTTCAAAATTTGTGATGCAAAAAAGTTTTTCATGCTTTTTTTGCGGGAAACTACTTCAATTGGAGAAATCGCAATTGCACAAAATTGTTTTGCACGGTCTTTCACAGTGATGTTTGTTTGTAAATGAGACCTTTTTGCTGTACCTATGTTCAACGCATGTGATTCAAAGAGGTTTTTCGCTGAATGCGCTTTGTGATGATGTCACATGACGCGTGATTTTGCTAAATCCTGGCGGGACTGGCTAGCCCTATTCAGACTGGATTCGTTTATCAGGGGAACATCCGTAATACAATTTTTTACACGTCACCTTAGTGATAAAATTCCCGCATCCAGACAGCAATAAAATGACCACAGGAGGAGTGCATTTGTATTCAGTTGTATTTTCTACAAACCCAGATGTTTGTGTCACATGGTCATATGATCACACTCCATTCCCAACATGGTGTCCAAGCGGTCAAAGAGGCAATGGAGTAGAAAAGAGACTATCTTTTATTTCAGTTTGGACCGAACCAAAGTTCCTCCAACAATTTAAAACACAATAAAACAATAATCACTATACAAGAAGCACAGATTTTTCGTTTCATGACTCAGGAAGTGTTTAATATCTGGGGGACGGTCACTGACACGCATGCTACGAGACTGAATACAGCAGGTAGCAGCAGTCAAATATCTTTTTTTCCCCCCAAATCGAGTCGACATCTGCATAGAAAATCACTGACATGTGTATCCACAAGGGACTCAAATTATCAGATGACCGCTGAGTTTGCCGAAAAATAGTAGGTAATTCAGCCTGTAATTTTCTCTGAGGAGGATGGGGAAAACACCGACATGGCCGATCCGGATGGAAATAAAGACACAGAGTAGTACCTGTAACCCCATGTAAATTCAATCCTATCCGGATAGGACTAAGTGTGATTTCCTCATAATTTGATTGCGTTTTTGGGTATTAACATGACATAGTGGTAACAAAACATACAGTACTGTGCAAAAGTTTTAGGCACATACAAAGAAATGCTGTAGAGCAAAGATGCCTTCAAAATAATGAAATGAAATGTTTCTACATTAAAAAAAAAAATACAGTAAAAAGCGCAGTAAACAGTAGTAAATGAAACAAAGTCAATATTTGGTGTGACAAAAAATAAAAATAGTAGTCTCTGGTACAATTAGTGCAGTTTTATAAGGAAATGAGCTGGTAAGTTTTATTGAGCATCTTGCAGAACCAGACACAGTTCTTCTGGAGACTTTGACTTTCGCACTCGCTTCTTATTTTTGCAGCAAAACCCAGCAGCCTTCATTGTGTTTACTGTCTGAAAAGTGTCTCTTACGTAATATGCTGCTTCCTTTAATGACATACAAACATTTTTCTGTAACATTTAATTTTGTGCTAGAAAACTAATGTTTGGGAATCTAAAATGTTTTTTGTACTGACTTGATAATGTAGAAGTCATAAAATAAAATAAAAAATCTATAACAAAGTTTGTACTAAAAAAAAAAAATAGGGTGCCTAAAACTTTTGCACAGTACTGTAATTCTAATCGGGTCAGTTTGTGAAAGCGGCTGTCAAAATGCCTGTGATGCTTCTGCAGCGTCACATTATCGTCAAAACAGACACGAGCACTTACACACCATAGCACCCTTGATGTCTGAAAAATAAATCCAATTAAGTATTATGAATAAATAGAAACATATTCAAGCTAGCTAATTGTAGAGAATTTTTTTTTTTTTTTTTTTGCACAAAGCCAATATTTTGGATATAGATCCTGTACACACATAAGCCTCAGTGTGTGGTAACTTTTTTTTTTTTTTTTTAACTCACAAATACGATAACATCATTTGCCCATGTTCATCTTGAGTGAATTGTTATTTTAAATAAAGCCCGCCTGTAATCCTACTCACTTTCTACCTGCCTTCTCCTCCTCCTCCTCCTCCTCCCCCGCGGTGGTGGGACGGTCCGGCTCCCAGCGATAAGCGCTCTACCGCGCATGCGCGCCGACAGCTACAATCGGGCGCGCGCACAGAGCCGCAGCACAGTGTGAAGTTTGTCAGCTCGCGCTGCGGAGGGACTGAAAGATCACTGCTGTTTATGGTTGGGGTTTGTTTTTTTTTTGTTTGTTTGTTTGTTTTCTGGAAAACGGACATCATTTATAAAGGAATAAGGAAATCAAATAAGGTGAGGATTTGATTTCTGATCTCATTTTCATGCTTTGATACGGATAACATTTATGAGTAATAAATGGTAATAAACTGCGCTCATTCAGTCCATTTATTTACAACAAACATGATCAGTTAAAATAGCGCTCTTAACTAGATTAGATTTCAGTCCTTTATGAAATTGCAAAAAAAAAAAAAAAAAAAAAAACATGTCTGTGAAGCATAAAAAATATTTCATGTTGTAAAGGATGTGGATGGGACATGTGGCTCTGTGGAAACTTGTAGGTTGAGGTGTGTGTGGGTGTGTGCGTATAAAATTTGTCAGTGGGGTAATTATTATTTATTTGTAGCTATATAAATTAGAATTGTATTTATTTACTGTTTATTTATTCATATAATATTTTTGTATTTTTATTAATACATGAATAATAATTATTTAATTACTTGTGGCATGTATATATGTACACTGATGCATGTTTGGTCCCTTGTCCCCTTTATTTTATAAATCTTGCACCCAGTACATAAAAGTTGGAGGTCTATATATATCATACATGACAAACCCATATATATATATATATATATATATATATATATATATATATATATATATATATATATATATATATATATATATATATATATATATATATATAATATAAGTTTGTCATGTGTGATGTGCTTGCCTGTTAAAGTCCATCGCAACCTTGCGACAGCTTCCCGATCCAGCCATGAGAATTTGAATACGTTCTTCCTTTCTCAAAGGCATTCTTTAAGGTTGTCTGTAAAAAAAAAATATATAAACTGAGTATGAAAAATTTTGGAAGACATTTTGCTAAAATTTATTACTTTCCCCTATGTATGGAGACCTTTGGGACACCCTGTATACTTGCACTATATATAGTGCAAGTTCAAGATTGGGAGTGGGCATTAATCAGTCATGTGATATATTGTGATATTTCATAGTAATGTCAGCACAGACAAACTTCAAAACCCTGCCATGTTCAATTCTTGAAGCATTTTCGAGCGGTTGTTTGTGCTCTCGGGATGGAGTCTGTCCCTGTCAGAAGGAAGCAACAATAGGTGTCTTCTTATTTTTGGACATGAAGTGTTGAGGACTCATCATTCTGTTCACTGGATGAGATTGCCATTTTATTAAAAAAAAAAAAAGGAAACGTTTTCTGTGATTCAGGAATCATGCAGTGGTGTGGCAATTCTTGTAAATGATATTGCGATCGTTTCGAAAATGGTACTACGAATAGACAATTATGATAAGAGTTCAAGACCTCAATGATTACAGTTTGCTGTGGAATATTTCATGTGTTGTTTATAGCTTATACACATGGCTACTTATTGGTCATCTGCAACTGATTGACTGAGTGAACTGTAGCTAACAGAGCATAGTGCAACACAAAAGCATTCAATTAGCAAACACCTCGCATATAGGTAATTATATAGTATTAATAATAAATAAATATAAATACAATAACATGCGTGGTAGGTCGATGAGGCCTGAGGGGAAATCTGCTTGCAGAATTATTTTTAAGGATGGAGCATGTTAGAAGTTGCCTAACTCTTAAGGAGAAAAGAGATCCAGCTTCAAGGGGGATCTCTAGAGAAAGCCTGATGCCTAAAGCTAGAGAGTTTAGGATGAATAGTAAACAAGTGGAGGATCTGAGGGTGTGGGCAAACTGGTATGGAAGATCAGAGCGATAAGAAGGAGCGAGATTATTAAAGAAGAGAGGAATTTTTAAGTGAATGTTTTGAACATTCTGGTTTCTAGATTTGGAGATAAATGATACTGAAACCCTCACAACAGCGCTGTTTGTTATGGATTTGTCTGGAGCTGGATGTGATCTTCAGTTTGACATGCATGCCATGGAATACTGTCTTTGATGGTCATCAATGGTGACACCATTCTTCCCTAATTTGAAGAGTTGATTAAGTGATCAGTTAAACTTAGTTACTGATTGAACGATGGAGTGAATTGTGTGAATATGATAAGCTGATGCTGATAGGTTTGAGCGTGTGAATGCCTCTGTGAGTTCTGCAGAGACTCGCATGTACTTGATTAATCATTCGTACAAAACCTTTGATTTGATTGTGATAAATGGTTTACTCAAGTAATGTTAATTACTTGGGCACAATGTAGCAGAAGTAAGACCTCTTTCGTTGCTGTAGCTAGTAATTTGTCTCTATTTGTGGTAAAAGTTGCGTCTATTTATTTATTTTTCTCTATAGACATTATGTACTAGACCAGTGACTCATTTTCTGCTGCTGTGCTTGGTCCCACATGGATACTCTTAAGATTTGCACTCCTCAAAACTGCTGCTGTAATCATAAACACTGCTCATACTGAACACTTTTTCAATACTCTTAGTAATTTTTTACTTTATAGATTACAGTTGTAGAAGATTTCTGCATACAGGTTTCTGTAAAGCTGCACTGTGACCATTTCTATTCAGTCCCTCTGGGATTTAGCAGTTCTGCTATCACAGAAATTAACGCAAAATCAAGCAAAATCCACAATATATATATTCAGAGGAGCTTGCAATTTTTCAAAATTACCGCAGATTTCCGCAGATTTGGGGCAAGACACGTCATGTGACGTCATCACAACGCGCATTCAGCCAAAGCCCTCTTCGATTCACATGTAACAAACATGAGTACAGCTAAAAGGTCTCATTTACCAACAAACATCACTGCAAAAGACTGTGCAAAACAGTTTCGTGCAATTGCGTATAAAAAAAAAAAAAAAAAAAAAAGCACAAAAATCTCAAAATCAAAAAATCAAAAAACCCGCAGCAAAATCAAGCATTTTTGGCTGCAACAGGCACAAAATATCACACTGAATATCTCGCATCAGTGTAATAGCTCATTTTAAAACACAAAATGTCCAGGGTTTGCTTCTAATGTCTTATGGGGCATCAATCATTTAGCAAAATTCAAACCTCATCAAAACTTCTAATGGCTCCGCCCATTCCTCTTCATCCAACAAGTAAGATTTTACTTACACACTTCATTTTCCCATAGTTCTAACACATCATCTGGCTATCAATAATGCACTGTATCTTCCTGAATTTTTCACCATGAACATTCCACTCATACTAAAGTACTGTCCGGCATTCCACACTTAATTTTTTGCTGGTTTTTATACATAAGCAATTTAACACACTATAACATATTACTGCAGATGCCACAGATTACATTTATGCACACAGTTTATTTTTTAATAATCAAGCCTCTGTGTTTAAATTCCGAGTTGATTTATGGAGATAGCTGGACTTCAGGGTCCATTAACCTCAAGTGCCATAGAGTTGATAATGGAACGAATGCCAGCAGACTGAAACATCTTTCTTCAGCTGCCAGCCAGCAGATAATATCCTGGACAGAAGGAAATACCTCTTCTTCAAAGCAGTATATGAGGATATTACATTTTTCATATGACAATAATTGCACAGCCTTTTTTTAAAAATAGCACTTTGTAAGCCCAAATTCCTGGATTGGCAAAATGTATGTGCTACAGCACATGAATGAAATAATCAGCAGTTAATTACATTTATAAGAATTATTACAAATGAGAAGTATATTTAACAAGATATATGACTCAAAAATAGGCCACGTTAAACTATAGTGTTTGGGTTTATAATATTCTATGGAATATTGTTCCAGGGATCAGACGTGATATAAGAATAACTTCTGCCACTGGCTGAGGGATCTTTGGTGAGCAGTGTTATGTTATGAAAGTCTCCAGAAAGGACACATTCAGTGTTCCTTCAAAATTTGTCCAAAATAAGAAAGGTGTTTATTTAACGTTTATGGAAGGAGTCACCAGTGTCCGCTCTAATGATCAGTAGGTTTTCCACCACAGGCAAGTCTTCAGGACTTTTGTCTTATTAACTTCAAGAGAGAGGGGGGAAAAAAACAGTTTATAACTGCTATAACGTAAGTGATAATAGGAACTAGCTTGTTTTGTGGACGCAACATTAAATTTAATTATAAACGGATTAAAAGTATGACTTGTTCATTAATAAATTTACATTTGTAGTTGTCTGCAAATTGTTGTGGTATAAGTTGATAAAACACTTCAGAACATGCTGTGTTTAGAAAAACAACAACATCAGGGTGGTGCGAGTAACTGCGCTTTGTGTCAGGCTGTATCACACTACCCTGTCGTTGATTATTTTCCTATAACAGCACGTTTCATTCCTTATGCGAACGATTAACAGAGTAAGACTCTCGACTCTGCGTGTCAGGGAACTGGTGGAACTGACTGTCTAACAGGGTCGAATGAGTATTTTAGTCACATCCAGTCTAAACAATCTGATACTTAGACCAAACTGAAGAATTTCACCTGTCCTCAAACCACTGAAGAGTTCCTGCCCGTGCGGGTGTATTATCCTCTCTCACTCAACCAGGATAAACATTACCCTGTGTTATCTGTGTCATTTTCATCCAGATCAACGTAAACTGCAGAAATACCATGCTGTAAAACTTATAAAACACTCGTTTACAGAGCTGTAGACCATTTGCAGACTGGGTAATTTTAAGGGTATCGCTTTACCTGAAGGTTATTTACTGTGTTATATAACATTAGCATACGATACATGTTTGTAATGTTATCAGAGTTACAAAGTAAGTTAACACGTATTAATTGACGTTTGCTTAAATATTTAATTAGATAGACCTGCAATGACTACTGTTTATTCAAACCATGACTAAAAATGAGCAAAAATGTAATTACGGCATGTAACTAAATGTTGATAAATTCTTGAACTTGTGTCTCCTTGTGTAAATATTAAAACTTGCTTTGGCCTCAGTTTTGAATTTTGCAAGTTAACAACCGCAAACATGTTCATTAAAGGCCATTTGATGGTATGAACATGGGTTCATGCAGGTGTTTGTGATTTGACTTCTTTCTGAATAAATATATAGATAAATAAATAAATAAATAAGCACAAATTAGTAACACAAATAATATGCAAATACAGAAAAAAAATAACACATAATAGAAACAAATAATACATTTCTTTATAAACAAATAAACAAGCCACATAATAAACCAGTCCCTCCAGGATTTTCTGATTTTGTGATCATAGAAATGAAGGCAAAATCAAGCAAACCCCACAATATTTGGAGGAACTTGCAATCTTTCAAAATTACTGCAGATTTTCCGCAGATTTGGGCCAAGACGTGTCATTCGATTCACGTGCAGCAAACATGAGTACAGCTAAAAGGTCTCATTTACCAACAAACATCACTGCGAAAGACTGTGCAAAACAATTTCGTGCAATTGCAGTTTTGCCAATTCGAGTAGTTTTCCGTAAAAAAAATAAAAAAGCACAACAAACTCACAACAAAAATTTTGAAAAAAGACAGCAAAATCAAGTGTTTTTGGCCGCAACAATCACAAAAACCTCTGCGAAATCCTGTACGGACTGATAAACACAAATAAACAAATGAATAAACAAATAAATAATATTTATTATACAAATATTTTTTATACAAAACCACAAATTAATAAAAGTGTTAGTTTGTTACAGTTACTTATGCTGTGTTCATGTGTTAAATAATGTCTGTTAAGGACATTTTTATTTAAAGCATTTCTTCTGTAAGTTTGCACAATATTCTACTATATTTTTTTATATTTGATATTATATTTTATTTTCTTGGAATTTTTATTTAAGAGTTCATCCCAGTGTCCGTTGTTTGAAGTCTCTGTATTTAAACCGTTCTGCAAGCCAGAGTTCCCATGTGGAGAGTAAACTACTGATCTGAACAATAACGCAGTCTCACTGTTTAAAGGCTGAGCAGTAAATGTGTTTTTGCCTAGTAACATACATCTCATCCAAATTATACCCTCAAACGAGTTAAACACGATCTTTACGATGCACGTAAACCTCTTCAGACGAGGCCAATTAAGCAGACGTGAACACCTTTTTTTTTTTTTTAAGTCTGTAGTAAGAGGAGGAGAAGCCCAGCGGCTCAAGCGGAGTCCTGCCAAGTCACTTCCTCCGTCTGAAGTGTTGACAGCAAGCGTGACATCATCGAGACAGCAAGAGCTGCAACACAGGCGGGCTCTCTCTGGCTTGTCCTGTTAACCCAAATACAGATGTGATTAGCGGTGGCTAGGGCTTCTGTAATTTCTTCTCCTTTCTCATCACTATATCATTTGCACTTTAGCTTTTTTTTGGTTCTCGTCAGAAGTTCGCTGTTTTACAGCTATAGTCACGTTAGCATTTTTTTTTTTGGTGATGGCAGTATGCCTGGTGGAGAAGAATGGTGGGAATATAAGTCGCTACATGCTCCCAAACTGTCACAAGGCCTGAGCTGACTTTCTGCAATACAATACTTTTGCATTCTTCATAAGCCACATTAGCATTTTTCTCAGGAAGTTCGATCACTTCTAGCAAAGACTGCATGACTGCTTGACTCCCTATAGACTGTCACAAGGCCTGAGGTGACCTAACATTCGAATACTAAGCCACGTGTCTGCTCATTCTCCTCATCCCCTAGCTCTTGCAAAGCACTCACCACCTGTCTTTTACCCTCGCCGTATCTCTCCCGCTAGACCTGACCACTGACCACATCAGTCTGGACTACAAGGAAAACTCAGAGCCAGCAAACATTTTTTTATGGCCGAAGCACACAAAGCACCAGCTGTTCTTGTTTTTCTTTCATTTTTTCTCATGAATTTTATAAACGGACGCGTCGCACTTCACTTTGCCTTCCTTTTTCCTGACAAGCTCGATCTTGTAAACAGTCATTTCCCGCAACAGGTCTGCTCTGTATTTGTACGGACAACGTCTGTAACCATGGGCCCGTCATAAAGCCCCCCACTTACACCTGTTTCTAATTAGAGGGTAAAGGGTCCAGGCTTTTCCTAGTGACATCATTTCTGTAGGTAAAAGTTACAGGGGTCTGTGGGAGTGGTGGTGTGTGTCTTCGCACATTAGACAGCTGTTCGCACACAACTGTAAAGGAGGATGATGTGAAAATACCTCAATTTGACCCAAGTTGTGATACAAGTTGTGTATATTGTGAATAAGAGTCCTATGGTGAGCAACAGTTTTACCTCTGACTGTTACAAAGCACTGACAATAGAGACTCCTTCCATAAACATATTGTAATATATTGTAAATATCTCCTCACAGAAAACGTCATAAGTCCAAAACTTTAAAAAAAAAAATATATCAACAATTTTTGAATCAGTTCTATGGAGCATCCACCATACAAGTCCCTGTGTAAGTTGTTACTATAGAAACGATAACACGTTAAAACGAACACAGTAATATAAACCTGTGATTTGTAGCTGCTGTTACAGAAAATTAATCAACATCTTCTGACATCTTCAGAATGAAGAATTCAACCTCACTGTGGTATAATCCATCTTAATTTATGTATAGATAGATGTCTGTTTATGTTTGCTGGTTGCTTTGTCTGACTGGGTGTGTTTATTTGTCTGTCTTCATGTTTGTTGTTTGTTGGGTAGCTATAGCTGAGTTGGGAGAAGAACAACGTGTGTGTAGGACCCTTTTTCAGGATTGGTGATGGCGGGGGGTAGGGGTGTTTTGTTGTGGTAATGTTGGTGGTAGTGGTGGGGTGGGGGTTTGCAAGGTGGGTACATAGCATTATACTTGCTCTATTATACATGAAATGAAGAGCGAAAGTAGAAATGTGGAAAAGAAGGCAGAGGGTCATTTTCCTCAGTGGGGGAGGAGGTTATGGTGTGGCAATATACATATATATATATATATATATATATATATATATATATATATATATATATATATATATTGCCACACTACATTACATTCATCCATCCATCCATCCATCCATTTTCTATACTGCTTATCCTTACCTAAGCCACCATGAAATTAAATCAGATTGTAAGGTGTCCAGAATTGTTTCCCTTTAATTAAATTTCTTCTCCATCCCAACAACCTTAACATACAAAGCTCATAATTTATTAACTATCCTTATTATAAATAATCAATCCGCTACAATCCCCAGTGGTTTAGTCGCAGCTCTGAAGGCGGCTCGCTCATAGTGTCACATTCTCCTAATTGTCCACGTGAGCACTGCTTAATGCCACAGACCTGCCAGTTCTGATCAAAGTCAAGACAATCTGGATGTCCCACGTGACAAATCTTTGTCTCTGTCTGCCCTGGAAATTGACAGTCGTTTCCTTGTAATGGACGGGAGGGAGTAGAAAGGGAAGTTGAGCCCTATTTCAGTATCACTTGAGGCCTGTTTATGACTCATGTCTTGCCTAGCGGCTGATGAAATTGGACAGGCAGCAGGTTCAGCTGAGGATCTGCAGCAAAAACACAAGACGAAGAGACAGATCTTGGGCAAGCATGCTTAAGAGTGGCTCTTTATTATGGCCGGACGTTTCTAGTGGGAATTAAGCTCATCGTATTCACGTGTACATAGCCCAAAGTAACATACATTAACCAGTCCACAGAGACACTCAGCCTAAAGCAAGCTGGGCGTAAGTGCATTGCTCGAGGGCATAATGGCAGCCACCGTCAGCTGGGGGTCAAATCCATGTGAGCCAAACCACAAATTCACAGCTTTGTGTCAACTATAGCTTCATAGTAGATAAAAGTACTTAAAAAAAACCCATAGCCCAACATGAGTCTAATTAGAAATGCAAACCTAGGCTATTGAAATGTAAACAGCTGTGAAATTTGCACTATAGTAATGGAACCATGCTAATTGGGGAGCTCTTGTTCATTACCATGTGTGAAAAGCTCCTTTGAGTCTTTAGAGACTCTCCAATACAGGGTGGGTGAGAGCTGAGTAATTGAGGCTGCTATGTTGCCACAA
Organism: Cranoglanis bouderius; assembly: GCA_023630585.1. NCBI lineage: Eukaryota > Metazoa > Chordata > Actinopteri > Siluriformes > Cranoglanididae > Cranoglanis > Cranoglanis bouderius. Next base: position 24,562,802 of record CM042539.1, read on the forward strand.
CGTCTACACTGAGGAGTAGCTAAGCTAGGGCATGTGGCACACCCGGATCTGCAACCCTGAAACATCTGCAGTCAACAGTCCGAATGTAATGAGTATAGACAGATTGCACCATATTGCATTTGCCTTAAAGAGAAAATCACTAAGTAGGGCACAGGGGCTGGAAACAAACACGATAAAACATGCTCCAGTTTCCAGTGCATGCAGATGAGATAGCTAATGTGACTAATAATGGTTGTTGTTGCAAAAATACTTATCTGGATAACAGGCTGAGCAGCACAAAGTAGGAAGAAAAAGGATGAGTGGTTGGCAACTTATTGTGTGTTGTGCTTGCTTTCAGATGGAATAAAGGTTACGAGCTGAGGATAAGATCTAGTTGCATGGGGACACAAGATGAGTGTGGGGAGTAATGTGGTATTGATATTGCTTTCCTATTTAGATGTGATATGACTCAAGAAGTAATACAGCCATCCCTTACTCCCTGCCTACCCAGAACTAGCACTTGTTTGCTCCCTAGCTGTTAATATAACACTTGGGTTGCACTGCTGTGACCTTAACGCATGGTTGACACGTCATACTAACAGTTAGTGAATGCTGTGAAAATGCCTCATGGCTTCTGGCTGCCTTCTGAGAAATGTATGTGATGTGTTATCAGTGGAGAAAGAGAAGTGGGGAAAGTGAGATGTGTTTGGCCTTGGAGTGTTTAAGGAACACACTTATCATGAGGAGATATGCGGAAAGCAACTGCTGTTTGTTTTTGTAGATTTCCACCAATGGACACACCAAATGCTGTAAATACTGATGCACTTTTAGCCCACTACTCAGATATAATATAGAGGACTTTCAGGTTGAATGTAGATTAGATAACTTCTTCATGAAAACATTCATGAGATCAAACCATGACTTAAAGTCAAGGTGTACTCAATCACCAGCATGTCACTGTAGGAGCTATAAAACAGACTGTTTTAAATCTTTAAAACGCTATATATATATATATATATATATATATATATATATATATATATATATATATATAAAACAAATACTGCTGTAAAGTGCACAAACGGCTACACCATTTAAAACCATTACATATAAACATAAATCTAGATTACACATTAATCAGATTTTGACAGATAATGGGGCTGTATTTGCTTAACATTTCTTAAACACCATTTCTACAAATCCAGTACTCACTTGGCTGGAACACATTAGTACCTCATCTTAATAATTGACACTTGACCTTAGATAGTTGGTACAGGTCTCCTGGAGATCTAGCACTGATCCTGTAATCTGGCTATTAATCCTGACCTGAGACCATTTGAGACCCATCATTCATTAAAGTGGCAAATACCAAAAGGGGGGTAAAATGAAGAAAAAAAACCCCACTTTTTTTGTAATACTTCCGAATATGAAATGCAGTTGTTTTAATGTTAGAAAGTTGTTAGAGGTAGACAAAACATTGTTACTGGACTTTTTCACCCATTTTCAAATGCAGGTTCTTCACATCATTATTTTTTATTGGCTGTCAGTTATGCAGCCTGTCTGTAATAGCCTTTGTAGTCAAGGTTTATGGTTCAGAATAAATTTGTGATGTTCTGCTGTCCCATTCAGGGTGGGTCCCTGCCTCACGCCCAGTTTTCTTGGGATAAGCTCCAGATACACTGTGACCCTGACCAGGATAAAGCAGTTAGATGAATGAATTAATGAATACATTTTGTAGGAAAGTTCTTTCCAAATGAGCAACAACCAATTTCCACTGAGTCAGAGGGTGTTATAAACTATTCTTAAGTGTTTTCTTTGTGCTAACACATTTGATTTTACCATCAACAGCTAATTAACAAGTTCATCATGAGCTGAATGAAGAATGATCACACATTGCCCAGACCTTCTCTGTTCTTGCAAAAGATTCCAGTGTTACACCTTTTCCCACATTTTTTTCCATCGGTATTTCACTCATCACTCATAAGGCAGTAGGTCGAAGGCTTAACATTCCAGTATAGGCTCACAGGTGTAGCTTGAATCCCATGTATCTGGATTAAGGGTACCTATGAGATTTATGTACTGGTAAAAATGATAGAACCTTCTTCAGGCAAGTATATCTTAAAAAATCTGAGCTCAGCATGCATTATGGTGCGGTTAATAGAATAAAGAGAGAAGAGAACATTAGTGTTTCTTAAAAGCACTGTTAGATTATGCCTTGGCTGAGTTTCCTGCTGAGCCTCTGTGAGTATTTATGAAGTACTGCATCTACATGACACATTGTGCGTAAGCAATAGGTGTGAAGTAATGGGCCAAAGCACTAAGGCAGTGTCAAAACAAAACGTCATTTTGTGGATAAAATGGACTGTATCTGGCAATACACAGATTCCTTATCTCAGTCGTTTTTTTCTTGGGTGCAAGAGTTTGATAAGAGTATAGGTTTTAGTCACATGATTTATTCATTCACAAGAGCTTGTGTTTGGCCTTTATCAGCCACGCAAAATTGCATGAGCAAGCCTTTGACTCTGAGGTGGCCTTTTGTCCGAGGCCAACCAGGTTAGGGCACTTCACACTTGGAACAATGCAGGTTAAAAAGCTGCTCAACGCCCAGTGCTGGACCCTGAACTGCCCCATTAAACACTTTCTCCCTAGTGTCTGCTTTAGCTGCCCTCCTATGGCTCTGCTAAGCATTAGTCATTGCTGAATAACAAAAGCAAAGGTGCAGTCAGTTAAGTGGACTCCATTTGAGGGGTGGGGGGGTTGAGGGGGATTTAATGAGCTCTTTGTGACCTTCCCGTGATCCAAACTTCAATATATCAACAGCTTAATGGTAGACAATGGTGTGGAGGATTTACGCCATCACTGGCTTTGTCTTGAGAGGAACGTTTCCCTGGCCTGACATTTATTGTCATGTTTGGTTCTTTTACTTTGTCCTAATGAGGCACTGCACCCTGGCTTCTCCCTTATCTTGAGGGCCAGCATTGTATAGACCTATCAATAATGCAGGACCGTCTGGGTTTCAAGAGTCGTTTTCCTTGCTTTGCCCTGGATCCAAATCAGGACTGGCATGGCTTGCATGGCCCATTAACACCTAAACAAAGCAAGCATTCATTTTAGAATATTCACAGATGATTTAATTGACTGCATCACCTGATCATTACAATATTGCTAGTATTGAATTGAAACCATGGGGAGGTTAGTGTATCACTAATCTAATCATGTTAATGGCTCATTGTCATAGAGTATCTGAATAAATATCCAAGCCAAAGGGTGGGAAGAGGCAGATGTTTCTGAGAGAGCAGAGAAGACACCATCGTACACCAGTTCTACAACTTCATTTGGTCAGATAAACCTTATCAAGAAGGTATATACGATATTCTTGCCTTGCTTCAGATTTAGATTACATTGATTAGTAGCACTTGGTTTGATTTTTCTTTTCTTTTTTTTACAGTTAGTGGTCAGGTAGGTTGTTTGGTAATTTGTTAAACTGCTCAGGATTTGTAAAGGACCTTGTTGTACCTCTCACTTCTTGGTCTATAGCTTGTTTCCCATGTGCATGATGGTCCCCAGATTGGTCTGCAAGCCTGCTACAGCATGGCACAGCACATCTGGTTTCTTTTTAAGCATGTGTAGTGCCTTGTCCAGACTTCCCTACAGGCATCCAGGCTTTTCCTCAGGTTCTGGTTGGAAGGATGGAAACACAGGCATGAAAGCCAGGAGAGATGAGAAGGAACTGGAACAGCGGGGGTTAATTACAAGCCCCGAGAGAGAACCAGTACCTGGCTGAGTAAAGAAAAGGGCCTGCTGGTATTCCCCAGACAGTCTAGGTTTCAGAGGCAAGATCACAAGGAAAGGGGAACAGCCGTAATTTGCTTCATTAGTGTTAAAAGAATACTTAACCTTGGGAGTTAAAGTGCTAATAATGATTAAAGGTTAGCAGGCGCTCGCTAGAAAGGTGCAAATGTGATCATACTGGCTAGTTTCTACTAGCTTGAATTTCTTAGCCATTTTAGCCCAGAACTGAATTTTAGAAACTGATTTGTTCATTTGTTTCAGTTTGAAAAGATTTTATATGGCTAAACTAGTAGTGCCTAACATTTACAAATTGGCCTACCTCCTTTTTTCTGACATGATTTGCTTCCTGAGTAGTACTAGTACTAGTGTTAAACACAGTAGTGTCACATCTTCAAGCAATTACCTTATAGATCTAGTAAACACAGAAGCTGTGTTTTAATTCGGCTCATTGCTATACTATTAATAGCTTATGTGTCCTAGCACCTAAATAACAACTATGCAACTTTGGAAAAATCTGTGACATCAGGGTAATGCATATATTAACAAGATGTTTTCTTTAATTAACCTTTTTCCCCTGCTAGCTTTAAAAGTTAAATGTGTTTATGAACTAGTTGCAGAGAGATAGTAAAGATGGAACAGAATAAAAAGACCTGTAAACTCTTTCATACGGTTAAAAAATGTAAAATGGAAAAATTAACGGAGGAGTGTGTGATAAATTGCTCAACTATACTGGTTACTTCTCAATATCTCCCCCTGTCTTGATCCAGGCTCCTGTTTTTGTTCCACACCTGTTCTGAATTCTTTCCCAAACAATAGCTGCTTTCCCAACCTCCCTGACATCTGGGAACGACACAGTCCTCGCTTTGGGCTGATTTATGGCAGGAGGCTGTGGAGGAGGCTTTGGGAATGAGGGCCTGGTGTACATACTCTTTGGAGCAAGGTGTACAATATGAAAGATAGACATTCATAAACCAAGTGCATGAGGGCGCAGTTTTTAATGACAGACTGGAGATTCTCCTGCCATATTTTATAAGAGGATTTTCAAACAAAGGCAGGTCTGAATTTTAGTGTCAGGACAAAGCTGACTGTGCAGTATACACATTGTTTTACTGCGAGCCCTTCAAACAACAGAGCTGGGAAGTCAGATCATTTCCGCACTCGTTACTTTTAACCGGGTCAGTCAGCTCTTTCCGGCCCTGCAGGCTATATATTGTTTTTTGTTGTTGTTGTAACAGCTCACCATATGACAGAAGAGGATACACTAAAATAGCACTTTGATGTGTCATGTTTTGAATTATGCTGTTTGACTTTGGCACATCCTCAGACAGCCCACGAGTCTGGAGTAATTCCACTAGAGAAAGGTTGAGATATGAGAGTAGATATGAGTCTAGACACTAGAGTATTCACCTGTTTTTTTGTTTTTTTGTTTGTTTTTTTACTTTAATAAGGTTGTGATTTATCCTATTGTGTCTGGGATCTAAATGTAACAAGATGTACATTATATAAATTCTGTGCCTGGTGTTCAGGATGAATGTTTGCACAGAAATATGTAATTATGTTAGACTCATCAGTAATTACACTCACAGTGGTTGTGCATTAGATTTATGAGTTCTAGTCTCTGTGAAATCCTGACCAGTTCATGCATTATATATGAGTAAAGCACTCAAGAGTTGTTTAAATTGTGAGCATGGTTTATTCAGAGATGATGTGAAGCTCTGAGTTCAATGCATGGTCCGGATATGTCTCTCTGTCTGCCAATGCACATAGAACACTACAGGGATCTGATTTCATGCCAGACTTGCTCAAAAGAAGTTTCACCTTCTGACCAATCTCTCATTCTCTACCTTCTGTTTTCACAGGGTTCCAGCTTAGTTTAAAAGGAAAAGAGGCAACACGTCCATCCATCCAAGTGTTTCAGTGCCAGTCACAGCAAGCCTGACTCTGGAGGACAAAAGTCTCAACCCAAAGAAGCCAAGACAGCTATCAAAAAGCAAACAGCCACGTGCATTGTGTTTCTTCCTCTTGATGACCTTCTCAAAAGTAAACTCTCTGAAGGTTGGAGGACTCTGAAAGAGAGGACTGGTGGAGGGGAGAAGAAAGAAAAGGCATATTTGGAGTTAAAGGCATATTGGGACTTCTATTTCTGCTTCTCTGTGGTAAGGGGAACGTCTCATTTGGGATTGCAGTTGGAAAGAGGAAAAGGGATTTGCTCTTGCCCTTCCCATCGAGTGGCTATATAAATACTGCATATAGATCAATTTGTTCTTGTTCCAAAAGTGTTCAATCTAGAGACTAACTATAGCAAAAGCTGCTGAAACCTGTATCACATGGATATCCTTGATATTAACATTTAGACATTCTGGTGGCCAGTTGGAACCTAGACAGAAATTCTTGCTCAGGACTACCCTGCTCCTGAGCCCCATAGGGACACTGGCACAGGAGGCTTCTGTTTGGATGCTTTTTTCCCAGTGGGGAGGTAAATGATGAAGCCCTTAACACCAGTTGGCTCACCCTCGCCCCTGCGCCTCCTTAACAAGGGCCCGGATTACCTGCGTAGGCAGATAGACAGTGGAAATCGGGGCAACTCAATTAGTGCTGTGGAGCGGTTAGAGGCAGACAAGGCCAAATATGTCAAGAGTCAGCAGGTCATCAATACCAAGCAAGAACCTGTGCTAGTTCCTTGTGCGACCCCTCCACCCCCATCACGCCGTAACTTCACTGCACCAACACTCTCGACGCCTGTTCTGCCTCGACGCCCACCTCTCAGTCCATGTCCTCTCTCACCCCGCAACAACAATGAGGATGATTCCAGGAAGGAGAACCTCAGAGCTCTGTATCTTGATGTAGAGAAGCAAAACCAAAACAACTCCAGTAGGGCACCTCTGCCAACTCCAAGGAACCCAAATGGTGCCCCGTTGGTGGCACCGCACAGTGCCCCCATGATGAGACGGAGTATTGGGAAGCGCATGCTGCGGCCTGACTCCTTGGTCATCTATAGGCAGAAGAAAGAGTGTAAGAGTCCAATGGGAAATGGCGACGGAAACACAAGTGCCGAGATGAAGGGCTACAGCTTTGTACGCTGGCTCTTCCAAGGTTCTATGCGAGAGAAGAATAGCAGGAATGAAGATAAGCTGACAATCAGTGAGGAGAAGTGTTCATCACGGGATGGAGACTCACGCATGTCGTGGTCTATTGACCGGGACACAGTAGATGGTGGGAATGGGACAAAGCGATCCAGTAGGACTGAGTCAAACAATGGCAATAACAGCTTCCAGGAGCCTTGTATTCCCTTTGGAATGACAAATTCCCTGAGAAATAGCATGGAGAATGGGAATGAGAATGATATGGACCCTTGGAAGCCAGTGATGCCACTCCAGCGATCTAAATCAGACCTTCGACTTTGTTCATCACTGGCGTTGTCTGAACAGGAGCAGTTCTTTGACTTCTGTGGTCTTGACTGGGACTTGGTGCATCGGCTTGGGCCTGAGAACTTCCCATCAGGTGCCAGCTCGGTTGACACTCTCTCACTGGTTCTGAGGAGTGTTGGGGGACTGGAAGGTGGCTCTGAGCCCAGCGAGTTTTCTCGCCACTCAGGAGAGGGCCTCTTCCAGGAGGAAGTGGCCGAGCAGGTACCCTCTGCCGTGTCCATCATTGAGAGAAATGCCCGTGTTATAAAGTGGCTTTATGGCTGTAAGAATGCAGTGAGGGAAGGACCCAAAGGTCCCAAAGAGTCAACTGTATAGCCATAAAACAAGACAAACCTCAAGATTCTTGGACTAAGTACCACATTGGCTGTTACTCATTTAAAGAGCTACTATATTTATTTCATTTGGAATATTTGTGTATGAGAGAACTTTACAGGATGATACATGGCACATCTTTTTCTTACATTTGTGTGGGAAGGGAGCTTGAACAATAAGACTGTTTTTCATTTTCCTGTCTGGAATTTGGTGATCTCAGTTTTCCTATCCTTGCAGTGGTTCCAGTCTATCTGTAAATAAGTAGTACTAGTATGTTCTGTTCATTTTGCTGTTGGAGAACAACAGCGCTGTGTGCTCAAGTACATCTCAATAGATGAATAATTAAAAATAGAAAACCACTAAGCTCCTCCTGTACTGGGGATCTAATGTGTGAGTGTGAAGTGAACCGTGCATACCTCTATTTTGTGTTGTTGTTTTTTCCCAATAAACACAGGCATTGGAACAAACAGACAACAGACCTGTGTTAATGCACTAATGCACTGAATTGGGGGGGGGGGGGGGGGGGGGTGTAGGGAAGTTATACTTATTTTAGCTTGTGCAAACAACTTTGGTTCCCAAATATAAACTAAGCATCATTTAAGTAGTTTGATTCACAAAAGACATATTTGGCACAAACTTATGAGTCCATTTTAATCCCAGTTATTTAGAAATTGCCATGACAACCACGTTTGTTGTATTTCTAAAAGCAAATGAAGCTGGTATTTCTAAACATAGGTAGTATACAGACACTTGTTTTAGCTAAATTGACAAATTAGCATCAGTAATAGACCTAACCTTATGACCACACTCCCAATACTGAACCAGATTTCTCATGGCCAATGAGGCAGAGTCATCACAATGAAACTGTTCGACCTGTCAGCCAGAGGGCCGGGGTCATTTTTAGAATTGTTGGTGAAAAATGAATCTGAGGTCTGCTGTGGAATTTCAGGGTCACAGGGTTAATTTAGAGAGAGGTGGCTAGGCAGATCTACACTAATTCAGACATTTCACCTGCAGCATGACACCCAAATAAATCCAAGTGATCAAGCAGTTTCCAGATTTCTCTCTCTCTTGCATGTTTACAGACCAAGTTGTTGTTGTTTTTTTTTGGTTTTTTTTTGTTTTTTTTTCGTCCAGAAGAGATTTAGACTATATTTACAAAGGTTTATAATTCATGCAGGTAATGAAAATAAAGTTGTATTTTTAATGAACCTTTTTTGTCTTGTGCCTCTTTGTTTCCAAATGACACAAATGACATCATGAATACAAGGCAAACATTGCACCAAGAAGTTCCAATCCACTACATTTCAACTGTAAAAACTATGCAGAATCCTAAATCTGTAAAAAAATAAAAAATAATAATAATAATAATAAAAAAAATAAATAAATAAAAAGGAACTTGTGTCTGTTGGCTGGCTTTTGATTGCTGAAACAAAAGTCACGGTTGGGTTAAAGTGTGCCTTGTCTCTTCCCAACATGCTTCTCATTTTTGACCGAGTCTCAAGTGCCTGTTATTGTTTGGGAAATCGTAGCATGTACTGCACTTGAGTCAGACACACCAGGTCCATTTAAAAGCAGCAAAGAGGAGCCAAAAGGTCTCTGTTTTGTCTTGATGGTCAAGTTACACCCCTCTTTCTTTCCTTTCTCTTTTTTTCCATCCTTCCTTTCACTGTGTGTGGATATAACAGCCCTCCTATCAAACACTGCTGTGCAACATCCTGTTTTTGGTGTGTTTTTTTTCCACAAGTTTCTTTTTCCTTGTTTTTTTCTTTCTTGCATCAGCCAATGATTCCATGAAGGCACAGTGCCTTTTGACAGTTAGTGTTATTCTGGTGATCCATCAAGACAGCACACACATCCAGGTGTGGATTGAGCAATGCGCTACCTCATACATACAGTACCAGGCAAAAGTTTGCACACACCTGACTGACTGTATGTTTTAAAGACTTTTCAACGAAATATGAAATGTTGATGGATATGCATGAATTTATTTAATTTAGAACTTAGAAACAGCAAACAAGTGCATAGCAAATGTCGAGACTTATTCAAGACTGGTGGATAAGTAACCCAGGTGGCTTCCTTATGAACCTGGTTTATTGAGAACGTCTTGTGCAAAGCGTCAACAGTAACCAGACTTGATAACGTGAAGCCTGAGACTTGGTGTTTGAAGCCCCTGCTCGGGCAGATCAAGCCCCTGTCGGTTGGAGAAAATACAGTATATGGCCATAAAATGTAGTGTCCCGCCAGAAACTTTTTTGGCTTCAAGATGGCTGTCGCTACTGGTCCATTTTAATAAATAACAGTGTCGTACAATGTCAGAAACCACATAAGTAAGATTACTAATTAGCTACACTAACCTCATAGCTCCATTACAAAACCAAAGAAGCAAACTCTGGACAACACCAAATATGTCTTGGCTTATTGACTACATGTGGGGTAAATGAAGAGTTCATTTTTGGCTTAACTGCACTTAGGCTTCAGTAATTAATGCTATAACCATGTCAGCTTTATACCAATCATATTTATATATCGTCTCACCCCAATTCCAAAGCAAGTCTTAGGCATGAAACTTGAAATGTAATGCCAAACCATCAGAAATGACAGTTTTCAACAAGACGATTCTTGTAGGCAGAAAAAAAGGAATTTAGATTTTCATTCTCTTATTCACAAATAAATAAAAGGTGAAAAATGATTCCTCCATACAACTACAAGGCATTTAAAGCAGCATTATAGGGTTTACCCCTTGACTCAACATTTCTTTTAAGTCATTCAAAATCTCAGTGCTTTGAAAACCATAAAAATGTTCACTATATTGAATAGCACTAACACAAAAAAATCACAAAGGGTCTCCAGTTTAACTCAAGAAATGCACAACGAATATGTAAATTGTAAACATCTTCAAACATACAGACACCTCGCATCCTACCTGTCTCTGATAGATTGTTGATGATGATCATCTGCATTTGCAAATTGGAACATGACTGGCTCTTATAGGAAAATAAATGTTGCAGCTCAGTGCAAAGCGGAGTTACTGTTACCACCCCAAAGTTGGTTTGTTCCTCTTGTACCACAATGATTTTTTTTTTTTATTTATTAAAGAAGGACATGCCATACTTTTAATCCGTTTATAGTTACCCTTAATGTTTTGGAACGTCCTTTACACTAGTTAGTTCCTGTTATCATTTACGTTATAGCAGCTATAAACAGTTGTTCCCTCAGTTTGTCTTGAAGTTATTACTACAGAAAAAAAATTAGCTTTACATGTTACTGAAAAACCTCAAAGTGCAATGCCTTGTCAAAGACTTTCCTATTGTGGAAAACATACAAAAACTTACAGCATTAATTCTGACTGGTACAAGGCACTGATACTGGAGACTCCTTCCATAAATACTTCACCATATCAATGATTGTATGTTTCTCTTTGATAAATATTGTTTTATAATTAGCCATAGATTGTGTGGACCGCCATACATTTCCCTGTGAATTAGCTGTAACTATAGTAACCATAATTTAACACCCAGCGCTACTGTCAGAGCTGCTGTTATAGAAAATTAATCAGGACCTTCTGACTAATCAGAAACAAGGATTGAACAGCGCTGTGGTTTGACATGTTCGATACTACTGTGTTCAGTAAGATTTTCAGCTGTTTTGTTTAACAAATGCAGCAAAACTGCTACAGTGAATATTGTCACACTTTCCACTTTGCATATTAGTTCCCCTGAAAGGAGCATGAAAAGGATGCCTTTAATATTCTTAGTATTCAGTCCAATACTCAGGCCACATTAAAAGCTAATTATATGTAAACTCACTACCACTGAATCCTGTTACTATCTTTAGTTTCCAAAGGCAGCCAGCAGCAACGAGCATCTATTTCTGGCACAGTAAGAGAAACAGCGTGTTAATCAAAGGGAATAATGCAAGCTCAGATTTTCAGTGACTTCGGAAAACGCCCCAGGTTTGAACAAGACACTGCTATTTGCAGCCACATTATACACCAATGGGACAGCGTAGACTAAACTGCGGCCTGGCGACTCGGAGAGACTGTGGGCAGAGAGAGGGCACCGCGGGCACAGCCCGGGTTTGTGGAGTGTGGCAAATCTGGCCTAATTCTTCTGTGTCAGCAGATCTAACATGCCAATGCCATCCAGGCCTGACAGAGAGATGTGCATGACTCAGACAAAGACAGGGAGAGAGAAATATGCTCAGAGAGAGGCTGTGAGACAACCTTTTTCAGAAAGAGAAAGACAAAGAGAATGCGCTGTGGGCTAGACTCAGAATGCCTGTCTGAGATGTTTCTTAATTTAGTCTGCGGTGGAGTAGAGGACAGTACTGGGATTGTGTGTTTGTGTCAGGGGTGGAGGGTGATGCCATACAACCATAGAATTAGAAGCAGGAAGCAACACAGTCCAGCACAGATGCACACCTGTGAGAGATCTTTGTTTTGAGATGGTCTGAGAATAGCTTCATTCATGTAGAGCCACGCAGAGCAAAAACATCTCCAGGAACTCGCATTTAACTTTTATTTCTTATACATTATTATGTATACATGGGGTGGATAATGTCCTAGAGGCTGTACGTGAGCATTACAAACAAAATCTGCACACCAAATTTGCACAATTATCCAACTGCGCCAAGTATGGAATACAAACATTTGGAAGCTGTGGTGTTATAGAAAAAAATATTCAAAGACAAGGTGGTGTGATGCAGCCAGACTCGAAGCTGAGTTACTGTTACCACCGCAAAATTGATTGTTTTCTTAGAACAGCACGTTTTATTCCTCTTATACCACATCAATTTTCCAATGACTACCATTTTTCATACATTACAGAACAGCTAATTGTACTTTTTATCACTTTTTATAGTTACATTTAATGTTGTGGAATGTCTGATAATAAAAAAAAGTTTGTTACTGTTACCATGTATATTATAGTAGCTATAAAAAGTTTTCCCCTCTTTTTTATTGAAGTTAACAAGACAAATTTTTACCAGAGCCATACTGAATTCTCAATTTCTGTGTGATGTTTATTTAACAATTATGGAAGGAGTCTCCAGTGTCAGCTTTTTGTAGTAGTCTGAGGTAAAGCTATAACTTTTTTGACACAGGAAAGACTAATTGTAAATGTGATGTCGGTTACTATTATTATTTAAGTGCTAGGTTTTAATTAGCCATAAAATGTTGTCAAAGGCAGAATAATTGTTTGACATCATGAACATGGTTGTCAAACAATGGTTGGTATTTTTAGATCAGGCTCAGAGTGATGAATCTAATTAATCAAAGCCTAGTAACTCACCAACTAACTCTGGAAATGTGATCCGCCAAAATGGGGATGAATGAATGGTCTGCTTTAGAGCATCACAAAACTACCTGAGAACGCAAACGGATCTAATCACCTCTCCTCGGGCTCTCTCAGGGATCAGATGGCACCAAAAGGCCATAAATCTGAGTTTGGTCCTTCTCTGTCCTCTCACTCTCTCATGCCTGAGCTCCTGGTCAAAGGTCGGTGGCAGGGGGAGGGAGGGACTGAGCTCTGAGAACTTCTCAACGATTCTTTGACTTCGGGTAGAGAGAAAAGGTCAGGGTGTGTTCAAAGACAACACACATGAAAGCCACGCCATGTGGTTGTGTGTCAAAGGTTAGTTAACTCTAACCTGGGAAACCAAAACTGACTAAAATGAATTCTAATATTTGTGCTAATCAATAACTAAACTGTATCCATTGATATGTTAATTCATCAACATGTTAACACAAACCCAAAGATCAGGGATTAGCAGCCTCTTAATGGCCTTTAGGCACTAACAACACTGATTCAATGCACTAATGTCATTAGCAGATGCTTAACAATTGAGACAAGGCAAAGGGAGCAAAGCATGTTGGTAAATCCCACCGTTTAGTCTGTTTTGGGTCCGAGATCAGGACTTAAAGACACTCCCGCTGTTTTGAAGTTGGGGGGATGTAACTTAAAGCGCAACGTGATACCTGGACATTCAGTAGTGTTGAGCTGATCTAAATGTCTGCTAAGCTGTCAGTGTAGAAGGATGAAACCAATAAGGACAATTATGTGTCGTTAAGGACAAAGTACAAACATCAGACATCAGATCAGACTTGTTTGGTGTCCGATGTTTAGTTTTACACTACAAGGAGCTACAAGGCTAATGTAGCTAACAAGTAAGCTTTGGAAGTTTGCCCCACCCAACATCTTTTCCCTAAATTTCTGCCTCAAATTACATCCAATTCATCAGTGAGGTCTTTTGCTGATGTAGTTGACATAATTACAATTTATAAACATGAATAAAATCTCATTATGACACTATGCGGCACCCATCTTGAAGAACCTAAACCATTTTTTTTGTACCAATGTCCCCTGAGCCCCACCTCTCAAATTTGAAGCAAACATGGACTATTGCTTTTATTATACTAAAATGTTTAGATATTCTGTTAATGTACATTTTCTTTTTTATTATTTTAAGATTGCATAAAGTAATAGACAGTACAGTAGTGAAGTGGCTAACAGATCCAGGGTCCGCGGATTAGACGATTATTTGCTCAATAATTTGTCTTAACTAAGTGGGCATATGGTTGTGCATTATTGCAACTCATAATTAAATTATTAGTCATTTTCAGATATCCAATTATGCCCTAAGATAAGTGTTAATTAATAAATCTTTATACATAGTGAATAACCCATGTATAATTTGGATTTACTGAATAAATATCAATATGTGCTCCTTAAAATAAAGTGTTAGCAGACTCTCTAATTCTAGTATTTGAGTATTTAACTTGAACCCATTTTCTTTAGACATTTTATGAAAAAACTTTAAAAACTGGAAGTGTATGTGTAATAAGTGAAATTTAATTATAGAGCACATTACAATTCAACTGACTTTTCCCGAAGTGCTGTACAAAACGTAAAACAATTCAACAGTCCTAAAAAAGCAAGGAGTGGCTTCGTCTTAGGAATTTTTTTAAACTGGATTTACTGAAGAATTGCTTTGCTTAGCTTAATCGAATTGAAGATCTGAGTCACAAATTACACTGATATTTTTTCATCTGGGATTTTATGTATGATGGCAATTCGATTGGTGGATTTTGGGGGATCTAATAAAAAATTTTAAAAAAGTTAAACTGGATCAGACCGACAGCTGTGGCATTTTTAGTCCGTGTTCATCCAGACACACGGTAACCACATGTGCTGAACATGATGGAAATGTTTTAGCCGTGTGTTCCATGGAGCCGGTTATAAATAGTAGGGTTGTGCAGGTGCTTTGGAAATAAAATGTTCCATGAAGACATGAAGAAGAAGGTAGATTGTCGGTGTGGTGGAGACAAACGCAGCAGCAGCTCCTAACCATAGATTTTGGTGGGGCAGGATGACATTAATAACACAATATCACAATTGACTTATGGTATAGGCTACTGTCTAGTGAATTTTTAGCCCAGCTGTAGTCAGTTGAGAGTCAACAGCATACAGTCAGCAGCTCATATTGAGTGTTTTTAGCAATATTTTTTTTGTTTTTTTGTTTTTTTTAACTGTGTTCAATACAGCAGGTGTTTCCTGTCACCAGCGAGGCACACAGAACAGCTAATATCATAAAACAGGGTTGTCTGGTTTTAGCAAAATGTCCAGCCCAACCACATCTCAAAATCCACACAAACCTTTTTTCGGGCATTAGAAAAGGGAGACATATTTTTCTTATTATTTTTAGCCTTTGCATGGGAAACAAGGTCACCGTGGTGTACATGCATTTCTATTGTACGGACATTATTCACTCCATAATCTCCCTTTCCCAATCTTTGCAATAAATCTTACAATAGAAATGGTTCTGTATATCACAGACATATTGTCTGCACTTACCTTTTACCTTTGCCTTTGTTTGTGGAAATTTATTACATTTAATTCAAATTATTTGCTATAAAACAAGACCTAGGTGGCCATGGAGGATTTTTTTAAACTAACCCAATTTGGTGTTAAAATTGTGGCTCTGGCAACCCTGTCATTAACTGTCCTGTCTGCTGCTCCTCCTCCAGTGAAAATGTTCATAGATTGAGCATGGGGCAGCGTGATCGTACCTCAATGGGCCTATATTAGAGGTTGCTGCAGTTCCCATTTTTGGCCACTAGGTGCAACAATAACACTATGGCGTTGTGACAGTGAGCATGTTTCCCTAGAAAGTCAAGTGAATAGATATAACATTCGTTTTCATCTGTCAAATAGCAATTATTTAAAAATTCAAAATGTATGGAGTTATGATTGAGAAATTTATGAAGATTTTCATTTGCTAAATGACAGATTTACTGTATATGGTTGGACGCTAAGGTTTTATGCTTAAAAACAGTAGAACCATATCACATTTCAGTCTTTAGCCACTGAACCTGAAGCGTGCCTAATGAGGCACAGTTAACTCCTATTAACTACGTTAATTACAGAGCACACTGTAGGGACAGGCAGATGGATTTCCAACTAATTTACTGCAGTGTTTCTGTCTCTGTAATTGGTGACTGTTCATCTCTGCGTCCACGGTGAGTTTCCCAC
This sequence comes from Cranoglanis bouderius, assembly GCA_023630585.1. Classification (NCBI taxonomy): domain Eukaryota; kingdom Metazoa; phylum Chordata; class Actinopteri; order Siluriformes; family Cranoglanididae; genus Cranoglanis; species Cranoglanis bouderius. Next base: position 24,578,844 of record CM042539.1, read on the forward strand.
AGCTCAGAACGCTCAGGCCGGAGGGGTTTGGGACAATTCGGCATTTTCTTCACAATCAGGTGAGGCTCAGGATTCAGCTCGAGGCTATGGCCATGTTCAACTCCATCTGCTAACCATGGGAATGGACCGTCTGTTATTCGTGTGTGTGTGTTCGTGCATGTCTGTGTGTGTGTGTGTGTGTGTGTGTGTGTGTGTGTGTGTGTGTGTGTGTGTGTGTGTGTGTGTGTCCGTCCTTGCCTAAAATGTCTATCCACTTGATTCTAGAGTGCATCAAAGCTGACGTTAGGGTGTAGGGACCTGTCGTGATGGGGTTTGTACTTCCTTTTTTAGCCCTCTAATATGGTGCCTGTCCTAAAAAATACACAATAACAGTTAAAGATTTAAAAAAAAAAAAAAAAAAAAAAGCATCATGGGAAGTGTGGGTTCATGGTCACATATGGAGTCAAAGGCTCGGATAGTAAATCAGTTCTAGCAGGCACATTTCTGGCTCAATGTAGCATAAAATACAGGTTTTGATAACATTTGCAACATTGGCTGACCCACAGCAGCAAGCTAGCATTTCATTAAGTAACTGCCTGTAAAAACTGCCTTTTATTTGAATATTGTTAGTTTTGTGTTTTTTGTTCCTTGTGTACATACAGCCATCCAAGTCTGCTAGTGAGCTAGCTAACTTTAGGCTAGAGTTCTATAGCAAGTTTGCTAACAATGACTAACCAAATTTAAGGAATAGTAACAAAATTGAGACTGTCTAATCAAATTTAACTCAAACCTTTGTTCGAACATCACAGTGTTAATGAGTGTTAACCAATTAAAGATGTCTATAGTAAATAAAACAGTAAAACAGTACATTTTATTTCTATAATAATTCTATAATACTGTGACAAGGTCTTAACACAATACAGAGGAGGCACAACCGGAAAGGAAAATCCCTTGTGTTCATTTGTTCTGAGCTGTAATTTTTTAAAAAAGTATTATTTGCATTTTATACCTCAGCGCTGTTGACTTCTGGATTCTGATTGGTCAGAAGGTGTTGATTAATTTTCTATTACACCAGCTCTGACAGTAGTTCCGGCTGCAAGGTTTATATTAATTCAATTGTTCGAAAATTTTAAGAACTAACACGGGGACTTGTATACGAGTCTAAATGAATTTAAAAATATTTGTGTAATTGTTGATATGGTGGAGTATTTTTTTTTTGTTAGGAGACATTTTTTAGCCTTTTGCGGTTTCTTGGTAACATGGCAAGCCGCCTTTTCTTGTCTTCAAGAGTGAGAAAAAAAGAGAGGATAGTGAAGGAACAACTGTTTATAGTTGTTTATGTAAGTGATAACAGGAACTAGTTTGTTTTATATGGAATTAAAATTTGTGCCAAAAGTATTGGACGTAACTTTTCAACAAACAAATAAAAATATACGATGAGAAAGAAGAAAAACACTCTGAAACTGAAAACAGTGAACTCAGTGGCAAAAATTTAACATGACTTCAGTGGTGCAAATTTTGGAGCGTGTTTGTGTTTGTACCTTGTAGTGGAAATTACTTACTTACTTAGTCAGTATATTAGTTCATAATTAATACTTGATTTAATATTAATTTAATATTTAATTCATTTAATATTTAATATCTGATTTTAATATTTTAATGTAGTCTCATACAAACAAATTTTTTGAGATGAGCTCTCACGAGCAGCACTGAGTGTCGTTGTCATCATCATCCTCATCCTCAGCTTGACTCGTGAACTGCTGATCCAAATCTCACTAGCCAATGAGAGTAAATCACTGGTAAGCCCCGCCCACATGAGAGGTTTGTGCCAGAATGGCGAACGTAAACAAAACATTTCAAAGCGTGAACAAAAACTCTGGCAGCGTGTTCATAAACCATGATTAGCGAAAACGAAGCTTAGAAAACTGTTAACAAAGAATGCTGTTTCTTTGAAGACCATGTTACATTTTTGCCACTGAGTTCACTGTTTTCAGTGTTTTTCTTCTTTCTCATCGTATATTTTTGTTAGTTTCCTGAAAAGTTACGTTCAATACATTTGGCACAAATTTAATTCCATTGTTTTACAGCTGTTCCACAACATTAAATGGATAAAAAAGTATGATAAGTCATTCTTTAATTAATGAAACAGTGTTAGCACTGGGAAACTGCTGTGGTATAAAAGGAATAAAACACTTGTTTTGTCATAGGGGTGGTAACAATAACTCTGTCATGTTTTATTCCATAAATGCCATCTTCTGGGTCGTTACAGAACAAAGACAGAGCACAGAACAGATGGTGGTCTCCTGTAAGGTGGATCCCAGCTGTGTCCTAATGGAAAAAGAAATCCATCTCCACATAACGTTCACTCTGTCATTACACCGCCCTCACGGCTCGCCGTACACTTTCATTAGTGGCACAGCTAATTTCCTATTTCCTGATTACACTCTGATCGAGGGTCTCAAGAATAAGATCTAAAGAAAGCAGTCTAACCCATGTTTGGTAGGAATGACAGACAACAATAATAAAAACGTCCGACAGACCCAGTAATGGACCAGAAAGCAATCATGAAAACACTCAGCTGAGTGTACATTGTTTCACACAGTTTTTTTGTAGTTTGTAATTGTTGTTAAGGAAAACTTCATATAAAGCATTGGCATTTTTCTTAACAATAAAAACCCAAATGCTAGTTTATATGCAGTATGCCTATTGCTTAAGTAATTAACGTGTTAATCAAAACGTAAACATAGACCCATAGAAACTAAGAAAATACAATTATCAGTCACTGATATCTGTATTTCAGAGAGACCTACAGTGTAGCTCTGATACACACTCCACTATGTCCAGCCTGAAATAGAGCCATCTGAGCCTCCAGCAAAAGGAATTTCATGTAGGAGCTACGAAACCGCTCAGAGAATCCGAGGGCCAGATTTTAATGGAATTGTGCTGACAGGATGGATGAGGGAACGGAGGACCATGAGTCAGACAGGAAGGGTCAAAACAAAGTCAAATTAACACTTAATTTTTTTTTTTTTTTTTTTTTTACATAAAAACACCTTTTACAAAAATAATTAAAGCAGAGTAGAGTCTGAAAATGCTAGCATAAGTAAATGTTATTAAATAATACAGCACAAATTATGAGCCTTCCCTTTCTGTTTAAGTAAAATTCCTAAATGTACCTTGTATCTTGTAACTGTAAATGCAGAACTCTTATGGCTTCTTCAGTTGTCCCTCTGGGGAGCCCTTAAAGATTCAGTGCAGAATCTGGCAACAGTGTTTCGCTATCAGAAAGTGTGCCAAGTAGAGTCTTTTTTTCTTCAGGGTTGGGGGTTTGATTCCCACCTCTGCCCTGTGTGTGCAGAGTTTGCATGTTCTACCTGTGCTTTAGGGGTTTCCTCCAGGTACTCTGGTTTCCTCCCCCAGTCCAAAGACATGTGCTGTAGGCTGATTGGCCCAAATTGTCTGTAGTGTGTGAATGTGTGTGTGATTGTGCCCTGCGATGGGTTGGCACCCTGTCCAAGGTGTCCCCCGCCTTGTGCCCCGAGTCCCCTGGGATAGGCTCCAGGTTCCCCATGACCCTGAATAGGATAAGTGGTACAGAAAATGGATGGATGGATGTTCACACTGGGAAATTCAATGAAATGTGGAGTACTATTAATATCCAGACAACTGAATATAACTATCATAAAAAGAAATATGGAAACCTGAAGCTTTTACCACACTTATACCACAGCATAGTGACACTTAATGATCTTGCTCTTGTGGCGCTGTGGCTTAGATGGTTAAAGCGCCTGTCTAGTAAACAGGAGATCCTGGGTTCGAATCCCAGCAGTGCCTGATGCAAAACTTTATTGTTTCAAGCATTTAAATGTACAGTATGTCACTGATATTTTGTGCACATGACAAACAAACTTGTAATATCTGCAGAAAAGGTTTGTTGCTGTCATCGGTTATGTTACAGCAGTGATAAACGGTTGTTCTTTTTCCTTTTTCTTAAAGTTGATAAAACCATCGCCATGTTACCATTCTGATGACCGGAGGCTCCTTCCAAAAATGCTAAATAAACATCTCTGCACAGAAAACGTCACCATATCAATCATTACACGAAAACATATTTGAATGAGTGCATTAATATAAACTTGTGATTTGCCTTACAGCCAGAACCACTGTCAAAGCAGCTGTTACAGGAAATTAATCAATACCTTCTGAGCAAACAGAAATGAGAGTCGAACAGTGCTTTGTGTTATGATATGGTGTAATGTAATATAATGTATCATCATTATTATTATTATTATTATTATTATTAGAGATAAGTAGAGGAGATGAAGCTCTTGAAAAAGTCAACATCCACAACAGCTGTAGAAACAGTAATCTGACACTGGTGTGTGTGTGTGTGTGTGTGTGGGTAGTGTGGGATGTGGGATGAGTGTGTGTGTGTGTGTGTGTGTGTGGGGGGGGGGGGGGGGGGGGGTGGACTTGAGAGTCCTGTCATCACTAACACACCTTCAAATCAATATACACTCACAAATGTATAACTAACTTACACACACACACACACACACACACACGTACAGACAGAAGACAGCAAACACCACTTATAACATGAAATCTGATATCTGATGGAGGAGTACTGATGATGGACATCTCTTGACAGCCGAACTCAACTGTACTGTGGAACAATGAGAAGAAAGAAGAAGAGGACGACTTTGGCATCATTAATGATCAGTAATGATTACTGATGAATCTGTGTGTATTTGTAGAGGAGATCCCTGTGCTCACATGGGAATGTAGATCAGGTGTCATCCTGAGGGAACAGCACGGTTTGTGACAGGGGGATGGGGCAGTTAGAGGCAGGTTTGAAATGAGCATAATGGACTGAGTAGGCCTTTGGGATGATCATTCACCTGATTGGGTTACAGATAGGGATGGAATGGTGTCATAAATTCATGAAATATTATGGTATTTGCTTTTGATTTCATATTAGAGAAACATAGCGAAATTGCTAGAGTATTTTAAAACAGGATGTACGAACTAAGTGAACTTTGAACGTTGACCACAAATTTGTCAACCTTTGAAGCACGAGGCAATAGAAAACAAAAGTGTGGCCTGTGGTCTCATTGCTCTGAAGAAAAAAAAAACAATGAGAGGAACTGCAAAATATTGAGTTAACACAGGACTTTTATTTTGCTATCATATAAATTTTGCTCGTCACTTCTTGTTACAAAAAAAATTAGCAAGCTAAGAAAAACCCCAGTCGGACCACCTCAGTAGTTCATCAAATACTTATTAAGATATATAACCACTTTCTGTAATTTTCACCTCCTTTTTCACTTCCCTAGTAGCACTTTTAACAGGACACAGCACACTTGGAAATAATTTTCCATCATCATTTAAACATCTATGTATTATCTTTACAGGATTTCTTCCCAATTTTCAAAATTCCTGATTCCTGAAGAAGAAGAAGAAGAAGAAGAAGAAGAAGAAGATGAAGAAGAAGAAGAAGAAGAAAGAGGAGGAGGAGGAGGAGAAGAAGAACAAAGAGCCAGAGGATAAGAAGAAGGAGGAGGAGTAGAAGAAGGTGTAGGAGGAGAAGACGAATGAAGAGGACAAGGATAAGATGAAGGAGAAGAAAAAGAAGGAGAAGGAGTAGGATGAGCAGGAGGAGAATGTGAAGAAGAAGAAGAAGAAGAAGAAGAAGAAGAAGAAGAAGAAGGATGGACAGAAGAATGAAAACAGGAGAAGGAGAAGGAAAAGAAGGAGGAGAACAAAGAGGAGGGGGTGAAGGAGGAGGACAAAAAGAAGGCGGAGAAAGGGTAGTAGAAGAAGGATGGAGAAGGAACAGCAGGAGGCAAAGGAGGAGGAGGAGAATGAAGAGGACAAGGGTAAGATGAAGGAGAAGAAGGAGTAGGATGAAGAGGATGAAAATGACAAGGAAGAGAAGAATGAGAGGAAGAAGAGGAAGGAGGAGGAGAACGAAGAGAAGGAGAAGAAGAAGGATGGGGAAAAGAATGAAGAAAAGGAGAAGATGAAGAAGAAAAAGAAGGAGGTGGAGGAGGAAGAGAAGTAGGCAAAGAGCGGGAGGAAGAGGAGGAGGAGGAGAAGGAGGAGGAGAAGAGGGAGGACAAGCAGAAGAAGGAGTATAAGAAGGAGAATGAGGAGGAGAAGAAAAAGAAGGAAGAAAAGAAGCATTAAAAGAAGCGGAAGGATGGGAAGAAGGAGGAGAAGGAGGTGAAAGAGGGAGAGAAGAGAGAAGAACAAATAGAAGAGGGAGAAGAAGAAGAACAAGAAGAGAAAGAATAGTACTCATTTACGTTCCTACGTACTGTAAATAGCACATTTCATTAGTAATGAAACAAACTGTAATGAATAAAATATGAATCAATGAAAACTACTATTATTCATAAACAATTTATTTAAAGAAAATGACAACGCTGATAACCAGCTACAGGGCTTTACTGTAAGATCCTTTTTCTCTAGATGTAACTAGATGTAGATAAATATTTCTCCTGTAAGCAGATGGAATTTAGAGTGAGGTACTGTATAGTCCCAAATAGCCTTTTCATGTTGTTGTTTTGTTTTTTTAGTTCATTCAGGTGTTCTACTGTTTGCTTTTATTTCTGTGCATATTACAGCACCAGCAGTGTGTTTCTTGTGCAGTAGCCATGAGGCAGGAACATGATGTCAAAGAGGAATCACAACAAGGTGATGTCAAGGGTCACCGTCACAACATCTGCTCACCTGAGTTCTTTGCTGCAAATCTGTGTGTGTGTGTGTGTGTGTGTGTGTGTGTGTGTGTGTGTGTGTGTGTGTGTGTGTGTGTGTGTGTGTGTGTGTGTGTGGCGGCCAATGTGGGGGGCAACACCTGGTCTGTTGTTCTTTGAAGAAAATGTAAGTGGTGTGTGTGTGTGTGTGTGTGTGTGTGTGTGTGTGTGTGATTGTGTGTGTGTGTGTGTGTGTGTGTGTGTGTGTAGTCCCACAGCTTTACTCCAGATGGACCTGCTGCTCCCATGGATGACTCAGAGGCCCTTCTCAAACACCGCTCTGTCACACACAGGTGCTGCGGGGCACGTCTGTGTGTGCTTGTGTGTCTATAACCAGGGCTGACTTTGTTTTTATTATGGTTGACTCATAACTGCAGGTAAATGTGAAGCGGTGCGGTGGGTGATTTCTTTATGGAGCGAGACAGAGTGACAGAACAGACAAGACATAAACACGCCAGAGCAAAGAACAAGAGAGGGATGAAATATGATCATGCGAGAAGAAAGAGCGAGACGGATGGATAGACGTCTCGTTCATGGACAAAACATGGCGCGTTTTCCACAAGACATACATCTTGAGGTTAAACTCCTGGATTCTTGCTCACCATTTCATGGAATAATCAAGTTAAAATATCTTTTATAAACTATACACACTTCTATACTACATTACAATATAAAAAATGTGTAGCTTTAGTATAATGGGCGGTTGTAGCTAATAGCTTGTGGACTGTTTTGTTTTTTGTTTTTTTTGTTTTTTAATCCATTAACCAATCTGTTTATGATCAGATTATGTAGATCATGTAAGTCCCTGTGAAGGAGCTGTTACTATAGAAACAATTACAGCTGGAACTACTGTCAGAGCTGCTGTTAGAGAAAATGACTCAACACCTTACAGCCAATCAGAAGCGAGACTGATGACCTAAATATTCTGTCGTTCTGTGAATTCATTATCAGAATGACTCAGTGATTAAAGTTCTGTGCTACTGACTGGAAAGATCAGAACAAATCCCAGCACCATTGTTAGCAAGACTCTTTCCACAACACTGAATCGTATCAAACTGTGTTACTGAAGTGTTCATACAGTACATCATGTCACTGGTCACAGAAACACTGATACACACCACTAAACATGCATTAAGTGCATTTCATTCACTTCAGAAGCAGGAATTCCTCATCTCTCTCGTAAATTCGATATCAAGTTAGCTAAACATTCTATATTACATGAACATCAAGTACACCATTTTACCCACTATGCTCTCGTGCTCCTCTGTGTATGTTAAATGGGCTGAATCAGATCCTCGCAGTTCTATACACCATATGCGATAAAGGCTCCAGCTGTGTGTTTAATGAACCTGCGGCTGTACACACACTTCCCTGCGCCCTCTGGCTGAAACCGTGTCTACTGCTACATTGTACTGTAGGAATACCGTAAAAAAACTATTAGACTGCAGGACGTCCTGGTCAGAACCATTTCAGAGTTTATTCACTTGAGGGTTTTTGACATAGGTGTGGTGTCATTCATGTTTAGCATGGTGGATTATTCACCTTTAATGTGTGCAGTGGAAACAGATTAAAGATTAATACTAAAGGTATTAATGGGTCAAAGAAGAAATAAGTACTATTTAAAAATTAATAGTATTTATATTAATATTGTATGTAATATTCATTAACAACACAATGTTATCTATGTAAGTTTATTATTTCTATTATCAGCAATATATCAAAAAATCAGGGATGTAAAAAAAATAAAATAAAAACCAGCCCACTGAAATGTTTGTAAAAAAAAAAAAAAAAAAAAAAAAAAAAGATACCTACTTATGATATATAAATAAAACGTAACATCAAAATTAGACACCACCAATAAATAAATATTTAAAGAAATAAACAAAGAAATAACACTGCAAATGATATCAAGTCAAAGTATCTTGAATATGGGGAAATTGTGTCTAATATTTATTATGAGTTTATTATAAACAAAAATAAGATTATTCAGCCTGTTTTAGATGCTTTTACATTCCACTTCAAACTTTAAAGTTTCTTATTCTACAGTATTTTCAGATCATTTTGCTTCTTTCTAGAAATAAACACTTAAAATTATTTCTATTATTATGTTGAAAATTATCTGACAATATAACAAGAGTATTTCAAGCTAGAAATGAGTCAAAAATGTTAAGACATAGGTTTAATAATCATATATTTTGTTTATTGTAATATTATAATAGGAAATACTAGATATATTTGACTATATTTAAGATATTTTCACTTGCTAAGGTGTAAATTGTTTTTGCAGTGAAATAAATAGAAAAAGTTTTCATATTTTGTTTAAAAAAAAAAAAGAGAAAGAGAGAGAGAAAAAAAAGAAAGGAGACAAGTGCTCACTCTGGCTTTATGTTTATATTTAAAAATGCGTTATTTCACCCAAAATTATTTCTATGGTTTTTCATGTGGAAGCCATGATTGATCTGTTCATCTGGAGCCAAAATTGCAATAACAGCTTAACAACGACACGTGAAATGAGTCTGAAATGATAAAAACAAACAAGGACTACATCAGATGGTCTTTATTTGCAGTATTTTTTTTGTTGTTGTTGTAAGGTGAAAGAAGGAAACAGAACAATCCGTTCAAAAAAAACAAAAAACAAACAAACAAAAAAACAAGAGAGCAAACAGCTTACAGCAGGCACCATTATGACAACATTCCCCAAATGTTCGCACATATCGGCATTTAGGTTTGCCTGAAAGTCTCTATCTCTCTCTCTCACACACACACGCACACACACAGAAACTCTTAGTCTGGTTTCATATATTAGACCAAACTGAATTTAGGAGAAGCCAGGACAGGAAATATGACAAGCAGAAAACTCACATGATCCTATTTTCCTCCTGGACAAAAGTGCATTCTTTGTGCCCGCACTACCAATAGTAACCTCATTTATATTGTTACATTACCATGTATTGTTCGCCATCTAGCAGCTATTTTCACTTATACGGTGTTTGCTTTTGTCGATTTTAATGTGTCTATTTGTAAATGTGTTTACTATAGGCATACTAATTCAGAAACTACACTAATTCAGTTAGCTAGTTGATGTGGTAAATAGACACTACTAGATATTAGCCTGATGATAATGCTATACTCTGTTGTGCTCATACATGAATGCCAAAACATGGACAATTCATGGAAACCTGTGGAATTTGACCAGACTAGCACAACATGTAAATTTCATGTAGTATTGTTAAATACAAATCACCTGTTGAAACCCAGAAATATGTTTTCTAAAAGCCTAAGGCTTAGTGTTCACTGTGTATGCAGACATTTTGTCTGTGAATTCAAGTGTGTTTATGTCAACAAAACATCCACAAGGAACCATCTAATTGTTTATTTCTAAGTGAGTGATCATGTTTTTCTGATTATTGAGTACAATAATCATACAAATGCAGCAACGAATGATATTGTAAATCCTATAGCTGCACTAGCAGAAATTAGCATTATCATAACAGCAGTGTTAAGGCTGTAGCTACTTATTAAATGGATTAATAAAGGTATAAAGCATGTGATGACTTCTTACATGATGACTTGTTCAAGATGACGGGCTTACAATTATGTCATTCAGGTCTGGGAGATGGTTTGAAGGAAAAGAATCCACAGAAATACTAGCAGGACCAAAACTAAACTAGACTATACTTATAGTGCAAAATAACAGGGATGTTTCTTATAGGGTCATTACATCTCACGTGGTCCAATCATTGCAAAGTTGGTTGCTTGACCGTTTTTAATTTTTACTACAGCTCAGAAGTCACTTACTGCTTTTATCACAGGAGAACAGGCCATTGGGAAGTTCGGGAATTTTCCCGGTGGGCCGGTCTTGTGAGGGCCAGACTTTTATCCTAACCCCGGCATTATATAGCCTATATACAGATATTCAATAGGTCATCTTAGCTGTAGCGACACAGTTCCATCGTTTTACATATTAGCTTAACACAAACAATACAAATGAACAGATTGTGTGTTTTTTTTTATTATTAATGATTTGTTGATCGAGAAACATGTTGTGTCAGTGCGAATTTGGTGTATCAAATTCCGCTTGACAGCAAATTCCCGGGCTGCTTTTTGTTGCCAGTCTGCCCCTGCAGGAGAAACAACACCACAGCTCAGTTTATGACAATGTTCATTTGTAAAACACCCAACTGAACACTGTAATTCCATATTTGGATAAAATCTATTCACCAACTGACATCAATTGCAGTGATAGATAAGGCTGGTTCTTCAGATCTGACCCTCGAGGTCAACTGTCCAACCTCCAATCTCAAACTCACAATTCTTACAGCAGAATGCTTCTATAGAGGAATTATTTCTGTGAAAATTTCACTTTCGTATCTGGTCCCCCACCAGAGATATTCAACCCGAAAGTGAGGGGGAAAAAATTGCACTTTCACGCCCCCATAAAAAAAGAGAAGTCTCAAACCTGATGCATGCACACTATACCTACCTTGGTACCCCTTAAAAAAAATTAAGACTGAGATTCGAACCCTTCCCATTATAAATTGACCCTAAATGTGGAACTGTGAGCAACCTTGAGCACTACATTCGGACTTAAGTTCTAAGTCTAAGGAACATGAATGTGCAAAATGTTTATATATGTACATGTACCTTGTACTGTGCTATAGAGATCAGTTTTTGTTCCGAGGAGCTAGGCCCATACTGAGCCGAGACGTTGAGGTTTCCGTAAACAGCTGTATAACCAAAAGTACGCGCGTGCCAGGACACAAAGATGGCCATCATAGTTTAACCAAGTAAAATGAAAACAAACAAAAAAGAATCACTCAATAAAAATGTGAAAAATTAAAAACAGTCGAGCAACCTGCATTGGACCACTTGAGATGGAATGAAAGCTAAAGAGCAAAATTGCCATCAGGAAAATATTGTGATTGCACAACGTTATTTACGCAATTGTAGCTTGAATAGTGCCTGTTGTGCATAATTCCCTGAAGAGTGTGTGTTATGCTGCAGTACATCAAATAAAGCTGGAAACCATAGAGATTCAGAGAGAACAACCAATCCAGATACACACAAGATTCCATCCGTTTTTCATTTTCTGTCTCTGGTGTCCTCTTATGTTGTTGGCTAGTTGCTCTTGGTTGTGCTTTTGCTCTTCAGCTCGGCCAGCTTGCTGGTCACAAAGTTCCATTTAAAGGCAGGTGTATCATCATTGGCCCCGCCCAGAGAGGCATAGTTGGAGAAGCTGTTGCCCTGGCCACCTCCATCTTCTCCCGCTGTGTTCTCCACTCCTGCCTGATCCCCTTCTTCTTGACTCCTCTCATCAGATCCGCCCTCACCGGCCGCCTCCGCTGCTTCAGCCTGTTTCATAGCTGCTGCCTGGTTCCACTTGGTGGCGAAGGCATCCCAGAATCCTGTGTTGCGTTTGTTGGGTCGCGTCGGTTCTTCTGGCTTCACTGCCAGTGGGCTGAAGAAAGATGAAGTGTCAAGTCAAAAGAAACGTTACAGTAGGGCCCTACTGTAAAAAAAAAAAAAAAAAAAAGTGAGCTGAGGAAGTGAGATGGAGTCTTGGCAAGGGCATTTTTTTGGCTCCACTACAGACACTTCTGAATTTTTGCACTGTCCTGCACTTTTCAGCATAGTCACTACAAAAACTAAAGCTGCAACAGGTATATTTGAAATTCAGCACTAACTCAGAGGTTCACTCATCACTTATCACTAGTGAACACAACAGTTTCTCAATGACTTTTTCACTAATAAAAGTCAAAATGCCTAACAGAAGGCAGTAGGGATGATGGCTAGATCCAGAGAGTTAAGATTTTAATTAGCCTTATTTGAAATAATGAATTCTTGAATAACAAGTTTTAGACTGTTTGATAACTGACCAGATAAAAACAGGTCAGCATAGCTGACTCAGCACAGGTTAGTGATTCTCCTGTTCATTCTTTAGCTGAGTCTGGAAAAATAGTAAACTGTGCATTTTACAACAGCAGATGTTGAACTAGACACATCATGGAGGTTAACACTGGAAAGTCACTCACTGGTCCGGTACAGGCTGACTCTCAGTCTCAGACTCCAGGAGCTGGTGCTCATCATCTTTATTAAATAGAGCAGTCACACTCTTCCAGCCCTTCGTCCCTACGCCCTGTACCTGAGGGAAAACGTGCAAGGGTATTTCACTCAGAGTGACAAAAAAAAAAAACACATAGTGATATCACATAGTGAGTTAATACCTGTAGTGTACTATAGTGTGGCTACTTTCCTTCATATCGCACAAACGTTGAAAATATACGTTCTTCAAGTTCTTCAAGTTTGTAGCAAGTTGTTTATTAATGCTAAATAGTTGGTGATATTTACAATATTACCATGCAATAGATAAGGCTATTTTTTTCTTTATTTATGGCTATTGTTTGCATTATTCTGGCCCAGAAATAAGCTCCGCCCCCTAGGCTAAACAAAGATACTCCACTCTGGACCAATTCAACAAGCCAGTGTGATTCAAAAAGCGAGAAATGGTTCAGTTGGGTCAAAGGGGAAGGCTTGTTAATGTTTTCATTGCAATTGCAATTCACCCTATAGGCAGCAGAGGGTGCCAAAAAATAACAAACTGCTCCTTTAAAGATGGGAAATCAGACAAAAGGGCAGTTCTACATTTACTTAAGGCTACAAGTCTGTTCTAGAAATTTCCTAATTGAACCCTTAAAGAGTTATATGACATTTAATATTGTTCGCTTTGAAAATCAGAAGTTAAGCATGCACCACAATACATTGGAAACCGTGATTAGGATAGGATTGTGTGTTTATGATGCCATTCCAGCCCTAGCACCTTCATTTTCACTGCACAAGACTGATACTTAAGTGATTAGACTGTAAATCTGTTGAATATTGAATTGCTTGTAGGCTGTGAATGTGGCCTTACTCTTTTCGCCAGCTGAGACACAGCGCTGGGTCCTTCATCATGCTGGACTGGAGTCATTTCCTCTGCTGCCTCACACACCTACATGCAAGGGAAATCAAGGAGCTAAGGTAAGACACAATAGCACTGGCAGAGCTAGAAAGAGGGAAGGGAGTTTTCAGCAGGGTGCTGAGAATTTCAATGCAGCACACATGAGATTTCCAACAGCACTCAACTCTAGTTAAAGCTCTGCAAAGGAAACGCAACATTAAGCCACTCGTCACACCATATGGACTGGAAAGCAGTTTGTGCACACAATTTTTCACAACTGGTAGGCTATTTGTGTGAAAATTGCCACCGCAACTTACTGTTTACTGTGTTTAATAGCAAAGCTATCATATCGTAATGCATCCTCAGCAGTCAGGTTACATTACAAAAATGTTTGAAGATTGTTTTTCTATGCAACATTTACAAAATAGCTATTTAACAAGGACAGTTAGGTAAAACTACTTGCTACTCTCAGTATGCTGCTCATGTTCTCAGACGATACTTATAATATGCTCAGAAAATTGTATTATTACATAATGTATTGCAATATCAGAATCATATTGTCATAACTTCCAACTGCCTCAGTGATGCAAGTGTACATCTGGCAGACCTGTTATGTCTCAACTGGAGTGTTATGAATTCCACATGACTAATGAAGTTATCTTGATCTAGATTTTAATCAGTGTGCCCCAAAACACCACAAACTGTCCTAGTGGAGATCTGCATTTTAGTGCCAATATCTCCTGTTAGCGTTATTTGGATCGGATCTTTTGGATTTGGGTGTGAGCTAGAAATGAGTTCTAGTAGAATGAGGATTGGCTAGAATAGAAATATCTCCATCTAGTGGTTCCATATGATCCTGCAATACACAAATTAATCTAGAGCAGTGTTCCCCAAATTTTCAGATAAGGAAATAATCCCTAACCACAAAAAAAATGTCATGTCTGACATAGTCCATTATTTCCCTATTATCCATACAAGGTGGTAGATCAGATTTTTTTGGATGTTCCTGGTTTTAATAATGTATCCAAGTTGTAGTTATTTTCCCTCAGGTAAGGGAATTTGTTACTTCTGGAATTTACGTGGTGTTATTTTACAGTAGCTAGGTTAAGCGATAATCTGAAAGCCTATTGAGTGATGACACAAAGAACTGTAGGCCTATTATAAACAGTGTTGTTGAATTCTCAAATCTGATTGGTCAGAAGGTGTTGATGAATTTTCTGTAACAGCAGCTTGGAAAGAAGTTCCAGTGTGAGCGCTTTGTAATAGTCAGAGGAAAAGCAGTAACGTTAAGTTTTCTGAAAGTCTTCAGTACAGAAGAGTTTGTACTTTGTGGTTTCCTGATAATGTGACAAAATGGAATTTCTTTATTCTCATTAACTTCCAAAGAGAGAAATAAAAGAGAAGATGGTGAGGGAACAATGCTTTATAGCTGCTATAATGTAAGTGGTAACAGGAGCTAATTTGTTTCATAGACGTTCCACAACCTTAAATGTAACTATAAATTGATTTTTTATTTTTTTGAAAGGAAGACATGTTTTTAATTAATTAAAAATTGTAATGTTGGCAGATTGCTATGGTATAAGAAGAATAAAACACTTCAGTACATGCTGTTATAGGAAATTAATCAACTCTCAGGTGGTAATAGTAACTCCGCTTCATGCCAGACTGCATCATATCACCCTGGTCTTGATTATTTTTCTATAAAAGCACACCCCAAGGGTTTTATTCCTTGCTTATCCAGTTTGCCACATAAGAAGCAGAATTTAGCAACATAATGTAAACCTATTCAATTGTAATATTAGATAAATGATGTCTTTTTTTCTTTTGAGTTTTTTGAGTTTTTGTCCACAGTACACCTCAACTGATTTGATCTTGTGGAACAACACCGGCTGAAAAACACTGAACTAGAGACAAAATAAAATACTTCACCAGACAAAACAATGGGCAAAAAGGAGGGATTCACAGTTTGTGGGGATGATCACTGCAGTCTACACCATAACAAATAAAAACCACTGTATATAAGACACATAATAATATGCAATTACACTATAGAAATATAGTCATAGCTATACCTAAGGAGACATTAATGAGAGGACCATCATGTTTAACAGTTTCTACAAACTTTGTAATAACTGACCATTTGATATCACATAGATTTCACTAGGAAATCAGGAATTTGGCCTATCCTCCTTCAGCACCCAATGAAAACTCTGAGAGCACAGTAATAATGCATTATATTTGGGCAATTATTAAGAACTGATGGATCTGCAAAGAATATTTTCTCATAACGATCCTTTCAAATGTTATCACAAAGTTTGTAATTGTTTTCAGTATTCTACATATTGAAAAAGCCAAAAAAAAAATACATGCACATCCATCCATTTAAGATCACAAGTTCTGCATTTAGTGTAAGTCAACTGAAAGAAATTTTTGTTTGACATAGACCCAGATTGTTAATATGGCTGCTTCTAAATCACCTTAAATGATGGGTTTTAATATTAGTAAAACAAAACATCTTAAAGCATGTTTATTTTCATGTTTAAAAACCTGAAAATGTATCACTGTACCTTATTTGTTGTTGCTGCTGCTTTATTTTAATTATTACACCATGCTAATGCATATACTCTATTTTCTAACCCAGCATGAAAACGATGCCAGGTGCTCTCTATATCTGTCAGCTCTCTCAAGTTCAGAGGTCTGGTGTTGGAACGCCTCATCAAGCCTCATCCCTGCTAAATCAGTAAACTGGCATCTGAAGCCAGGCTCCTGTTAAAGATCGAATTACTGCAGGCCTTAAAGAACTGGGACAAATCCCGCCGTCTGCTCCATTTCACCTGCAGCCATCTGACCCACCTGCTGCATTCCTTCTCTCAATCTTTTTCCAAAGTAGACAGATTTGGATATTGAATTAAGGAGTATGAGGGTCTGCTTGCACTTTATTAAGATTCAGATATTCAGTTCTGTGTAAATTCACTGATGTCCACTTCCCAGAGGACTTGTTCCACTTCATTTGTCTCCATCTGACCATGCTTAAGAGAATGACTGTGCATAATAAAGCCCTTTTCTCTGAGGTACAGCTCTAGCATAAGGCAATGTTTATTTGCTCCTGTTTGGACAGGAGAGTGTTGCATTCATGCTGGATCACCTTATCAACAGCCCATGTTGTATAATATGTCCTGTTCTTTATAGCATATATATTTGGCATTGTTTGGGTGTAGTAACTGCTACTAGCTTAACTACATTTATAGTAGCTTGGCAGAGTGGCTATTTTCAAAATAATGTAGTTTTTCCACTAATTAGCTACTTTCCCCCACTAAGTAGCAGTGTAGCTCAACAAAACTACCTAGCTAGATATTTCCATAAACAAACTAAACCCAGAGTAGAGGTCTAGTGGTGTGAGCCCTCACTCTGATGCTTTTCTTGATGATTTTTGGTTTACTGTAAAACGTTTATATCAATATATTGTTTAATTTAGAGTTGTCTTAACTATCAGCTCTAATATTACCTCTTCAGCAGGCTCTTCCTCAGTGTCAGGGTTGAGGGTCTTCATCACCTTGCTCTTGTATGCTTTCCACAGTGGATTCATGCTGATTTCTTCCAAAAACCCCTGGCAAAATGAAAACTGAGAACGAGAAGTCCCTCAAATGTCCAGTCAAACCACCATCGTATGAATTCCGGACTTTCTATTGAATTTAGACGCTCTCAACGTTGTTTGTGGTCCAACTGAAAAAAAAAACAACTTTCAAACAATACAGATGGACAGAGATGGTTGTAGTGGTGGTAGTGCGAGTCCAAAATCCAGGTCAGATATCCTTCATGATTTTGTATTCTTTCAGGTTTGCTTGCAGAAGCCCCGGTTACTGATTGAAGCGGAGAATAAGAGAAACAGTTACAGTGCTGATCACTCCCTCACATACACACACTGCCACAGTTCAGGAGTCCAGCATCGGTTACCTGGAAACAGGTGTGGGTTACCTTATGAATATTTAAGCTGCTCCTTTTGAGAGAGGAACTGCCATTGTTGGCTGGATGTGGATTGTGCAACTCAAACCCCTCGCTCTCTAGGTTTCAGGAAGATTATACATACATACTGTACAACTAGAATGAACATTTGTAGATTCAGATCTGACCTTTCGTGTTAACAAAATGTTTCATGTGATTAGAAAAATAGTTTATTGTCAGTGAGTTGCAAATATTTGTAATATTTGGCACCCTTGGTAAATATGAGCAAAGAAGGCTGTGAAAATTTGTCTTTATTGTTTAACCTTTTGATCAAACAATTCACAAAAATACTCTGCTCTCAGGGATATCAAACAATTGCAAACAAAACACAGGTTTATCAAAAACAAATCTTAAATATAGGTGTGCAACAATTATTGGCACCCTTTTAGTCAATACTTTGTGCTACCTCCCTTTGCCAAGATAACAGCTCTGAGTCTTCTCCTATAATGCCTGATGAGGTTGGAGAATACATGGCAAGGGATCTGAGACCATTCCTCCATACAGAATCTCTCCAGATCCTTCAAATTTCGAGGTCCACGCTGGTGGACTCTCCTCTTCAGTTCAGCCCACAGGTTTTCTGTGGGGTTCAAGTCAGGGGACTGGGATGGCCATGGCAGGACCTTGATTTTGTGGTCAGTAAACCATTTTTGTATTGATTTTGATGTATGCTTTGGATCATTGTCCTGCTGGAAGATCCAACCACGGCCCATTTTAAGCTTTCTGGCAGAGGCAGTCAGGTTTTCATTTAATATCTGTTGATATTTGATAGAGTCCATGATGCCATGTATCCTAACAAAATGTCCAGGTCCTCTGACAGAAAAGCAGCCCCAAAACATTAAAGAGTCTCCACCATATTTAACCATGGGCATGAGGTTTTCCATATTGCTACCTCTCTGTGTGTGCCAAAACCACCTCTGGTGTTTATTGCCAAAAAGCTCTATTTTGGTTTTATTTGACCATAGAACCCGATCCCATTTGAAGTTCCAGTAGTGTCTGGCAAACTGAAGATGTTTGAGTTTGTTTTTGGATGAGAGTAGAGGCTTCAAATATATAGACTTCAAATATATTTTTCTCATATGAATTCATAGGGGAGCCAATAATTGTTGCACACCTATATTTAACAAAGATTTTTTTTTTGGATAAACCTGTGTTGTGTTTGCAATTGTTTAATATCCATGAGAGCAGAGTATTTTTGTGAATTCTTTTAACAAAAGATCAAAAGGTTAAACAATAAAGACAATTTTTCACAGCCTTCTTTGCTCATATTTACCAAGGGTGCCTATATTAGTAGAGAGCACTGTAATACAGAATTACATACAATAAAGTATTAGCATTAAAAAGAATGACAATAAAACATACAAACATAAAAGTAAGACAAATCAAATAAACAGTGAATTGTGTTCAGAAAAACATTTAATTAGAGAGAGAAAGCATAAGTATAAACAGTCCTCAATGGTTAAATTGAACAATAATAGCAGAAAAAAGCATTACCCCAACAATATGATTACAGAAACCCAACACTAGGGTGATGCTGTGCATAAGTAGAATGCTGTGCATGTTACAACATGGAACTGAAATGGACTTAACTGCGATTATATGCCTTGAATTGACACAAAATATCCTATATATGTCATAACCGTGACTCTGCCCAGAGGAGGCCGTCCACCAAACGTCAGTGAGGAGGGCATTAGTCAACCAAGAGGCCTAGTGACCTATAAATTTGACGAGTGACCTAAACAGTTGGTGCTCCAGAATATTTTCAGGAGGTAGAGGAGCTATATAAAGAAACAGAAATGATGAGACTATTGCGAAAAGACCTTTCAACACAAGGAAAAGTGGTTAAGACTCCCACAATGTTTTTGACATACCAGTTGTGTAAAAATTGTGGAAATGGTCTGTTTTGTCATTAATGTTGCATGGCAAGCTTGAGTAAAAAACATGGGTAAGATGGTTTGTTATAATGTGAAGATTGCATTTGACCAGTCATGAAGGTTCATTATGACTAATTCCACCCTAGTAATTCATGGTCTACAGAACAGTGTCTACAAGGGTTTCAGGATCTGTGGCTGAGGAGTTAAGATCCTTCTAAATTCTAGAAATGCAGCTGAGGTACCTGGAGCCCATGCTTCAGTTATGCTTCAGTGCTGGTTGGCCAAACTGCTGCAAATGTAGTATTTTCCCTTCTTAATCACACCAGGAAGTCCACTTAAGCTTACTCATATTGTAAAAGGGACCAAGTATTTAATTCACCTGTACAAACCCTCAGTATTGCATCTAATTAATGCGGTCCTAGTAAAAGAGTTCACAACAGTAGCGATAATCAGTTGCTCTTGTATTCCGCATCAATAATATTGTCACCACAAACTCTTCCACATATATTCAGTACCCCTGCATAAGCAAAATGTTTGCATGTGATGACATGAGATAACACCTATCTTATTCGTAAGACATTATATTCTTTTAAGGTACCTTATTTGATCAACTTCCAAGGCCTGGAATTGGAACAGGTATCCTTCTTGGTGATGGTTTCCCATAATTCTGTTCACCAAATAAGAGATCCATGAAAGCTGGTTTAAAATAAAACCTCTGAACAAAGTTCTCATCTTAAAAATTTAATTATGGCATATCTCAACGGTATTCATTTTAGAGCAATAGTGTAGTAATTGTAAATATGCTGATGAACTTCACAACAGCTTGGGTGATCTAAACATGTTAGCCATCCATCAAGGTCACCATTATAGGTCCTGTATTCGGTCAATCAAAACCTGCCCCCGATTAGGCGGCGATGCTTGTGAAATATCACCCATCTGTTCGTCTTCCTGCCTTCTGAGCCACTTGATCTGGAATGAAAGATCACTGAAGATGGGAACAGGCTTCATAAAAAATGCAGAACCCTGAAGGCTTCATTTACCTCTGCTAGTTATTCTCTTGATCAGGTTCTATATACATATAAACACTGTGTTGTACAGTACTGTATATGTATCAACAGATTATAACCTGCTACAGCAAGTATAGTATTGATGAACATTTGGCTGATTTGGTTTAATTTCTTAAAAACACTACCTAAAAGAGACCTTTTTAACCTCACAGGTTTGTGAACATGGTGTACAGATGTTAGTGTCACCAAATTTGGAAGGATGGAGTGTGTGCCTGTGTGCAGTCATGCATCTCTCTCTCTCCAGTAATGTGCGTGATGTGGAGTGTTAAGTTTCACTGTGCTGGCTGCATTATTCAGAGGACCTATTCAATTCTGGAAATGTGACCACATTACTGTTACATGTGAGATACACCAATCAAAATGGACAATCCTAGACTTTGTACATAGCATTAAATGAAGCCAGTCCTCCTGGATATAGTTATATACATCAGCCCCGTCTTACTGGCAGAGGAGGAGGTGTTGCACTCATTTATAATGAAAATCTAGGCGTCACACAAAAATCTAGCCATAAGTTCAACTCCTTTGAAGTTCTTCATACTAGTATAACATATGTAACCACTAACAATAAGTCTATCGAGTCGATTCCACTTATTATTATTTACAGACCCCCAGGGCCATACTCTGAATTTCTTGGTGAATTCGCAGTTTTTATCTCGAACCTGGTTGTTTCTTTAGACAAAGCATTAATTGTCGGTGACTTTAATATTCACATTGATAACCCGGAAGATCCTCTGAGAACAGCGGTTGTGTCTATTTTAGATTCAGTAGGGGTCAATCAGAATGTAATAGGGCCCATTCATAATGGTGGTCACACTCTTGTCATTATACTAACATACGGATTAAATATAGAAAATATAGTCACATTTCCGCAGTCTGAAGCTATCTCAGATCATCTCATCTCGTGTAAATTGCGCATTGATCATAATATATGCACTTTACCACGCTACTGTGTCAAACGTACATTCACGTCAGCTACTGCACAGAGTTTTATCGATAACCTCCCAGAGATATCAACTATGATTCAATCACCGTCTGATCCAATAGAACTTGATCAGGCGACTGAATGCTTAGAGTCAATGTTCCGTTACACATTAGATAAGGTAGCTCCACTTAAAAGAAAAATAATTAGAGAGAAAAAGCTAGCACCCTGGTATAATGATCACACACGCACCTTAAAACAGATTACTCGACAATTAGAACATAAATGGCGTCAAACCAAATTGGTAATATTTCAAACAGCATGGAAGGAGAGCCTCCTGAACTATAGGAAATCTCTTAGTGCTGCTAGATCAGTCTATCTCTCTACTTTAATTGAAGATAACAAAAATAATCCTAGATTCTTATTTAATACTATAGCAAAATTAACTAGGAATAAAACCGCCACAGAAACAGGCACACAATCATTATATAGCAGCGATGATTTCATAATTTTTTTTTATTGGCAAAATTGAAAATATTAGACAAGAAATTCAGACTATTAATTTAAAACCAGACAGTCTTACTAACCCTGTAGATAATAATATAGCAATATCAGATTAACGATTAGAGTGCTTTACTCCCCTTAGAGAGACCGAACTAATTTCATTAATTTCTTCTTCAAAATCATCAACTTGTATACTAGATCTCCTACCTACATGTTTCTTCAAACAGATTACTCCAGAAATAATCAAACCCCTTCTAAAAAATAATCAGTTATTCCCTTAGCACTGGCTATGTACCTAAATCATTTAAATTAGCAGTTATCAAACCCCTGATTAAAAAACCTGACCTCGACCCCTGTCAATTGTCCAGCTATAGGCCAATATCAAATCTCCCCTTTATCTCCAAGATCTTAGAAAAGGTTGTAGCAAAGCAGCTATGCTCGTACCTAAATAGGAATAACATTCATGAAATATATCAGTCAGGATTTAGGCCTCATCATAGCACAGAGACAGCACTGGTTAAAGTGGTAAATGACTTACTGATGGCCTCTGATCAGGGTTGTGTCTCCATGGTTTTGTTGCTTGACCTTAGTGCAGCTTTTGATACAATTGATCATACTATTCTCCTTGCTAGACTAGAAAACGTTGTTGGCATTAAGGGAACGGCCCTCTCCTGGCTCAGGTCTTATTTGACTGATCGTTATCAGTTCGTAGATGTAAATGGTGAATTCTCTATGCATACTGAGGTAAAGTTTGGTGTTCCGCAAGGTTCTGTTTTAGGCCCACTGCTCTTTTCTTTATATATGCTACCTCTGGGTCAAATTATTCGTAAACATGGAATTAGCTTCCACTGTTATGCTGATGACACACAGTTGTATGTTTCATCAAAGCCAGATGACAGACACCAGTTTAATAAAGTCGAGGAATGTGTAAAGAACATTAGACAGTGGATGCTCATTAACTTCCTTTTACTAAATTCTGACAAGACAGAAGTACTTATACTAGGACCTCATGCAGTTAGAAGTAAGTTTTCTGATTATATAGTAACTCTGGATGGTCTTTCTGTTTCATCATGTGCAGCAGCAAAAGACCTTGGTGTGATCATTGACTCCAGTCTTTCCTTTGACGCCCATGTAGGAAATATTACTAGGATAGCCTTCTTTCACCTCAGAAATATTGCTAAGATAAGAAATATATTGTCACTACATGATGCAGAAAAATTAGTCCGTGCTTTTGTCACCTCTAGGTTGGATTATTGTAATGCCTTACTGTCTGGATGTTCCAGTAGGAGCATAAACAAACTCCAGTTAGTCCAGAATGCAGCTGCAAGAGTCCTTACTAGAACTAGAAGATATGACCACATCACCCCTATCTTATCCACACTGCATTGGCTCCCAGTGAAATTCCGCATTGATTATAAAATACTACTATTGACTTATAAAGCGCTAAATGGCTTCGCGCCACAGTACCTAAGTGAACTTTTGGTCTTTAATGATCCGCCACGCCTACTTCGATCAAAAGGCGCAGGCTATTTGTCAGTACCTCGAATAGTGAAGGCTACAGCAGGGGGAAGAGCTTTCTCTTACAAAGCCCCACAGTTATGGAACAGCCTTCCAATTAGTGTTCGGGACTCAGACACAGTCTCAGTGTTTAAGTCCAGGCTGAAAACATATTTGTTTAATCAAGCTTTTCGTGAATAGTTTTTTTTTCCTTAGGTAAAGGAACAGATCTAGAGGTCTCACGGGCAAAGTGTGTTGTGGTGAACTGGGATGTCTGGATGCTGTCACCCCCCCACCTTCAGGCGTCCACCAAGGTTTGTTGGTGGTGGGGTGGCTGGCCGCCTTGTCCCAGGGAGCCCTCATGTCTGTGTTACCCTCTGGCTCTCCCTTTTAGTTATCCTGTCATAAGCTAGTCTTGCCGGAGTACCTGCTTTCACTTACGCAAAGTACATTGTCCTTAACCATTATGGGAAAATAAGCATACCTAATGATCTATCTCTCTCTCTCTCTCTCTCTCTCTCTCTCTCTCTCTCTCTCTCCCTCCCCTTCTGTCGAGCTTCACATGATACTCCTGAGATGCCAGTGATCCCAACCCCTTCTGCTCTCTGGACCTGCCCGATCCATCCTGATGCCCTACTTCTGGTTGGAGACCTCATCAATTGAAGTCACATGATGCTGCTGAGGATGGCCCCACACGGTGCAGCCTAAAGATCATTGAGATTACAGTGGTGAAGTTCAACAGAACAGACTTCATATAAAAACTGTAATGAATTTTTCATGGTCTCACAACTGCTATCTGACTGTGTTCTACTGGTACATTTATAGAAGGGATTTATTTATTTATAATTGCACTATCCGGTGTTACCCAAATGAGGATGGGTTCCCTTTTGAGTCTGGTTCCTCTCAAGGTTTCTTCCTTATATCATCTCAGGGAGTTTTTCCTTGCCACCGTCGCCGCTGGCTTGCTCATTGGGGATAAATTCATAAATTTAAAATCTGTCCTGAATTTATATACTTCTGTAAAGCTGCTTTGGGACAATGTCCATTGTTAAAAGCGCTATACAAATAAACTGAAACTGAACTTTGTAGTAATTGCAGAAAACCATACTGAGAATTTCCACCACTCAGAAGCCATAATATTTCTATACTATGCAACAAATATGTCTCATTTATGTCTTGGCATGAAATCTGCAAAACAGAAAACCCACCACAATGTACACCTGATTCATGATGTAGTGCATTGTTTTGGAACTCGGCCATTTTGTAGTGATGTCCACATGCATAATGGAGAATTTCCAAAACATTCTGCGCTACAGTTTTGTAATTTATTTGGGTATAGAATGCAGAATATCTAAACACAAAACAATGCTCTGTTGAATGCTCAAATTTGATTGGTCTGAAGGTGTTAATTTTGTATAACAGCAGCTCATACAGTAGTTCTGGCACGTTATATTAACATAACATTCTAATATGTTAACGTTTCTTTAGTGACAGCTTGCACAGGGACTTGTATGATGGATGCTCCACACAGTCAAAGCCTAATATGAACTGATTAAAAATGTTGTTATTTAACAAAGAAATGATTAGATAACATCTAATCATTGATCTGGTTACATTTTAAGGAGGTGTTTATGTAACATTTATGGACGGAGTCTACAGTGTCAGCGTGTTGTAACAGTCAGTACGTTTTCCGCCATAGGGAAGTCTTTAGGACAGAAGACTTTTGCACTTGTCTTGTGAGGGAACATGAAAACAAGTATGAAAACAAAATAACAAATTATAAGCACAATGGCAAATCTAAAAACAAAATAACATGTCAGAAAACACAACGACAAATCCAAAAACAAATTAACAAGTCAGAAAACACAACGACAAATCCGAAAACAAATTAACAAGTCAGAAAACACAACGACAAATCCGAAAACAAATTAACAAGTCAGAAAACACAATGACAAATCCGAAAACAAATTAACAAGTCAGAAAACACAATGACAAATCCAAAAACAAATCCGAAAACAAATTAACAAGTCAGAAAACACAATGACAAATCCGAAAACAAATTAACAAGTCAGAAAACACAATGACAAATCCAAAAACAAATCCGAAAACAAATTAACAAGTCAGAAAACACAATGACAAATCCGAAAACAAATCCGAAAACAAATTAACAAGTCAGAAAACACAATGACAAATCCGAAAACAAATCCGAAAACAAATTAACAAGTCAGAAAACACAATGACAAATCCGAAAACAAAATAACAAGTCAGAAAACACAATGACAATTCGGACAAAACGGAAAAGGTAGGTAATTTTGCGAATGGATTACTTACCGCTGATTGGACGACACATCTGTCAATCACGATATACAGGAAGTACAGCAGGTTGAGGTGCTGCGCCATTACTACTGATGGGAATTTTGGCTCTTTTTAGTGAACAACTAGACTTTGAAACTAGACTAGAATAGAAACAACTTTGTTTCTTGTACATAAAGTGGACTTCTGTGTTTACTTTAAACCATTTTTGTCCATAGCGAAACTTTAAATCTTAGAAAATAAAAGTTTACAGTGGCAGGAGAGGAGAAAATGGAATTTATTAGGCGCTACTTTGAGGAAGGACATTCATATGCCGTGATTTTGGATATGCTGTTAACATACCATGACATAAAGATTAGCTTGCGCTCTCTAGAAACACAACTAAAGGACGCAGGTCCGTGCACACACGAACTGACTCTTCAGTACTGGCTAGTGATGGGTCGTTCGCAAACGATTCAGCTCTATTAGTCGGCTCCTTTAAGTGAACGATGGGAGCCGCCTCCCGTCTGAGAGACGATTTCATTTTTTCGTAAATTAATACAAGAGAGAATAATATGATGATCTTTTCGCCACACCGCTCGGCCACGCGCACTCCGTGCACTGATTGAATGCTGTGTTGACGTATGTATACATATATGTGCGCGCGACTAATCACGTGTGATAATCTCCATTTTAATACATTTAATACATGCATTTTAATAACAGACAACATAGAGGCAGAATGTAGAATTTGTAAGGTAAAAACATCATATGGAGCAGGTCTTTGTGTTTTGGATAGTTCAATATAAATAAAACGTTCAATACACATGTTTAATAGTGTTTGATGTTTTTACATTATTTAAGGATTTTATGCCAAACGTTATGTAAAATTATAAGGTTTAGTATAATTACATTGAATAATTTAAGTGATATATGTGCACACACTACTAATCATAGATCAAAATATTGCTAAATCTGGCTTAATTATAAAAGCCAGAAGTGGTACTAAATGAAGAGCCGTTTGGGAGCCGAAAGAGCCGACTCTTATTGCTGATCTGGATCACTAAAAAGAGCCAGAATTCCCATCAGTAGTAATGGCGCAGCACCTCAACCTGCTGTACTTCCTGTATATCTTGATTGACAGATGTGTCGTCCAATCAGCGGTAAGAAATCCATTCGCAAAATGTACCTACCTTTTCCGTTTTGTCAGAGTTGTCATTGTGGTTTTTGACTTGTTAATTTGTTTTTAGATTTGTCATTGTGTTTATAATTTGTTGTTTTGTTTTTGGATTTGTTATTTTGTTTTCATATTTGTGATTTGTTTTGCACTTCTCGGCCACCGTATAAAACACTTCAGGGCGTGCTGTTATGTAAAAATAAATAAATACATAAATCAATAAATAATAATAATAATAATAATAATAATAATAATAAAAATAATAATAATAATAACTTCAGGGTGGCTGCAGAAGTGAAGTTACTGTTACTACCTCAAAGATGTTTATTTTCCTAGGACACATATACCATATTACTTAATTCACTACTATAATCCACTAGAAGAAAGACATAATTCATGTGGGAACTACAGTGCCCTACACTAATATTGGCACCCTTGGGAAATATGAGCAAAGAAGCCTGTGAAAAATTGTCTTTATTGTCTAACCTTTTGATATTTTGTTTTTTTTTTTTAAATCACAAAAATACTCTGCTCTCATGGATATCAAACAATTGCAAACACAACACAGGTTTACCAAAAAGAAAATCTTTGTTAAATATACGTGTGCAACAATTATTGGCACCCCTATGAATTCATATTAGAAAAATATATTTTAAGTATATTCCCATTGATATTTTACATTTTTAGTATACCTGGGTGTCTCCAAACTAGAGCTTTTTGGCAATAAACACCAGAGGTGGTGTTGGCGCACACAGAGAGGTACCAGCAGGACAATGATCCAAAACATACATCATAATCAACACAGAAATGGTTTACTGACCACAAAATCAAGGTCCTGCCATGGCCATCCCAGTCCCCTGACTTGAAACCCATAGAAAACCTGTGGGGTGAACTGAAGAGGAGAGTCCACCAGCTGTTGTAAAGAAGAGTGGGTCAAAATTTCTCCAAAACCATCTGAGAGACCGATAAACTCCTACAGAAAAAGTTTACTTCAAGTTATTGTTGCTAAAAGTGGCTCTACATTTTACTGAATTATAGGGTATACTTATTTTTTCCCACCTGGTTTCTGAATGTTGGTTTACTTTTGGGGGAAAAATGACTATATATTGAAATCTGTTGTGTTTTTGTTGTCACCAGAGGTTATTTGTTTGTTTATAGAAGTTGGTGAGGACCACACAATTGTTATTTAGACCCTTATAAATGAAAAACTTCTTACAGAAGTTATACAGTATATATATATACAGTATATATATACAGTATATATATATATATATATATATATATATATATATATATATATATATATATATATATATATATATATATATATATATACACACCAAGCCCAGTACTGTGTCTCCTGTTACTTCTGAGTGTAAATGAGCCCAGATTAATTCAGGATTGAATAATCCCAATTTTTCATATTTCAATGACCCAAATAATCCAGGTTTAATTGTATGTCTACTAAATGTATGTAATATACTATCATTATATTAATTTTTTTTTTTTTTTTATAGCAAATGGATTTTTCTGGTAACACAGTAAGCACAGACCAATAGGAAATGTCTTTGTACATCCCTTATTTGCCAGACTCTCCATTAAAATGTTAAATTTTTCCGGCCTGACATAAAATTTTACCATAAAACTTTCTGGTGCCCTGATCTGGCCCCTAAGTGGCCATCCTTTTTTTGGTACATTTTAAGTTTTGTACACAACCACTCATCTTTTCTTGCTTCTGAAGAGATGTCATGGAAACTATGCATAAAATCCAACTGAAGATGTATTTCTACGTTTTAAATGTCTTTTAAAAGCTCACTGGGAACTTACTATTTAGCCCGCATTGCTATTTAGCCCTTGTAACTCTTGGAAATGACACTTTTAAAAAATCATTTGTCAGCAAATTAATAATTTAGTTCTGTGTCGTCCCATGTAGTTAGTGTGTTGTTTTATGTAGTACCATGGTCCTGGAGGAACGTTGTTATATGGTTGAAATGACAATAAAACCACTTTGAATTTGAATCTAAGCAAACATGCTTTTAACCATGAAAAAGTGTATCAACCAATCTCAGGCAACTATATCTCATTTTTACAAGGTTTCTTTGCAAATACACTACATGCGGTTAACTAGCATCCATACTAATGGCATAAGGACATTGAGGACAATAGAAGTTTTTGTTTTTTTAATTAATAATCTTCTTTCAGTCTATCATTAACAGGATTAGTGAGTTTACTACAGGGTTACAGGGTTTTACTTTCAAAGTGACCTTTTTCTTCTTCCCATGATCTTCGGGAAATTCAGATGAAGAGTTGTTATAGTAGGCTGAGACAAGGGGAAAATGCTATTTATAGAGTTTTTTAATGTTTCTAGTTACTTATCTGAACCATGCACATAGATTGTCACACACATTATAGTGCACACACAAATGTAATATTAGTGGGACACAAATGGCACCCAAATAATCTAAGAAGTAGAAAAAATGTTAAGTTTATGATTTTATTACACAAACCAAGCAAGTTAACAGATACACTCATTGTAATGTACTGTACATTTATTTTTCTGCCATGTATTCTTTCTGATTTTGCTGCCAAATTGTATTTGATTTGTAGAAGAGCACATGCATATGTGCATATTTAGTTTGCTCGCCTTTTTCTTCTAATTATTTATTTTTTATTGAAAAATTTCCTCCGCTTTGTCATGTATTTTTCCCTTCCTTCGAGTTTTTATAGGTAAGTGGGGATGTCACCTCTAGATGGCAGTAGAAACCAGCTCCATGAATAATCATACATGAAATATGGAACAAAATGTACAGAACATGGTGTTCCTGTTCTGTGTTCCTCCGCCTCAACCCAGCCATAACCCCCCCCAAACCCCCCTCCCACTGGAGAAAGCTCACGTGTAGGCCATGTGCACATACATCTGTACATATGTGTGGGTGTGTCAGCATCCTTCATTGTGTTTGTCTCTACTTGGCATTGACGAGATGGTACGGTTGTGCAGCACAGAACGTCCAGACACCAGATGCACACACAGACCAATGTAAATAAACTCATTGTTGCTCATTCGAAAGAAAATCATTTGCAACATATTAGCAATGTCATGATAAATTAATGAGAATAATCAAGTGACATTAAAGACCAATATTAGAACTACCATTAAAATCCGAATTTATTAAAGTAGTCCATTTATTATCAGCCCGGGTCTATGGACTTTCTTTAACAAGAAAAACTAAACAGATATGATATCCGTGTTCATCTTCAGTGTTCATTCATCTTCGGTAAACTCTTTATGCTGGTAAGGATTGTGGTGGGTTATGGAGCCTATCCTGGGAACACTGGGCTCAATGCAGGAATACATCCTGGATGGGACACCAGTCCATCGCGTTGCACCATGCACACACATTCTCACTTAAGGGCATCTACATCACCAATTCACTTCAATCTTCTGGCATGTTTACAGATATCCTTATGTACATACTAATCCAGAAACCATTTAATAATGTGTTGCTTCAAAACCACACAGTCAACATAATCTCTTTTATTTCAGTCTATAGGATAACCTCTTTTACTGGGTTTTGGACATTTGTTTTTATGACCAGTAGCAGTTTGTTTTAGGTACTCATGCCAACAGTGGAGCAAATTCAATTCAAACCCAGCAGAGCAGTTGAGGGTTAAGGATCATTCTTGAGGTATTGGCAGCTTTGACATTCAAATTTTAATACCTGAAACTGATTCTTGTGAACTCTGGTCTGGCTGTTGAGTTTGTGGAAACTTGACGAAACTTTCAAAATGGGTCCCTCCAGCCAATTAGATCCCAACACCACAGTGTCTATAGAATAAATACTGGCATACTGTATATGTCAGGTTCTTTATCTTAACATTATATTTGTTTAAATATACATAGCGTAAGCAACTGTGAAAGCAAACCTGACTTAGCTAACATTAGCTCCCTTGCAACACAGTTTGGCTAAAGACTCCAAATGAGTTATGAGTTACTCCTATTTGTTTGGTTATATCCCCTTCCCTCTCTCTCCATCTATCTTCCACCAGTCTTTCCTTATGTAACCTCAGTCCTGTCTGACTGACACTAATGTCTGTTGCCATTCTGTGCGAAGGGCTGTGTGCCATACAAGACTCTGCAGCTCTATATGTGTTTTTACGACCAGTCTGATATACATACTGATACACACACACACATATGTGTGTGTGTGTGTGTGTGTGTGTGTGTGTGTGTGTGTGTGTGTGTGTGTGTGTGTGTGTGTCACAAAAGTGAGTACACCCTTCACATTTTTGTAAATATTTTATTATATCTTTTCATGGGACAACACTGACGAAATGACACTTTGCTACAATGTAAAGTAGTGAGTGTACAGCTTGTATAACAGTGTAAATTTGCTGTCCCCTCAAAATAACTCAACACACAGCCATTAATGTCTAAACCGCTGGCAACAAAAGTGAGTACACCCCTAAGTGAAAATGTCCAAATTGGTCCCAATTAGCCATTTTCTCTCCCCGGTGTCATGTGACTCGTTAGTGTTACAAGGTTTCAGGTGTGAATGGGGAGCACATGTGTTAAGTTTGGTGTTATCGCTCTCACACTCTCTCATACTGGTCACTGGAAGTTCAGCATGGCACCTCATGGCAAAGAACTCTCTGAGGATCTGAAAAAAAGAATTGTTTCTCTACATAAAGATGGCTTAGGCTATAAGAAGATTGCCAACACCCTGAAACTGAGCTGCAGCACGGTGGCCAAGCCCATACAGCGGTTTAACAGGATAGGTTCCACTCAGAACAGGCTTCGCCATGAGCATCCAAAGAAGTTGAG
This sequence comes from Cranoglanis bouderius, assembly GCA_023630585.1. Taxonomy (NCBI): domain Eukaryota; kingdom Metazoa; phylum Chordata; class Actinopteri; order Siluriformes; family Cranoglanididae; genus Cranoglanis; species Cranoglanis bouderius. Next base: position 24,610,669 of record CM042539.1, read on the forward strand.
TGCATGTGCTCAGCATCATATCCAGAGGTTGGCTTTGCAGAATAGATGTATGAGTGCTGCCAGCATTGCTGCAGAGGTTGAAGGGGTGGGGGGTCAGCCTGTCAGTGCTCAGACCATATGCCGCACACTGCATCAAATTGGTCTGCATGGCTGTTGTCCAAGAAGGAAGCCTCTTCTAAAGATGATGCACAAGAAAGCCCGCAAACAGTTTGCTGAAGACAAGCAGACTAAGGACATGGATTACTGGAACCATGTCCTGTGGTCTGATAAGATCAAGATAAACTTATTTGGTTCAGATGTTGTCAAGCGTGTGTGGCGGCAACCAGGTGAGGAGTACAAAGACAAGTGTGTCTTGCCGACAGTCAAGCATGGTGGTGGGAGTGTCATGGTCTGGGGCTGCATGAGTGCTGCCAGCACTGGGGAGTGTACTGTGACATGTACTGTGACATACTGAAGCAGAGCATGATCCCCTCCCTTAGGAAACTGGGTCGCAGGGCAGTATTCCAACATGATAACGACCCCAAACACACCTCCAAGACGACCACTGCCTTGCTAAAGAAGCTGAGGGTAAAGGTGATGGACTAGCCAAGCATGTCTCCAGACCTAAACCCTATTGAGCATCTGTGGGGCATCCTCAAACGGAAGGTGGAGGAGCGCAAGGTCTCTAACATCCACCAGCTCTGTGATGTTGTCATGGAGGAGTGGAAGAGGACTCCAGTGGCAACCTGTGAAGCTCTGGTGAACTCCATGCCCAACAGGGTTAAGGCAGTGCTGGAAAATAATGGTGGCCACACAAAATATTGACACTTTGAGCCCAATTTGGACATTTTCACTTAGGGGTGTACTCACTTTTGTTGCCAGCGGTTTAGACATTAATGGCTGTGTGTTGAGTTATTTTGAGGGGACAGCAAATTTACACTGTAAAAGCTGTACACTCACTACTTTACATTGTAGCAAAGTGTCATTTCTTCAGTGTTGTCCCATGAAAAGATATAATAAAATATTTACAAAAATGTGAGGGGTGTACTCACTTTTGTGAGATACTATATATATATATATATATATATATATATATATATATATATATATATATATATATATATATATATATATATATATATATATATACACAGTGCCCTCCACTAATATTGGCACCCTTGGTAAATATGAGCAAAGACAGCTGTGACAAATTGTCTTTATTGTTTAACTTTTTGAACTTTTGTTCAGAAAAATTCACAAAAATACTCTGCTCTCATGGATATCAAACAATTGCAAACAAAACACAGGTTTATCCAAAATCTTTATCTAAATAATCTTAAATATAGGTGTGCAACAATTATTGGCACCCTTTTAGTCAATACTTTGTGCTACCTCCCTTTGCCAAGATAACAGCTCTGAGTCTTCTCCTATAATGCCTGATGAGGTTGGAGAATACATGGCAAGGGATCTGAGACCATTCCTCCATACAGAATCTCTCCAGATCATTCAAATTTCAAGGTCCATGCTGGTGGACTCTCCTCTTCAGTTCACCTCACAGGTTTTCTATGGGTTTCAAGTCAGGGGACTGGGATGGCCATGGCAGGACCTTGATTTTGTGGTCAGTAAACCATTTTTGTGTTGACTTTGATGTATGTTTTGGATCATTGTCCTGCTGGAAGATCCAACCACGGCCCATTTGAAGCCTTCTGGCAGAGGCAGTCCGGTGTTCATTTAATATCTGTTGATATTTGATAGAGTCCATGATGCCATGTATCCTAACAAAATGTCCAGGTCCTCTGGGAGAAAAACAGCCCCAAAACATCAAAGAGCCACCACCATATTTAACCGTGGGCATGAGGTACTTTTCCATATGGCTACCTCTCTGTGTGTGCCAAAACTATTTATTTGGCTAGTTCTCCAATCCCATTTATCCCCTAGCAAATTGGGCAAAAATGTGATTGGTCATACCTAGGAAACCATATTTTAATTTGTATACACATTTGTACCCAGGCCTGTATATAATTATGTTGCTTCTGTACACAAATTGATGAATTTTTCTTTGAGTTTTTCTTTGTGGTTTTCCTTTGTAGTTCAAATTAAATAGTTGCAAACTGAATATGCATAAATATGCATGCCCCATTGTGTAACCTTGCCTCATAAATATGCATGCCCCATAACGTGCCTTTTTTTTTCAGTTCAAACTTTTTTTTAGCTTTGTGATTTTTAATTGCAGCGGCATAAATACTAGCAGTATATTGAGGACAATAACCTGGAAGCTAGCACTGTAGTAAACAAGTAAACCCAGGAACTAGAATCTAGTCTAGCCTAAATCCTAGCGTCATACAGTTTAACCCACAAATTTATTAGAAATACGGTGACACATGAACAAGAACTGTAGTAAATAATTAATCCATGAACTAGCATTATAAAGATTGTTATTAGAAATAATGAGAAACATAAACTAGGACTATTGTAAATAACCGATGGAATAGGATTATAGTAAACTCATGAACTAGCATTATATTAAACTTGTTAAAATATGAACTAGCATTATCATAAACAGGTTAATATATGAACTATCTTTACAGTAAACAGGCTAAACCATAACTTAGCATTACAGAAAACAGGCTTAACCATGGACTAGCATTACAGCAAACAGGATAAATCATGAACTAGCATTACAGCGAACAGGCTAAACCATAACCTAGCATTACAGTAAACAGGCAAAATCATGGGCTAGCATTATAATAAACAAGCTAACACAAAAACATGAATTTCTTAGTGAGATTTCATAGCAAAAAAAAAAAATACACATCTAGCTTAATACACTGGCAGTTTAGCATTCAAAATAGACTGAAAACCACAAGATGTGAAATTACTTAATTTATAATTATTTCTTGATGCCATCATAAAACAAACAGTCAATATGTTGTTATTATCAAGAAATTAATGGCTAAACACCAACACCAAGCTGACTGGTAGTTGGCCAGGGATGGGGGAGTTCATATTTTCTCTTCACTTTGCTTCCTCAAGCTCACACAGCTATATGCACAAAAGTGTGCCATTACTGTGTACTATAAATGTGTGTTCATGTGAATATAAAATTCCACTACAGCTCAACACACAATTTCCACACTCTGTTTTCCAAGAAAATGTTTCCTTTTGCCACTTTTGCCTTGGCAAACATCAAGAGCACCTAAGGCCCTACCACAAGCCTGACAATGTGACCTAGTTATACAGTATGACTTCGTTAAAACTGTGAACACATGCCCACAAACAGTTGTTCTTTAATCTTCTACCAACTGTTTGGTATTTGTTGGACAGATAATGCATATTAGATATAGACATAACTGACCTACAATAACCTCTGTGCTCAGTAAATCCACATCATTCAAATGTTGTTTACTGCAGTTACATACATCATAAGTCACAATGCTGAATCGATTTGTACTAACTTTTGGAATACAGCCAGGTATTCAACAACAAACCTGAACATTTCCTTAATGTTTTTTTTTGTTGTTGTTGTTAGTGCTTAAAAATGGACCATGAAGCAGTTTCATGATCTGAGGTCATGATCAAGTAACTACCTGACAACAATAAAGCTTAAATTCAACCTGTGTAATAGACCAGAGTTCTTTTGAAATCCATTAAGTGATTCATAGTGACTCTGAAAACTAGCAAACATACTGTACAGTCCCCTCTCAAACTATTGGAATGGCAAGGCCAATTCATTTGTTTTTGCTGTAGACTGAAGACATCTGGGCTTGAGGTCAAACGATGGATATGAGACAAGAGTTTAGGATTTCAGCTTTTACTTTTATGTTAAACAACATAAAACATATAACCTTTTGTATCAGACCACCCAATTTTTAGGTGAGCAAAAGTATAAGAACATATATGTCTTCAAGTAAATTGAAGTAAATAACACTTAATATCTGGTTGCATATCCCTTGCCTGCAATAACTGCATCAAGCCTGCGACTCACTGACATCACCAAATTGTTGGTTTCTTCTTTTGTGGTGCTTTTCCAGCCTTTTACAGGAGCCTCTTTTAGTTGTTGTTGTGTTTTTGTTTTTTTGGGGGGGGGGGTGTCTTCCTTCAGGAGGTGAAATGCTGCTCAATTGGGTTAAGGTCTGGTGATTGCCTTGGCCAGTCTAAAACCTTCCACTTTTCCCCTCTCTTTGTTGAGTTGGCAGTGTATTTTGGATTATTGTCTCACTGCATAATAAAGTTCCTCCCAATTCATTTGGATGCATTTCTCTGTAAATTGGCAGACAAAATGTTCCTGTAAACCTCAGAATTCATTCTGCTGCTACCGTCAAGAGTTACATCATCAATAAAGATTAGTGAGCCTGTTCCAGAAGCAGTCATACAAGCCCAAGCCATGACACTACCTCCACCATGTTTCACAGATGAGCTTGTATGTAAACAGTTCTTCCACCTCTATTGCCTTTTCTGCTAGATCACCACTTCCTGACCTTTGACCTCAGTAGGGGGTGTGGATATATGACTCTCAAAGTGGGAGGTCACAATCCCAGTGTGCTTTCATGGCCATGTGGTATGCAGCGAGCGAGTCCCCCCCCCGCCCCCCACAACTCCTAAACAATCAAATTTCTCTGCTGCCTTTCACCTGACATAAGTGCCCTAACAAAAGACCAGTTTCTTTTCCAATTGTGTATTTTAAGTAAGTTTTAGAGTTTGGAAATGTAAATTGATCTGTGTGTACAATTCATTAAACTGATATAAGGACCTGGAAGAGCCCAGAGAGGATGGATCTGATTGATCAATAGACAAAAAATAAATCAAAACAAAAAACATTGCTGTACCTTCATTTTTACCAAAGAGCATAGTTGGACATGTTTAAATGAGACTCTGGATGTATTTTCTTTCCTACTCAGGAAGTGATTTCATTTCCTCAATCAACAGGATTTTAGTAGGTTCCTAGGCTTTAGTCCCTCCAGGGTCTAAAGCCTTATTTATTTTTGTTCCGTTAGCCTTCCCACTTGGTTTAGAGAGGTTTCACTGCATGCCTGGAGTCCCTGCATTCTGTTCCCTTCACACACACCAATATACACACGTTCACTCCTTGACATTCACCAGCTTAGTACAATGTGTGTCATACTAAAGCAGGGTCCTCGATATAGAATAAAATATGTCAGCATATAGTATGTGGTAGACTTATATAATGTAGTTCATACTGAAACAGGTGTCCTTGTAGTCAAATATAGAATGTAGAACATGTATAAGGACTTCTAGGACTCTTACAATAGATGGCTAAAACTATTGCCAGTCCACAATTTGTAAATCTATATAATGGACTGCTACAGTTCTTTAAAAAAAATCTGTTGAATAGCTTTGCTGATTGTTTTCCACTGGATGCATTTATTTGCACCCAAATCAAATGATCTGATTTCATCAGATTATTTGATTAGATTGTTACTGGATCGTTAGAATATTTTTTATTCATGAAAGAATTACACATCATACTTTTTATCCATTTAATGTTACATGTAGTGTTGTGGAACATCGATGAAACACGTTATCACTTACATTATAGCAGTCAATACCTAGTCATCCTCTCTTTTTTTCTATCTCAAAATGCTGAGAAAGAAAATGAGAAACACTGAGCTTTTCAGTTTAATGCGTAATAGTCACCCTCCTTTACCTTAGAGGAAAACTGAATATGGGATTTTTTTCCTTCAGAACAGCAGAAGGATAACACGGTAAACAGGTGTTTACATGCATGGCCTAGTATAATTAAATGTAATGCCAGTATGTCACGCTGCTGAGGATGCACACAGAAAAAGGATCCTGTAGTGATCCCATGACATCCTGAGACTTGTTGTAAATCCTTTGGCCTGTACCCTGTAGAACTCTCAATAGTTGGGTGTCAGTTTTGGCGTCTGTCCCTACTCTTGCACACTCTCACTCTTTGTCCAAATAACTACCGGAATATCTTTTGACCCAAGGCATAGCAGCTGTGATGTTTTAAATTATTCAGTGGTCACACATCAATCACTAGGGCACAGAGGGGAAGAGATGATGACGTTTCATGTTGCCCAACTAACAGGTTGTGATTTAGGACCTGAAGGGTTTGATATCAGTTGTTGCTTTCGACAACTTATTTTTTATTTCATTTTCAAATCTTAATTTAAGTTTTACAATTTTGCAGAGAAATCTCACTACAGTTACGTATTCTAAACAATGTTACTAAAAATGTTAATGTTGCAAATAATAGTACCCTTATACAAACCACATCAGACTAACTGTTTCCATGATCTTTCACTAATTTCTAGACAAATTTGTCTTTCTCTGTAGGCCTCTCTGAAATGCCACACAAGCACTTGTTGCTTTTGGATCATTTTTGGCACATTAAAAACTTAAATGTGGCTACTTACAACTTGGCCAAAACAGACTTGCCATTGCATTCCCTTATGTGTCTAATCTCAACCATATTTGAACCATATACTCATCAGCCATTTGATTAGAAACACCTTTACACCTGCACGTTCATGCAATTATCCAATCAGCCAATCATATTGCAGCAGTGCAATGCAGGACATCATGCAGATACAGGTCAAGAGCTTCAATTAATGTTCACATCAAACATCAGAATTTGGGGGGGGGGGGGGAAAATTCTCAGTGACCTTGACCTTGGCATGTTCTTGGTGTCAGACAGGCTGGTTTGAGTATTTCAGAAACTGCTGATCTCCTGTCTCTAGAGTTTACATAGAATGGTGGGGGGGAAATACAGTTCTGTGGGCAGAAACAGTTTGTTAAGAGAGGTCAGAGGAGAATGGTCAGACTGGTTCAAGCTGACAGCACAGCTACAGTAACTCAAGTAACCACTCATTACAACCATGATGAGCAGAAAAGCATCTCAGAACAAACAACTTGTCCAACTTTTAGGTGGATGGGCTTCAACAGCAGAAGACCACGTCAGGTTGGAAAAAATACCAGGAGCTTTTCTTCCAATCCTTCAATCAACTGCCCAGTTTCACTTAAAAGGCCTTTAAGACTATTGCAAAGGAAAGCTATAAAAGTGTTTGTTTCCATGTAGTTCAACACCATGACACTAATTTATTTTGAAAGATAATGGATATGTGAACTGAAGACATGTGAAAACCTGAGCAGAACCAGTTTTTACCCCACCCTTAATACTGTGCTCCAGGGTGTTGTGAACTACAACTAAGGGGGAAAAAAATAGCTTTCTTGGCTCTGAGAAGAACAGGGGCTTTTATAGTCATGCTTTGTGCAGTCAGGCGTTTTATAGACAGACAGTAGCTCTCTTTTATATATTCAATTGTACCAACAATTGAATAAATGAGCATAGGAAAAGGAAAGGAGAGGGGGTTGTAGAAAGTAAATTAAACAGGGTTACCTAAGCTTTAATGTACCAGATCATCACTTCAGGGGAGCTGTGAATGTAAGGCATTGCAATTGATTTAAACAGGCAAATACAATGTGATGCAAATACCACTAAGCCATAATCATAGGGCAAGGCCATGGTTTTCTTTTTGTGGTGTGCTATTTTGGACCATAGATATAATAAGCTCAGGCAAACCACATTCTTTAAGAACTGTTCCATGTGGTATCATTTTAGAAAGAAAAATCTGCCTTTGACTGATTGGACTTCAAGCCGGCGGAGGAAGTGTGATGCTCTGGGCAATGTTCTGCTGAAAAACCTTGGGTTCTGGCATTCATGTGGATGTTACTTTGACATGTCCCACCTACCTAAACATTGTTGCAGACCAAGTATGCCATTTCATGGCACCGGTATTCCCTAATGGCAGTGGCCTTTCAGCAGGATAATGCACCCTGTCACACTGTAAAAATTGTTCAGGAATGGTTTGAGGAACATGACAGAGTTCAAAGTGTTGACTTGGCCTACAAATTCCCCATATCTCAATCCAATAGAGCATCTCTCGGATGTGCTGGACAAAAGTTCAATCCATGGAGGCCCCACCTTACAACTTACAGGGCTTAAAGGATCTGCTGCTAACGTCTTGGTGCCAGATACCACAGCACACCTTCCGAGGTCTTGTGGAGTCCATGTCTCGATGGGTCAGAGCTGTTTTGGCGGCACAAGGCGGATCTACACAATATTAGGCAGGTGGTTTTAATGTTATGGCTGATCTATGTATAGTTGCTTCTAGCTACTTGTATGCAAGATGGCTGGTGCATGTATCCTGCGGTTGTTTGGAGCATCACTTGTGTACATCCTCACAAAATAACACTGTGTGGTAAACAAGTATGTAAAGTACGTAGCCCCCTCCACTATCGCAGTGTTTATTATTGACACGCAAAATCAGAAATAGTCAGAAGTAGTCAAGGAAAATATTCCAAGGATGTCTTGGCACTGCCCTGCTCCATAGTAGATACAGCTTTTAATCCTCTGGATACACGTAAGGTACACAGATGACTATATGAACAATGCTGCTCACGTAAGCATAGTGAAATTGAAGTATACTGTATTTGTGGCTGGAGCGGTATAAGTCTTTAGGTCAGACTATGATGAGCATCAATGCCCAAGATGTTGACCAGGCCAGTGATAGAAAAGAGAAATGTCCCCTCTGTAATGCCCCAAATGTTGATCTGCAGTCTCAAGAACATGACCAAGTACTGCACAAGCTAGCAGAAATCTTGGAGCCTTGCAGAACAAATAAGATTCCCTTCCTTCCTTCCTTCATTCATTCATTCATCTTCAGTAAGTGCTTTATCCTGGTCAGGGCCATGCAGGGTAGGGACCCTATCCTGGGAACACCCTGGATGGAATGCCAATCTATCATCAGTCTATCATTTTACAACAGCAATGCAGAGGAAAATGAGAAAGATCCCAATCTTGAAGACAGCTAGTCAATAGTTGACCTCCACTGGTAGCTACCGTTCCAATCACTATAACCCCATTGACATGCCTGAAATTGTGATATGGTCCATAACAGTCAGAACAGTTGATGATTATGGTCTATTGTCCCATAGGAGGAAAGAATGGATGTGAAAAGGAATCTGTTATTTTCACAGTGGAATTGGGATACCAAGAGTTTTAGTTAATATTTACTCGGTGTCAGATAAATGAGTGAAACTATAGAAAATAGAGACAGAGGTGGCAGAGAAGTGACATTTCTGGCTATGGTTACAAGAAACGATAGAGAATGGGGTGAACACAGTTTGTAATGGCAGCAACAATTTGGAGGTCCAGGGAAGACATCCCTGACCACCACTAGATGCTGTTCCATGATAAAAGAGGCAAAACAGGGATGAGGTTGGCTGTCAGATGTATTGTTGAAACTATGACAGGCAGTAATGCCAAGCTGGGAACATGCACAGTCTTATTTGCTGAGAGCAATATTCATTTACAGAACAAAAACTGTTTAGTTTTGAGTCCTATCAAAACTTCCTAGTACATATCATTCCCAAATTAACAATTTTATCATTCCCAATCAACAAAAAAATAAATAGCTTCAGCTGTATGTTTTAAGTTCAGTACATTCGAAACAACACTTGATCACAAAAATAAAACGTGACATCAGGGGCCGTACAGGACTGTAGCTGATTATAGTGTATGATTAACAATCCTGATAGGAGATATATAGTGGTGTTTAAGATGATCCAAGAATAAAACATGACAGGGCTTGCTGTTATAGAAAAATAATCAACATTACCACTTCGAAGTTGATTATTTTCCAACATCAGCAACCCCCAATATGTTTTATTCCTATGTATTCCTCCATTGTTTTATACAATAGAAAGGCTACATGTTCTTTAATAAGTAAAACAAAGTCAGACTTTTTTTATCTGTTTATAATTACCTTTAATATTGTGGAACAATAGGAACAGTCTTTCCATCAGTTTCTCTTGAAATGAATAAGACAGAATAATGTAGAATGTTCATGGTAAACAGAACTTTCCCTCTGATTCTTATAAAGCACTGGACACTTAACACTGGAAACTCCTTCCACAAATGTTAAATAATGTCTCTTTACAGAAAACTTCGCCATATCCCTGATTATAAATTTTAATTTGTTAAATAACAAAGCATTTTTAATCTATTTATGATTAGTCTTAGATTATCTGGCATGCCAGCTATACAAGTCCATGTGAATGAGTTGTTACTATAGAAATAAAAACATATTAGAATGAGTGCATTAATATAAAACTTTCATTCGCAGGGCTAGGTTAAGTTAGAACAATAATCACCACCTTTTGACCAATCAGAATTGAGAATTCAACAGCTTTGTGACCCTTTAAAATACTGCATTTAGTGAAGACGGTTATGTAGTTGGACTTATTTGTTTTAGAGCAATCAGTGAGAGGCCTGTGTGACAGTAAGCTGATACATAAAGACAAAAAGACAGATACATCATGTATGTACTGTGATTGAGTATTTAAAAAAAAAGACAAAAAGACACTGTAAAAAGGTACATTGATATTGTAATTGCACTCTCTTTTGACATCACAGTGTAACAGAAAACTAATAAAAGAGGGAATTGTGAATCGTTTTGAATGATGTCTTTCACAAAATTAATATAAAGCTTCTAAATGAATATTAAAATTAATATAAACCTTCTTAATATAAACTCTAAGAAGGCAAATAGATTAATTAATCCATTCCTTAACTCGCAACAGTGCTTTGAGACACAGTGTTGAAACATCGGGGCATTACCACTACTGAACGTTAAAGAATTAGATCGTATATTGCGATACACAACTTGCACAGTTTTTTTTAAAAAAACCAACAAAAAAAAGATACTTCAAACACATTACTGATCTATTTATCTAAGCTGAGAAGATAAACAGCTGAGTACATAGTAAGCCTACATCCTTTTTCATCCATCCATGCTTTTGTGTTAAAAACAGACATGTTTACTGTCTGTAACTCTTCCGTATCTCTGGCGTGATCCCTTCGCTTTGTCTCTATGGCTCAGAATTGTGATGGCTTCCTGACACATCATCACACCAGCCAATGAGAGCACAGCTCTCGTGTCCTGAACTTGCCTTTCCAGCCTGAATCTTTTTTGGTCGAATTGCCCAGTGATGCGTACTGGTGGGAGAGGTTCACATTTAACCAGACAATGTTCTGCCCTGTCAGGGTGCATCACATCTTCCACAAGTGAATCAGCACAGATTGGGAGGGAGCAAAATACCCAGCAGCAAAATACCCATCCAAGTGTGGAAGGAGCATCATGCACGACATCTTCACTATGCACAAATAATCAAAACGTACTAGTATGATCCAGCCATACAGGCCGAGAGGAAATTAAAAAGGTTTTGTGCATGATGCCTCTTTAACTCCAACCAACCATTGTTTCCTTTCAGTATTTTTAGGATAGGAGATCTGCAAGGATCCTCACTCTCCCTTAACTTTGTGAAAGATTGTGCCTTTCAAGCTAAAGGAGCTCACCGACCAACCAAATCATTTCAGCTTTCAAAATAAACCTTAAATAAACTTTCTATTCTCATACATGCTATACTAGGGCCATAAGTCTTTTTTCAGCAAAGTTGGCTCTGAGAACTAATCATATGTAACCCCGAGCTTACACCAGGAAATAAGGAACCACTCAGTTCCTGCATGTTTTCATTCCAAACAATCAGGACAAATCTCACCTGATTCCATCTGTGTAGTCAGGTGATCTTAGTCTTCAATCGACCATCAGGTGTTACTCGTGCATGGTTGGAATGAAAACCTACAGGCATATTGGCCTTTGGTGGATATTCTTGGTCAATTTTTGGTAAAGCGGCAGTTGATTCCTTGGACCACGGTGTCCAATCTTTACTCTGTGTGGGTGCAGGTGCAGGTTTTCATTCTAATCAAGCAGGAGCCACACCTGATTCCACCAGTTGAGCTTGGCTTTCAATAGACTCAGGTGTGGCTTCTGCTTGCTTGAAATGAAAACTTGTATCCACACCAGCCCTTTCCAAATAAGATTGAACACCCCAGCAAAGTTTGTACCAATCCTCTGGTGCAGGATTTACAACTCCAACTTCACTTAAGTTTCCATACAACAGTGTTTGCTTAATTAATGATTATCAGAACAGAAACTGGTCCCATAAGTAAAATACAAAGGTTGCATAAAACAAACTTTGAGCATCTTCAGCACCGTGATACTTGCTAGGCCACATCGAAGGCACCAACACGTACAAGAGACCACAACAATGCACCATTTTTCACCTGTGCTAGCATACCTGATTTAATCCATCAACTTGGGCTGGAGATTCATATCACTGCACTACAGTTTCCTAACATAGTTGAAGCTAGCACTGATTCTGCACACCATTCAGGTGCTACATTACTACTAGGCCAGCATACAGAGGAAGTTCCCATCTGCACGCATGACCACTTCCTGTTTAGCAGATGGCATGCTTTGGTGGGGATACAGGAAATGATTTTGCTGAGCCAGATCTTCTGAGAAACAGAACTCTTTCAGCTGACTCGTTTTACCTCGAGCACAGAAACTGAATTTAATTAAAGCGCATCTGACCAGCAGAAAAAAAAAAAATTCTATGCACAAAGCCTTCTAATCCACTTCCTGTCAAACTGGCCAGTCTGGGGATTTTCAAATGCAGCAACAGATCTACAGATTTAATATATTTATGCAACATCCTAGGTTAGAATATATCCCAGGAATTTCCCATCATGTGCTTTGCAAATATGCGGTCAAGATCTCACAATAGGGAAGATTGGAACGGACATGAAGAGGGATGAAATATCGCTCTAGAAATTCAAACTTTTCAGTCAGAACATCACCGTCCATGACTTGTTCAAAATGTTCACAGCTTTATTTAATCAAGTTTTAATTATCAACATACACTCATATGGAAAAAAAAACAAACAAAAAAAAAAGCCATGACAATATCACATATTGGATTCTTTAAAATCTCCACACACATGCACTTGTTAACATCTCTAACATTTAAAGTCTCTAATCAAAAAACTTCATAAACATGGCTACTTATAACAGTACAGTAAAAGAAATCAATGTTTAACACGAAATGGACCTTTTATTTCACATCGTAGTGTAGTTTGGTACTGCTCTTCCGGTTCGAGTTTGCAGGATTCCTGTGATGTCTTGTCTCTATTCTATTTAGGCAGCTTTAAAAAATATCCCTAGTTTTTAGCGACCTGCTTTCAACAGTTGCTTAAAGGCAGAGGGTTTCCCTTTAAAAGGCATTTATTCTACACCTAAGCACCAGTGACTGGCTCCCTTCCCTTTAAACAGGAATAATTGAGAAGATAATAAGCCAAAGTTTTGGCCTTGGAGATATTAAGGGACCCTGATGAATGTACCAGCGCAACCATCAAGACGCAGGCCGCATGTGAACGCTATTTTTTGTCGACATTGCTTGCTAAAAACCCTGAACTCATCTCATGCTGACTAAATATCCAGGCTTGTAGTGTAATGTATAAAAAGCCCTGGATAAGGTCTTCTCAATCTCTCCATCTCCAATTTGGCTTCTATTCCACCTCCAGGATTCAAATGGATCAGAGGTCATGGTCGTGTTCAGGGCACCGGGCTATGTTGCACCTTCTCGGTCATCTGTTTGGCGCTGTAGTAGGACAGGCTAAGACCCATAATGGCCAGCATCATGGCAATTTGGTTAAGGGAGCTATTGTGAGGCTGGGTCTGAACCTCACCGGCTACCTGCCTCTGAGAACACACATGAAGAAACAGCAGAGTTAGTGGGAATAAAACAGATGGGTTTCACTGTTTAAGTTTTAAAAAAAAAAACAGGCATCTAATCTTGAGAATTAGTTTTGGTTTATATTTTAGAACATTTCATAAAGAATTTAGAAGCTTTTACAAAAAACTTCATAGCTCAAAATAATAGCATGGAATGCTGTTGAAGAAGGCAGGAATGCACAATTTTATTTTATTTATTTATTTTTTTTTAAACCCACCAGTAGTGATGAACGACTCATTTAAATGAATCAGCTTGTTGCAAATGCAAACAAATTGCGGTTTTGCATAATCCATCCATTTTCTGTACCACTTATCCTACACAGGGCCGCAGGAAGCCTGGAGCCTATCCTAGGGGACTCGGGGCACACCCATCACAGGGCACAATCGCACACACACATTCACTCACTACGGACAATTTAGAGATGTCAATCAACCTACAATGCATGTCTTTGGACTGCGGGAGGAAACTGGAGTAGCTGGAGGAAACCTCCGAAGCATGGGGAGAAAATGCAAAATCCACGCACAAAGGGCGTAGGCGGGAATCGAATCCCCAAACCCGGTGGTGCAAGGCAAACGTGCTAACCACTAAGCCACCATTTTATATAATATATTATATAATAATTAAATACAACATGAACAGTCTTCACAAGCTATAAAGTTGACCATTTTTAGCTTGCAAATTATTTCTGGGTGCCGCCATGATTGATGATTCAAACAAATCAAAAATACACATGGTACAAGTTGATTTATTCAAAAGAATCAAAATCAATGAATCAAGTCATTCAATAAAATATTTTAGAAATATAATTATCCACTGCCCTGGAAAGACGGTATTGGTAAAAATGTGGAAAGGCGTAGAAACTGATTGAGAAATACTACATCCAGCATTTGTCATACATATTATACATAATCATAAGTAACTACTTGAACCCTTTAGAATCACACGGGCCCAGAGCGTGCCACTCGAATGCACTTTCACAAAAGGTAAAACAGCATCAAATCAAGCAGAAATCTGAGCTTAATAGTTTACGACAAGGTAGCTTCACTAATGAGAATGAGCACGAACCATTAAATCAAACAGATTGAAACAAACAGATTAAGACGGGACCAAAACAAGGAAGGCAGCTAAGCTGATTACGATCAACTCAGCACTCTTCTTTACCCCAGACATCCTACTGCACTGAATTGAGAAGAAATTTCATTGTAAAATGTTTGGCAATTTGAACACTATTTCAAATTCTAGAACTCTAGAAATCTTATCAGATTAAAATACAAGACAAGTCACAAAGCTGTGCAGTTTTCACACCATTATACATTCCAAACCATGAGAATTTAACAAAAAAAAAAAAAAAAAACCTGAATATCAGGCCAGATGCACTCTAGCTGAGTGTTAACACAGCACTAGTTTGACATACCAGCCCCATTGTCCTGGGGTACCCAATGGTAAGCCAGTGTAGGATTAACATGTCACCTGTCAAAGGAAACTGGAACCCAACACGCATTCACACATTAATCGCAATACCAGTTACTCAGTATATGTTACTGAACATGACAACCATTAAGACGAAAAAAAACCCACCACCACTATGTAAGATTATGACTAATTCTTGGCTTGGAGATGCCACATATAGGCATGTGCTGAAAAGCAATTATAAAATATACTGTGTTATTTTACATGCACAATGTTTGAAATATGTTCACTTTGAGATAGACAGACAGATAGACAGATAGACAGATATGCAGGAGGCTTCCTAAGTCAGCATATAGTACGAGTTGATTGATTTGAAAGAATCAAATTGCTGAATCGGGTTGTGAGTCGTTCTATACTGGTCACCATTCAACTGCCATAGACAATATTAGTAAAAATTTGAAGATCGTAAAGCACACTCAATATGCGTACCTGCAGGAGACGGAAGTATCCAGGAGTCAGGCGTCCCAGTCTGATAATCATTTCTGTTGGTTTTGAACAGAATGGAGCTGGGTTGGACCTGCAGAAAAAAGGAAAAAAAAAAAAAAACGAAAAAAAAAGCCGAACAAGATGTCCATAAAGCTTTGAATCCAATCAGCAAATAACATTCAAAAGAGTCAGATCATTTAAGCCATGAACACAAACAAGAACAGCAGTTTACCAGCCACTGAATGTCTCTCTAAAGATCTGAGCTCTCAAACTCTTGGCACTGGCCACTTTATACGAGTCAGGGATTGAGAAAATGGACACCTCTAGCCATGGGCAAAATTCTCAAACCAGACTAAATCAAAGCTGATCCTGAACTCAGACTCCCGCAGAGAGGCAGATCCACGTGCCTGCAAGTCTCAGACTTCTATGTGGTCTTAGTTTGGGCACGAACTAACTGGCCCACATCCACAGCACTAAATATAAGGGGTGCAAGGCTTATTACGTAAGCATATTTGCACAGGATCTGAGCAGTGATGGAAGCACCGCAGAGCAAAACACATACCGAGGCATGGCTACGTCATCTGAACTACATGCACCATTTTACAGTGTTCCACAGATTTAACGGGAAAGCGAGCCAAATGTTCAAGCATCGAAGGAAGTTTGCCAGTTTAGAGGCTTTGGGGAGTTGATGGACAAGAGGGAAAGAAAAGAAAAGAATAAGTTCGGCTTCAATCTGGAAAAGCTGTTAAGGTGTTGCAGAATCTCAAAGCCATTTAAAATATCTCTGGATATAGGAAAAATAGTGTACAGGAGGTGCAGGGAAAGGTACACATCTACATATCCGGGACCTGACCAACCTGATTGCAACTACAACGCTCGCCAAAACAGGAGGTAAAGTGATCCAATGAAAGGATATATAGTTAGAAAAGTTCCTCCAGGGTTAGAAGAAACATCCAAAACACTAACAGATGTAACTGAAAACCACAAAAAAAATCTTTGTGGTTAAAACGGCTAGTAATACACTCGACTCGAAACTACAGCACGAGGAACTGTGGAAACTCTCTAAAGCTCCAACCCTTTATAAATCCCCATCACAGCCAATCACAAACCGGACTGTCTCTCTTTCTTTCACTCTCTCAGACACCTTCACACACACACGAATACACAGCCAGCTGTCAGAACGCATCAGGCTCTCTGTGGCAGCCACCACAACACTACACAAGGAAAAGGAAGCCGCTGAAGTTTGTCACACATGGCTTGCTCATATGCTCAAAAACACTGTATAACGGGCTTCCGGTTCAATCACCAGTCTTTACAAAAGAGCCAACAGCTAGCCGATGCTAGCAAATAGCATGCTTGAATCTCTAATCACATACCCCGTCCACTATGGTGAACCAGATGGCCATTTTGATCCGATTTACTATTATATAACCCTCCTCCACTCCACTTTGTGATTGTTAGATGTAACAACTCGGCTAGTCAGCCACATAACATAGCAACGGTTGTTATTAAAAGTAACACTGCCTGGATATAAAAACTCGATCATGTTATTTAGAAAGTGATCATTGTTAAGAGAAAAGAGGAGATTATAGCCTGCAAAAGTAATAACCTGTTCCTGGAATATAGTCCAATCCATTAGGACTAAATCAGTAAAGGTTAGCAAGGCAGAATTGGAGAATTGGAGCAAACAAAATGGCAGAACTCATTAAGTACCCCAGATAAGGGGAGAAATGCTGCATACTTTCAATGACCTGAATGTCTAATAAAATTAATTGATGATTTAGCGAAAAGTGCAATGTAGAGAAGTCTGTTTTATATTACTTCTGTAAATGGTAAGATTATTTAAAAATGAAAATCCACAAATTATGATTTCTTTGGAAGTAGCATGTCTGAACTAGGATAAATATGAATCAAAAAGAATGGTTTTGGGGTAAAAATATCAAATTTATACTAGATCCCCCTTAGCCCAAATGTAGCTAATCGAACAAGGCTAATATTGCTAACTAATTAAGCAAGTCATTCAAAGCAGTTTTCAGCACAAGTGTGTGCCTCAAACCACATCACGTTCTTCAGTAATGTTACACAGACTTGCTGGTGTGCTTAAGGGCACAATATGACTTTACTGTAAACTATAAACATGAACAAAACTTTACTGTGTAGCTGAAGAATGTATGCTATGAAGCAGCCATCTTGAACAACTAGATTACCTTTTTTTCTTAGCACAATTTACTTTATTTCCATTCATGAGCCTATTTAGCAGCCGTGTTGCAGTTAGCAACATTGTATAACATGCCTCTAAAGCCCGTGTTCCAACAAAACTCAAGTTTCAAGGTACCAGAATTTTGGAAGTTAATAATGAAACTAATAACACAAATCCACTTGGAAATCAAACTTGTAAATACGATCTCCTCTTGCCATTTTTCTAAATGACTTAATTTGACTACAAAGTCAAACAATCTATTTTGGGCATGTATTTGTCAGCTACATTAGCTACATAGCACCACTGCAAAGCTGTTGACTGATCAACTGTGTAAACTGTAAATAAAATTTGTGTCAACCCATTCCTTAAACTGATTGTCCGTTATGAATTCTATGCTAATTCTCACCAAATCACATTATCCACGTTGAGCATTTAAATTGGATACAGACTATGATTGCCTTGTTATTTCATTTTACACTCCCTTAATTACTGACTAAGACATAATAAGGTGTAAAATTACATGTTAAAACATGGTTTAGCCATTTATGCTAACAGGTGCTTATGCAATTTATCTCCATTAACACAATATCTAGGATATAGCCACACATGTACTAACATGCCTGTAGGAGTTTTTTTATGCTATGTAGAAGTAGAAGTTTAAAAAAAAAAAAGAAAGAAAAAGAAACAGCAGATCCCCAAGTCACAGTCAAGCTAACTTAGTTAAAAAGGTCCAGGTCGCAAACTTGTGGTGAGTGATTTATAAGGAATGCAAATGATTCTACTAATAATTATGATGCTCTTTAAAAAGAAAGGCATTTTTTAAAATCATGTTATTTCCCCCATTTGTTATTCATAATTTATAATTAGGGCTGGGTGACATTGCGATAAATTGTGTCACAATATACATTTCAATACATCTTTTTGTAGCCTTTAATTTTTTTTACTTTTTTTTTTTTTTTTTAAACAAATTATGGATTTGATGCTGGTTTGAATCTTGCACTGGTTTAAAAATTGTAAAATGTTAACCATTTTTACAGACATGTTTTACTATTCCCATCTTCGGTGTTCATTTACTCTGGTAGACATAATGTAAAAGCATTTTTAAAGGTTTATTTTTAATGCAGCACTGCAGTTTTGCTGGCAGTTTTGTTAGCATACATCACGATGTGCATCGTACAAATGTCTGCAAGTATCAGGATATGATACTTTGTCATATTAACCCACCCCATGCACAGCATTAAAACAACATTCAACTGATGGCTACGAAGCTGTTTATCAAATCCTCCAAGTGGTGACGAGAGCTTCAGGTTAGGAAGCAAAGAGAATTAGTGAAATGACCATTTTTAAAAAAAATAATTTTCTTTCATGCATGAGGGTTCACATCTCTAGAAGTCAACACGTTGAGGCTCCATTTTCAAAGAAAGCTCCTAACAATGGTAACAGTTACTAGTTTTTGTCCATTTGCCCGTGCTCTTTCCAGACCAATCACGTGAGGGCTTTCTACAGAACTATAAATAGTGATATTACTGTCCAGTCAACAGTCGCCAAAACGTCTTACACCACTACCCCTTTGGCATCCCCCACGCCCGATTTGATCTATGGGCTCTCGGTTTATCTTGTCTCTCCCTGAACAATGGTGCCCTTTCGGCTCTGGCTACAGCAGAAGTGGCTTTTGTCTGGCATGATAGATTTCCTAAATGTAACATAATTCTGTGGAATACCAAGAGAACCCCCCTTCCTGTCTCCACAGAATACATTGAATACCAAGAACCTCCCACTCTCCTTCCTTCTACCAGTTTGTACTTCCCTCGCTCCTCCCTCCCATCCCGACCTCACGTGTCGGAGGCATGCACGCTGCAGTTGCCATGGTTCACTGTGTTTAATGTGTGTCCGTGAGCCGGGATACTCCCCATCGCCGAACACTTTGGAAGCTCCAGAATGTGACCAGCATTGAGGGTAACCACTGCAAGTATTTATGGAAGCTTGAAGGCATCTATAGAGAACCAAGATCTCAATTATAAACTGTCTTTAAAAATAACTGGCTAAGCACTGTGTGAAAATGTTAAAAAAAAAAAACAACCAAATCTATTTAACTCCAGTCAAACAGGCTAAAAGGTGATAAAGGACCCATAAAGAGTTCAAACACCATCACTTGGTATTAAAATGCTAATGACCAAAGTTATTTTTAACATTGCACACTAATGATAATAGTTCAAAAAACAAGTTCATTAAACACATTCCAAGCAAGTCTGATTAGATTAGATTAATCAGATTAAAGCCATTCTGGTCCAGGGGAAATCGCTTTACGACAATGTGTTCTGATCATCCAGACGTCTATCTGGTGCCATAGAAAGGCTGTGAAATAAATAAGCAACCTTTTCACAAAACCCCATACCCCATGCAGTAATCATATTGTTTGCAATGACATACAATATGTACAAACTGTCATACTGCAAGTGCCATTTTTTGTTTAATACATTTCACATTTTAAATCTATTAATCTGAAATGGGGTTTGTGTATATAGCGTATATTCTAAAATACAATTTAGTGTATTAAATGCAGTTGGAAATGGAACAATGGATCTAAAAAGCATTCCATATCCAAAATGATGTGGCTTCTGTTGATTAAGTACTGGTGTGTCAAGTGCTTCATTTTCTTGCACAAGTGACCTTTATAAAAGTATAATACACCTTAACAGTTGTGTCAATGTACACACACACACACATACACACACTATCCTATAGCCTACATACACACAAGAACAGGAGCACTGAGCACTTTGAGACCCTCCCCCAGAGTCAAGTCCAAATGAATCAATTAAACAAGAATCCACACACTAGTCTCTTTTCTTTTTGCCATTTTCTTCAACAGAAATGGCGTGCATTCTCTGGTAAATTGTTACATTTGACTCATGATGTTTTGCCAAGAAGTGCACACATCTCCACTCATCATCATGCTTGCAAAATTTTTATATTATGTCCAGCCTACATTTTTTGGAGCTTTCTATAAATTACATTAAAATAATAATAATAATAATAATAATAATAATAATAATAATAATAATAATAAACAGATTAACGTCTAGATGCACGAGCACACACTTTAAAATGCACATTTAAAAAAATGCACAAGTTGTTATAACTAAAACCTGTTCAAGCTAGCAATGTTTTCAAAAATAAAAAGTTTGTCTGACCTGAAGGAGTGGACGCTGCCTGAGAGTGTGTATGTATGTAGACGTGTGTGTACGTGTAAACGCTGAAAGCACACGCGCTTCAGCTGGCTGATTAAGTAAGGGGGCGGAGCTACGGAGCACGCGCATACTTAATGAGCAGGATAAAAACAGAGAGGTTACCATTACTTTTGCCCAAATCGGTTTCATCTTCAATTTAGTAATCCTATACTACCTAAATAATAATAATAATAATAATAATAATAATAATAATTTTAAAAAGCTGTTTTATGGGAAAAGGCAACAGAGAAATAAAAAGTGTTCTCACCAAATATTTGGCCTTCTTTTGTTTACTTGTTGATGTTAAGCATTTATGTTTGTAATTGGCCTTTATATCCTTATAGAAAGAAAGAAAGAAAGAAAGAAAAAAGAAAACAAACAAACAAAAAATACTACCCTTTACTGTAATGGTTTGCATATTGGAAAGAAAGAAAGAAAGAAAGAAAGAAAGAAAGAAAGAAAGAAACGAACAAACAAACAATACTACCCTTTAATATAATGGTTTGCATATTGGAAAGAAAGAAAGAAAGAAAGAAAGAAAAGCAAGCAAACAAACAAAAAATACTATCCTTTACTGTGTTGTTTTGCATACTGGAAAGAAGGAAAGAAAGAAACAAACAAACAAACAATACTATCCTTTACTGTAATGTTTTGCATATTGGAAAGAAAGAAAGAAAGAAAGAAAGAAAGAATGAAAGAAAGACAGACAAACAGAAAAATAGAAAGAAAGAAAAGGTTGCCCGTAAATGTACTTCCAAGAAATGTCCAGTGGTATTTCAGGTTCTGGTCGTCTATGCCAGAGGTTTGGTTCTCATTGACAATTCTCATTTCATATCTCAGTGCCTCTGCAATTTCAATCTTTTTAATTCAATGTCATTTTCAGACAAGCATAAGAAAGGAGAACACAACTGTGCATCATTCATTCATCTTCAGTACGTACTTTATCCTGATCAGGGTGGATCCATGGTGGATCCGGAGAGTATCCCGGGAACAATGGGTGTGAAGCAGGAATACACCTTGGATGAGATGCCAGACCACTGCAGTGCGAACTGTATATACTATAGGCAAAATAGTCTACAATAATGGACAAAATACGAATACTTGACACAATTATACATACAATCTGGGAACTGAACAATTAATTCCATATTATTTGGGGGGGAAAATAGCTCCTTCCTTGTTCTTTTTTTTTGGCTCCTAACAGCTCTGTATGTGGAGTGTATCCTACCTCACCATTTTGAATAGGAGTATCTACTAGATGAGTGAAGAGAAAATGGACATTGAAACAGTGTCCCCTTCTCAAGCTATTCACATACATGATGTGTACCTGAGTTTAATTCATTTTTCACTCTTCTTCTTTTTTGTAATGAGTCTTGTAAAAGACACACTCACACACACTCCATCCACCATTATCTAATTTCATTCTATAAATACATACACAACCAACACAGACTGTTGCTATTCTTTTTTAACTACCATGACATAGATTCTTTACAAGTTAAAAGAGAGTCCTAATATACACTCCACCCTGTGCTGCATAACAGAGACCTACGTACAGTGTATATATATACATATATACTAAGCGTAAACAGAGCAGAGGCCATTTTAAAGTCCAGCACTGGTGCTTCCTAAACACTGAGTCTCAGACAAAGAACAAAGGTTTTGTTCAGTTTTTGGTTTAATTAAAGCAGTGGGCTCTACTGAAACACACTAAAATATGAGACATGAAAAGTTTTGAGAGAAATGTTTGTGAAATAATTTTTAATGAAAGTGAAGAGGCCCAGATCTTGAGCTTGAACATTGAGTATTTTGGGATGTAGTTGAGAGTAGGGTCATCTAGGCGTCTCTTATCTAAAGTATTAACAGGTTTAACCATTAAAAAATTATCACATAGAATCTGATTAGGATCTGAAAGTAGACAATACAAAAACTGAGCACCTCAATACAAAATTTAGGTCTTTGGTGGAATTAAAATAATAATAATAATAATAATAATAATAATAATAATAATAATAATAATAATAATAAAGAAAAATAAAATTTAAAAATGTCAAATAAATGAATAAATAAACACCCTTTTTACTAGCAGTCAATGATTTTGTTTTCAATCCTTATATTTTCATATAGCTTTAGGTTCAGAATTCAACCAGTTTTGGTAATTGTAATTGGTTAGGATTTAGAAAATGAATCTTCATCCTGGATCTAATTGCAAGTTAAACAACATTGCAACCCCACACCCTAATTTAATATTTAGATGCTTTCCCATAAGTATGTTTTTAATGATTTGTCCAAAAACTAGACCTCTTGTAGGATCAAAATTGGGGCTAGGTTGTAGCTCATAGGTTTAGCTTCAGTTGCTAGAGTCATGGTTGTGAGTTGGGTCTGGCCATAGAGCCACTTTTGAACCATTGAGCTAGGCTCCTTGATCCTCAACTGGCTTGGACTGGATTTCAGTTTTAGGCAAGTTAATTACCATTTGCCTAAACAATAAATGTAAGCACAATAAATGCGAACATTGTTAACTCCAAATAAGTGATGCTTTGCTTCTATTGAGGCCCTTTTTGCAAATTGTATAATATTTAAGGTTATCCTGTCCTCTAGTGGTGCAATTTCAGAATGCATCAAAGAACCGTAGGACCTATAGGCCCCCCCCCCCCCCCCCTTTTTTTTTTTTTTTGGTCTTTTCCTTTCTGTAACACACCAGACTGAACTTGTATGAGCTGATGAATCACATCATGTGTATTACATTAGTAAAGAAAAGTTCCCACAATGGAAGCAACAATGATTAAAATAAACTTCCTGTTCTGCTTTCCGGACATGAGGGCAGTGGCAGCTAAACACATGGGGGGAAAAAAAACTATCATGAAAGACTTGCATATCAATATTTAAAATGAATATGTGATCTCAGTTGTGGAAAAGAGTTTTTTTAGGATTAAACTCTGAATTGACTTTATTGGTTGAAACTTTTTTCACTGGCGAGCTAGACATTTTCGCTTTTGGTTAATGGTTTCCTACATTACCCACAAGGCTGCCTACAGGTATGATTTACTATTAGTAATACTGTAGTATAATACTAATAGTTGCACCAGTGAGACTGATGCAGCAATGCTTTAGTCCTTCAATCTGTCCAGCTCTCTTACCTCCCCATCTTTACATTCAGCTAAAACAGATCAGCTTCCAAAGCTTCAAATTTCATGTTAATTCCACCATCAATTATCGTGCTTGTCATATTGTAGATTGCTAAATAGTTGTAGTTTAGGCACCATTGTTGTGATTTGAAGGCAGAATTCCATGTGTCCTTTTTAGAGAAGGTCTAAGAATTCTGTTTTCCAAAAACAAGCTCTATAATATTGTGATAAACATGACCTGGTATGCCAGGTAGTTATAATATACTGCATTTTTTTTTTTTTTTAAATTACATCACTGTAATAAACTTACATGCAAGTTTATCAGGTTTATTGTGATTTAACACCATCTGGTGCTCTACACAATGTCTTCAACTCTACTCTACCCTTTAGGAATGAAAACAGTACATCATATGTAGGACCACCATAGTCACACACATAACTATGTCACTGCTTGGTTGTGAATTGTTCATCAGTAGGTGTCCTTTTCCACTAATAGTGTTAACAGATGGGCTATACTTACTAATCATAGGTGTACAATCATCTATACAGCAAGTGGTCCTAATAACCTAAAAAAAAAATCATTGTATTGAAATATTGTACATTGAAAGGTTGTGAAATGAGATTTAAATTATAATGCTTATAACAATGCTGATATCATATGAGAAAAATGCGAAGTGTGCACATTTTTCTGAAATCTTTATTTTATTCAAAACAATTAAGAACAAGTGATTTTAGGAGTCACAAATCATCTTTCCAATATTGGTGTATATAACTTAGAATAAAAACAACATTTTTAACAACTTGGAGACTTCATACTCTGAATTTATCCATGGTTGACGTTCTGTTCAAAATTTAGTGATCGTTTTGCCTTAAATGCGTTAATAAGAACATAATGCAAGAATTAAAATACAGTATTTCTGTAAGCACACGAAAACAGTTTAAAACACACTATAGCTGCCTTATGAGAATGTTTGGTGTCTAAAATATAATTAAAAGGCCCAGAAAACTGTCCAGGAGATTAAAACCAATTAAGCGAGGGCAAAATATTTTAGCAAGGGTGTGGGCGGCTTCATTAAAAATGGACATGAAGGCAAACAAGAAACTATAAACGATATTCTTAATATAAAACTTGGTAAAAAATAGTTATTTCAAACTGTACAGTCACCAAGTACACAGAAGCATTAAACAATTGCTTGGCTTTTCATTTGGCGTCTGCTGCAGCTTCGGCCTTTTGCGCCTGAAAGAAAGAGAAAGGGAACGCAATTAACACAGGCACAATTGCGAATGTTCACACTGTTAAAAATGCACAGTATGCTAAGGCTTAACTGCACAGAAATCTCTTCAGTATCCAGCTGGGAGTTGTTCAGGTGAACAAAACCTACACTCTGCTCAGTTAGTAAAGCTTCATTTGCATGTCAAATGATTACTAGCGACCTTACCATTTTTGGCATCCTGGAGTGGTGATTTGAAATAAAAGCACCCTTTGTCTGTAGAACATATACATAATAATAAGGTAAAGTGTGTTTAACTCACCTGCTCTGCCTTGGCATCTCCATTCTCAGCAGGATTTGCACCCTTCTTTCCTTTGGCTGCTTTCTGCTATATCAGTTCATACATATTATTATTATCATCATCATCATCATCATCATTATTACCAATGTAATTAGTATCAATCTGCAATGTGGAGGCTTCATGTAATGAAGTGTAACAGCCATGTAATATACTGTATATTGTATAATACACTGTGTAACGTGTGTATATGAGTGTATCTGTGTATTGCTTGTGGTCAATTTTTTAAAATTCTCTCTCAGCTCTTCTTTGTAAAGGCACTACACAAATGAGGTTCGTTATTATAAGGTCATACCTTGGGGGCAGCTTTCTTAGGCTTGGGGGCTGGCTTGGGAGGAGCCGGTTTCTACAAATAATGAGGAGCAACAAATGAACAAACACAAATAATAGACAGAGCAAAAAAAAAATTCAAAATAATCATATTTGGGCAAAAATCTTTTTTATATATAATTTTTTTTTTTTTTTTTTTATCAAGCACAGTGACATACAGCAGAGAGTCTTGCAGAGCGCCTGGTTGGCTGCAAAAGAAGAAAAAAGACACTTTTCAGTCATTAATTACTTAGTAATAATTACTTAGATTGCTTTTAAAAAAAAAAAAAAAAAAAAACTTTCCAAAGATGTATTTCTTGGGATAAAAATGTGATATGCTTAAGAATGCAGAAACGTCTTTTTACATGCTTTTTTTTTTTGTTTGTTTGTTTTTTTTAAAAACAGAATATCCATACTTTTCCCATTTTCCCCCCAAGAATTCTGCATGTAGTTATTGGTTACAATATACATCTTATTATTCAGAAATGTACAAGAACATGACAAAACAGAGATTAAAATAGACAAGTAAACACAGAAAATGATTTTTTTTAAAAAGAAATCCTTATTTTGGTTATCATAAATATTTTACAAAACACAGACCTCTTCCTTGGCTTTGGCAGCCTTGTCTCCGTCAGCCTACAGAACCAACCAGAAGAAAAGAACAATTATAATTTGCCTGTACACATTTCAAACAATAAAGAAAAAACAAACAAACAAACAAACAAACAAAAACTTTTTAGATCTTTAAAAATAATTTTTAATTTCATGATACATGATACACAAACTGAAACGGATTCATTTTTTTTGTCTGAGCTATTCCTCCATTTTGTTTTTTCCCCCTTTTTCATGTCTGAGCACTCTGTTTTCCCGCGCTTATTCAAATTCAAATCTGAGGGAGGGCGCGCGACGCTTCCTTTCAAACGAGCCCTGTGTGCGCGCGCCTAATAAAACTTAGCGCACACACACACACAAAAAAAGTCTTCCGCGTGACGTTTAAAATTTAAATCTGCACATTTATAACGGTCGCAATTTGGCGGGAATATTCTCCTCAATATTCAGAAAGATATTCACTACGCTGATATACCAAACTATTTTTTAAAATTTATTTTAGTATTTTTTTTTTTTTTAAATATGCATAAACAAATCAGGGATTAGCTTGTTTTTTCCCCTCCAGACAGGTGTTCAGTATGGCATCTTTCACATTTCAACGACAAATTTTTATGTTTAATAAATATTTTTTTTAAATAAACTTACATAAAGCACCTCGTATTAATCACTGTTAACATTAGTTAGCTTAAAAAAAAAAAAAAAAAAACATCCAACCAGGGAACCAAACAAGTCCAACACCTCATAACTTTAAACGTTAAGCACATATTCATCTAACTACC
The DNA here is from genome assembly GCA_023630585.1 of Cranoglanis bouderius. Lineage (NCBI taxonomy): Eukaryota > Metazoa > Chordata > Actinopteri > Siluriformes > Cranoglanididae > Cranoglanis > Cranoglanis bouderius. The sequence continues at coordinate 24,638,048 of CM042539.1, forward strand.
GTTTTTATTTATTACTACTTATTCTGTTATTTGTATACTAGTTATTATTGTTTATCTATTAAATCCTGTGTCAGCCAAATAAACTGACAGTTGATGTTGCCTCCTTTCTTGGAGAGAAGCTAAATACCACAAAGCATTTCTTCAAGCGCCATAACAAATATTATTCACACTTTTAAACATTCCTTATTCTCACCACAATACAATAGTTTCGTTTATAATATTTTTTGGTGTTAGGGCACGTTTTAAAATTATTCTTAGCACACAAAATACATAATAAAGCTGTTTTCGGGTTTTTTTTTCCCTCTCCTCACACACACAAGCCTGAAGCGTGTAAGGCGCCCAGCACTGGCAGCTTTGTCTGTAAAGGATTTTACAGCTAACAGCTAAATGGATCTCAGAACAACCTAACCTTAAAATATTGTTCGTTACTTTAATTTAAATATGCAGATAATGTCGTGGATAAGGTCTTACCTTTCTTTTGGGCATCCTGGCTTTTAAAATGGCAAGGAAAATATCAGGAAAAAATCAGCTTTTTTGTGGTGGTGGGGGTTCAGTCGGGGGACACCGTCGTGTTCTCCTTACAGTGCGCTAAATACAATAACGGCTGTGTATGTTTATTTAGTTTTTTATATTGAAATATTAAGATAGGAAACCGGTTTAAACCAGATTTTACATTTCGAACTCAGCCATTGGCTGCCGTCGTGGTCACGTGCTCTGGGTAGTGCTTAGGTTTTAAAGAGACATGCGCGAAGAAATTAAAGCAGGAAGGATGGTTTAAACGGGAGGGGCGCTGTGTCTGTACTGTTTGTGTCGCTTTGACACACTATATGGTCAAAAGTTTGTGGACACCTTACCATCGCGCCTGTATGTGCTCTTTGAACATCCTTATCCAGATTTAGTCCCTCTTTGCTGTTATAATAAGCTCCACTCTTCTGGGAAGGCTTCCCACTAGATTTTGGAGTGTAGTTGTGGGGATTTGTGTTCATTCAGCCACAAGAGCATTAGTGAGATCAGGCACTGATGTTAGGTGAGGAGGTCTGGGGTGCAGTCGGTGTTCCGGTTCATCCCAAAGGTGTTTAGTGGCGTTGAGGTCAGGGCTCTGTGCAGGAGTTCTTCCACTCCAACCTTGGCACACCATGACTTCATGGAGCTTGCATTTTGCACAAGGGCATCATCATGCTGGAACAGGTTTGGGCTCTGCTTGTTAGTTCCAGTGAAGGGAAACTGCAATGCTACTTGCATACAGCATACAAAGACATCCAATACAGTTGTATGCTTCTATCTTTGTGGCAACATTTATGTGGGGAAGAACCACATATGAGTGTGATGGTCAGATGATAACAGGAAATAATGTCTTGCGGGTGTCCCGTAACATTAAATGTAATTATAAATGGTTAAGTGTAAAGTGTTTTTCATGGATAAACTCAATACATTTTAATATTTGCCACATTGCTGTGGTGTAAGAGGAAAAACATGCCCCACTTTGGGACATACTCTTACAGGAAAACAATCCACTTCGATTATATAATTCAAAATCCCTCCGGTATTTTCCTATAACAGCATGCTCCGAAGTGTTTTATTCCTTATATGCTCTAAATACACATGTTACTTTAGTCACTATTGTTTTTGAAACATGAGCCAGTTGAGAAGTCTTTGTGACTGAAGCTCCTTCTGTCCAACCCCATTATGTCACTTAGATCTTTTCCTCTTGCCATCTTGATCCAAAGTTGAGGTCAGAGATCACTTTTATCTTATGATGAAACATTTCTATCCTGATGGGAGCGTTTTCTTCCAAGATGACTCCGCCCCCATCCACAGGGCACGAGGATGGTTCGGTAAGGATGAAAATGACACAAATCATATGCTATGACCTTCGCAGTCACCACATCTCGAACCGACTGAATACCTATGGGAGATTTTGGAGCGACTTGTTAGACAGTGCTCTACACCACCTTCATCAAAACACCAACTGGGGAAAATTTATTTTGGTAGAATGGTTTTCATCTTTCCAGTACGGTTCCAGAGAATCGATGCCAATGCACATTGAAGCTGTTGTGGAGGCTCGTGATCGTCTTAAACCTTTGTCACTTATCTGTATATGTGAAAATATAAGTCCCGGTAGAATCCCAGTAGTTCAATCCAGAATTGAGCGCAACCCCGATGGCAAATGTGAAGACAGCTATGTTCACTAGGACCTTCCTTTGCTGTCACGACTCACTTTACATTCCTCGTGGAAAAAGTCGGACCGTTTAAAGATTTCTCCAATTGTTTTATAAACTTTCTTGCTAGTTTTCTTGTAAGCATGTTTGACAGAATTTTTTTGAATATATATACACTTTTCCAGATTTTTAAGAACCTAGTGAAGTAAATTACAAAAAGTCATCAAAATTAATCTTTTAAAATCTTTTATTTAGTAAGACATTTGCTTTAAATACACATGTGGTCACAGTACTCTCAAGCAGTTCAGAGTCTTCAGCCCTTTGAGGAAGTGGCAGCACTGGTTCGCTTAGTAAATCACTAAGCAAAAGTTCCACTACTGGTGTAACCATGGTGTTCAGTGAAATTGGTCAATAGCTGTGTCTCAAATCGCAAAGTATATACTTTGTAGTAATCTAAAAGATTAGCTTATAGATTTTTTTTTTTTTTTTAAGTGGGCTCATGAACAGTGTATTAAATTAAAGGTTAAATATTCAAGTTAACTAGGTAACATAACCAACATTGTTTTTCATTTTAATGTTTAAAAGTGTTTCTAGAGTTGTCTTAATCGTCATTTCAATGTACTATAGACAAACTGTGATTTGCAATATTGCCATGCAGTGGATCTGACTAGCTTATTTATTTAAGGCTTCCGTTTGAATATTCTGTCCTGGAAAATCTGCCTTCCCCTAAGTCAGAAAAGAGCTTTTGACTTTTGTCCATTTTTCTTTTTCTTTGGTTTACTCCACCTTTTCCCGATTTAGTCATTTGCCAGTTCCCACCAACTAGCTAGCTCTCGTCCATCACGTGGCATCTATCAATCAGAGACGACAAAAGATAATACATACTTCCTCTGACACAAGTGAAACCACTGCATATTTCAAACTGCTGCTCCTGCTGCATCACACTCAGAGGAAAGCGTTATCTGCCCTCTTCCACATACATGAGCTCACACATGCCCACGATTTGCCAGCGTTGCTGATTGACAACTGAGAGATAGTATGCCATCCCTCCCAACCATGGCCAGTTAAGCTCTCTTGGACTCCCGACCATGCCCGTTTCTTGGAAAGCAACTCAAGAGTTTTAAGTAATCTCTGGAAGCGTTATATGTAATCTCCACATGAGGATGAAGTGGTTTGCTGGGGGGGTGGGTGTTACAGAATGTCCTTCTAGCAGTTTTGAGATAGAGACAAAAGCTGCACCATAGACAAAGAGCCGTCACTGGTGGCCATGTTGCTGTCTGCTACAAGTCCTTCTGCTTCTGTGGTGCACAATGGGATAGCTTAGTGCAAAAGAAAATTGTTGGAAACTGCACACTACAAATACACAACATTATCCATTTTTTAAAACCTGTACTACATTTTGTTCCTATGCCTCAGCTTGAACAACCTGGATGGTTATGATAATTAAAAAATAATCTAGAATAGTATGATCTAGTATGTGATTTGAGACACAGCTCATGAATGACCTTTTAGAGCTACATACTTGGTAACTCACACATCTCAAAGACACTGAAACAGACAATGAAATAGTTTCACATGTCTAGTGTTGACAACCATTTTTGAGACAACTACAAATAGCTCACTTCCCCATAAAACGGGGTACACCATCATTATCACTGAAGCTATATACAAATTAGTAAACATAAAAATCTTTTCATGCTCATGGCTTTAGAACCACATCCACACTAAGTCATGTTGTATCCAGCACCATAGCCCTACACAGTGCTTCCCTGATCTGACAACCGATTAAACTCAAGGGGTTCGGAATTAGCCGGCAAACTCACATCTGATGTGTTGGAAGCAGTTAAAGCATTCTAGGACTGGATCATTTTTAAAAATAGAAGCTTAAGCAACAGCAGTTGGGCTGCTCAAATGCTCGAAGAAAGTGTCTCTTTTCTGCTGAAGGGCGCTGAGGAAGCGGCTCACTCTCTCCTCTCGGCTGGCCATGTAGCTCAGCAGTGCTGCATGACGGGAGCGGGCGTCCACGGGTTTGCCATTTCCACCCTGCTGAAGAAGTTCGGCCACACACGAGCGATCAGATTCCAGCTGCTGCACCGCTTCAGCCTCTCTGTGCAGCTCCCGCGCTTTCTACAGCATAACATAATACCATATGTACATTTAGTGGAAAGAGCTCACTCAAAATCTTTCATAAATGCATTCCCAAATTTTTATATATTCACTTCATGACATCCTTATGCCAAAAATGTCAATTCCAAATAGCTAATATTTAAATATCTAAATAGTCCATATTTAGAAGCCTACAGTGGTGCTTGAAAGTTTGTGAACCCCATGTGAATTTTCTATATTTCTACATAAATATGACCTAAAACAACATCAGATTTTCACACAAATACTAAGAGTAGACAAAGTGAACCCAATTAAACAAAAAATATTATATTTGGTCATTTACTTATTGAGGAAAATGATCCAATATAACATATCTGTGAGAGGTAAAAGTATGTGAACCTCTAGGATTAGCAGTTAATTTGAGTCAGGTGTTTTCAATCAATGGGATGACAATCAGGTGTGAGTGAGCACCCTGTTTAATTTAAAGAACAGGGATCTATCAAAGTCTGATCTTCACAACACATGTTTGTGGAAGTGTATCATGGCACAAACAAAGGAGATTTCTGAGGACCTCAGAAAAAGAGTTGTTGATGTCATCAGGCTGGAATAGGTTACAAAACCATCTCTAAAGAGTTTGGACTCCACCAATCCACAGTCAGACAGATTGAGTACAAATGGAGGAAACTTGGGTGAACAACTGATGATGTTTTAGGTCATATTTATGCAGGAATATAGAACATGCTAAACTTTCAAGCACCACAGTAACTTCCAAATGGAACCACATTATCATCTGTATAATTTTCAGCTGTCTGATAAAGCTCCGCCCTCAAATTATGGGGGAGGAGCCTAGGAGGTGAAATGATACCAAATTGTGCTAAGAAAGCACAATGGTCCATTATGGTCCAATGGCTGCCCCTATAACGTTAGAGTTCATATACACTATGAGATTTGGTTTATTTTGAAAAAATTACATAAAGTCAAGATGTAATCTATAAACAAGGTGACCTATTTTGTGTAATCGATCAAACCCATGACATCAAACAAAACATTAACAGATGTGCCGACATTGCTAACACGAAAATCCTAGCAAGCAAAGAAAACAGTATTTTACCACTAAAAGAACGTGGCTGGGTGACACGGCTCCGTATTAACAGCATAAACAATAAACAGCTGCTTGTGTAAAAGTAACTACTACGAGAAATAGTAAATGCAGGCCTTTCACTTCCTGTGTCCTTTCAATTTTAATGAATTGGCTTTGCTGTAGGGTGAGTTTTATTTGTGCTTGGTCTCCCTGCTGCTTCTGCTGAAAAAGCAGAAGGGTGTAATTTTAAGGTGTCCCCTGTATTGCCATAGCAAGGGGTCAAGAATCGTAAATGCTACAGCTAAATTGTAGATGTTGGCACCTCTTTATTAACACTGGCCAACCAATAGATCTGTCCTTATTTAAAAATTATTCTATATTAATATTATATTTATGATTATTTCTGTCTCATATTATGCTATCAGTCTTTTAAGTTTCGCAAAAGTAAACAAACGCTTGCCTTCTGGGTGCATTTACAATACCATGTTGCATTTTTCAACCACTCCCGAGTTTCTTGCCGAGCGTTACAGGCTGTCGTCTTACCTGGATAGAGCGATAATTCAGCTGGTACTGTAAAACCGCCTCACAGAGATTCCAAAAAGAGTATTCTGGCCAGAGAACAGACTGGAACACTATGCAAGAGTGGGACGTCTGTGGGGGAAGGAAAAAGGTGACAAGTGTGTAACTTCATCCCTCAACACGATTAGTGTCAGCTACTTTAACGATACATAGTAGATACATTGATGCATGTCGGCTACATCAGCATGACTGAAGTGTCACTGAACTGATAATCGATAAAATAAGGAACGACTGTTTATACATGATATGGCCAAAAGTATGTGGACACCTATCTATCACAGCCATATGTGGTTCTTCCCTAAACTGTTGCCACATAGTTATAAACACACAATTGTGTAGGAAGTCTTTGTGTACTGTAGCATTAAGATTTCCCTTCACTGGAACTAAGGGGCCCAAACCTGTTCCAGCGTGACAGTACCCCTGTGCACAAAGCGAGCTCCATGAAGACATGGTGTGCCGAGGTTGGAGTGGAAGAACTTGAGTATCCTGCACAGAGCCCTGACCTCAACCCCACTGAACACCCTCGGGATGAACTGGAACACTGACTGCACCCCAGACCTTCTCATCCAACATCAGTACCTGACCTCACTAATGCTCTTGCGACTAAATGAGCACAAATCCCCACAGCCACGCTCCAAAATATAGTGTAAAGCCTTCCCAGAAGAGTGGAGGTTATTATAACAGCAAAGGGGGCCAAGTCTGGTTGTGATGGTCAGGTGTCCACAAACTTTCGACCAAAAAAAAAAAGTATGTTTCACTCTTAATTGAACAAATAATTATTAATGTTTTCAAACTGCTGCGATATAAGAGGAACAAAACACTTGGGTATGTGCAATTGGTTATTGGAAAATAATGAACTTTTGGGTGATAATACATGGGTGATAACCTATCATTCATTATTTTACTATAAAAAAAAAAAAACACCCCCAAAGTGTTTTAATCCTTACTGATCATCTAGCAATCCCTGGACCACATGGCAGCTGGATATCTGAAAGAAGATATTAAAGACGGGGAAGAAAATGAAGTCCTACCGTCCTAATGCTCATTGGCATTCACCACATCGCTTTGCTTCTCACTTGCATAAAATTTAATTCAGTACAACTTTAGTGCGTCTCCTCGGCCACCCAGTTAACTTCACCAATGGTTGCTGCACTTCAGCAGCTCTCACTGACAGTAATAACTGTTGGCTGCTTCGTAGGGTCATGTTATTACCTGTGTGAATGTAGGGTTGTGTCAAACTATCGACCTTTATCGCAATCTATGAGACCATTTTTACATCATAACCAACACAACCTGATTATTTAAACTGGAGTATGAACTGTGTCGTCAGGATTTTGGCAAATTGACTGGTTGAGAAAATTTCGGATTTGAGTGCTTAATCAGTGAGCCGCACGGGAGGTAAATCTGTGATTTGCGCTCAGTTAGGTTATCGTTGGTCTTCTAGGCAAAATAACCAATGCAGAGCCTGAAGTGAACCATAGAAACCTCTCCAGAAGTATAGAAATTGGATGTGAAGTGGGTGGGGCTAATCTTGGGTAAAGCGAGTGCAGCATTCCATGCAGGATTGTTGGAATTTCCAGAAAAGCTTCAAAGATGATCTGGGAAAATCACTTTGGGCACTGCGGGCTTCCGTACCTGCCAGAGCAGGAAGTCACTGAGGCGCACCTCTCCAGAAGTGCGAATCAGGACATCAGGGTTGGGAGAGCTGCTGGTGTACAGGCACTGACTCAACAGCGCTTCCGATACGTCACTAGCAAAAACACACATGACAGCAAAAATGAACTGAAAGCAAATTTAGAGTATGCAAACACATATATTACATTTCCATCTTAATACTCATTTTAGCACAGTACAGGGATTTGACATCACTTGATGCTCCATTTCTGTTGTAAAACCATCTTTACATAAATGGATATTTCAAATTGTGTTTAAAGTTCCTTAGACGCTTAGAGGGAACTCGTAACTCAGAAAATCGGTGTCATTAAACATGCCGTCTCATCTAATCATAAGTGCCTTATTATGTTACCTGCTTTTCCCATATTGTTTTTCCAGTCTTATATTTTATGAGCGGTTCGAGTGCTTATTGTTTTGAGCGTATAAAAGAATAAATAAAAATAAGGATGGATTCTGGACTTACAGTGTAAAAAAAAATTAGTATAATTAGTTTGAGAGCTATTACAGTTTCCTCAGGCTTTAATCTGGTCCACAGTCACACAGCAGGTGAATGAATATAAAACTTGGTTACAGAAAGTAATGAAGGAAGCTGATGGTGCGGGGATTGAGATCCGTGTTCTGTCCTGGGTGAAATATGATTAATGCAGTAACTGTAGCTTCTTTGTTAAAGCTTTCAGCATGTCTATGGAAATATAAATAACTATAAAAGAGAGAATGAGAGGCAGAAAGCTACAGGGAATATAGACAGAGAGACAAAGAGGGGGGGGGGGGGGGTGTAGAGAGCTACTGGGAAAGAGAGGACAGAGAGAGAGAGAGAGAGAGAGAGAACAAGACAGAGAGACAGGCAGAAAGAAACAGAGAAAAAGAGACTGAGAGAACAAGAAACAGAGAAAGAAAAGAGACAGAGAGGCTGAGGGAGAGGTAAAGAGCTACAGAAAGGGAGAGAGAGAGAGAGAGAGAGAGAGAGAGAGAGAGAGCGAGAGAGCACAAGACAGAGAGACAGGCAGAATGCTACAGAGAAAGAGAGACTGAGAGAACAAGAAACAGAGAAAGAAAAGAGACAGAGAGGCTGAGGGAGAGGTAAAGAGCTACAGAAAGGGGGAGAGAGAGAGAGAGAGAGAGAGAGAGAGTGCACAAGACAGAGAGACAGGCAGAATTCTACAGAAAGAGAGACAGAGAGAACAAGAGACAGAGAAAGAAAAGAGACAGAGAGGCTGAGGGAGAGGTAAAGAGCTACAGAAAGGGAGAGAGAGAGAGAGAGAGAGCACAAGTCAGAGAGACAGGCAGAATTCTACAGAAAGAGAGACAGAGAGCAAGAGACAGAGAATGAAAAGAGACAGAGAGAGGCTGAGGGAGAGGTAAAGAGCTACAGAAAGGGAGAGAGAGAGAGAGAGAGAGCACAAGACAGAGAGACAGGCAGAAGTCTACAGAAAGAGAGACAGAGAGCAAGAGACAGAGAATGAAGAGACAGAGAGAGGCTGAGGGAGGGAGAGAGAGAGCACACAAGACAGAGAGATAGGCAGAATGCTGCAGAGAAAGAGAGACAGTGTGAATGAGTGTGAGAGACAGAGACAGAGAGAGAGAGAGAGAGAGAAATGTGTTACTGCTGAAACTCGAGACTTTTGGTGTCTGTCGCCTCATATTGCTCCCTTGTTTTCTTCATGTAGGAAAACTAAAATTACACTCCACCATCTATTTTTGACCCTGAATTTGAAAAGTTAAAGCAGTTGTATTGCTAGGAGCAAGTAATTCAGATAAAGATGGCTAGCTATCTTGTGTTGATGCCTTATAACTCTTCATAAACCAGGAAGCATAGCATCTAACTGTGCAATGACATCACCTTCTCAAACTCATATGACACATGACAGTGTGTCACTGGAATTATTGTTATTCAAAACACACAAGATGCTGTGTTCAATTTATCAGAAATAAGGAAGACTGTTGTCCTTAAGGGGGGGGATTACCTGGACTTTATGAGGCCCTGCTCGGCTCCCCAAGCCATCTCTCGGACTGCATTTGTGATTTCATGTCTTGAGGTATACGCAAAGCAAACATTCAAAAAACACCTATCAGAAGAGATGGATAAAAAAATGACGCAAAATTAAGGTGTGAATTGAACCACTTTAGAATTTCACTTCAAGATTTAAAAAAAAAAAAAGGGATGGTTACGTCAAGAATGAAATTTACATCATTTTCCATTACACATGGCTCCCACATAATGAAGGCAAGTTTGGGGTCCAAGGATTGCTTCTTTAGTTTTACACTGGAGCTTAGAGGCTAATGGAATAGACGTCTATCTCAGACAAGCTCTTTTACGTAAATATATCAGCTGGGAGTTTTAAGAGAGTATGGTTTAAATCTGAGTTTTAAGAAAAGAGTAAAAATCCAGCAAACGTTGCAATATTTTGGGAGGCGGAGACTCAGGAGTGAAATGTTATAAATCATTAAAAGAAAAAAAGTCGCACACACTAATATTTTGTTGCACCGCATTTAGCTTTGATTGCAGCGTGCATTCTTTGTGGCATTGTTTCGACAACCTTAAGCAATGTCACAACATTTATTTCCATCCAGAGTTGCATTAAGTTTTGGCCCGAGATCTTGTATTAAGAGAGTTCAACCACTCCGTAAAGTCTTCTCCAGCACATCCCAAAGACTTTCAATGGGGTTGGCCAATTCATGTGTGAAAATGATTCCTCATGCTCCCTGAACCACTCTTTCACAATTTGAGCCCGAGGAGTCTTGGCACGGTCATCCTGGAATATGCCTGTGCCTTCAGGGATGAAAAAAAATCCATTGATGGGATAACCTGGTCATTCAGTACATTCAGGTGCTCAGCTGACTTAATGTTGCATAATGTTGCGGAGCCTAGACCTGACCAACTAAAGCAACCCCAGATCATAACACTGACTCCAGAGGCTTGTACAGTAGGATGACGTGTGCATCGCTTCATGCGCTTCCCTTCTTACCCTGACACGCCCATCGCTTTGGAAAAGGGTAAAATCATGGAGTCATCTAGACCATGTGACCGTTTTCCATTGCTCCACAATCCAACCTTTATGCTCCCTAGCAAATTGAAGTCGTTTTTATCCGATTAGCCTCACTAACAAGTGGCTTTCTTGTGGCCACACAGCTGTTTAGTCCAATCTTGTAAGTTCTCATTGCATTTTGCATGTGGAAATGCTTTTACTTTCACTATTAGTTCTACTGTCGATTTTTTTAACGATGTGACTTAACCAAGTGTTTTAAAGATCTCTGATCACGATCATTCAAGACTTTTTTTCCAACCACATTTCTTCTACAAAGTTGACAGTCCACCACTCTCCTTCCAGGTTTTAATAACGTGTTGGACAGTTCTTAACCCAATTCCAGTGATTTCAGCAATCTCCTTAGATGTTTTCTTTGCTTGATGCAGGCCAATAATTTCTGAAACACAGCTGCATCTTTTCCACGACCAAGGGATACGTCTTCCGAAATGGTTGTTCAAGAAATGAGAAGCTACATGGTGGGTTAAAAGGATTGTTGCCTGCTGAAACATATTAACCACTACAGTAATGGTCCAATCATAGGCTCTTAAGTATTTGCTTATTTAAATCGAAACAGCGACCTTTTTTTGGCCAGGCAGTGTATTCCAGTTGTCCAAAATGGCTGCCTCAATAACACTGCTAACAAATCCTGCTAAAAATCCTAGCAGGCAGACCTAAGCAGAAAAAAAACTAGCATACAATTGGTCCACGAGATGGTTAATTTTTTTTCCTCCTATTTGTCAGATGTGCCAAGCAATGATAAGAAAACACTGAGGTAAAAGGTCGGTGTGAGCACTACTTAATAATAAGCAGCTCTTCTTCTCATTGCCCAAATGCATTCTTTTTTATTCAACTACCACTGAATAAAAACAGCAGGTACTGATGATCTCAGCTAGCTGTCTCTTATTTACAGCTATATTCTTACCTGTTGTGTGCTCTAGTCGAAACCACAGATTTGGCAATGAGCCGCTGGAGATCTTCAGGCAGTAACGCGAGGTCTCCCAACACCCGAATACACACGCCATGCTTCTCAAGTTTCTCTCTAGAAGTTACACATACCACACGAACACACAAATGGAGTCTTGATATGTTCACTTGCATGAGCAGTATTTATTACACACTATGTCCATTTTGCCAGACTCACTGCTCCTCAAGCAGCCGGAGGAACTTCTCTTTAGCCAGCTCCATCAGGCCGTCCACTTCCTCTTTAGAGCGTTTGAAGTTCTCTATGCTGAAGGCATACACCGTTACCTCGTGGATGCCCAGGTTTAGACACCAGCGAAGCGTCTGAGGAAAGGGAACAAAGAATATATAAACAGCATTATATACTGTATGTAGTAGCAACTATAAATAATAGTGTCCCTATACCGAATATATTAAATCTTAAAGTTTTCTTATCCAAAAATACCACAGTATATTAATCGTCACAATCACAATTTTTAAACTTTCTCAATGAATTAAATATAACGTAATGTGACATACTGTGACTTTAATACCTAACATAAGTGTAGAATATTGCAGTGGGATACATACATCGATCAACCATAACATTAAAACCACTGACAGGTGAAGTGAATAACATTGATTATCACTTTACAATGGCACCTGTGAAGGGGTGGGATATATTAGGCAGCCAGTGAACAGTGATTTCTCAAAGTTGATGTGTTGGAAGCAGGAATAATGGGCAAGTGTAAGGATGTGAGCAACTTTGACAAGGGCCAAATTGGGATTGCTAGACGACTGGGTCAGAGCATCTCCAAAACAGCAGGTCACATGGGGTGTTCCCGGTATGCAGTGGTTAATACCTACCAAAAGTGGTCCAAGGAAGGACAACTGGTGAACCGGCGACAGGGTCATGGGCTCCCAAGACTCACTGATGCACACGGGGAGCAAAGGCTAGCCTGTCTGGTCCGATCCCACATAAGAGCTACTGTAGCACAAATTGCTGAAACAGTTAATGTTGCTATGATGTCAGGTGTCAGAACACACAGTGCATCACAGCTTGATGCATTTGGGGCTGCGTAGCTGCAGACCGGTCAGAGTGCCCATGCTGACCCCTGTCCACCGCTGAAAGCGCCTACAATGGGTACATGAGCATCAGAACTGGACCATGGAGCAATGGAAGAAGGTGGCCTGGTCTGATGTATCACATTATATTTTACATCATGTGGACAGACGGGTGCGTGCGAGTCTCTTACCTGGGAAAGAGATGGCACCAGGGTGCACTGTGAAAAAGGCAAGCTGGTAGAGACAGTGTGATGCTCTAGGCAATGTTCTGCTGGGAAACCGTGGGTCCTGGCATTCATGTGGATGTCACTTTGACACGTACCACCTACCTAAACATTTTTGCAGACCAAGTACACCCCTTCACGGAAACGGTATTCCCTAATGGCAGTGGCCTCTTTCAGCAGGATAATGCACCCTGACACACTGCAAAAACTGTTCAGGAATGGTTCGAGGAACATGACAAAGAGTTCAGGGTGTTGACTTGGCCTCCAATTTCCCCAGATCTCGATCCAATCGAGCATCTGTGGGATATGCTGGACAATCAAATCTGATCCATAGAGGCCCCAACTCACAACTTACAGGACTTAAAGGATGTTAATATCTTGGTGCCATATACCACAGCACACCTTCAGAGGTCTTTTTACTTTAAGTATAAATGTGTTTATATGAATCTGGTAGAAGATTTGCACTCAGTGTGATCGAAAGGAGCAATCTGATTATATTCGTACAAATTAAAGGTAAATCTTTGAGTTTTACTCGATTTAAAATAATGAAAATTATAATATAAAGTGCATAAAAAAACGAGGAAAAATAATCATTATTATTATTTTAATCGTTGTTCTACAGCCATACATCTGCACTTGTCTAGTGCTCAAGCTGGTATTTTGGCGGGAAACGCTGCTTTTCAAAATTCTCACACCCAACCTGAGGGCTTGACAAATATCTCAAAAATGTAGCCACACCCACTTTCTTTTATTTTGTGAAAAACACTCAGAGAAGAGGATTATTTATAAAAAATAAATAAATAAAAAAATTTAAAAAACAGGCCCAACAACAATGCAAATGCACTCTAGTGATTAGTGACATGACCGTAACCAAGGAAACTGACATCATGTTTGACAGCACTACACTAGTGCCCAAACCACTCCATCTTAAAGTTATACCACAAGGAATAAAACACATGGGGTGTGCTGTTATAACAAACTACTCACCCGTAGTGGGGTGATACTGCCCACTGTGAAGCAGAGTTAATGTTACCCTAAAGGGGATTATTTTCCAATAACAGCACATCCTGAAGTGTTTTATTCATCTTATACGACAGCAATTTGTCAATGTTAATATTTATTAATCAACGACAACCCATACTTTTTTTTATCTGTTTATAGTTACATGTAGTAGAGATTCTATAAAACCTTCATCTACGGCACGAATCATTGGAAATGAACTCACTTCAGCCAGCTTGTCGAAGCCCTGAGTGTGACCCTCCTGTCTTTCCACGTGTCTCTTACGTGCATAACGTCTGTTCCCATCCATAATGAAGGCCACATGTCTGGGCATCGGTCCTGCCTGCGGACAAATAAATGCACAACACAGTCAGCGACGTAAGTGGAATTAGATAGATAACGTGACACGTGTTGCTCCCACATTTAAGGGCTGAACGTTTGATTTATAATGTTTGTATTGTTTTTTTGGAATGTTGCAATAAAACACAAATCGCAGAATTTAAGCGATATATTAAAACAAAACAAAACAGAACAAACCCTGTCAAGGTATCGTATAGGAGCCAATAGAGTCGACTCTTACAGGCGAGGTGAGCCGAGTGCACTGACTGACTAATAAGAGCCATAATTCCCATTACACGACCAGAAGCTGAAGGATAATACAAGGGGGAAAAAAAAAATCACCTTTAGGATATTGGCAGAAAGCCTTTCAAGAAGGCTTAGTTCTCCTTCACGGATCCAAGACATCTGAGTGCGAGAAACAGGTTTAAATAAGAGCATTAATATGAAACAAAAAGCATTTTAACATGATTGATACAACCCCAACAAACAGATAAGATTTCCCCAAATGTTAGCATGTGGTTTCCCCTTGGTTATTTTTTGGGAACCATTTCATAAAGTCAGCATTATTTAGGGAACTTGAAAATAACTGGTATATAGACAATGAAAAGCCAATACAGACCAGTAAATATTCTGTATTACATACATGATGGTCTAGGGGATGTTCCCTTAATGTTCCTAAAAGGTTCATGTTCTCCAAATTAAAGTGGGTTAGTGCAAGTTTCCTGAGAGGATCAAATAATTTAAAGGTTGCCAGAACATTAAAGGAACATTCTATGAATCATCCCGCATTACCGTATGGTTCCTGAGAAGTTCAAATTATTTAAGGGTTACCAGAACATTAAGGGAATGTTTTCCAAACCATCCTGCGTTGGTGCAAGTTTCCTGAGAGATTTAAAGGTTGCCGAATGTTAGGGGAACTTTCTCAGAATCATCTCTGGTTTGCTCAAGGTTCCTGAGAGGTTAGAATCAGTTAAAGGTTGCCAGAATGTTAGGGGAACGTTCTCCGAATCATCTCTGGTTTGTTCAAGGTTCCTGAGAGGTTAGAATCAGTTAAAGGTTGCCAGAATGTTAGGGGAACGTTCTCCGAATCATCTCTGGTTTGTTCAAGGTTCCTGAGAGGTTAGAATCAGTTAAAGGTTGCCAGAATGTTAGGGGAACATTCTCCGGACCACCTCTGGTTGATTCACAGTTCAATATAGTTAAATAATTTTACCAGAACATTAGAAGGACATTATCTGACCCATCCTGGGTTACCGCCAAAGTTATTTAAACCTTATGGGAACATTTTCTGGAACATATATTTACACTATATTTCCCTAAAGAAAACGTCCCTGGAAAACCAAACAGGAACTAAAAAAAGGCCTGTTCTCAGAACGTTTCTGGAACAAACAAACAAACAAACAAACAAACAAACAAACAAACAAACAAACAAACAAACATTCCCAGTGCATTCTGGTAACCAGTAATCGTTGTCAGGGACATCTGATCAGGTTTGTCATGCTACTTCCTGAATCATATCCTATAGTACTAACCAGCACACACTGCACTGGAATGCATACTTTCCGTCTCTCACACACACACACACACACAGCTCCGATTGAGACACAGCCTTACCAATAATACCTTAAAGACCTGACAAGCCAGGCTTTAGTTCACTATTTAGCACAACGAACCGTTTACTCAACCTGGAGAAGCAGTGAGTTAAAGTGCTGATCACTGATTCATTAACAGACATGTCCCGGTGTAGCTGAATGTCTGAAGAGGCCAAAAAGGTTTGTGTGACACCAGGAAACATTTTCATAACAAACAACACTGTGACAAAATGGCGAGATAAAAACACAGACTTTCATTCAAATAAACCCGAATCGCTTCACGGTTCACTCTTTAAATTTCCAGCCATTTTAAACCAAATATCAAAAGCTCCAACTCACACTAACCTGTCTGTTGGGTGACGTCAACTTCTGCTCTGAACGGAAGTGACGATACCGGAAACACGAGTGCTTTCAAATCTGAACGACATCAAAAACAGAAACAAAATATAATATATTGTAATAACTATAATAAATGTGAATAAATATTCAATAAATATCCTGAAGTATGCACGTTTTGGTTTTATTTGCTTTATGTTCACGCGGTAGAATAAATATATTTATACATATATTTGTTTTTATTTATTGTATTTTTTGTAGTTTTCCCCCTGTGATTATTTATGATTTCTGCATATTTCATTAATATGAATTAATATTATATTTCAGGAAATGTAATAAATATCCTGAAATATTCACATTTAGGTTTTATTTGCTTTATGCTGCCGCGGAGGTAGAAATAAATGTATTGATTTTTTTTTTTTTTTCATTGTATTTTTTGTAGTTTTTTTCTGTGACATTTATAGTTTCTGCATATTTCATTAAAGCCGAAAAATATGCACAATAGAATGGTTATAAATGCTAAAAAAAATTGAGGAACGTTACATAATTTATTTATTAAATAGTAATTAATTCATCCGATGACAAGATTTGACGGTACATAGCCCCGTCCATCGTTCCTTTGATGCGGTGCAGTTGTCCTGTCCCCTTAGCAGAAAGACATCCCCAAAGCATAATGTTCCCACCTCCATGTTTGACGGTGGGGATGGTGTTATGACTTGGGGTCATAGGCAGCATTCCTCCTCCTCCAAACACGACGAGTTGAGTTGATGCCAAAGAGCTTGATTTTGGTCTCACCTGACCCCAACACTTTCACCCAGTTCTCCTCTGAATCATTCAGGCAAACTTCAGACGGGCCTGTACATGTGCTTTCTTGAGCAGGGGGACCTTGCGGGCGCTGCAGGATTTCAGTCCTTCACGGTGTAGTGTGTTACCAATTGTTTTCTTGGTGACTATGGTCCCAGCTGCCTTGAGATCATTAACAAGATCCTCCCATGTAGTTCTGGGCTGATTCCTCACCGTTCTCATGATCATTGAAACTCCACGAGGAGACTGACAGTTATTTTGTGTTTCTTCCATTTGCGAATAATCGCACCAGCTGTTGTCACCTTCTCACCAAGCTGCTTGGCGGTGGTCTTGTAGCCCATTCCAGCCTTGTGTAGGTCTACAATCTTGTCCCTGACATCCTTGGACAGCTCTTTGGTCTTGGCCATGGTGGAGAGTTTGGAATCTGATTGATTGATTGCTTCTGTGGACAGATGTCTTTTATACAGGTAACAAACTGAGATTAGGAGCACTCCCTTTAAGAGAGTGCTCCTGATCTCAGCTCATTACCTGTGTAAAAGACACCTGGGAGCCAGAAATCTTGCTGATTGATAGGGGATGAAATATTTATTTCACTCATTAAAATGCAAATCAATTTATAACTTTTTTGAAATGCGTTTTTCTGGATTTTTTTGTTGTTATTCTGTCTCTCACTGTTAAAATACACTTACCATTAAAATTATAGACTGATCATTTCTTTGTCAGTGGGCAGAAGTACAAAATCAGCAGGGGATCAAATACTTTTTTCCCCCACTGTATAGTATTTGAGCTTCCTCACACTTCACAAAAAATTGCCTGTTGGTGTGGGTGAATGTGTGGATGTGTGTGCAGGGACAGGTGAAGCCCTATATTGAGCAAAGCCTCAGGTGGGGAAAAGAGCCCCATGATGGACTGGTGTCCCATCCTACATTTACTTTACATCATCCAGAGCAACTTCCAGAAGTGCTTTGAAGTCTCTCTCAACAACTTGAATTCAATTCAGTTTAACTTTATTGTCATGATGCATACACAGCAGTGTACAGTATAACAAAATGTAATTTAGCAATTCTCAGGTGCAGACAGGCATTAAGTAAGTTGCATACACAAGTAACAGAGTCACAGAAACAGTTTAACAGTTTTTAACAGGTAATGCAGTACAAGAAACCGTTTGCAGGTCTAGTCCAGGGTTACTGGAATCTGTCATTCACAGTGTTCAGGTATGTAAAGTGCATAAGAGAATAAAGTGGCTGTACAGAGTTGTAAAACAGTGCAGATATATAAAATTAATAACAGGTAGATCAGTTTGAACTCCCAACCCCGGAGGTGCGAAGCAAACGTACAAACCACTAAGCCACAGTGCCAGTAGGACAGGGACTTATACTGCGTCTCAATTCACCTACTATCCATCCTAAATAGTATCCGAGATTAGAATCAGTGTGTCCCAAATGGTAGTATATTGAAATGAGTATCCCAAAGGTACCTGGATGGTCTACTATTTCTGGTAGATTTTCAAAGTGTGGATCCCTGGACACCTTTTCAGCTAATATTACCCACAACTCCTTGCGCGGGTGAGGAGGGGTTTTGTGATGGTTTGCTTTTTGATGCATTTTAGAGAGGTGTAAATGAAATATGGAAAAATAAATCAAGTCTAATAAATGGTCAATTAAATTATGTAGTATACATTATATAAGGAATAATGAATGAAGAAAAGCTGAAATGCAACAAGGAGTTTGTAGACGGTCACGGTGTGCGTAACTCGGCAACAACCTTCTCTTCTACATGACATGTTAGTATGTCCCAGTACTTGCACACTCTTTTCCAACACACTCAAAAGTACAGTACTGTGCAAAAGTTTTAGGCGCCCTATTTTATTCAAAGTACAAACTTTGTTATAGATTTTTTTATTTTATGACTTTTACATTATCAAGTCAGTACAAAAAACATTTTAGATTCCCAAACATTAGTTTTCTAGCACAAAATTAAATGTTACAGAAAAATGTGTGTATGTCATTAAAGAAAGCAGCATATTACGTAAGAGACACTTTTCAGACAAAAAAACACAATGAAGGCTGCTGGGTTTTGCTGCAAAAATAAGAAGCGAGTGCGAAAGTCAAAGTCTCCAGAAGAACTGTGGCTGGTTCTGCAAGATGCTCAATAAAATTTATCAACTCATTTCCTTATAAAACTGCACAAATTGTACCGGAGACTAATATTTTAATTTTATTATTTATTTTTGTCACACCAAATATTGACTTTGTTTCATTTACTACTGTTTACTGCTCTTTACGGTATTTTTTTAAAATGTAGAAACATTTAATTTAATTATTTTGAAGGCATCTTTGCTCTACAGCATTTCTTTGCATGTGCCTAAAACTTCTGCACAATACTGTATGTACTTTTTCTTAAGAGTAAATATTTGTACATATTTTTAGTACATAGTATAAGTAGGATGAATTGGGACCAAGCATAAGAGTACTATCAGTTGTAAAACTCTGTTGGGGAGGTTAGTACAGTATGTAAAAAAAATAAAATAAAATAAAAACAAACAAACAAATAAATAAATAAACAAAAACACAAGACAATGACAAAGTGGTGATTTAGCAATTAACAACCCTGCTGAAAAAAAAACTATAGAAACCTTCATAGAATTTGGAATTGTTTTAATGGTTATAATGGGAATCGTATTGGTTTTAATGTAAACTGTAATGGTCCCTGTGGGTCTCTACTGGTAATTTGTTGCCTTTTGTTGGTGGCATGTTATGTCTAGTGGATACCATTAAGGACCATTAATGGTAATGGTTTTAATGGTTAGCTCGTGAGTTGTAATGGTATTTATAGTGGAAACCGTTAGAATTTCTGTGAAGGTTTCTACTGGGTTGTTTTTTTTTTCTTTTCAGCAGGGAAACTAATTTAGCATTATCTTGGGTGGCTCTGGATCCAAACAGAAGATGAATGAATGAATGAATGAATGATTCCAGCCACTTAAACGTGAAGCTGTCACTTCCGACCACTAGAAGGCAGCACGAAGAATGATCCTGATGATGGAGAACACATTTGAGCGCTAGGAGGAGGAGAATGAGGAGGAGGGTGTTTCATGGGGAAACTGACTGCCTGCTTTCCTGACTGACTGTTCGACCGTTTTTTTTTTGTTGTTCCTCTGGAGAGTGGTGTTTGAACGGTGAGCAGGAACATAAACACACCGCCAGGAAGAAAACGGTCGAAAAAAACAACAACAAAAAAAGAAAACAGACAACGGAAATAAGACCGAGGTTCGTCCGCAGTCTGGAGAAGGAGAAAGCAGCCGAAGGGGAGCTATTGTGTTCGGGGTCCGTGGAGGGCTCCGACTGGGGGATTCACCCGGGAGGGGGGCGGTAGAAGGAGCCGCTAGGACGCCGAAGGAAGGAGCCTGAGAGTCGGATACGCTTCCAGGCTCGCCGCCGTGGCGATTGAACTATTCAGAAGAATAACGTTAAAGCCGCGGGGGAGCCTGAGTGAATGGGATGGAGCCGGGACCATCTGGAGCTGGTAGGTCAACACACACAAACACACAGAGGCGTTAATCTCCAAAAAAAGAAAAAAAAAGAAAATGTTCCTGGGATTTGAAACATGCATGCATAACACATGCATATATACATTACATACTACATAAACAAAATAGTATAGTCCAAGTGCATGCATGTAACACACCTCAAAGGGTGTTCCCTGGAATATTTCTACATTTCACATGAATAATAGCAGCCATGCATCCACTAAACATGTGCATTACACATTGCAGAATGGCATTAAAGACTGTTTTTGTTTGTTTGTTTGTTTGTTTGTTTGTTTGTTTGGCTGAGATGCAGCCAGTCACGTAACATCACAGCAACAGGAAGTCATGCTGCTTTGCCCCAAAGCATAAAAGCAACAGCCCGTGACCTCCATCAGTGAAATGAGAACTTGTGAAAAGAAAGTGTGACGAGGTGGTGTTGCTGTTGGTGTTGGGGGTCGTGGGAATCCTGGGCGAGGTGAAGCCCTGAGAGCCCCACCACCACCACCACCACCACCATCACCCTTTCTTTCTATTAAACCACGCCTCTTGTGTGCACACACCCTCATCTTGCACCTCCCTGAAGGATCCCAAGGGATAATTGATCCTGGTGAAATGGGGGCAGATGTGATTTGTAAGCCTGCTTACGTCGATATAAGGTCAGTCACCTTCAAACGCTGCTTCTGACCACCGTTGAAAATAATAAGTGTCTGAAAGACCTTAAACAGGTCAGTGTGTCCTTTAGTGTGGTATCGTGCTCAGGGCCAAGTGCAACAACACAACCAGCAGTTGTAAGAAAAGCACACAAAATGGTATGTGAGAAGTGAACCTTGGGCTGATTTCTTTCTAGCCCAGACTGTAGATTCATGCAGCCTATCAGTCGCCATGTTGTCCATCCACATATTTTTATGCGAATTTTTGGATGTGACCAGATGCGAATAAAATCTCCAAAATGCGCATAAAAAAACGTATGCGGTCAGAAGAGGTGGATTAGAGTAGAGTTTTTTTTTTTTATTCAATAAGAAAACGTGTGCATAAACTACGTTGGAAACACTTTTACTGAATAAATTCCTCGATGCGCAAGTCATGTGACTTTGCCTGAACAAATCATGCGATTGGATAAATTTGCGCAGAAATGCGTTTTTCTGTCGGAACTGGGGCGCGGTGGGTCGACATAACTGGACTAACCAGCGGACCAATCACGTTGCACCGCATCTCAAATGTTGTTTTTGTCATTTTGAAATGCCTGAGCCAAAGTCTGTCATCGAAATGATTTGATATAATTACCTCCCAGAACTGTCTCACACCATTCCGTTCCCAAATATCAGTAATCTGCCTTCAATCGCAAGATAACATGAGGTTATAAACGTAATTTATCATATTGGAGAAAGGAGCCACAGTGGCTTCCCCGGTTGCAAAACTTCCATTTGTATTGATACTTTGCGCCAGTTTCCCCTGGAAGTGACGATTTTGTTCTCTTGAACACATGAGATGGAAACAGTGCTTTATTCGCAAGTGTTTTATGTGATATTCCAATTTTTGGCATAAGTTGAATTCACAACTTGGATGGAAAAATAAAAAAAGCACATGATTATGACGTTTCAACTGGAACATCTCACTATTGCAGTGTTTTGAGGTGCGGGGCCAAGCACGTGCCTCCAAAGAACTGAGGGGGCGGGGCTAAAAGAAAAAGTTGAAAGAGTCGCAGGTACAAACATTCGAAAGTTTACAACTTATAAAGTGTGCTGTAGAGAGAGCAGAGTGTGTAAATAACTGGTGGCAAGTGTCACATGACAAACTTCAGTTCAGAACTGACTACTGTGATTGATAAAGTTTTAGTGTCATGTACAAGAGTTGCTTTTGAGCACCAGAAATGAAATGAACACCAATGAAATTCTGTGACAGCTGGTCGTGAAGCTAATATCAGTCAATAACGCTCAACAGTGAAAATATCAGTGTTGAACAATGCATTATATCACAAGATATCATCGACGGCATGATAAGAATTATGTATCACATGTACACATGCAGACATACAGGTACATCAGACGAAATTAAATCCAAAACAGTGCAGCCTAATGGGCAACCCAGGGCAACAGCAGTGACATTAGGAGGAGCTAGCAGCCATAATGTGCAAAAAGTGAGCAAACCCTGGCAAAATAACGTAATTATAAACCATCATCATTATCATAAGCAGCAGCAGTGAAGCCATTAACCGTCATCTGCTCAGCTCGGTGCTTTGACTGGAGTCTCCTCATGAGAAAGTTACTTTGGATAAGAGCTTCTGCCAAAATGTTAAGTATACTCTGAGAAGTTTATAGAAGTTTGATAAACATGGGTTTAACATGTTTAAGTAAGGTTGCGTTTTTATTAATGTGACGTCGTTGAGTGTGTTGACGCACTCGTGTTGGTTTGCAGTGCTGCTTTTCATTTCAGTGCACCATGAAAAACGTATAAACGTTCCAGTTTATACTGAACACCAAAACAAGTTTGGGGATTTTGATCCCAGTACTA
Organism: Cranoglanis bouderius; assembly: GCA_023630585.1. Lineage (NCBI taxonomy): Eukaryota > Metazoa > Chordata > Actinopteri > Siluriformes > Cranoglanididae > Cranoglanis > Cranoglanis bouderius. The sequence goes on from CM042539.1 coordinate 24,661,008, forward strand.
GGGCTAACAAACTAAAAGTATCAATTTCGTTCTGATTCGGACTGATTGACGTAAAAGCATCCTGAACCACCAAGTTTGATTTCCTGAAGACAGCTGACGTAGTGATGATGTCTTGCCGTTGGAGTGTGAGAGTGTAACCTGCTAAAACGTGTGCTGTCCATGCACGGGCCACCTGTCTGACCTCGCCGCATTTGTTCCTTGCTGTGTAAAAGTGAAGTTTGAATGCGAGTTGAAGGGCAACGCCCATCAGCAAGACATCTGGACTCAAAACCCTGGACCAATGAGAGCTTGGGTTTCTGCTGCTGCCCTCCACTTCTACCCAGTCTCAGCTCCTTAAGGAGGGGTGGGGTGGGGTTTATGAGGGACGGACTATTGTCCTCACTCTTGTGGCTCTGGCTCTCACTCCAACCATCTGCCTTCATTCTGGCCACAGTGTCTGAGTGCGTGTTTGTACGTGCATATGAACGCACATTTTCATCTCTTCGCCGTTACACACACTTAAGCTACCTGTTTGCAATTGGTGTGGTGGGGCGGTGATCGTATCGGATTTTTTGAAATCAGATTTCACTCCCATTCCATAGAGTGGGCGTGCGGGGAAAGATTGATGGCCTCGTCCCGATATGATCCAAACCTCCAAACGCTCCAAACCCCCCCACACACCCGCGGGTCGCCTCATCTCCATGACAATGTGTGTTGCTGTGGTGTCGCCATGGTGAGGCTGGGAATGTGGTGTGCATGTAGGGGGGACGTTGCGTTTGTGCGCGCCGTGTTGGTGATGTGGGGGCGTCAGACTCGCTCTCGTACTTTCTCCAACTTCTTTTCTCTCTCTCCCTGACTCCCTCGCTTTCTCCCTACCCCCAAAACACGCTCAATAAAGCAGAAGTCAGTGCTAGTCTTGTGTTTCACACCCCTTCACAGATAGATACATCCTAGCACAAACAGATATCTGACAGGTTCAGCTAGAGATAAAGCACAATTTTCTAAAAACAAAAAAACAAACAAAAAAAACAAAAACAAAACCCCAACACAGCCCAGATGGACCACGTATTTTAATCAAAATGTAATTTGAGTTTTTTTACACCGTGATCTCAAAAAGTACATTTTCTAAGTCAGAGAAAAGTGGTGCGTATTTGAAAACAACTTAACTTTAGAATACAGCTTAGAAAACAAAACGATATTAAAAACAATCTTGTTGTAATGTGTACTGTAGATTACTTGTGTTTTGGGAGGTTCTCGTCAGAACAACATACGTGCAAGCAAGAGGAAACTGAGAGCGAAAAAAAGTCAAGGTTAAAGCCAAATGCCGAATACAGCCCAACACTGCATACAACCCAACACCGTAGGCGACCCAACACGTACTGTGTATTCTTAAACTTGTCAGAACAACATACTGCATGTCCATGCAAGAGGAAACTGGGAGCAGAAGTTGGTCAAGTTAAAGCCCAACAGAGAAGCCCAACACTGAATGATAGCAAAAACCAAATGCAGCCCAATATTGCTCAGTCCAACAACCAGTGCAGCCCAACACACAGAACACAGCCCAACACCAAACCCAGCAGCGTATAATGTGTATTGTATATTCACTGTAGCAATTTTTGGGAGGTTCATGAACTTGTCGGAACAACATATGTGCAAGCAAGAGGAAACTGGGAGCAGAAGTTGGTAAACTTTAAAGCCAAACAATGAAGCCCAACACTGAATTCAGCACTGGCCGTTGGACTGAGTATCACAATAAACACTTTCTCACCCAGTTAAGATGATCTTAACTTTTAATGCTTTTGGACACACAGGGGTTAAGTTAGTGATTGCTTTTGGAGGGATCCTGGGGGCGGTGAGGACATTGGATAATGGTGATTGGACCATTTGTTTGTTTGTTTATCTACAACTGATCGGCTTGACTTGGTGGCCAGGTCTCAAAAATCAAAACACCGAAACTTTTTCTTCTCAGGGATTTCCGAAGCTGGATCACTTCGAACGTAATCAGCTTTTGATATACCTTCCTCTCTAAACTCTTGGTCTTGCTTCTCTGACCCTTTCCTACCTCCCATCTGCCTCTCGTGTCTTTGTTCCCCTTTCCATCTTTTGTCCCCACGTCCACACACTCTTCGTTTATGTTGCACGTTTAATTCCGTCTCTCCTGATCTCTTCTTACTCCTCATCATCCCCTCTCTCTCTCTCTCTCTCTCTCTCTCTCTCTCTCTCTCTCTCTTTCTCTCTCTCTCTCCTTGTTCTTCATCTGCCTCTCTTTCTTGTTACACTCTTCTGTGTGCTGTAATGATGATCTCATCCTTACTGATACTCTAACACCAAATACCAAATCTCCATCATTCCCCCCCCCCTCTCTCTCTCTCTCTCTCTCTCTCTCTCTCTCTCTCTCCCTTTTGTGCAGTAATGTGTGTGATCTCATCCCCATAGATACTGACTTCTCTCACTCCTGATCACTCTCTCAGTGATGATGACATCTGATGATGTGTTGTGATTAGGCATCAGACATTACATGAGACATATCCCACTACAGGATTCACAAGATGATATTAACTATGATGATATTAATTTTAATTAATATTGAATTAAATACATTTATTTTGTCATAAATGTATTTCATGGCAACGTTATTAATAGGGAAAGATTGTCTGATAGTAGATTGTGCCTTAAATAATTAGCCAAAATAAAAATTTGTGTCATCACTGCTGATACTGCTGTCTGACATCCAACTGAAATGCACAAGTGTGTCACACTTACCAGTTTAAGTGGAGAAAAAACATGCGTGATTTGTATATTCCCACTGAAATTAATTTCTGGTTACACCACTGCAAGCACAACACACAACCTGCTTCTGAAGTTTTTCAGATGCGGGTGTGACTTGCATCAAGCACAACACATAAGAGTTGATTTTAACTCGTGTTTCAGACCGCGGCCAAGCCCCGAGTCAGCCTCAGTAGAACCTGAAGTGTCAGTATTATATTTTCCAAGTGTCACACGGGCCAAATGAAACAAGCCTCTCGTGCAGGCCTTGTGTTTGACACATAGGCCATAACGTTTTCTTCTGATTAGCTTAACCTTTTGGACTATTAAGTAAGCATGCTTCAAGGCTTCGATTCCCACTCCCAAACTTCGTACTCTGTATGCTACTTCCTCTGGTGCTCATAACGAATATTAAACGTAAATATCGTAATACACCTCAGAGAAGCAGTCCCATGGTGGTCCAACGGGGGAACGGGGGAACCAACCCAGCCACTGGGGGTTGCACAATCCAGTGCTGGTCCCAAGCCCAGATTAAATGGGAGGGTTGCGTCAGGAAGGGCATCCGGCGTAAAGACCTGTGCCAAATCAACAATGCGGATCACTGCGGATGGTCTGCTGTGGCGACCCCTAACAGGAGCAGCTGAAGGACAACACCACCATCTCGCCACAGAGTTTTGTATTGCGATCTACAGTTCAGAGAAAACGAAATTCTGTCTCCTGCATAGTTGTGATTGATGTAATAAACTTTCACTCTTTTTACAACTCTTCGTCGTTTAGTGCCCATGGGGCCGTACCCCCCGCCCCTGCAGCAGGTCTTCCAGGCTCCCCGGAGGCCGGGTATGGGCACTGTTGGGAAGCCCATCAAGCTGCTGGCCAACTACTTTGAGGTGGAGATCCCCAAGATGGACGTCTACCACTACGAGGTGGACATCAAACCCGATAAGTGTCCTCGTCGAGTCAACAGGTACCACCCCAATCCCTCAGGAGCACCTGTGTCGTGATTGTCAATAAATGCGCCGTTCTTATTTTAATCCTATCAATGAGTGAATGTACCTTGTTAACCCTCAGAGAGTGATAGCTGACAGTGTTGCTGCTTCTATGTCAAACTAATACATCTCACTCCCTTGTGTTTAACCCCTGCACAGGGAAGTCGTGGAATACATGGTACAACATTTTAAACCACAGCTCTTCGGAGACCGCAAGCCCGTATACGACGGCAAGAAGAACATCTACACAGTCCTGGCTCTTCCTATAGGCAGCGAGAAGGTCAGTCCCAGTCTGCGAGGTCTTTCCGCCTACTCCATTGTGTTGCAAAAATATTCTGACCCTGTTATCCGTTGTACCTCAGGTGGACTTCGAGGTGACCATTCCAGGTGAGGGGAAGGACCGGATCTTTAAGGTGTCCATCCGCTGGCTGGCGAAGGTGTCATGGCGGCTGCTCCAGGAGACACTGGTGAGCGGGCGGCTCCAGGTCCCTCTGGATTCAGTGCAGGCTCTGGATGTGGCCATGAGACACCTGGCATCCATGAGGTACATGAGATGAGAATGATGCACATACTTGTGTTTGGGTTTCACAAGGGCTGGATGATATGACAATATAATATTGATACCGTGATAAATGATACACACAATACACGTTTTTGAAATATTGTGATGATTTGTTTTTTTTTGTTTTTTTTTTTACAAATTGACTAGAAGCAGCTGATTTGATGTTATTTTTATAGACATTAAATAACAAGTTTTCTTTCTTTCTTTTTAAATGCAACACTATTGTATTGCTGGGAATTTTTTTAGCAAACCTATGTATTAGAGAAATGTCTTTCAGAACCATGATAGAATATTTATGCCCACCCTTATCACTTGCACCTCAAAGAGCCATCAGAGGTTCCAGACTCAGGTTCATTTTTATTATGAAAAGGTTTGTTGTTCTCTGTATGGCAAAGTTGGTTTTATTCTGAATTGTTGTTTAAAGTCAAAAAGGTGACTTTTGAGAACCATACAGTTTTGTGTCATCCCCCCCAAAAAAAGAATAATAATCCAGACATGCAAAAAATGCACTTTTTCTACACTGTTATACTCCTCCAGAAATCTGGATTTGCACTCGCAATTAGAAATGATGCCCACTCGCTTCCCTGGTAAAATGCTGGTCTAACATGATAAACTGTCATATTTTATGATGCAACGACTTGTGTCTTGATGCACAGTTTTCTCCCATTTTAATGCATTACTCAGTTATATTCTCTGTGACCCCACCACAGGTACACTCCAGTGGGCCGCTCCTTCTTCTCCCCCCCCGAAGGGTACTACCATCCCCTGGGAGGAGGACGAGAGGTCTGGTTCGGCTTCCATCAGTCCGTACGGCCGGCTATGTGGAAGATGATGCTCAACATTGACGGTAATGGGCTTTTTGGTCATCATTTCTGGTGGTTGTCCACTATGCCATATGCTTTATAAATCCAAGACTTAAACTACTGTGCGATTTGTGGCTGGATTTTACTGTTTCAGGAGCCAAAGGCATATTGTGAATGATTTCTTTGGTCGTGAGTTGAGAATATTGGTCTTAGAACTAGGGCTGGGCTATATATTTCGATGTAATATCGATATCGTGATAAATGATTACGCGATACACTTTTCTGTGATGGTATATGCTTACCTTTTATGGTGAGGTATACGTTTACGTTTTTAATAATTACAAATTAAATGGTACTGACTGGATGTCGTTGATTTTGACATCATTTAAAAAAATCTTCACTGTCTCTGTAGGCATTAAAGAAAAGTATAGTCAAACTCAGTTTAACGTTTTTTTTGTTGTTGTTGTTTATTTTACTACTGTTTTGCAGACAGTCTGTTAACTAAATTATATATCGTGTATCGTAGCAATGTCCTCAAGTATCCTGATGTGATATTTTTGTCATATCGCCCAGCCCTACTTATAATGCATCATGTAACATGCTAGCTCTCCCTCTAAAAACCTTGGGAACCTAATTCTGCTCTGGTTAATGTTGGTCTCGTAGACAGAATATGATGAAATTGGTCACTTATCCGATGGCTGCATGTACTTTCTTCAATAAAAGTGGGCGGGGCTATTCATGAGTAAAGTTTCTGGTCTGGGTGATGTTTCTGGTCCTTTTCACATAGATTCTCAAAAAGTCAAAAGTTTATATTGCCAAATTTCAGTACTTTTGTCATATTTTTCAGTACTGTTCAGTACTGTTGTAACATATCACTTATCGAACAAGAGGAAGGGACAATGAGGAGCGGATTTTAAAATAGGAACCCACTTGTACTTGCATGCAGAAACATGCATGAAGCAATTCCCTTGATGATTTGCACTACAGTATTCTAAACAAAGCCTAGTAAGTTTTCCATTATGAGAAAGTCTTCAGGATAAACTTTGTGAGGAAAAAAGTGAAGCTTAATAATAATTATTGACTGGTTGTAATTTTTCCATAACAGAGTCCACCTTAAAACAAACTATTTTCTTAATATGCAACACCTTGATATAATCAGAAACAATAATATAATATTACTCAATCATGATATGAACATCCGTTTATCTTTTTATTTTTATTTTTTATCTCCAGTGTCAGCCACCGCTTTCTACAAAGCCCAGCCCGTCATCGAATTCATGTGTGAGGTCCTAGACATCCGCAACATTGACGAGCAGCCCAAGACCTTAACCGATTCCCAAAGGGTTCGCTTCACCAAGGAAATCAAAGGTGAGATACAGCCCGCACATGGAGTAACGATTCACTCACTTCACCTTCACCAGACAGGCGTTGAGACCTACTGCCGGTTCAGTCACTCTGACCCTTTCATCTCCATGGTATATGGTTGTGAACCGATTTGATTCCGAACCAAGTGAATCACAAGCATCAAAAATCAATAAAACGTTAAATTAAATTTAACGCCTTAAAGCGAGTAGGTATATATGAAATCAAATTGAATTATTCTAGACAGATTTTTTTTCCCATTACCCTTGAGTAACATTCTCATCCTGTTTTTATGCTATTGTTTAAATGTTGTGGATTATTGATGGACCTGGTTAAATGGGTTTAAAACACCAGGAGGTCATTTTTTAAAATAAATGTTTACGCACGGTTTTCTGGATGCGTGTCACAATGGAGAGAAATTATACCAACTTAGAAAATGTAATTAAATAAAACGTGCTTTACCATGCTATATTTCACTCAATGGCATAAAACCATGGTTATTGCTAATATTTGTGTGTGTGTGTGTGTGTTTGTCAGGCCTGAAGGTGGAGGTGACACACTGTGGTCAGATGAAGAGGAAGTATCGAGTATGTAACGTGACGCGCCGTCCCGCCAGTCACCAGACGTGAGTGTGTGGAACCCAACCGCAAATCTGTAGCACTCTCACGGCGCAACGTTTTAAAATCTGTCTCTGGGATAATCTTTTTTCTGAGATGAGTTCTGATGCAGTGCAAAAGAACAACCAGTTTGTGATTGTAATTCAACTTCTTTAAAACATCGTAAAAATATACGCACAGTACAAAAACGGTTATATTACGGTGTGCATATACTGTATCTGTACGGTTCGTTCCTGCTCCAGGGTTCCACTTTCTCTCTGTGTATGATTTAGAGCGGGTGGAATTGTAGATCTAACAACCCGTATATAAAACAACTATCGAAAGTTAACTGTTATTTTTCTTCCCTTTCAGTCAAATTTTGCACCGCAAACATCAGTGACAGCTTTAACTTGTCAATGCTGGCAAGTGACCATGGAATAAGCGGGATAATCCACGGCTAGAGTTATTTGCCTCCATGTCGTGCATTCAAATCGTGTAACACACACCTAGCCGTGGATTATCCCGTACAAAACCAACCGTTAAACATGTAGTCAGTGATTTTGAGGTCTGTCAATTCAGAAAGCTCCCAACTTCAACTAAGATTCAAGTGTCCAAGCCTAGGAAAGTTTTTTTTTTTTTGGGGGGTGGATTTATAGGGAAGATTGTAGGGCTGTTTTTCTTTCATTAAAATCACAGACTGTACCTTTTAAAATACTACTTGATTAATAGCAGCCTAAAATTTGTTCTGTTGTGGGGTGAGCATTTTTTATTTTCATAACAAAAAAAACATTCTGTACTTGGGGCATTTTGTGGCTCGGCGAAGGAAGGCGTAATGTATTAAACCACATTTATATGTAAATAGTGAGCAGTGACACTGATGAACATGCATATCATCATATTATGATGATAATATCATAGATGTTAATTACTGAGAAATAAAGGCAGCGACTTTGTGGATATTTTCGCAGGTTCCCGCTGCAGCTGGAGAGCGGGCAGACGGTGGAGTGTACAGTGGCACAGTATTTTAAACAGAAGTACAACCTGCAGCTGAAGTACCCTCACCTGCCGTGTCTGCAGGTCGGCCAGGAGCAGAAACACACCTACCTGCCCCTGGAGGTGAGCTGTGAGCCATCTGCGTTGAAGGAATACTTCTCCTACTCCCAGCAGAACAAGTTCTCAATTGCAAGAAACATTTTCTGAATTTTTTTTTTTTTTTTTTTTTTTTTGTCTTTTCAGGTGTGTAACATCGTAGCAGGGCAGCGATGCATCAAGAAACTGACCGATAATCAGACGTCCACCATGATCAAAGCCACAGCACGTTCAGCACCGGACCGTCAGGAGGAGATCAGCAGACTTGTGAGCACTGCCCTCTTGTGTTAGAAATATAACACAGGTTTATTTTATCTTTACATCAGGCAGACGTTTTTATGCAAAGTGACAACCATACACATCATATAAGACTCATAACTTTAGGGTTTTGACATCTTTAGATGTTCCCAAATATTGCACAACATTTAGTGCAACTATGAATGGATAAAAAGTACAATGTTTTGTTCTGTAATTAGTAAAAAATGTAATTGATGGCAAATTGCTGTGGTATAAGTGGAATAAAATACTTCAGGACATGCAGTGATTGGAAAATAATCAACTTCAAGGTGGTCACAGTAACGATGCTTCATGAAAATAAACATGTTAGTACTCGGTAGAATTGATTATTGTTTATTAACTGATAGAACTTCAAACTCCCCCCCCAACCCTCATAATCTCTCGTTCTTGTGCGTTTCTGTGCAGATGAAGAACGCTAATTTTAATCTTGACCCCTACATCCAAGAGTTTGGGATCAAGGTGCGGGACGACATGGCGGAGGTGACGGGCCGGGTCCTCCCAGCTCCTATCCTGCAGTACGGAGGCAGGGTAAGACACACACACACACGCACACACACACACTCACACTCACACTCACACACACAGCAGTCGCATTCTCTCCCATGAGCTACTCAAATATGTTTTTTTTTTTTTTTTTCTTTTACAGTAAATATCTCTCAAATGACAAACTCTGGTTATACAACCCCATTTCCAAAAAAGATGGGACGCTGTGTAAAATGTCATTTAATACATAATGCAATGATTTGCAAATCATTTAAACCCCATATTTAATTGAAAATAATACAAAGACAAAATATCAAATGTTGAAACTGAGAAATTTTAAGAGCATCTCTGGGAAGTTTATTTTTATACCCAGTCATGTTACTGAGGTGTTGCCTATTAACCAGATGAAATGTTCCACCTGGTGGGTGTTTTTATTTTTATTTTTTATTTTTATTTTTTTTAATAAATCAAACTTTTCCCACTCTTTTGTTGCCCTTGTCCCAACTTTTTTACAACGTGTTGCAGGCATCAAATTCAAAATGAGCATATATTTCTCAAAAAGCAATAAACTTCCTCAGTTCCAACATTTTATATGTTGTATTTGTACTATTTTCAATTTAAATGATTTGCGAATCATTGCATTCTGTTTTTATTTACATTTTATACAGCGTCCAAACTTTTTTAGAAACGGGGTTGTATAAATAGGTCAAATCTAAGCAAAAGTCACATTTTTCTATTTATCATACTTACCAAATCCTACTTTCTCAACAATTATGTTAAAAACTAATTCAAGGATGAGACATTACTCGGTTTGGTTTGTTAGGAGAATGAAAAAGTTTATTTTATTTTTTTTTATATTTCCCATGAATTTCTCTTCATTTGATTTCATTTTTAAAGTTTAATTGTACTTTTTATTTTCCATTATTATATATTTGGTTCTTTTTTTCCATCGCTGTATTTTAATTTATTTAATTATTTGTTTTTCTTTACTATTTTGCCTGTTTCATTATCTACTTTCCATTAATTATTTTCATTGTCTCTTTTATTTATAATCCATGTATTACATCTAGTATTTTATTTCCCCCCACATTTGGATACCATGAAATATGTGACTGAAAATATGACAATATAAAATGAGACGGATATGAAATCCCATGGTATTTAATGAGGGGAAATGTGTTTAGTAGTGTTTAGTAGTTTCGTGTTCCTTAACAACCATATTAAATTATTATTCTATACAGATACACTTTTTAAAAAAATTTTTATTACAAGCCTAAGGTAGCAACAAATAATGGACACTCTCTGTGTCTCTGCATCACCCAAAAACATTTGTAAAAAAAAAAAAAAAAAACATGCCTCAGACAGCATCCAGTTGTAAACCAGTTAGTCAGTGTAGTGTACAGTGTAGTGTAAAGTTTTATCACTCTTTCTCTGTGTAGAACCGAGCTATCGCTACACCCAACCAGGGAGTGTGGGACATGCGGGGGAAACAGTTCTACAACGGCATCGAGATCAAAGTGTGGGCCATCGCTTGCTTTGCCCCGCAGAAACAGTGTCGTGAGGAGGTGCTCAAGTAAGCGTAGTCACAAATCATCGACTCTTATTTCGCTGCTTGTGAAAGGCATTTTGGCGTTTTCTGTCTTTCAGTTTAAAAGAAAGTCTGAAGTTCTTCTCGTTCCCCCTCTCTCTCTCTCTCTCTCTCTCTCTCTCTCTTTCTTTCTCTCTCCTGCAGGAACTTCACAGATCAGCTGCGCAAGATCTCGAAGGACGCCGGGATGCCCATCCAGGGCCAGCCGTGTTTCTGTAAGTACGCACAGGGAGCCGACAGCGTGGAGCCCATGTTCAGACATCTTAAGAACACCTACTCTGGCCTGCAGCTCATCATCGTCATCCTGCCCGGGAAAACACCTGTCTATGGTACGCAACAACGCAACACACATCTCTGATAACTCTCTGTCCAACAACGGTTTGAATAAGTAGGCGTGGTGTTATACTGTTTCTTTAAATGGCAGTTTCTAATATTTTGAAAAGGCTCTGTACATTTGAACTTATTTGATCAAGAAGGTTAAGCAGAACACACTTTACCCAAGTAGTACAGACTCTATAACAGGAACTAAAACAAAAGTTCACAAACCACAGCCCAGGATTACTTAAATCCCTAGATTACTTAAAAGGTTCCTCTGGTGGAAACCTGCCTTTATAAAACCAGCTTTAGGATTCTCTTGCTAGTGAAATGGTGAAAGAGTGAGATTGTTGGTTGTTCTCTGAAGCTTACGTTAGGTAGTCAGCGACGTTCAGTACGGCCGGTTGTAGCCCTTCTTTGTATCAGAAACTAGAAAAAGGCTTTTAAAATTTAAATTGTCTCTGGTTCCTTTGATAGGAATGTGTTTTTATTTATATTAAAACAAATGAAAGTCATTCTAAAGTGACACTGTGTGTGTGTGTGTGTGTGTGTGTGTGTGTGTGTGTGTGTGTAGCGGAGGTGAAGCGTGTAGGAGACACTCTCCTAGGGATGGCCACTCAGTGCGTGCAGGTGAAGAATGTGGTGAAGACGTCACCGCAGACGCTCTCCAATCTCTGCCTCAAGATCAACGTCAAACTCGGCGGCATCAACAACATCCTGGTACCACATCAACGGTGAGAGCTCGGAGAGCGAGAGAAGGCAAGAGACAGAAAGCGAGAGAGAGAAGGCAAGAGACAGAGAAAGCGATAGAGAAGGCACGAGACAGAGAAAGCGAGAGAGAAGGCAAGAGACATGTGCAGAAAGAGAGAGAGAGAGGTGTAGAGAAAGACAGAGAGATAGAGGGAGAGACATGGAACACAGGGAGAGAGACAGAGAGAAAGAGAGACTGAGACAGGTAGAGAGAGGGGGAGAGACAGAGATATAGAGAAACAGGAAGAGACATATGGAAAGAAGGAAAGAGAGACAGAAGAAGCGAGAACTACGTGATAAAGAGTGATACAGAGTAAGACATGCAGTGGTGCTTGAAAGTTTGCATAGCATAAATATGAAATAAAACATCATCGGAAAGTAGATGAAGAGAACCCAATTAAACAAATCAGACAAGAATATTATAGTTGGTCATTTAATCATTGAGGCAAATGATCCAATATTACATATCTGTGAGTGGCAAAAGTATGTGAACGATTATGAGTATGTCTAGGATTATCAGTTAATTTGAAGGTGAAATTAGAGTCAGGTGTTTTCAATCAATGAGATGACAATCAGGTGCGAGTGAGCACCCTGTTTTATTTAAGGTACAGGGATCTATCAAAGTCTGATCTTCACAACACTTTGTGGAAGTGTCTCATGGCATGAACAAAGGAGATTTCTGAGGACCTCAGAAAAAGAGTTGTTGATGCTCATCAGGCTGGAAGAGGTTACAAAACCATCTCTAATGAGTCCGACAGATTGTGTACAAAGTGAGGCGTTTCAAGACCATTGTTACTCTCCCCAGGAGTGATAGACCAACAAAGATCACTCCAAGAGTAAGACATGCAATAGTCATTGAGGTCACAAAGGAACCCAGGGTAACTTCTAAACAACTAAAGGCCTCTCTCACACATTGGCTAATGTTAATGTTAATGAGGCCACCATCAGGAGAACACTGAACAACAGTGGTGTGCATGGCAGGGTTGCAATGAGAAAGCCACTGCTCTCCAAAAAGAACATTGCTGCCATCTGCAGTTTGTTAAAAAATCCAAAATGGAATTTTTTGGGTTAAATGAGAAGTGTTATGTTTGGAGAAAGGAAAACACTGCATGCCATCATAAGAACATTATCCCATCTGTGAAATATGGTGGTGGTAGTATCATGGTTTGGGGCCTGTTTTGCTGCATCTGGGCCTGGACGGCTTGCCATCATTGATGGAACAATAAATTCTGAATTATACAAGCAAATTCTAAAGGAAAATGTCAGGACATCCGTCCGTGAACTGAGTCTCAAGAGAAAGTGGTTCACGCAGCAAGACAACAACCCTAAGCACACAAGTCGTTCTACCAAAGAATGGTTAAAGAAGAATAAAGTTAATGTTTTGGAACGGCCAAGTCAAGGTCCTGACCTTAATTCAATAGAAATGTTGTGGAAGGACCTGAAGCAAGCAGTTCATGTGATGAAACCCACCAACATCCCAGAGTTGAAGCTGTTCTGTACTGAGGAACGGGCTAAAACTCCTCCAAGCTGATGTGCAGGACTGATCAACAGTTACCGGAAACGTTTAGTTGCAGTTATTGCTGCACAGGGACGTCACACCAGATACTGAAACCAAAGGTTCACATACTTTTGCCACACCAAGTATAATATTATTGTCTCATTTGTTTAATTGGGTTCTCTTTATCTACTTTTAGGACTTGTGTGAAAATCCGATGATGTCATATTTATGCAGAAATATGGAACATTCTAAAGGGTTCACAAACTTTCATGCACCACTGTATATGAGAGAGAGAGAGAGAGAGACACGTATAGAGAGAAAGACAGACAGGGTAAGAGACAGAGTGATAGACATACAGAGAGGCAGAGTGTGTGTGTGTTAAAAGGTGTATTTACATGTGTTATCAGGTATGAGCAGGTTGTGTGTGTGATACGTTGGCAGGTCTGCAGTGTTCCAGCAGCCCGTCATCTTCCTGGGTGCAGACGTCACACACCCACCAGCCGGAGATGGGAAAAAGCCCTCCATTACTGCAGTAAGCACGTCTCTGTACACTGCGCTTCTTACACGTGCACACACACTCAATTAAAAATGGAGATTATGATGATGATGGTGCTTATTGGTTGTCTCTCACACACTATGGAAACGTTTCTCTTTATGAAAACTAACCCTACATTCACACTAGTAACAGAAGGAGTGTCTCTGCACCAGCGCCTGGCTAAAAATCAATCAGAGCTTTTCTGTGTGAATGAGTTCTGACGCTGTAAATCGACAAATCTAAATGATTGATGTGAGGATTTTACTGAAACCAGTCACACGACGTCCCTGTTTCTCTACGTTCCCAACTTTCATTTCCTGCGAACGTCACTTTTAATGTCACTTTCGGCTCAGACTGCAGAAAGATTAAGCAGAAAGTTAGAAACTGTTTATTCTCCATTTCCAGCCTGAAGACTGATGGGGAAAAAAATTCTTATCACAGTTTCAAACTACTCCACGGCGTAGCTCACAAGCTTTTCTTTTTTTTCTTCTTTCTTTCTTTTTTTTCCGAAAGCATTTTTTCTACTTTTCTTTTTTGTATCGTTTCACATTGTTTGCTTTCTTCCCTTTTCTTTTGTTTCCTTTCTTTTTTCTTTTTCTTGTTTTTTTTTTTTTTAGTCTCTAACCTTCTCATTACCCTTTTCTTGTTTCTTTTCTTTTTTTCTTCATCCTTTCGTTATTTCTTTTTGTTATTGCTTCCGGTTTCTTTCTGTTTCCTTTTCTTTTTTAAATAATTTATCCTTTTCAATGCTTTTCTTCTTTTTCACTTGATATATTGAATGTCTTTTTGTCTTTTTTGCTCAAGTTCAGTTAAATTTGATGGTGACCGTTTTTGGACTGTCATTCAAGTCATTCCACAGATTTTCAATGGGGTTTAAGTCTGGGCTCTGACTAGGCCATGCAAGGACATTCACCTTTTTCTCCTTCAACCACTGTGTGGTCAGTTTGGCTGTCTGCTTTGATTATTTTAAAGGGGGTGTGATTCTTTTCTATACCATCTGTCTGTCTGTCTGTCTGTCTATCTATCTATCTGTCTGTCTGTTTCTTTTTTTCAACCTGCATGTAGAATGGTTTCGTCTTTTTTTTTGTTCCTTTTTTCCCTTTTATTTTTATTTTGTACTTTTCAGTTCTTTCTGTTTCTTTTTATTTCTATATTTTCCCTCCTTTCCTTTCTTTTTCTTTCTTTCTGTTTGCTTTTTTTCTTTTTCATTTTCCCTTCTTTTTCTTTCCATTTTTTAGAGAAAAAAAAGTTTTAGGTTCTTCACTAATTATTATTATTATTATTATTATTATTATTATTATTATTATTTTATTATAATTTTTTACAATCTTTTCATTTCATTACTTGTTTTTTCTTATATTCTTTTATTGCTTGATCACATTCGCATGTCTTTTTCTTTTCTTTATTCTTTTATTTTTCAGTCCATGTGCTGGACGTTATATATTTTGCTCCCATGCTTTTGATCGAAACATGTAACCCAGCGCGTGTCCATCTCCTTGTTTCTAAGCAGATAGAACTACACTGATCACCTAATCAAACGCATTTCTTGTCTACGTGTCCGTGGTAAACAGTAAAACGTTCTGTCGTCAGAGGCTTAAAGCAGCGGCGTTACAGCTGTGTTCTGGCTTTGTTTCCGAGCGCCGCTCTGCTGTTCAGCCCTCGTGCCTTTTTAAAGAGCACTTCAGTGGGCGAGGGACGGAACAGAGGTGGAGGAGGAAGGAATTAGGAGCGGTTAGCAGAGAGAGGGAGAGAGCGTACGGCTGGTCGATGAATCACACAGGATCAGGCGGCTACGTCACCCCACACCCTGTCAGCTCTGGAGTGCTTTCAGTCGGCAGGCGATGGTGACAAATGCCTGAGTCACAGGAAGAGCGAGAGCGAAAGAGGAGAAGTGTGGATGTGTGTAGATGTGTGTGTGTGTGTGTGTGTGTGTGTGTGTGTGTGTGTGTGTGGAGGGTGTGGTGGTGAGCAGCACTGACCGCATTTCCCCAAGCAGCGAGGTGAAACGAGAACTCCCTATTTTCCCTTCACCACTAGATGGTAGCATTTTATAAAGAAAAAACAGTTCTCTATCCGTACCTACGTATTACATATGTAACTTGTGTATATGGATACGTTACGGAAGAGGTTAGTTGTCTTTAAAGATCAACTCCGACAGCTCACACACTCCCTCAAAATCTGTTTGCGTTCCCACCCCGATGACATGCACGCTTTACGGTTCTTACTTGCTGATACAAGATGGTATTTTGGTCATCAGTTCCCTGGTAATCCTATAATAGTCAGTTGTATTTGTATAGCGCTTTTAACAACAGGAATTCAACAATCACCAAGCAGCTTTACAGAAATCCCTAACAAGCAACCCATTGGCAAGAAAAACCTTCGTGAGATGACCTGAGGAAGAATCCTTTAGAGGAACCAGGCTCAAAAGGGAACCTTCTGTGTTACAGTATGCAGGGGTAGAAGAGAAAGACAAATAGTACGAAGTGTGTTGGAAGGATGTTCAATATAAGCAGACTGCAAATCAATCAATCGATGAAACATCTTCAAACTCGGAAGTAGTACAGCCAAGGACTATATAATACTTTACTTATCTTCAGCCTCTCTCTCTCTCTCTCTCTCTCTCTCTCTCTCTCTCTCTCTCTCTCTCTCTAGGTAGTGGGCAGTATGGATGCCCACCCCAGTCGATACTGTGCCACGGTGCGGGTGCAGAGGCCACGGCAGGAGATCATCGAAGACCTCTCCTACATGGTGCGCGAGCTCCTCATCCAGTTTTACAAGTCCACCCGCTTCAAGCCCACCCGGATCATCTTCTACAGGGACGGAGTTCCCGAGGGACAGCTACCACAGGTCAGCTCTGAGATCAACACGGACATATCATGCGTCCTTCACAGTTCATCAGGCTTTGTTGTCTGTAGTAGAAAGAACAGATAGAAGAAGCAATAAATACACTTGCATTTGTGAAAATTTTATCCATCTAGGACTAAAAAATGCTCCATTAATAAATATTGGCACCCACCATTCAAACTCATTCAAAATTAATTACGACATTAGCTCATATTGGTTGTTGTAATTAAATATTGGTTAATGTAGGCATTCAGTAGGAATATATCACTTAACATAGGAATCAATTCTGGTATATTAAACCGTACTAAAGATCACAGTTTGTTAGTGTAAGCGAACGCTGTATATAATGTTAACTAAAGGGCAACCTAGTGTAAAAAGTGTTACCAAAAGGACTGCAGTTTTATTTACACTATACTTGATGATTGTATATTATTACAGCAGGGGTCTTGCTAAAAATAACACCAGCAGCACCCAGCTGTTGTCGCAGGCCATCTTTCTGGCTCAGCGAGTTTATATTCTCGTGACGATACACAGAAACTTCTATTCCCTCAAACCGCTTGTTCTCAAAATTACCGTATATCTGATTTAGGGTATTATAACAAATATTCAGTACCAGTATTAACTGTATTCCTGCTTCAAGAATTCAATTCCTGCTTTTGTAACGTTTTGATAACAGGTCGTATACGTACGCAATACGTTACACCGTATTATGTTACATTACATTACACAATACACTGCATGTTCGGTTCACGTACAGCACTACGAATTCTCACGATGCGTAGGTAAGATGTTAGAGGCGTGCTTGTGTACGTCCATCTGATGTGTACGTCCATCTGAGTTCACGAATAAATGTGGACTTTTAACTGCTTTCTGCTGAATGTTAATGGGTTCTTGTTGAAGTACAATGCAATAACAGTAATAACAGAACATTCCAGCATTTTTTTGGACAATAAATCCAAAGACGAGATGCACCCAACAAATTTCTCTCCAGCTGATCGCTTTGTTGTTTAACATACAACGCGTTTTTATTTCCTGTATCGGTCCCTCCAGGATTTCACGATTTTGCGATCGCAGAAATCAAGCAAACTCTGCAATATTCGGAGGAGCTTGCGATTTTTCAAAATTACCGCAAATTTTCCGTAGATTTGGGCCAAGACCCGTCATGTGACATTATAACAACGCGCATTTAGCCAAAGCCCTCTTCGATTCACGTGCATTGAACATGAGTACAGCTAAAAGGACTCATTTACCGACAAACATCACTGTGAAAGACCGTGCAGAACAATTTCGTGCAATTTCGCCAATTCGAGTAGTTTCCCGCAAAAAAAAAAAAAAGCAGTGCAGATTTTGAAAAAAGCCACAGCAAAATCAAGCACAAAAAATTTCAGAAACCATCTAATTGGTGTTGTCGTGGTTCAAAGCTGCATTCTATTACAATCATGTGTCATTTTATAACACAGCGGTGTTGAATTCTCGATTCTGATTGGTCAGGAACTGTTGGTTAATTTTCTATAATAGCGACTCTAATGGTAGATCCGACTGTTATCACTTTTATAGTAACAACTCATTCACGGGGACTTGTATAGCGGACATATCCACATATTCTAAGCCTAAGAATAGCCTGAAAACGTGTAATTGTTGAATGATGTTTGTTCAACATTTCTGGAAGGAGTCTCTGGCATCAGGGGTTTGTGATATTCAGCGGGGTTTCCATCACAGTATAGTCTTCAGGACATTTTGTATTTCCTTGGTAACACGACACGCTGAGAGAGAAAGAAAGAAAGAGAGCCTAACAGAAACTTGTTAACTGTAAGCAGATATATAATAAGTAAAAGACCTGTAAATGGTGGATTAGCAAACGTCTACCGTAACAACACTAAGAAATGGACGTATTACTTTACACCGTACTCATTGCTTTATTGTGTAAGACGACAAAAACTGGACGGGGGGGGCTGTTAGTTATTAGCAACATCATGGTGAAGTATTGAATAATGTTTTGCCTTGACGGGACTTGAGATGAGCAGAGCCGGTCGTTTCGGAAACAGCGTTTTAGGAATGACGAGTGAGTGAGATCATGGAGATGATGAGGCAGCGTGACTCACGGCTGTGCTGTGTCCTGCAG
This sequence comes from Cranoglanis bouderius, assembly GCA_023630585.1. NCBI lineage: Eukaryota > Metazoa > Chordata > Actinopteri > Siluriformes > Cranoglanididae > Cranoglanis > Cranoglanis bouderius. The sequence goes on from CM042539.1 coordinate 24,679,583, forward strand.
ATTCTGCACTATGAGCTGCTGGCCATCCGGGATGCCTGCATCAAGCTGGAGAAGGATTACCAGCCCGGCATCACCTACATCGTGGTGCAGAAGCGCCACCACACCCGGCTGTTCTGCGCCGACAAGTCCGAGAGGGTGAGTTTCTGAAGTGAATCGGCGCCGACGGCAATGGGCTGAGACCTCAAACAAAACCAAGGTCACACTCGGTGAAAAAAACAAAACAAAACATGTACATGTTTCATTTGGGTTTGGAAAACAGCCGAGTCAACAGCACTGTTTTCAGTTTAAACCTTAAAACGAATTGAAAAATACGTTTTTTCCCCAGATTGGGAAAAGTGGCAACATTCCAGCGGGAACCACAGTCGACACCAGCATCACACACCCCTTCGAGTTTGATTTCTACCTGTGCAGTCATGCAGGAATTCAGGTGAATAAAATAATGCATGGCACCAAAAACTAGAAAACATTTCAGTAAAAACGTGAAAAAAAGAATACACTGTTCTAAGTTTTCTAAAGAATTTCTCGCCTATGCTTCAGGGCACCAGCCGACCGTCACATTACTACGTGCTGTGGGATGACAATCGCTTCACCGCCGACGAGCTGCAGATTCTCACCTACCAGCTGTGCCATACGTACGTGCGCTGCACGCGCTCCGTCTCCATCCCCGCCCCTGCCTACTACGCCCGGCTCGTGGCCTTCCGCGCACGATACCACCTGGTGGACAAAGAGCACGACAGGTGAGTCCTCAAGCCTCGAGTACAACCTACAGAAACCTTTTATTGTTCATCAGTGATTGGATGATGTAATTGGATCTGCTGCTGTAATTATGAAGAATGTCTTTTGCCCATCCCAGGACCCTTATGTGCACATTTATCATACTGTCATAATGCACATCCTTTCGACACTAGAGGTCAACCGATTGATCGGTTTTGCTGATTAATCAGCACCGATAACCGATTGCTAGAACTAATGGTTTATCGGCAAAAATCCACACGGTTGCATCCTTTGCAGGAGCGGCTGAGAAGGGTCCGCTGTCATTATACGATATGATACGAGAGCGGCCTCTAGAGGCGAAATAAAAAACTGACACTGTCACTCACTGACAAATTTTGTTGTGTTATTTGAAGTGTTTTCTTCATTTATTTTGATGTCTGTCTCTATTTTTATTTGTTATTTGGAGTGTTACTTTTTGGTTCAGTTTGGATGTATATCTTTTATTTATGTTAATATTTATTAATAGTTAATATATATTAATATTTCTTTAATATAATTTAATATTTATATATTTATTTCATTTTTTAAAAAGTACAGTACATTTTCATGGTGCAGTCAGTACTGTTTATTTTTGTAATAAAGTTCAACAATATTTTAAAGTGTTTTCATTCAGTATCAATTTTAAAAACTATATTGATTAGTTATCGGCAGGTACTGCCCAACTTAGTTATCAGTATCGGTAAAATCTGTCGACCTCTATTAATTATTATCTAATATCTATTAATACTGCTTGTCTTTACTCTTCTACACATGTATACTGTAATGATTTATAATTCCACTGTTTAGTGCCCCCCAAAAGAGGTTCGCTTTTGACTCTCAAAGTTTCTTCCTCATGTCATGTCAGGAAGTTTTTCCTTTCAACTGTCGCTCATTAAATTCTGAGGCATAAGGCCAACTCGGGTTCCATTCCTGTCAACCAAGAACAGGAATCTGAGGCTACAGTGAACACAGGTTCACTTAAACTGGACAGTTAAAGATGGGGAAAAAGACCATTTTTGTCTAGTTTCAGTGAGCCTCTGTTCATCAGGAGGTGGTCCACCTCAAGGTTCGGCATGTTGTGCAGGTACAGATGCTTTTCTGCTCACCACGATTGTCAAGAGTGGTTGGGTTACTGTACACCTCTTGGCCGGGGAAAAGTGTCAGTTTAATTTTTCTCTGAACAACTAATTCAATCATGAACTACTCAGTTCCTGCTTCACCAAACCTGACCTTTTTGCTGTGTGTTTCTGGTATAGTGCACAACTGCTCACGATGGTGTTTTTTCCCTCTGTTTGTCTGTAGTGGCGAGGGAAGCCACGTCTCGGGTCAGAGTAACGGCCGGGACCCCCAGGCTCTGGCCAAAGCAGTGCAGATTCACCACGACACCCTGAGGACCATGTACTTCGCCTGAGAGCCTCACCTTGCGCTGATGTTGAGGGGGCCTGAAGAGCCTCGTCACCTCCCTGCGCTCGAGCCAGTACACACTACAAATCCCATGCACCTCAACAGAACTAACACAGCATCGTGGCCTCATCTGGCAGGCCTGAGCCTCGTTTACTTTGTTTTGCTGTTTTTTGTTTTTTTTTTTAAAAAAAAAAAAAAAAAAAAAAGTGTATTGTTGTTTACTACCTTCACACCGTGTATGTATGTTCGTATGCAATACGGAGGAGAAGCAAAGGCACAACCTATCCGAAGATTTGACTGCCACTACGACGCTTCGTCTCGCATCAGTGTTCAGCGGGGAAAACAAGCGTCGACACCTTTGTGTTGTTTTAATTCTTGTTCTATGGACACTTTTTTTTAAATGTGTTTTTATTTTTGAACAGTCTTGAATGAAAGATTTTAGCACCTAGAGTTAGCTTTTAGACACCGTGAGCTAGGCGGTTACATCTTTGTCTCTGTACTTCGGACCGTAGCATGCCGTGGATGCCGGAGATGCATCGTTGTGCTCAGCGCTCTCGAGTGTAGCCGATCTTCTTTAGACATGCCTCCGTAGTCAGGGGCAGCACTAGCATAACAATAGATAGAGTGCGTTTATATGGAAGTCCAAAGGGGTCATACATTGTTTTTGTTTTTTTTTCTCCGTTCATTGTTCTTCTTTACATTTTCTCGATCATATAGGCAGCTTAGGCTCCACTGCATGCCACGTAGATAAGGCTAGGTATAAGGCTAAAGTGGTAGCTATTGAGTTAAAGGAGTAGTTCAACCCAAATGAAATGTACCCAAATTCCTCCAGAGCCCAAATGTAGTCTATTGGCCAAAATATGATTGATGTCTGCGGTTTGCTTGTTTCTTTAGCTTTGCACTGATGCTCTGAGGCTAACGTAGCTGAAAAATAAGGAAAGCTAATAGCGTCCGGTTTAGCATTGTGTAAACTGCATGTCTAGATCACAAATGGAGAAAAAGGGCATCACAGAGTCAAAACAAAACAATAAGGAGGCATGGTTTAAAGTTTAAAGTTGTGGAGTTGTGAAGTGATAACCTTGTAGGTCTAGCACAAAACTAAAGAAGCAAGCTTCTAAACATGCCTTGGCTGATTTGAATATATGTGGGGTAAAGGGGAAATTGGGTACGTTTTATTTTTGGACGTGCTGGGTTACATGTTCACATGTTTTCCCTGTGTCCATATGGATTTCCTTCTGGTTCTCCAGTTGATTGGATACTCTTAATTGGTCTGTGATGGACTGGCGTAACGTCCAGGGTGTATTCCTCCTGCTTCACACCCAGTGTTCCACCGATCCACCGAACCAGGATAAAGCAATTACTGAAAATGAATGAATGTCTCTTAAACATTAGCTGGCTAGTATTATTTCTGGGTGCTTGCCAGTTCCCTATTTTGAAATCTTGGTATTACAAGTCAGAAAAAAACAAAAACACATGGCCTCTGTGGACTTCCATACATTTAAGATAAGTTACTTCTATGTGCGCAACACAGAAACCAGCATTCTGAACCAGCCAAATGTGATGCCAACCATTCAAAGAGGCACTTATCTTTTGGAAACGTGTATCTGTTTCAGACAGACTGTCTGTATGTGAGGAAACTGACCGTGCAGCATTCTGGCACTCTGTAGATAAATAACAGAGACGCAAGATCACACACAAATCTTTCCTTCCTATTCCACAAGAGCCTTCCAGCATCTCTAAACTGGTCTGTACACAAAGCAATACAAGGTCTTCTCACAGCCGTCGTGAGCGCTCTCTGCTCACGCTGCACATTCCATACTGCGAGAAGGACGTGACACACTTCCCCTCCCGCCTTCTCTCATTCTCACACTAAATCAAAGGACACAGGAACATGTTTTTTTTCTAAGTACCCACCACGTAGCTACCCACCACCTTCTCCTACGTAGAAATGCGAAAGCTCTGCCATCGGGTCAGGTCATGCACAGCCCACCCGTCTTCTCCGACATCCCACACGCACACACACACACGCCTTATGATTACAAAGCCCATGTCGCATCCTCCCACGTAGCAGTCATGGTACACACACACACACACACATACATACACACACACACACCTACATATCTGCCTGGATTTCTGCCAGATGTGTACCATGTACACAGGAATTGATGAAACGGAAGGTTTTTTTTCTGTTTTTTCTGTTTTTTTTTTTTTTTTTTTTTTTTTTTTACCCATCCATGTCATTGTGGTTTTATGTATTGCATGTTTAAATTGTGACTGAATCCTCAGTAACCATGCTCCCTTCGTTTCTATGCCGTAAATTGTTCTTATTAATTGTAACTGCACTTGTTGCCACTTGGTTGCCACCAAGGGGTCACTGTAAGGGGGGGTGAATTCACTTTCACTTGTTTTAGCCTCAAAAGCACCTCAAAACAAAATGTGACATCACACACATATGGTCCATTGAAATTTCAAAGGGATCTTGGTATGTAACGGTTGAATAGGTTTACTTTTTGAAATGAGTATTATGTTTCAGCCAACATCAACTCGAAATGTATTTATAACTTGAAATGGCCTCTGATGGTTGGGCCTATAGAATTGTGAGGGCTCTGATCTGATCTGATCTGATCCAGCAGTTTTGTATCATGATGCATACTTAACTCACAAGTCAATGGAGCCTCAAGTGAGGGGAAAAGCCCCTTAGACCCAAAGAGAAGGAACTGGAGATCTAACTTGACTCAGCCTCACTGTAAAAGCAATACAAAGCCACTGCATAAGAACGGCCCTTATCTTAGCACTTCCCAATAGGCTGATTTGGAAGTACACGTGAACAAAGTTATTTTGGCTCTGTATGTAATAGTGTTGGGCAGGGTTATTTTTTAAAAGGAAATAAAAGTTGTTTTTTATGAAATAACATCTTGTCTTGTGAAAATCAGCCAACAGCTGAGTTTAGAATAGTCTCCAGAGTTGGGTTTGACATCAGAATGGATGTCAGTAATGAAGCAGGATCGAATCAAGCTTCTGTTGGTAATTTACGCGAAATGTAAGACCAATCTGTGTGTCCTCTGTTCAACTCCCAGTAGAACTGTATCAGCCAGACCCAGGACCTGCTGGAGAGATTATATTTCAACAGTTGGCATGGGAACGTCTGGGGATCCCCCAGGAGGAGCTGAAATCTGTAGCTGGGCTGTTTTTCTCAACTTAACAATCTGGGAAAAACTTGAAGTAGGGCTGCTGCTTTTCTGAATTGAAAGGACCAGGTGAGGTGGTTCAGGGCAGTGGTAGCTCAGTGGTAAAAGCATTGGGCTACTGGTCAGAAGAATGTGAATTGTGGCATCTCAATTGTAAGCCACTCTGGATGAAAGTGTCATCCAAATGAGCTAAATGTAAATAGTTATGAGGATGCCCACTGGCCAGCTCGCTGGAGGGAGGTCCTGGGGCAGACCCAGGGCCTGCTGGAAAGGTTATATACTACATGGTATATTATTATAACAGCAAAGAGGGCACTAAATCTGGAATGGGATGTTCAAAAAACACATATGGGTGTGATGGGTCAGGTGTCCACATACTTTTGCCCATATCACAGTCGGTTTGGGATTGTCTGGCGATCCTCCTGGAGTAGCTGAAATCTGTGACAGGGGACATAGAAGCCTTGGCTGACCTCCTCAGCTTGACAGTCTTGGAAAACCTCAAAGATCTGCTGGACAAAAAGGAGCCAGTTGAGGTGGTAGACAGACCCCAGGGAAGAGCCAGGACCTGTTGGGGAGATTATATATTACAATTGGTCTGGAGAATTCACAGAAAGACCTGAAGTCTATGGCTGGGGAAAGAGAAGTCTCTCAGCCTGCTGCCAGAAGACGGGGTAGAAGGAAAATAAATGAATGGGGGTTCAATTCCCACCTCCACCCTGTGTGCGTGGAGTTTGCATGTTCTCCCCATGCTTCGCGGGGTTTCCTCCACCAGTCCAAAAACATACGCTATAGGCTGATTGGCATTTCCAAATCGTCTGTAGTGTGTTAGTGTGTATGTGATTGTGCCCTGCAATGGATTGGCACCAGAGTGTCCCCCGCCTAGTGCCCCGAGCCCCTTGGGGATAGGCTCCAGGCTCCCTGCTTTCACCATTCTGGAAGATTGTAGTGAACAAGATTGTAGTCAGGACTTTCTTGAAGCACTAACAAATACACTATAAATTATCTAATTTTTATAATATAAGTGTGTATGACAAAAAAACGTACATTTACTTCATACACTTAATACACTTACATAGGGAATAAACCTGAACAACTGAAGGGGGGAAAAGTTTAATTCCTCTGACGTATGTTTCTCTTCATTTTGTTCACCCCCCCGCCCCCTGAAAACCGCTCATCTGCTGTCGACCAATGAACTCTCTTCTCTCAGGGGTTCCTATGTCGTCACTAGATTACTGTCCAATGAGTGCTCGGGTTTTTAGAGACTTTCGCGCGTGGACGTTAGACCGTGTACCAATCAGCGTTTAGCTGTCAAACGTTGCTGCGTCGGTCGTCATAGATTAACGCTCTCACCATATTTAGCCAGTCAGAGCCCCCGAGGAGGCGAGCGAGTAGGTGCTTCACAATCGGCCTGGAAAGGCGACAAAAACTGGTTCTGGACTTGATATCTTGACAACGCTTAAAGGACGAGATAAAGTGTCGGAAAAACAACAACCTGAGGCATTTTAACAGCTATTTTGTTTGTTGAGAACAGTCGCTTTTCGGATGGAAATTTCGGCTAAGTGAGCGAGCAAGCTGGCTGGCTAGCTAAGTTAGCATGGCACCCAGCTAGCTAAACTTTTAGCTACTTCGCGAGCGCAGACGCGAGTCATTCTTGTCACGAACAAAAAAAGAATAAAGAAATGTTTCGCTGTATTTATTCTTCAGGGTAGTTGAGTCAAATTTCTGGACGTTAGACTATCCTCCAACGAGCCACCGTGTACAGTTAGCTAGCTCCGTCGTACAGTCAGGGCAAGCGGTGAAGAGTGACCGTGCGTCCGTGGTTGAGTCGCGGGGAGACGGAAGAGCCCCTGAAGCCCGGGGGCGGCCCCTCTAGCCCAGCGAGTAACGCCATTTCTAACCGTATTTCTGGACGGGAATCTTTACAGATAGCTCATTTGGGTTGTACCTGGGATTTTCCTTGGATTTTTCTCTCGGAAAGCCGGAGTTTTCTTCTTCTGTGAGCCGGGGAAGGAACCGGACAGAGAGCCTCATGAATGGAAATCGGAACTTCAGGTAAATACAAATGTCTTTTGTCGTTTTATTTAACTTATACACTCTCAGAAATAGTCTTTTTCTTCTCGAAGCCTTGGTACCATAACTAATATACATCTTTATACCTTAAAAATATTTTAAGGTACATAGTCGGACCTTAAAATACCCCTTAAATAAAATGTAAAACCTTTTTGGGGCTTATTTATTTATTTTTGTTTCTTATTGTATCTGTTTAAAGTATTATGGACAACAATACCATAGTATATCTACAAAAAATACTTTTGGACATATTTTCATTTTGTTTTTATGATTACAGTTTTTATAGTTATAAAATAAGTTATATACTACTTCTGGGAAAATTCTACAAATTTCTGATTACTCATCCTGCACTAGTTTTGTGTTTGTCCAATTAAAAGCGTTCTAAGTATAAGCCCCACCCATGGATGTGGATCCTGCTCTACAGTAGGCAGTAAACATGGTGGTTTTTTTTTTGTTTTTGTTTGTTTGTTTTGGCTATATGTCTGAACACTATTCCCTTTTCCAACTGTCACTTGATTGGGGAAAAAATTGTTAATTCTTGGAAGATTGTGCAAGTTGGTGGTCGTGCGACTTTTCAGTGGTGTTTCGAGCTCCTCGATTTTGTCTTTATCCACCATCAGGGCTTCTCCAGCAGTAAGAGGAAGTATTATTTTATCCACCACTCAATTGCAAGAGATTCCCCGCGGTTCTCCGTCACCGTCGGCTTAAATTCCAAAAAGACGCGGCATCTCGCCGTTTATGATGTTGTGAAGGTGGTGGTGAGAAATCATCTGCAGTCGGAGAGCGCAAAATGCTCTTAAACTCTTCTCTGTTCTCCGTATTTGGCTAGTTCACTAAGCTATAGTCGAGTTTAGATTTGGTGAGGGGGAGGTGTGGTGTATGTTCGCTGTTTTGCAAATCTGCGAAACACTTAAACGTGCCGTCACCGACTTCCTATTTTAAAAGGAAGTTCGTCAACGTACTGATGTAGCCTTACTATACTAAATACTAAAGGTACTGAAGATGGTACCACCCGAGCGATGGGTAAAGGGGAAGTATAGTTTGCTGCCTTTATTTCTGAGCGTGTAGTTTTTCTTCTTCTTGCTAGTCGATGTCATTAAGGATCATTATGGATCTCCGAACCGGATTAAAATGTTCTGCTACGGCGCACGTTTTCATCTAATTACGCTTTCCTACTCCCATCAGCATCATGATAAGTTACGAAGGTCATTCATTCCTCTTCTGTAACTGCTTTATCTTGCTTATGGTAAGGGTGGATCTGGATCCGGGGAACCCTTGGCATGAGGTGGGAATAAACCCTGATGGTTAAATGGTTGAGTATTACGTAAGTATTGTCGTTCTTTAGTTAATTAAAACTTTTATTCATGGTCAAATTGCTGTTGTGTAAGAGGAATGAAACGTGCTGATATTGGAAAATAATCATCTTTGTAGTGGTAACGGTAACTCTGATTCGTGTTGGATCGCATTACACTATATACACTATATAACAGCACACTCCCGAGCGTTATGATGAGTTTGTGAATAGGAAGATAACGTTTTTTGTAAGGAGACGGTTGCTCTGAGGATGGTCAGCGTGACCGTGGAAATCACACATCCTCATAATGCTCATAATGCTCATGGTGGACAGGTGGGTCTGTCCTGGCAGTTGTTGGGAAACCCCACTGGAGAGCTAACATGACTAATATTCAACAGAAATTAAAGCGGGGGTATTCCGATTGAATCGCCTTAACGGACGTAATCCTCGTAACTACACTGTGAAGAGAATACATCTCTGTCGCTCAGTCAGTTCTGGACATTTGACTCATACTCGGTTAACACAGCTTTCTGACTAATCTGTACAGTTCGAATGAGGTAATCTCGTAATTTGTAATTTGGATTTGAAAAGAGAAGTGCATCTGCAGAGTCGTATGAAATGTTGCAGCAGTATCAGGGCGAAATCGAAAGGGCGAAATCCACCTTAAAGTCAACACTGACTTATCTTATCTTCATTAACCTTCAGCGTGGCGGGCGTGAGTGATCTTACATCCAACCCCTGACCTATTAAGTTTGACATCACTGTCGCGTCCTGCCCACGGATTAAGGAAAAGTCAGCCTACACATCACTGATTTCTCAGTACGATAAGCAGCCGTCTGTGGGCTACACGATGATGGAGGAAACGTCTTTTGCACGCTTTAAAGTCATTTGTTTATTTTATTCTTTGCAGACTACAATGTTAAAGTTGTCTGAATGTTGTATTAACAAAGAAGTCCACCCTGAAACACAAATACGTTTATAGTGAAATATCTCCGATGTGTTTATCGATTATGGTGCTAATGTGTTGGCTGGATTTTCATTATTCATCACTGAGGTCACACTGCTGGCTCGATTACGATGGGATTTAATAGGAGAAAAATTTTAAAGGTTCATTGGGCAAAACTGATCAAGATTAGCATGGGTATTTTTTGCTCACATTAGAAGTATCTGGCTGTGCTGAGCGCTTACTGATTTCACACTGAAATGTGGGCGGAGTGATGGTGCTTTGTGGAGTCTCTATAAAATGACTGACAAGAGGCCCATGTAAACACAAACAAGCACTCCGGACAGTTCCCAACCTATTGTTCTCACCCAGATAATACACTTGTGCTGAGGCCATGGCTTAAACCATTTTATTATTTTTTTTTAAAATGTATTTTTCAGGTTATTTGTACAAGTAAGAAAAAAAAAAACTATTACACCTTTAAAAATAGGGAGGAAAAAAACAGCCATGTTTTGCTGTTAACGTCTAAAAACAAACAAAAAAAAAGAGGTTCTTGTCTCACTCAGCATTTTCCAGCGACGTTCAGTTGTCGTATTGATGAGAAATCCAACATAGAAGTAGAAGATACATTGATGCAAAAGCTGGACTTCCAGCTATATGACGACTCGGCTAGATGGAGATCTAGAAGATGGCGAGAAAGTTTACACGAAAGTTGAAGCTCTGGAAGCTGAACTTTTTGAGCAGAGTGTAGAGACAAGGAGCTGAGAGAGCTGGACCGACTGAAGGACTAAAGTGCCGCCGCATCGCTCTTGTTACGTAGAGATGAAGCAAGGGCTAAATCCCACTGCATCCCGGTCAGCTGGTAGTTGCACAGCATTGTGGGTAACGTAGGAAACTTTTACAATAGCGCAACCTGATTTCAACTTTATTGCAGAATGAATCTTAAAGGCAGTTTAAGGTCTGTTTTCTTTAAGAGAGAGCTGACTGAAGCAAAGCTCACGAAATGTACCAATCGTTGTTTATCACAATTATGACTGCAATCACTCTGAATAATTGCAGGTATTCATTTCACCATGTAGAGCATGCAGTGCTTTACCAATCATTTAGTGCTGGTGTGCAGCTGAATGTTAGGAGGTTTAATATCTGCAAAGTAGGCTTGGAAATAATCGGATAACATATTTCACCTGTAGAAGGAGGATGTGGACAGAAGACCTGTGAATACACACGATGATGTAAATTGTCACAATACCGACATTGTAGCTGACTGAAAGACTACACACACACACAGAGTGTTGTTAGTGATTTCGGACGTTGGGCGTGGTGAGGTTAACGGTGCGTGAGGTGCCAGGTGTTTCCCGTCACTGAGTGTGTAGCGCAGGAGAGAGAAGGACGTCCCGGGTGTGTGTTACAGCATAAGGGCGGTTTAGGTGGTGTGGTCAGGGGGTGTGTGTGTGTTTTCAACGGATCTCCTACACACACCCTCAGTCCTGTGCAGCTCTGTTTGTCTCTTCCTGCCTGCCCTCGTGTGTGTGTGTGTTTGTGTGTGTGTGTGTGTGTGTGTGTGTGTGTGTGTGTGTGTGTGTGTGTGTGTGTGTGTGTGTGTGTGTGTGTGTGTGTGTGTGTGTGTGTGTGTGTGTGTGTGAGAGAGAGAGAGAGAGACATTTGATGCTTATGTTGAAGTGGTGTGAAGACAAATTTTAAGTGGATTTCATGTCTCATTCTTTCTCTATCTCCAAACTCTCTCTCACTGTTTCTTTCGGTGTGTCCCTCCATATTTCTCTCTCTCTCTCTCTCTCTCCTGCATTCCATAACGGGCAGTATAGAGCTGACGGCTTCTAAGGAGTGTGTACGCAGTTACGCTTTCTTTGACGGCGTCCTCTCCATGTTGAACTTCACGTCCGTCCTCAGTATAACGATGGACGCGGTGATCTCGCTCCGGCTCAGAGCTCAGGGCCCTCTGGAGTCGACTGTTGGCCTGGGAAATATTTCAGGCTCAGTGGCAAACAGATCTTACCATGTGTGTGTGTGTCTGTAGAGAGAGAGAGAGAGAGAGAGAGAGGGGGCCTCTCTGCAGAGGCAACATGGAGTCAGTGGACAGTTTAGAGAGGAGCTTTGTGCTCAGGAGACCGACACTAAGAGGAAAAGAGCCTGAAGGCTGACATTAGCACAAGTCTGTTGATTTTAGATGATCAAGTTTTTTTGTTTCTCTTTCCTTACTCCTCATTTCATCTTCACACGTTTCTGATTCCCTGCCATAACCAGCAGTGGTGCATATTTTATTCTCTCTCTCTCTCTCTCTCTCTCTCGGCTATAGTATCGTGATATGTCTATAACAGAGAGTCTCATTCACCGTCCCAGGCCCAGAATGGAGCTCATTCATATGGTCAAGCGCAGATACACACACACACACACACACACACACACACACACACACACACACCACTTTTTCTCAGCGCCGTCTGACGTGCCAAACGTCGTCGCGCCGAACCCTCGCCTCACGTTCCCATGTTCATCACGCCAGTCAGACCGAATGCAAATAATAAACTTTAATTTGCAAAAATTTGAACCCTGCGAACTCTGAATGCGAAACATGGAGCGCTCTTCTTCTTTCTGGAGGAAAATACAAAACATTTTTTTCACTATGGACTCTCGTACCCTTTAACGGTGTGATTAAGATGACTCTAATTAACCACAAGGGCATTTTCTAGGGCTGGCCGATATATCGATATAATATCGATATTGTGATAAATGATTATGCAATACACTTCTGAGATACCGTTGTTATGGTGATGTATTTTTGATGTATGAACAGATAACGTTGATTTGATGTGATTTAAAAAAACCCCAAAAACAAACGTAATCTTTGTCTTTGTAGGCATTAAAGTATCGTCAAACTGTTTTGCGGACAGTTTGTTAGCTAAATTATATGTCTTGATATGCATTGTGTATCGTAGAAATGTCCTCAACTATCCTATGATATTTTTGTTATATCGCCCAGCCCTAGCATTTTCTCATATCTTTTGGCGCTGTTTATATATCATGTATACAACAGTGGCATTTCTGCTTTTCCATAACAGACTTGGAGCAGCATCAGTGGCTCGTCTCTGTGAGTGTGAAAGCAGGATTACTGTGATTATTGTGACTGAACTCTAATCATGTTGTTCAGTCTGTTTTGTTGTGAAGTTCATATGGGCCTCTAGTAAAAAAAAAAAAAAAGAGGAAAAAAAAGCTTGGAAACCTCGGATGTAATCACTTATCAGCTATTTTGCACTGTTTACTAGATGATGATTTTATGCTTTATTTTGTTCTCTCAATGTCGTTAAAGGTTCAGCGTTGTGTTGTTAAAATGGTGTTTTGTGGGTGTTGCAGGCAACAGGAAGTTGAAATTACTCAGTATTTTTTTTGGATTTAAACATTTTTTTTTATGCGTGGGACTCGGAGCTCCACAGAGGCACGGTGATTGATGCGCTCTTGTGTTTTTTTTTTTTTTTTCTTTTTTCTTTTCTTTTTCTCCTCCTCCTCTTGCGTGGCCTTGATTCTCGAAACTGCGTTTTCGTGGAAGATCTGATGACGCCATTCTCCTACAACTCTGTGTGTGAGTGTGTGTGTTTGTGTGCGTGAATGAAAATGAGAATGAGGTGGTAGTGAGTAGGTGAGCGTGGGAGAACAAGCTTCACCTCAGGATTAAAGGCAGTGGAGTGGTGTGTGTGCAGGAGTGTGTGTGTGTGTGTGTTTCTGAGAGTTGGTCTGATGACTCATGAGCGGAGCACTGAGTTTACATGGTCGGGCGAGTGGAAGATAAAAAGGAACATGGCATCCTCCGCCATTCTTTCTCCCCCTCGTTTGTTTCACGTCACGGTGTTGAAACAACATGCTGTTTATATTTAATATTTTCAATTTTCAAAAACATTTTTGTGACTTCAAAATATCATCAGTTCTCTGTGTTCAATTCAGGAAGACACTTGGGTTTTGTGGCGCTTTTCTTAAACCAAAAGTCATTCTTGTTTACAAACTAGAGTGGACAGAAATGTCACTTTTGTCTAAGGAGTGATGTTACTAATTGAGTATTTTATCCTCAGTTATGATCAGGACAGAACATAAACTCATTAACTAGCATGTGCTCCCCAGTTCTGTTTGCTCCAATATGTAATGAGGGAGTTTGTTAATAAAGTGCATTTAATACAGATATTATACCAGGGGTGAGGTTGAATTCTCGAATGGTCAGAAGATCTGAATTATCAAAAAACGTCACGACTTCTGACCGTAACATGAACGATAGGTTAATATTAATGTGCTCGTTCTAATACGTTATTGTTTCTATAGTAACGGCTCATACACAGGGACTTCATCCAGAACTAATAATAAACATTTTGTTTAGCAAAGTAAAACGGTGTGGTAAAAATCTTTGTTGGTGACTATTTATTTATTTTTTTGGGAGACATTTATATTATTTGATTTTTATTATTTAATTTTAACATTTAGACAGTCCCAAAAGACTCTATACATATGGCAAATTAACAATTTTTAGCGAAATGTCTTCCAACATTTTTCATACTACATACATAGTTTATATTATATTATTTTTACAGATAGCCTTTAAGAACGCCTTTGACAAAAATTTAAAAGTATTGAAATCATTCTCATGGCTGGATCGAGAAGCTGTTGCAGAGTTGCGACGGACTTTAACAGGAAACATGGCAAACACATCTCACACGACATTGTTGCCAAACTTATTAACAAATTCAAAAAGACTGGAAGCGTTGCGGACCGACCGAGAAGTGGACGTCCACCAACATCCACTGACGAAGGCACAACCGACATGGTTCTGGCAAACATAGTGTCGTGTGTATGGAGACAACAAAGTTTGTAGTGTAGACATCATGTTTGGGCTCTCAACAAAAAAAATCATCATCAAGTCATTGGCCAATGTTTTGGATACGAGATGTAGTGTTACACAATTACTTTTTTTTTTTTTTTTTTTTTTTTTTTTTTTTGCTGCACAAGTTCATTCATTTTGCTTGCAATTCATTTTCAGTGTGTGGAATCTTTTGTCTTCAGTGCCTGGAGTCAGTGAACCAAAAGTAGGATGGAGACTTGAGCAGTTTAACAACTGAATTATTATGTGAACGATTACAAATTGAAGTATGAGTCATGTTAATACAGACGTTACATCACGAGTCCAACAGACTAATGTGAAGGTAACCTTATAATCAAATGTGGTTTTGGTCTAAATGAAGTGATGTAGCGTAATTGGTAATGAAATTCGTTGGCAACTATTTTTATTACAGTTTTTAAAATAGATTTTTGTTGATTACATGTTGAAGCACTAGCTAGTTTATGTGTCTACAGCATCGATACGCGTTACACCAATTTGTGTTTTGCGAAAGTCAGTAAGCAATACACTTTTATTTTTTTACGACATGAAAGCTGCTTGTCCCAGGAACCCAGGCTGCTGATCTGATCATGATAAATTCATAAAGCGTCATGGTTAGACAATTATTACAATATTGGAACAAGGTGATATCAACAAATCCTTAGTTAGTGAGCATTCCATTCTGTGTCTGCCCCTGAATAGTATGTGTCTGTGTGTGTGCGTGCGTGTGTGTGTGGGGGGCCTGCTTTAAGCATGCTGATTATTTCCATCACAATTGGTCTTGAAATTCAGAGTCTTTCTGTTGTGAGACAGACGGAATCTGCAGCGTGACCCGTGTCTGCCGGAGACTACCCGCTGGCAGCGTGGCTCTGGTTTTGGACTTAAGCAGAGAACAGGACTAACGACGGGCAAAAACACAAAACCCCTCGCGTGATCAGTGAGACATCCGGCTGGTTTTCACTGAAAGTGTTAGTTATCTGTGTCAGACATTTTAGATCAACTCTTGTAGTAATCACATTGTGACGTGTGCTTTGGAAATATGTTCAGATTTATGTTATGGTTTACATCACCTACATGCCCTCTTAAAAGTTGTGAGATTAAATTGGCCGCCATTATTCCATATAAAGCGTCACCTGTATATCTACACACACCTACACCACAATGATTATTTTATATAAATAAATTCAGGGTAAAATAATGTTATCTTATACCACAGCATGGTGGAATGCTGGAATCTGATTGGTCAGAAGGTGTGCATTTTTTAAAATATTTTAATTATCTTTTTCAGAATTAGTGTAAAAGGACTAGATGGAAAACCCCATCATTGTTTGTCCTCCACCCCAATTCAAGACTTGAGTAGTAGCTTGGGGACTTTGGACTTGTTTAGGACATGAGGTTGAAATGACTCAATTTAGAGAAAGTGATTTGACTACAACACTTGCCAACTCAACAAACTATGAATATGCTAATTTAGTTATACTACACATAAGACTACATAGGCCTATACGTCAAAACAAAACCAGATTTTTTTTCTTTTTATTTAGTTCATTGGGTTTTTAAAAAAAATATATTAAGGTTGTTATAACCAAGTCTAAGCAAGTGTGTTTTAAAGCTTGAGTATGTTTGGATAATATTCAGTATATTATTATACAATATATTGTATTAAAAAGTACTGCGTGAAATTTTAAACTTTATTCATCGGGTGCATCTCAATTAGCTCCCTGTATGGCGTACACGAGTTCGGGCACGGGTAAAGACCCTGGCTCACAACACATCGGGACACTGATGACTCAGTTTCCGACGACATGACTACGTACTCGAGCTGTAAACCATCACCACTGGCATTTATCAACAACAGGCAGGACCAATATCTTTCTGACATTATATGTCATATAAATTTGTTAGCTTAATCACACACGTTTCTGTCATGGTACTTCAGGCAGGATTGTAGGCTAGCTAGTGGATTTTTAAAAATCATTAAACACTTAAGTTGTTAGACTCAAACAAACCGTATTTAGAACATCAAATAAAGTTACAAATTGCTAACATAAGTAATCGTTTGAGAGCTACAGCAACAATAACAAGTTACTTACATTTTGTAGACGAAGTTGGCTGAGAGTTCGTCCGCCATTTGTTTTTGTTTTGTTTTTTTCGAGCTGAGAGAAAATTTTCTGAGACTTCAGAAAATACGGTGTCATTTCCAGTGAGGGAACATAGTGAGCATCGATGCTCCCTGGATTTTGTGGTACATTGTGGGATTTTTTTTAGAGAGCGAACAGCCCTCACAATTGTAGACTCCCTGATCAGTGCCCTGACTACAAACTAGGGAGCTGATTGAGACGCACCCTTAGAATCTCTTCCCCCTACCATCCTACAAAAAAGTTATGTTCGAAAACATATTAAACAAGATTAAATCAAATAAGTAAGCCACCAAACGACAGTTGTCATTCTTGATATATGAAAAGAAAACAAAAACCCAATGGAGAGATCACGCACGGTTCCATCACAAGAATTGTGTATAATAGACAAATTAGTGCATTCATAAAGTATTGAAAGTGACAGTGACATGTGAAGGCCAATATATGGTAACCCATACTTGGAATTTGTCCCATCCATTTAACCCATCCAAGTTAGTGCACACACATTAGGAGTTGTGAGTACACACACACTACAAACCGTGAACACACCCGGAGCAGCTGAGGGTTAAGGGCCTTGCTCAAGTGCCCAACAGTGGCAGCTTGGCGGTGCTGGGATTTGAACTCACGACCTTCCGATCAGTAGCCCAACTTCTTAACCACTGAGCTACCACTGTCCCCTAAAGTATTTAGGCTCCTTCATATTATCCTTATTTTATGTCACAGCTTTCCTCTGCAAAAGCTACTCTGTGGTTTTCGCGCAAGTTTTGTACAAGTATCACATTTTCATAAATATTCAGGCCCTTTCTTATGACCCTGAAGGTGAAACCCTTTTCTGTTGATCGCCTTTGAGATGCCTCGTCAACTTGATTTCTGATCGTGAGCGGCAGTCTATCATGGAGTGGTTCCAGGTGGTCTGGACTCGGACTCGGAGTCTGACTCTGGCAGCTCCAACCATATAACAACCAAGATTTATAGCAGAATGGCTCGAAGGAGGACCCTAACCCTAACTTCTCAATTTACACCTGGAGGACATTAGGTGTTGCTCATCACCTGGGCAGTTCTTTTCCTACAGCGAGGCATGGTGTTGGCAGAATCATGTTTTTTAGCAGTGGGGACTGAGAGGATTGTCAGGGTCAAGGGAAAGATCAAAGTAAATGTTGACAAATTTACAGAGCAAATCCTGCTTAAGATCAAATTGGGGTGAAGGTTCAAAGTCTTCCAGAAGTGCAGGACTGGCTTTGAGGCAAGTCTGAGAATGTGTCCGAGAGGTACTGGCTGAGCCCAAATCTCCAGATAGACCTGAAAACAGCAGTACAGAGATGCAGAGATGAATGAGAGAAGATCCAGAAGATGTAGACGTGCCAAGCTTGTAGCACCCAAGAAAACATACAGCTATATGCTTTATTTATTTTTAATAAATATACAAAGTGTATTGAAAACCCATTTATCCTTTTTCATGATGGAGTAATGAATTAATTCACTCTAGAGCTGTTCTGGAGCAAAATGAGGAAAAATCGGAAGTGTTTTGAATGCACCTTATGTATTATAGCAGATGTTACAGCAAAGTGAGCATCAGTACTGACGTTTCATTTGTTTTATTGAGTCAATTTTTTCCGTATACATAATATTGTCAACAGTTTTATTGTAGCTATTGATAACATTCAGCAAACCTGGAGACAGAAATGACTCCTCGAGTCTGGTCTAGCACTGTTATTTGATCTGAACTGGAACCAGTTAGGTACTGTTCATTTGAGTAAGGAATATCACACAACAGATCCTGCCTTTATATGAATATAATCCACGCCGGGGGTTTGTGATGAGGCACAACGCGCAAGTGGAGTGCCGCTACCTCCTACGAAGTGCATTATTTTCGTATTACAGCACACCATGTCACGTGTTATTCCGCTTACACCACAGCGATTTGCCAACGATTGCAATGTTTCATTTAGTAATGTACAAAACATCATGCTTTTTAACAGTTTATAGTTAGATTTAATGTTGTGGAACGTCCAAGAGACAAGTTAGTTCCTGTTCTCATTTATGCTATAGCTGCAATAAACAATCATTCACCAGCCCCTCTCTCTCTCTCTCTCTCTCTCTCTCTCTCTCTCTCTCTCTCTCTCTCTCTCTCTCTCTCTCTCTCTCTCTCTCTCTCTCTCTCTCTCTCTCTCTCTCTCTCTCTCAAAAAATGCAGCTTGTCCTTTTACTGAGAAACCGCAAAATGAAAACTCCTCTGCCCTGAAGACTTTCCTGTGCTGATAAGCACCGTGACTGTTACAATCGAGACTCTTCCATAAATGTTAACAAAAAACATCACCACGACCATGGTGTTTTATAAGACCATACAAGTTTTACTTTATTAAACAACACATTGTTTAAATCTGCCATACAAGTCCCCGTGCGTGAGCTGTTACTATACAGCATGTCCCAAAAGTCTCCATACATGGCGGACTATGTTTGCCAGAACCACATCGGTGGTTTGCAACACTTCTAGTTGGTTTGAATTTGTTAAGATTGGCAACAGTGGTGTGTGTGTGTGTGTGTGTGTGTGTGTGTGTGTGTGTGTGAGATGTGTTTGCCATGTTTCCTGTCCAAGTCCATCGCAACTTTGTTACAGCGTCCCGATCCAGCCATGAAAATGATTTTCAGCACATTCTACTTTTGTCAAAGGCGTTCTTAAAGGCTATCTGACAAAAATTTGTATAATATAAACTAAGTACGAAAAATGTTGGAAGACATTTTTGCTAAAAAAATATTTTAATTTCCCCTGTGTGGAGACATTTGGGACGCCCCATAGAAACAATAATGTATTCGTACGAGGGAATTAATATCAACTTGTCGTTCATGTTACAGCCGGAACTACCTGTGGTGTGATCCGAAAATTCTGCACACCTTCTGACCAATCAGATTCGAGCATTCAACTGCGCTGTGGTATAATGTATGAAATATATTATTACGTTGTTTTTTTCCTCCCATACTGTACAGCTGTAACAGATCCACATCTGATGTCTCACACCACAGTCACTCAGTGCCGGTTTTTTGATTCTTGGTTGTTTTGGATGTGACTGTGCTCTCCTGAGGGAGAGACCCAAATCAGGCCTCTGAAACAGGGGATATGAGTCAGGAATGAATCACTCTCTCTCTCTCTCTCTCTCTCTCTCTCTCTCTCTCTCTCTCTCTCTCACTCACACACACTCTCTCTCTCACTCACTCACACACACACACACACACACACACACACACACACACAGACAGACAGACAGACAGACAGTCTGACTTTCATTTTGTCATGTTTCAGGAGAAATGTTTCTACACCCTCCTCTCCTGCTTCACCCACCATTGAACGGTACTAGGGACGTTTCTGTTTACCAAAATGATGTGGCGGAGGTGTGACGTTCATCTGTGACGGCACGTTTTCTTTCTTCCACGTTCTGATTTTGGTGCGGGTTTTGGTGCGCACTCTTCTGTTGCAGTCGGAGAGTAAACCACAACCATTACCTCTCACTAAGCTTAGTAAGAGTCATGTACGCAGTAGGCAGCAGGAAGGTTTGGGTTTTTTGAATTTTAATAGCATGTCTGGACATGAGGTGTTATTTTAAAAACCTACGAAAGGGGATTTGAGTGAGCTAACTCTGAGACATCCAGTATGCGTGGGCAGCCACGTACACGTGGCTGGCACCTTGTGCTGTAAATGTTGCGAGTCGCTGAGTTCCTCAGGCCACGGTGTTCTTTCCCCTTTCCCTCACAGCGAGATTTTTTTTTATCCCCCCCCCCCCCCCCCCCCACACGCCTGCGGAGTTCAGAGAAGCTTTTGATGAAGCAAAAGGCTGCCGTCGATGTTGTGGGTAATTTAGCGTCAGGAAACCATTAGCAGCTGTCGTGGAGCTGGCTCAGTCTGGATTAGTACATCCAGTTATGCAGTACTTTTTTCCCCAAGTGATATGAGTTCTGAGAACTGAATTTCGAGTAACTGCTACATAAAAGTGCCACAAGATACCAAACAGACGTTTTCATGGAAGTGTCAACAAGAGCAGTGTTTGGAAAGTGTAGGGCAATTCCTACATTATTCCGACATTTATATGAACTCGTACATATTTAAAGTGCACAAGCCTGAGATCAGCGAGAGAGAATGCCTTCCCTAATCCGTCCATCCATACATCTATTTTCCATACCACTTATCCTACACAGGGTCGCGGGGAGCCTTGAGCCTTTTCCCAGGGGATTCGGGGCACAAGGTGGGGGACACCCTGGACGGGGTGCCAACCCATTGCAGGGCACAATCGCACACAGACTACAGACAATTTAGAGATGCCATTCAGCCTACGCTGCATGGCTTTGGACTGGGGAAAGAAACCGGAGTACCCGGAGGAAACCCCCGAAGCACGGGGAGAACATGCAAACTCTGCGCACACAGGGCGGAGGCGCGAATCGAACCTCCAACCCTGGAGGTGCGAGGGAAACATAATCGTAATATGATATTTTTTTGTCATATTGCCCACCCCAAATGGTCATGTGACTTATCTGTGAGACAAATATTCAATTAAATGTTGCACACCTGTATCTCATATTTTACATGTTTCACGTGAGTGAAAACATACAACCAAATGCCGTACCTTACATGTACAACAGTTTTAAAATTATTTGTTACAGTATTATTAAAATCCAGCCTTATGAATGGAATATTTTTACATTATGAATGTAATGCCTTTATAATACTTTTTCATACATAATTGCATATATGAATAGGAATGAATAAACCTCGAATACACAAAGTGAAATGTTTACAAATGAAGTATTCCCCCCCCCCCAGTGCTTTTTCAGTGTTTTGTGGTAATGTTGACCTTTACATGGAATTGCACCAACTGATCACCCCGTGTCTAGTGTACAAACCCTTCATGTTTCACCAAGTTGCATCATGCAATAACAAATGCGACTTGTAGCACAGCGCTGTTAAATTCTTCATTCTGATTTAGTCAGAGGGTGATCGATTAATTTTCTTTAACAGCAGCTTTTCTATTACGCTAATGTGCTCATTCTGATATGTCACTGTTTCTATAGTAACAATGTGGAAGACGTATCACAGACATTAATTCAAAACATGTAATTGTTGCTATGATGAAGTTTTCTGCGAGGAGACGTTTATTTAGCATTTATAGAAGGGATTCTCCAGTGTCAGCGTTTTGTAATGGTCAGAGGTAAAGCTGTGAGTTTTCTGATGCAGGAAAGTCTTCAGGCAGAGGATGTTGCAGGGTTTGTTCTGTCTTATTAACTTCAAGAGCGAGGGGGGAAAAAGAGGCTGGTGAGGAAACCACCGTTTCTAGCTGTTATAAGTGTTAATGGGAACTAACTTGCTTAGTGTACTTTCTGTAACATTGAATGTAATTGGATACATACATACATACATACATACATACATACATACATGGATGGACAATCTTCTTAGCAGATGCTGACCCCCTCCCCCCTTTCCTTTGTGTCTGTCTGCAGGAGTCGTTGGGGCCCCGTCCCTGTTCTCCATGCCCCGGAGGCCTGGCTATGGCACCATGGGGAAGCCCATCAAGCTGCTGGCCAACTGCTTCCAGGTGGAGATCCCCAAGATGGACGTCTACCTCTACGAGGTGGACATTAAACCTGAGAAGTGCCCACGCAGAGTCAACAGGTATGCGGTGTGTGTTTACAAAGCAGCACGGCTCGGTTTTCTGCCCGTTAGTCCAGAGGTATCCAGCTTAAAATAGCGATTAGACAATTTTACGTTATGTTTTGTTTCCTAGTAGCGCTTCACGTTTTGATTTTGATTAACGTCATTATCTCAGAAATGATTGAGTGGAGAATTAAAGGATACTCCAGAGAGGCTAAATAAAATTGAAACAACTTTCTCTATGTGCTGCGTTCAGGTAATTAATTAACATAAATGCACATGTTGCCACAAGCAACAGCAACTGAGGATCTGCTACAGAAGCCACAGTGTTTCATGTGTAAAAAAAAATTGGAGCCGCTAAACTTTTTCCTATGATGAACGTTTCTGCTACAGTATTTTTTTTGTACACTCTGTTTGATCTGAAACTCTTTTGCCGGGTCTACGGACGCTGGATGCCATTTTCTAACCAAAAAAGATGCATGTGCTTGTCTGTAATTATGCTTTTCCTAACAACAAGATTATTTATTAATTGATATAATTATCTGGTTGTTTTTTTTTTCCCTCACAGAAGCAGTTGGCTGTTGTAGTTAATGCAGCATTTTTCCCCCCCTTTTTTCTGTCTCTATAGAGAGGTGGTGGACTCCATGGTGCAGCACTTTAAGGTGACCATCTTTGGGGATCGCCGGCCAGTCTATGATGGAAAGAGAAGCCTCTACACAGCAAACCCGCTTCCCGTGGCCCCCGCAGGGGTAAGATTAGGTTCAAACCGGTCCTTCATAAATCAACACAACATTCTTATGAGTTCATTTTGAGTGACAGGCCACACCCACTTGACTGGGACTGACAGGTACAGACAGAGAGAAACTCACAGTGCCACAGGACATTTATTATATCATTAGACTCCATTTACATTACAGTTGTACACCACCTCTCATCACCTGTAGGATTATTCATGCTCCAAGAAAAAAGTGTTAATATTCACTGCTTTCTGTCACAGGTGGACTTGGACGTCACGCTGCCGGGAGAAGGGGGAAAAGACAGGCCTTTTAAAGTCACCATTAAGTTTGTGTCTCTGGTCAGCTGGCACCTGCTGCATGAGGTGCTGACCGGACGTAGCATGCCTGAGCCCCTGGAGCTGGACAAACCCATCAGCACCAACCCAGTGCACGCAGTGGACGTGGTGCTCAGACACCTGCCTTCCATGAAGTAAGCTATCAAACCTGCTCACACATTATTTACTCCTCTCATTCATGATGCACCACGTTTTTCTCTCTCTCTCTCTCTCTCTCTCTCTCTCTCTCTCTCTCTCTGGACTCTCATACAGAGCTTTGCTCAGCAGGCGTTACCTGTTACACCTGCCGTTTCTCGTTTGCTTGAAGGTATGCAATGCAGCAGGGTTATTAGCCATCATACTTCCAGAGCTTCTCATTAACTTTCGTATGAAACCGAGACAAGCTTGTTTGGCCAGTTGTTTCACAAAGCCACAGGCTAGAGAGATGAACCTTTGAGAGTCTCTGCGGTTTTCGATTAGAAGGAAATGCCTGTCTTGTATTTATGAAACCAGCCCATAACAGTGGCAGTACTTGTCTAGGCAGTAGTAGTGGAATTTACACCCAGAGATTTCCTACATTCCTCTAAGCTTATCTGTTTTAGACAGGACACGAAAAACACACCTTCAAATCAGTGTGTGTAATAAATTAGTTTCTTTACACCAGCTTTGTTTCGGCGCTGTGCAAGAAGTTCTCTCTATTTTACGCTGAAAACGTGCGTAAAGGTGATGTATGTTAAATAAAAAGCTGCATAATCTTATAAACCTTTTGAATTAGGTTTTACCTAAGCCTTTTTTTAAACTATATATGTTAATACTAATAACACATTCTTTTAGGTTCTCTCCTTATTGCATTTTGCACACCCACAATACCAAACCCCTAAACAATCCCAAGCTCCTCCCCCAGGAGTGACTGTGGCTAATTTATTCATTTATTTCAGACGAATTTATTGAATTATTAGCTTATATTTCTGTAAGCTGTTTCCTTGGTAGTAAGTATGCCAGACTGTGCTTTAGTGGGGTTCAGTTTACACGTACATGTACTTCTAATGATGGTAATTTGCTTAAATGCAATTCTACATTGTACTACTTGAAAATTGCTGACCGTCACATGAAATGACATCTACTTACTTGTACTAATAAAAAAAAAAAAATCACTAATGCAATATTTTCATTTAGTGTAATCTTAATGAAATCATTTGTATAATCATGTAAATATTTTCAGACAGTAGTATATCTATTAGAATGTTAGTGCTGGAAATAAATGAACACGTCTACGCTTCAAACTAGACAAACTGTTGCGAAATTGGCAACACTCCCAAAATAGTGCAGTATATTGTTGTATACAGGTGCATCTCAATAAATTAGAATGTCGTGGAAAAGTTCATTTATTTCAGTAATTCAACTCAAATTGTGAAACTCGTGTATTAAATAAATTCAATGCACACAGACTGAAGTAGTTTAAGTCTTTGGTTCTTTTAATTGTGATGATTTTGGTTTACATTTAACAAAAACCCACCAATTCACTATCTCAACAAATTAGAATATTTCATAAGATCAATAAAAAAACATTTTTAGTGAATTGTTGGACTTCTGGAAAGTATGTTCATTTACTGTACATGTACTCAATACTTGGTAGGGGCTCCTTGTGCTTTAATTACTGCCTCAATTCAGCGCGGCATGGAGGTGATCAGTTTGTGGCACTGCTGAGGTGGTATGGAAGCCCAGGTTTCTTTGACAGTGGCCTTCAGCTCATCTGCATTTTTCGGTCTCCTGTTTCTCATTTTCCTCTTGACAATACCCCATAGATTCTCTATGGGTTTCAGGTCTGGTGAGTTTGCTGGCCAGTCAAGCGCACCAACACCATGGTCATTTAACCAACTTTTGGTGCTTTTGGCAGTGTGGGCAGGTGCCAAATCCTGCTGGAAAATGAAATCAGCATCTTCAAAAAGCTGGTCAGCAGAAGGAAGCATGAAGTGCTCCAAAATTTCTTGGTAAATGGATGCAGTGACTTTGGTTTTCAAAAAACACAATGGACCAACACCAGCAGATGACATTGCACCCCAAATCATCACAGACTGTGGAAACTTAACACTGGACTTCAAACAACTTGGGCTATGAGCTTCTCCACCCTTCCTCCAGACTCTAGGACCTTGGTTTCCAAATGAAATACAAAACTTGCTCTCATCTGAAAAGAGGACTTTGGACCACTGGGCGACAGTCCAGTTCTTCTTCTCCTTAGCCCAGGTAAGACGCCTCTGACGTTGTCTGTGGTTCAGGAGTGGCTTAACAAGAGGAATACGACAACTGTAGCCAAATTCCTTGACACGTGTGTGTGTGTGTGTGGTGGCTCTTGATGCCTTGACCCCAGCCTCAGTCCATTCCTTGTGAAGTTCACTTAAATTCTTGAATCGATTTTGCTTGACAATCCTCATAAGGCTGCGGTTCTCTCGGTTGGTTGTGCATCTTTTTCTTCCACACTTTTTCCTTCCACTCAACTTTCTGTTAACATGCTTGGATACAGCACTCTGTGAACAGCAGCTTCTTTGGCAATGAATGTTTGTGGCTTACCTAGTGAACCAAACTGAGAGACTATTTTGAAGGCTCAGGAAACCTTTGCAGGTGTTTTGAGTTGATTAGCTGATTGGCATGTCACCATATTCTAATTTGTTGAGATAGTGAATTGGTGGGTTTTTGTTAAATGTAAACCAAAATCATCACAATTAAAAGAACCAAAGACTTAAACTACTTCAGTCTGTGTGCATTGAATTTATTTAATACACGAGTTTCACAATTTGAGTTGAATTACTGAAATAAATGAACTTTTCCACGACATTCTAATTTATTGAGATGCACCTGTAATTAGGTGCAGTTTCTACCTTCTGGATGAATGAGGACTAATTGTTGTAGACTTTGCCCACATCATCTTGACATGCAAACCTCAGCTGCAACCTTTATCTCTGCTGAACTAAAGAAAAGAGTGTTTTCCCTCCTCTGTGACTCTTTTTTGTTCCTATTGGCAAACACCTGAACACTGTTTGTGAGTGTTTGTACACCTGCAACATTCCTCTCTTCACTGAGAGTGATAAGAGTAGCCTTGAAGCTCTGAGCACAACACTGAGCAGCAGCTTTATAAAGAGCAGCTGAGAAGTTTTTACAGAAGTCCAGTTTTGCTATTTTTAACTCAGTGACGATTGAATTAAACAATTTTTAATTGCCCGTTTATTTTAGAGTGCCTAGGTTTATACTTGATAAAATAACATTTTGCTCAAAAATTTAAACACAAAGATGTACACAAAAGATGCACACAGTGCTTCCCTAACTCGAATCTAGTCACGTGGACACGTATCCGACATGTCTGAAGTTTATAATTAACTGTAAAAACAGACAAAGATTTTGCAGAGCTAAAGTAACAGCAGCCTCCATCCTTTAAACAAACCACGTTCTTCCTCTGTAGCTTCTTCCTGTGTACCTGAGCGTCAAACTCGGGTAGGAGGCGTGGCCCAAAGATTGACAGAGTTGCGTTACTGGTCCCTTTTAGTTTCCCTTACTTGTTAGCAATGATAACACTGTAGTTCCAGTGTAAAACTAAAGAAGCAGATTTTAATACAGGAAACATGTCTTGGCTCATCAGTTTGATTTGGAGTAAGGAGAAATTGGTGTAGATTTTAAGTTTAACAGATCTGCTGCTCTGACTGACTAGGTGTGTGAGCGCTCAAGCAGCGTGTGCGCTAGGTAAACAAAATGACACCGATTGCAACACATGGGTGAAAGCATACGAGCGAGCCAGCAAGTACATTTGTGTACGTGTTGGCAGCTCTGCTCTTTTCTGAAGTTATAAATGGCACTTGTTGTTTTTTCCATGCCAATTCTCAGAAAAAGGCAGCTTTCCAAGTCAGTGTCAATATTTATTGGCTCATTATGATCCATTTTGCTGCCTGTTTGATTGCAGTCTCTGGCTCTAGCGATTTTCTCTGGGAACTTTGAGTAAACACTAACAACTAGTAAACTGATGACATCATGAGTGTCATCAGAATGAGACAGCAACAGAATGCCAGACCTGGAGTTAAACTTTGTTTGGATTCCTCATTTAACATTATATTTATCCAGTCCAAAAACAGGCATATTATAGTCAGGTGTGAAATTATGCCCCAGATAATCTGGGTGAAGTCTTAGTGCAGTAGTCTGGGATTTGGTATGGGAATACATGCATGCCTGCTGTCAACACGTGTTCAAGTGCAACTGAGATTGATGGGAGGCAATCCTTAGTGGGCCATGTTTGGTGCTAGGTCTGTTACTTGTCACAACCTGAACCCTCGCTTAGATGTTGTGTGTGACTTTCAGGCTTGTAAAGTTAAAATGTTAGGAAAGTTTGTCAGGATTAGTCCTGTTGGACAAAAAAAACAGGATATTGCTGGATAAGGCCACTTTTGAAGATGTGCTTTGTTCATGTGCCGTGAACATGCAGAAGAAAGCTACCCTAGATTGAGGACACCTGAACATGACACCCATATGCAGTTCTTCCCCAAACGGTCCAGAATGTGTTTGTATGCTGTAGCACACAAAAGTGAAAACTTAGTTAAAACATAATAATTAGCTATGATGGGAATACAAGGACTAAAATGAAAAAATAAAAGCTACTTAAAAGTCCTTTCATGTCAATCCAACAGTAGTGTTGGATTTCCCTTCACTGGAACTTTGAGGCCCAATCACCAGCATGAGAATGCCCCTGTGCACAAGGCAAGGTCCATGAAGACATGGTTTGCCAAAGTTGGTATTTAAGAGCTCAAGTGGCCTGCACAGAGCCCTTACCTCAACCCCCACTGAACCCCTTTGGAATGAATTGGAACACAAATTTCATGCTAGGCCTTCTTGCTGGACATCAGTGCCTGACCTCTTTTGCTCTTGTGGGGGATGGGCACAAATCCCAACAGCCATGCTCCAAAATGCAAAGCTTTCACATAAGATTGGAGGTTGTTATCGCAGCAAAGCGAGGACCAACTCCATATTAACGCCCACCAGTTTTCTGGTGTCCACATACTTTTGGCCGTATTGTGTAGCAGGCAATAGTCAAAAGCAGAATGTTTAGAAAATTGGACATATTAAAAAAACAAAAAACAGGGAGCTTCAATCCATCAAAGCCGAGGAATTTAACCGACGAAGAATTATTATAAATGAAGAGTTACAGCAATTGGCCGCAAATGTAAAATGGAGGATCTGCTAACATTTCCAGTGAGAGTCACTGCAGCTCAGTTGCTCTTAATGGTCTAATGGCACAGTAGAAATGTTCGCAATGAAAAAGCGAAAGAGAGCGAGAGAAAAGAGGAGAATAATGGTATCTTGCAGTAAACATCCAGATTGTGTAGACTGGAGATCTTCATGACTGGATTTTATAAATGCATGATCTTAATGGCTGTAATTAAATATTTGCATGTCGCTGCTGAATAAATAAAGGTAACATTGATGTGAGGCTCCTGAAACTCTGCCATTCAGGCATTACGTGTGCATTACAACATTTCTAGCACATGATTGATGAAATCTCTCAGTAGCAGGTGGATTACCTGATGAAGAAGCAGCGTAGGATTTGTTGATTTGTTGATCTTTGATTTGTTGGACAGAGGCGGCAGGAGCGACAGAGGAGAGAGAATGAACAGAAGTACAGGAGAATAAAAGAAGTAACAAGCAATGAGTGTAAAGGGATTACTGCACACTGTGCGTAATCTTGAGCTCTTCATTCTGATCTTGACAGGCTTGATAATTGGTTATTCAGATCATGTTATTTATTTTCTCTGTAAAGGTTTAGGCAGGGGCTATTTTAAACCAGGAGAGGATCCTCACTCTGTAGTGTCTGGGGACAGGGAATGCTTGGCACTCTGTTTGACCTCAGTTCGGCAGGAGCTTCTGAGGTAATCAGAGCAGCCACCAAGCCACCCTAGATAGGGGGGAAAGCCATATGAATACAAGGAAAAGAAAAAAATATTAAAGGTCAGGTATGAGGAGAAATACAGTGAAGTAGAGTTATTAATATCACTAGAAGTGAAAGTGCTATACAACTCGACTGTAAATATCCTGTATGATGTGAAATTTTAAAAGTTTAGGAAAAGTTTTATGAACATACACCATATCATGAAGGCATTTTCTCGACACATGATAAAATAATTAACATAAAGCAATTTTGTTCATAAATTTTTCTAAATAATTGGGATAAATGTAATAGACATATTCATCTCCAGGGGGAAAAAAAAAAAAGAGTTTCCTACTCAATTCCTACGTACTGAAATTTTACCCATCCTCTCTCTTCTGCAGATACACTCCAGTGGGTCGCTCGTTCTTCTCCGCTCCGGAGGGCTATGACCATCCTCTGGGAGGTGGAAGAGAGGTCTGGTTCGGCTTCCATCAGTCCGTTCGACCCGCCATGTGGAAGATGATGCTCAACATTGATGGTGAGGGCTCTTTTCTGTGTGTCCAGGGTGTTTAGAGTACCAGCATTCAACACCAAGTGCCTTTTCAGACTTAACACCAGACATAAAACTTCACCAGCATTGGTGGGAAAAGATAATCTGGCAGATACCTCTCTCCACACCCACAACCCGTTGCTGCAGCACTGCCAGGCCCACACGCATTGTGTTCAAAGAATGTGTGTATGTGAATTTAATGTTAAATGCAACGCTAAATCTCGGACTAGGAAAAACCAAAGAAAATACACGTGACCTCAAATTAATATGGCTGCTCACAGCATGACCAGCAAACAAAGTAGCACCTCTTTACCTTTAAGTGACTTCTAATGAACTGTATATACTAGTGTTTGCTTCAGATCAATCAACACACAGACATTCGCTTGTTAAATCTATAACATTGACACTACCATTTGCTTTTGCTGAGGAGGTAAATATACGTCACTCATCACAGTTGTCGTGGCAGCGTCCGTTTTTTAACCCTTCACTTTGTAGCTCAACTGCACGGAGGTCGAAAATTACGTAAAGTTCCGACATCCCACTTCCAAGTTAAGATGGTGTATGTAACGGAAGATGCTTCAGTTTGAATAAGATGCTGCTTAGCAGATTAAATAAATTTTAAGAGTTTTATTTATATAGCGCATTTAACAATAGACGTTGTCACAGTGCAGCTTTATAGAAATGCGGATTGCTGCGTCAAATTGCTGCGTCAAATTTCCCGTAACTTTACCTCTAAACATAACTCTGTCTATATACAGGACTGCATGTATGAAAAAGGTTTCAGTCACACTCTCCCTCCTCCCTCGGTCTCTCTCTTTGTCTGGGAGGTCCCTCCATTCCCTCTGCCATAAACACACACGCGCACACACGCACCGCTCTTTCACACTTAGAGACAGTATTCAGTTGACTAAGTCCACTCCTCCTGGTCCCCCCTCCGCCCTGCCGTCACTTGGAAAAGCCCGCCTGTCTGAGAGCACCTCTCTTTTTACACTCTTATTGTGCTTCTCATAATGGAGTGAATAGTTGTAGAAAAGGCGCGAAAGCAGGCGATTGTTGCTCGGCTTTGAGTTCATACCACTGCAGGGTGCAAGTTTGTTCTCAAGATATATTGATTTCTTGCCGCTGTCATCTGATTCTTCACACTCTTCACTAAGTGTGTAGGAAAACGGTTAAAAGTACAGAGCAGCCGATTGTCCTAGTTCTCCCTGGGGAGAAAAAGCCAGTGAGGTTTATTCTCTTTTCCTGTTTCAGATGCAGTTTATCCCCGGATTCTGATTCATCAATCTATCAAAAAAGCCTTGAGGCGGTTAGTTGGAATTCAAAAATACATACACCCTGATGTATGTACATACACCCTAACCTTATCTGATAATTATTAGTTGGTGTATCTGGTGAATCAGATATTTAACACCCAGGGGAAATGTGGCTGTGGCATTGACAAACTTGTTCCAGAAACAGTGTCTTTGTTTACAAATGCAGCAAAAGCATTACGTCTCATCTACGTCTAACCGCACCCTTTGAAATAAGTCCAGTGACTCACTATTCCCCATAATTATTATTATTATTATTATTTTAAAATTTTATTTCCACTGTGAGCTTATTTCAAGAGAAATGCAGGACTTGCAGTACTTATTTTCACATTTATATGTATTAATCATCATGGACATCTACGTTTGAATCTGGAATGATTGACAACTGCGTACGTGTTTTGGACTCTTTGATAGTGACATCCCTGGAAGCCCCGCCCTCTTCCACCATATCATATGAATAATTTCTCATCTCAAATGATGAGATGCCAATTCTGTCGAGGTAAATGGAGAATGATTTGAGTTTGTTATTATGAAATAAAATCTATCATTGTGTTATTGAGGTTTGGATTGAACACATTCAATTTGAGTGACCAGACTAACAGCTATAAGAGTTCTTTAATTAAATATAATAACTAATAATAATAATGGTGGATAGGTGGATACACCACTGTAACAAAATTACTGGCTAGACTTCCCCAGACCCCACATCAAGAACCAATGTTTTAAACAATGCTTAACTGGTTGTGATGAGCGTCTGTCACTTGTTAGCCACATTAGCTGTAAGTTCCAGTTCAAAAACAAAGGAAGCAAACACGAGAGCTGATTTTGGCTAAAATTGGGTACATTTTGGCTGAATTGTTCCTTCAGCAGTGATTGACTAATGATTTCCTGTTTCTCCATTTTGCCCCTAGTGTCAGCCACAGCCTTTTACAAAGCACAGCCAGTCATCCAGTTCATGTGTGAGGTCCTGGACATCCACAACATTGACGAGCAGCCCCGCCCCCTCACCGATTCTCACCGAGTCAAGTTCACCAAAGAAATTAAAGGCGAGTCTTTTGTAGAGTGCTTAATAGAGGTAACTGGGAACTTTCTTGGAAATAAACGGGGAACGACGAGTACAAGAGTTTGGCTTGTTTTTGCCCCAGCCTCAACTATGCGTCATCTATGTCTCAGAGCTGATCTTTTTGATACGGCTTTCGTTCAGAGGTGACTCACACCCAAAACCCTGACATTAGTCTGTATAATCTGGTGCAATGAGCATGAAATGTGGACTTTTAAAATATGTAATAGAATCTGATGACTCGTATTCTTCTCAATTTGTAACAGAAGAAGAGAAATACAATGCAAGTTTCATCCCGTCTCTGTTCTCGAGTGCCTTCAGCACTTCATAAGTGGTTTAAATATTTATGGTTTAAGTGCCAATGCATTTGCTACAGCATATAATGTGTGGTGTATTTCTGTTACCTTTCCTACCTCGTGTGGGTGTGTTTAGGTCTTAAGGTGGAGGTGACGCACTGTGGAACCATGCGGAGGAAGTATCGAGTGTGTAATGTGACCCGTCGACCTGCCAGCCATCAAACGTGAGTCAGCCTCATTGTGGTCCAGAGCAGGGGGCCTGAGATGGGACAGGGCAGAGCCCGAGGAAACTTGACATGACTTTTAGTCACTATGTTAACAGGGAATTAAAGCTGGTTCGCATGATCTATGTGTTCAAGTACTCCGTTCATCAGGAACATATTTAGACGTTTGAACAAGTTCTTAATATTCTCACATTAAATAATTGTTTTTGTGACGGATATCATGTGTCACGAGTAGTGATGTGTAATGTAATGATGTTTTTGCCAACGTTTTTATTTTTTTTTTCCTATAAAAAGTATGTAAAACTAAATTTTTCTGTTTAAAAAAACAACAACAATCTAGCAAGCAGCAAACATGGAAAAACTAGATAATGTAATAAAATAATGGCATATTAGGTCAACGGGACAATTAGCTGTTACAAATTTGATCAGGCAATGCCATTATTCATTAACAGGCTTATTATAATTGTTATAAATGAGAGTATTATATTAATGTGTGTTTATATTATTAAGCAAACCTGATAACACCAGTACATGTGATGTAAAGCTTATCATGATGTACTTTATCACAGTAACATCTCCTACCTCTGTTCGGTGCTGCAGGTTCCCCTTGCAGTTGGAAAATGGACAAACAGTGGAACGGACCGTCGCTCAGTACTTCCGAGAAAAGTATAACCTGCAGCTGAAGTACCCTCACCTGCCGTGTCTGCAGGTCGGCCAGGAGCAGAAACACACCTACCTGCCCCTGGAGGTGAGACTTTAAAGAAATCCTTCTCCTAGAAATCCTAATGTTGGTGCTAATAGTTTAGTTCTCCCAGGTAGCTTGTGGTCTTTAGGTTCAAGTCAAAAGCTCTCATTCACATAATTCGGATAATTTTTTTTTTATTTTTTACTTTTTACTAATTTGTTACTTGTTCTTGTTTCCGTGCCTCTTTTCTTTTCAGGTGTGTAACATCGTAGCAGGGCAGCGATGCATCAAGAAACTGACCGATAATCAGACGTCCACCATGATCAAAGCCACAGCGCGTTCAGCACCAGACAGACAGGAGGAGATCAGCAGACTGGTGAGCGCCCCCTACTGTTTAGAGACACTCTGCTCCTCTAGAACTGGTATAATAGTGGAGATAATTCTAACTCTATTATAAAACCCATTTATAGGTGTTCTAGTTATGAGTCTTTGGTCAAAAGGAATGGATTATTTCTAAAGTTGAACTTTAGACAGGTATAAATAATGTCAGTTTGAATC
The DNA here is from genome assembly GCA_023630585.1 of Cranoglanis bouderius. Taxonomy (NCBI): domain Eukaryota; kingdom Metazoa; phylum Chordata; class Actinopteri; order Siluriformes; family Cranoglanididae; genus Cranoglanis; species Cranoglanis bouderius. The sequence continues at coordinate 24,713,523 of CM042539.1, forward strand.
TAAGTGTAATTGTAACAAAATAGGGAAAAATTCCATTAATATGATGCAAAACCTTTTGACTCTACAGTTTATTCAATGCATATTTTATTAAAAAAACACTGAGAGTGGAATAGTTCCTCTAAAAATAAATTGTACACGCTGTTTCTCTTGATCCAAAGTTGATTAGCTGAGGCATGTTTGCTTTTATAGTTTTTCTCTGTGGCTACAAGTATAATGCAGCTGTTAAGCATATAAAACAGGATTAGTGGCCATCTTGAAGTTGGAGTGACTTTATTTCTTAGGCATCACTCCACATACTCAGGAGGCAGGGGGCGTGGGCTAAAGTTTGAAGGCTGAATTCTATGTCAGAAGTGATTTGGATAATAACATAGTATTGGTTTGGTGTTTTGGAATATTAATTAATAAGCAGAACACCGGGCCTCATTTGGCAGTTATTTAGTAAAGTTATGTAAATGTTTTTGTGTGCCAAACCAAACAAAAAAAAATTCATGCCAGATTTACAGAAGTTTTAGTAATTTGTTGATTTTCTTTGTATTTACATTCATATGTTGAATGCCAATCAGCTTGGAATTACCAAATGCTTTTAGAGCACAGCTAATTTGCATTTGGTGACACCCACAAACTCCACAAAGGCAAAAAAGCTCACAGAGCTGAAAACGATAAAATGACGACTACACTGTTCAACCACAGCGTACAATAAATCTTCCAGTAATGCAGCTTAACCAGAGCAGTGTGTCGGTTACCATAGACACACAGTAATACTTCTTCCTGTTCTAGGGTGCTATTACTTTTGTCCTACTTGAATGGCTTGTGCGTCTCGATGTTGATGCTTAAAAATTTCCATGACTCTGTTGATTCATTTAGTGCTAAACAGTGTGAGATGGGCCGTGGGCGTAATGAGTTTGACATTGCCGACGTACAAAATGTCCCCAGTTTGTGTCCGTGATTCTAAAAATATCCTTTCAGTGTTTGTTTTCAAGCGCATGCATAGAGGATTGCAGCTTGAGCTGGTATTTAAAATTTCTGTCAGAGGATGGAATTGCTTTTCAGAAAAAAGCTTTTCAAGTGTCTGTCGTGATCTCACTGCACACGAATTCCACAAATAAACGTAGATTGCTGACCTCAATGAAATGACCTTCTCTATTTTTCTGTTTCCCTTGTCTCTCCATCTCTTCATACTTCTCTCTCCCTCTCCCCTCTCATGCCCCCCCCCATCTCCTCAGGTACGTAGTGCCAACTACGAGGCCGACCCGTTCGTGCAGGAGTTCCAGTTCAAGGTGCGGGACGAGATGGCTCACGTGACGGGCCGTGTGTTGCCCGCGCCCATGCTGCAGTACGGGGGCAGGGTGAGCTCAGAGAACTTTCTGGTACCCTTCCTTTAAATCACGCTCATCTCTCTTTGTCCGTCTGCTTGTCTGGCCCTCCACTGGAGGAACTAACCCCGTCTCTAACCTCTGCTGGTGTGAACTCTGTGTGTTGAACAATAACTACATCACTGCGCCATGGTCTGACCAATTGTGCTAACTGTTAACCAGGCACCATTAGTCAGCGATTAACCGTCTATTGTTTTACCGTTTATTTATTTTTCTTTTAGTGCTGAATTGAGAATCAAGAATTGATAGTTTTCACTGTGAAGAACATGGAAGAAGTGGAAAAACTTCTCATTTATTTGAGAAAATATAGCTGCAGTAGAAACAATATGGACTCGCAGCCCTTTCTTTAAGAACCAATCAGCTGTGATTACATAGTGAAGTTGACACAAAGCTAATTCACAGCTATTCCCATAATCATGTTTGCATGACAAGGCACGCATAAAAGTAGCGTCTGATTTCACCACTCGACACACAAATTCTGATGTAAGCTTTCTGACCGTGAATTAACAACCCAACACACTAAGCAAACAAAGTCAATAAAAAGCCTAATGCCTGCCATTTAGCTAAACATGGCTTAGCACAACAAAACTGCAGTCGAATTAATTAAGGGATGTAAAATGTTATCATAATTTAAAAGCTATTTTAAAAATGCAAGTAGTTAAGAAATTCATGTTGGTCATCTTTTGATGTTCAGGATTTCTTTTCTTTTTTGTAAACTACACACCTGTTTTAGTATTTTACCTGGTGTTAATGTATAGAAGCATTACATAGAGTAGAGTATAAAGTAGTAGTCCTGTGTATGAGCCCATTTTGGCTGTTGGTATGGGGGGTGTGTGTGGGCGTTGGGTGGTTGTGAATGGGTGTGTGTGGGCATGGGGTGGTTGTGAGTGGGTGGGGGTGGGTGCAGATTGTGTGTGTGTGTGTGTGTGTGTGTGTATGTATACACCAGCATGCAGCAGATAATCCCTGTGCTTTTCTTGCAGAACCGGACCGTGGCCACGCCCAGTCACGGTGTGTGGGACATGCGGGGAAAGCAGTTTCACACCGGTGTAGAGATCAAGATGTGGGCCATCGCTTGCTTTGCCACACAGAGGCAGTGCCGCGAGGAGATCCTTAAGTACGTTCGATGTCTCCGTTCTTATCACAAACATTTCCAGTGCTGTCAGTAAGAGTTTGTAATGAGCCAACCACAGTCTATAGTGCTAGAACACATAACTTATGATTGGTCCTGGCTTTTGCTCACTTTTATTGTCTTTTAGGGGATTCACAGATCAGCTGCGCAAGATCTCGAAGGACGCCGGGATGCCCATCCAGGGCCAGCCGTGTTTCTGTAAGTACGCACAGGGAGCCGACAGCGTGGAGCCCATGTTCAGACATCTTAAGAACACCTACTCTGGCCTGCAGCTCATCATCGTCATCCTGCCCGGGAAAACACCTGTCTATGGTACGCAACAACGCAACACACATCTCTGCTAACTGTCTGTCCGACAACAGTTTGAATAAGTAGGCGTGGTGTTATACTGTTTCTTTAAATGGCAGTTTCTAATATTTTGAAAAGGCTCTGTACATTTGAACTTGTTTGATCAAGAAGGTTAAGCAGAACACACTTTACCCAAGTAGTACAGACTCTATAACAGGAGCTAAAACAAAAGTTCACAAGCCACAGCCCAGGCACTGAAATCATTGCTGGTTGGTAGAAACATACTTGAAGTCCCTAGATTACTTAAAAGGTTCCTCTGGTGGAAACCTGCCTTTATAAAACCAGCTTTAGGATTCTCTTGCTAGTGAAACGGTGATGAAAGAGTGAGATTGTTGGTTGTTCTCTGAAGCTTACGTTAGACAGTCAGCGACATTCAGTACGGCCGGTTGTAGCCCTTCGTTGTATCAGAAACTAGAAAAAGGTTTCCAAAATTAAAATTGTCTCTGGTTTCTTTGATAGGAATGTGTTTTTATTTATATTAAAACAAATGAAAGTCATTCTAAAGTGACACTGTGTGTGTGTGTGTGTGTGTGTGTGTGTGTGTGTAGCGGAGGTGAAGCGTGTAGGAGACACTCTCCTAGGAATGGCCACTCAGTGCGTGCAGGTGAAGAACGTGGTGAAGACGTCACCGCAGACGCTCTCCAATCTCTGCCTCAAGATCAACGTCAAACTCGGCGGCATCAACAACATCCTGGTACCACATCAACGGTGAGAGCTCAGAGAGCGAGAGAAGGCAAGAGACAGAAAGCGAGAGAGAGAAGGCAAGAGACAGAGAAAGCGAGAGAGAAGGCAAGAGACAGAGAGCGAGAGAGAGAAGGCAAGAGACATGTACAGAGAGAGACAGAGTTGTGTTTGTTTTATTAAAGTGGACAAATGATACAAGTAAAGAAAGCGAGACCTTAGAAATGGTAGATAAAGAAAAATACATGTGCATGTTTTTATTTCATGGTGGAGACCAAATGCTCTGATTGGGATAGAAATAGTTTTGACCATGTGGGAATATTTGGCTGGTCCCCATGAGGAAAACAGGGGGGTTTTTTTTTTGTTTGTTTTTTTAAAAAGTGACAAAAGGTTTCTTTTTGGTTACTGAGGTTAGGGTAAGAGTTAGATTTAGGTGTAGACATAGCATTAATTAGCTGCATTAATAATTACCTCAAAGGAAGGTCCTCAGAAAAGATAGTAAGACAAACGAGTGTGTTGTTCTTTAGGCCATCAGTGTTCCAGCAGCCTGTCATCTTCCTGGGTGCAGATGTCACACACCCTCCTGCTGGAGATGGAAAGAAGCCGTCCATCGCTGCGGTGAGTGATTCTCTCATCCGTCTGCCTCCAACTGCTCATTTTCTTTCTTGTCTCTTGTTTTTACTCTTTAATTCTCGCTCATTCCTGTCTCTTCATCTCTCTCTCTCTCTCTCTCTCTCTCTCTCTCTCTCTCTCTCTCTCTCTCTAGGTGGTAGGCAGTATGGACGCCCACCCCAGTCGGTACTGTGCCACAGTGCGGGTGCAGAGGCCACGGCAGGAAGTGATTCAGGACTTGGCCTCCATGGTACGTGAGCTCCTCATCCAGTTCTACAAGTCCACTCGATACAAACCCACCCGGATCATCTTCTACAGGGACGGTGTGTCCGAGGGCCAGTTCAGACAGGTCAGTAATTACGGAGTTTTCTAAACAGCTACGCGGTACTTTTCCTTTTCTTATACATGAGATATGTTTTCAGAGAGGTTCTGGAACCTATTGAGGACATAAAGATTTGCGTGGACAATTTCCTGTTCTTTGGTGCACTACATGACCCACGACCATTATTGCACATCTTTGTTGATTTGTTTTGTGGATGCGATAACGTTACTTGTACCAGAACGCTGTTGAGTTCTCGATGCTGATTGGTCAGAAGTTGTCAATTAATTTTCTGTAAGCTTCTGTAAAATTGTTAATTTGATGAAGTTTTCTGTGAGGAAACACACTTCAGTACACATGACTTTGTCAAGATGTTAATAGATGCTAATAACATAAATAATAACATGAACTAACTTGTTTCACAGATGTATTAATGGACTAAACATAACTATTAATGGGTACAAAATACATCTTGTCATTCTTTAACGAATAAAAAAAGCATTGGCAAACTGTGTAGTGGTATAAGGAATAAAACGCTTCAGGATTGTAGTGATCAGTAGTGCGTCAGCTGCATCAGTAGTGAGAGCAGTTTTCTTATCTGACAAAGGAGTGTGTGTGTGTATACGCTTTGTTTCAGGTGCTGTATTATGAACTGCTGGCTATCAGGGAGGCCTGCATTAGCCTGGAGAAAGAGTACCAGCCCGGCATCACCTACATTGTGGTGCAGAAACGTCACCACACCCGCCTGTTCTGCGCCGATCGCAATGAGAGGGTGAGCTCATACACGGACACTAGACATTTCCAGTCTTTACATCATAATAAAGGCCTCACTTTATCAGGGTTTCTGATATCACATATCGCGAGTAACACTGACACTCTGAATGGGACAGCCTATATCTCAGGAGTACAAATGCTACCTCCAAATTATGCCTAGTTAGGCAGCCTTCAACTGAATGTAACAGAGTGTCCATCGTAGTGATATTTGGAAGTATTTTGGCTAACATAGTCACTAGGTGTTATACATTATAAGCAAGTACTGATATTAACATTTATTACAATAATTGCGTAAGTATTTATCTCTTTGAACTTTTCATGTTGTAGTCTTACAAAATTAGCTTCAGCTCTGTTAGAACATTGGTGAACAGCACATTTCAAGTCTTGCTCAGTCAGTATCCTTAGGGTTGTTGTGTTTTTGGATGGTGAACCATTGATCTTGCCCTCAGCCCTGGCTGGTTTCCCATTCCCTGCAGATGAAAAGAATCCCAACAGTTTGGTGCCACCACCCCCATGCTTCTCTGTTATTATGGTATAGCAGGATTAGCGTTATATAAAGTTTGTAAAAATGTATATAACAATATAACATCAGACTTTTTCAGTTTTTACTAACGGTTACAAAGACTGTAAAGTAGCTTTGAATGATAAAAATGATTTGAATAAATAATATAGACAAGCTCCTCCCACAGACACACATTAGCTGTAAACTACTCATCAGACCATATCCACACCCAGTACAAATGGATTAGTAGCTGTTGGGGAGCATTATTCACTTATCTCTCTATCGTCTCACTAATCTTTATCAGCCAAATGCTTAATTATGCTCATTAACCCAAGAGTCTGTTCGTTCCCAGCCTGTAATTATTTTTACTTCAGTTACACTGCACTGAGAGAATCAGACTTTTTAAGATACGAGCAAGAGACACAAGCAATGGCCTTATTTACAGAGAGCATATTAGAGCCACTATAAATCAGAGAGGCAGAACCCTCTGAAAAGGACTGTGTTCTCTTAAATTGTTAAATTGGCCAGTTGATGAAGCTTAACAGGGATTCAGCAAGGGTAAAAGGAGCTCTAATGGTGAGATTTAGGCTATTTACATTCTCTGTTCACGCTTTTAAAATTAAATAAATCCTTAAATGGCAGAAGAATATGATAATACTCCAGATTTTCATCTGGTAACCACTGTAAGTCTAAGTACTTTTTAACCTTTTTGTATTATGAATTCCATCTGGAAATGGATGACTAAATGATTAAATTAAGAGTAAAAAAAAAAAAAACGTTTCGTGCTAATAGAAACTCTTAGTAATTGTTGATATCTGGCAATCTGGATGTTGTCTGCAGGTGGGCCGCAGCGGAAACATTCCTGCTGGTACGACTGTCGACACGGACATCACACACCCTTACGAGTTCGACTTTTACCTCTGCAGCCATGCTGGAATACAGGTGCACACATGTTCCTGAACTAGACATCTGTGTGGGGGATTGCTTTGCATCAGGATTAAAGGAATTTATTTGCATGTCTATGACTTTTCAGTGCGCCCTTCTCCCACGCTTTGTTTTAAGCAACTGGATAAGGACGTCATTGCTTGACTAATTATAATGAGCTGTTGCTGCTTAGCTTGTTTTGAAAGTTTTTGCCATTTTCACTCGTTACAACAAGCTTGCAGTGAAAGAAAAAAATGTTCCTGTAAGAATTTTTGAGGTGTTGCATAGGTTATTGCTTGCTAGCTGACCTAAACTTTCATACCCAAGTTGAAACAAACCACCGTAATAGACATTGCTTGTTTTGGACACTCACCTACTAGAGTGCATTGTGGGAGGGCACCAGATATTTTTCAGTATGCTTTTAGAACATTATAAAATGGCAAAGCTCCCTATGCAGTGAGGTGTGTGATCTTTGTTTTGCTTCATGTTGCTTGAAACCACAGCTCACCCTTATCAAACTTATATTTGTTACGGAGTTCTTATACTTGGACAGGTCACCTGAATTGAATGGGTTTAATCCAATCCTCAATAAACAGGTCAGCCTATAATCATGTCAACTTGGACCTAATGTGTTCTGTGGAAAGTTGAGGAATAAGAAGCTTTATGGCTGCTGTAGATAGCCCTGGCAGTTCCCAGGCTACAAAAAGTTTCAGAACCCCTGACCTAGAGAGTACAGAATACCTAAATGTACTTAAGTACCAATTAGTGCCATGCAGTGCATAGTATGTATTGAATAGACATGATGTGTAAACTTAGTGTTTTCTCTACCAGGGCACAAGTCGCCCCTCTCACTACCATGTGCTGTGGGACGACAACTGCTTCACAGCCGACGAGTTCCAGCTGCTCACCTACCAGCTATGCCACACGTATGTGCGCTGCACACGCTCCGTCTCCATCCCTGCACCTGCCTACTACGCCCACCTGGTGGCCTTCCGTGCCCGCTACCACCTGGTGGACAAAGAGCACGACAGGTGAGGGTCATTCACATTTCTATAATTACTAGCTCGCTTGCTTACTTTGCCTTATGAACTTTGTTGAAACACCAGAAAATGAATGTATGATGTGGTTAATCTTCTCTTCTCCCTCTCTCTGTCTCTCTCTCTTTTTCACCCCAAGTGCCGAGGGAAGCCACGTCTCGGGACAGAGTAACGGCCGAGACCCCCAGGCTCTGGCCAAAGCTGTGCAGATTCACCATGACACCCTGAGGACCATGTACTTCGCCTGAGAACCCTGATTCATCCCACTCGCTCGCCCACACACCTCCTCCTAAATGCGGACCGGACACTGTGCGGCAGGAAGCGGGGGGGTGGGGGTTCGTCAGGGTGGGGGGTTTGTCGCCAATCCCAAAACCGGCCTGAGAGCGCACACCTGCTTTAATCCCACACCCAAAACTCAGCACTGTTATGCAATATTAAACCAGCCAACCACATTTTCTTATTTATTTCGGAGGAAGGTGACCCTTGCACCAAACAAAAGGGAGTTTCCCTTCCCCCCGTTTGTCTGCTTTATTTGTTTACCTCAAGGTTGAAAAGCAGCACTTTGACCGCCCAGTTTTCGCAGAATGACATCCAGGAAAGCTGAAAGGAGTTAAGGAAGGGACAAGTTTGTCTTCTGCTTGATTGTCAGTTGTTATGAATTATATGCTAGGAATATCTCACAAATTCACACACAAGCTCTAATTACAAGTGCCACCCATTCGGTCCAGATGTTATTACAAACTGCTTTTTTTTTTTTTTCTTAGAGCTTTGTTTGTTTCCCCTCAAGCTTCATGCCAAGTTCGTCCTCCCATTGTAATTCAGATCACTGAGCTTTCATTTACTACAATGCAAAGTGATTTTTAATGTTTGTGTATAAAATTGTAGTTTTTTTTTTTTTTTTGGTTGGCTTTGTTTTTAATTGCTCCCAGTATTTATTTGCCTGTTTTAGATGAATTTTGACCTTTTTTTTTTTCCTGCATTCTCTTTTCTCCCTTCTTTTTTTTTCTTCTTTCTCTTGTTTTAAAAACCAAGTAGAGGCCATGTTATAGGACAGATTGTGATATTCCGATTTTAGTGCAATAATCAGCGCCTATGTAGAGTACAGCTTTTAGGATCATGTGAGAATGGAATAGGGATAAGGATGTGAGAAAAATGATTGCAACGCAGCGCTCTGTATCTGAATAGGAGATGGAGGGTTGTAGTATATAAGGTGGAAATGTGTATGTTTGGCACTTTTACAGTTGCGCATATATTAAAATATAGTAGATCTCTTTGATGAGGGTTCAAAATCAAGTGCCTGGTGTTAGAAAAGGAATATTTTCTAGAAGGTTTTTTTTTCTTTTTTTTTTTTTTTTAAATGAAAGATTTTAAGAAAACGGTTCGCTGGAGTTGTGATTTTTAAAAAGGCTTAGAGGTCACAACTTTATTTGATTGCCGAAAGCCATGATCTGTTCTTAACTTCTGTTTTGTGATGGAACGATGTTAAGAATTTCTTTCACTGATCAGTATTGCTTGGCCTTTAGGTCGTCTTTGGATTCAGTACGAGTCCTCTCCCAGCTTTTTATCCTGCACAGCAGAAACGTCTTCTACCATCGTCTGCCACTTCTGATCAGGATCTAGCTGCTATTGTAAAGGTTCCTTTGACGAGACTGACGGTGTGCTTCGGGTTCATTCAAGGATGCAAGAGAGTGAGTGTGAGTGAGGTGATGCAGCAGCACTGTGTGTGTGTGTGTGTGTGTGTGTGTGTGTGTGTGTGTGTGTGTGCGCGTGCAAGGGTGCGTTTGTTCACCAGAGGGCCAGTAGATGGCAGCATGGAGTTTTACTTGCAGGCTCTCTTGTTCCTTCTGAAGCATGTCCCGTTTGTAAGCGAGGGGACAGTAACCTGCACTAATTAAAGCTGAATAAAGCTTGGTGCTATACTGTGCGTCGTTTATGGTGCACACTACAGAGATTTTGATGTGAGGGTGGGAACATGGAGTGTGCAAATGGTGCTGGCTACATATCTCTTTCTGTTAGAACAGACATTTGGGTTGTGTTTGATTAGGCGTGCTGAAGAGGACAGATGTGGTACCTGTGATGCCTAAACCTCGAACAGTTCACGTCATGTTAAATGGGCCCTGATGGCGTTTCATTTATTTTTATTACTTACTGGAAGAAAATCTGACTTCCTTTCCAAACCAGAGTTGACGTATTTATAACTTTTTGTTTTTAAAAAATTTCATAAACAAAAAATGTAATTGTACTGACTTTCTGATGTTACTAAATACTATAGACCGTGGTAATGGTGCAAGATTATGTTATGTAGAGAAGAATGTGCTTTTAAGGCTGTACTTTGTGTCTGAAGCATCTTCTGAGCAGAGATATTAGTGCATGTGCTAAAGTTGAGCATCACAGTAAGCCTGAATGCATCACCATCTAATCAGGTGATACAGTGTAGTGTCTAAAGTTTGTACCAATCCCATTTCTCATTTTCAAAACAATACCAATATTCTACTACCAGTAGTACCAATACCAAGTAATGAAGCCTGCTCATTGCAAGCTTCTGTCACCAAGTTCTATAAACCATTACAAGCATGTTGGTGTGCTTCAGGACAATTTATGTCCTGTGTTAATGTGTAAGATCTGTGTTGTATATTTCAACACCACATAAAAAAAGCATCACTGAATCGGATAATCCGCCAGTTTAAACCCTGATCCAGTGCTGATATCGATACTGTGATGAGTATGTCTTTAAATAATGGAACCACTATCTGAGTTACTATGGTTGATCATCAGTTTTGTCCCACCACAACATTGTAGAGTATTTATAAATTCCTGTTTAAGGAATGTTCTGGTAGCAGATGTTACGAATAAAGCTGTGTAGCAGTTGGACCGGATGGTGCTTGGTGTGTAGCAGTTGTATTTCGCCTCATGAGTATTCTCTGCATCGTGTAATTTTTGTTCAGCACAGTGGCTGACGTTTTGCTATCCTTTCATGAGGACCGAAGTCAGCTCGAACCGCAATCTCGAAACCCGTAGGCCTTCCCCTTTTCAGTGTTTCAGTGTAAAACGTGTGGAGCCAAAAGAGGTTAAAGTCCTTAGAAAGTGCCTTTCCTCATGATGGTGCTGAAGAATCCGAATTCAAGTGACAGATCAAACAGTTTTCTTTATCGTACCTTGCACACATGCAGACGCATGCACAAGCTTACATTCACACATTTTCATCTAAGGAATGAGGCTTGGTGAAGTCTCCGTGTATATTCAGTTATAACGATGATAATATATGCCAAGTATATATATATATATATATATATATATATATATATATATATATATATATATATATATATATATATATATATATATATATATATATATATATAAACAACATATGATTGAGCTCTGGGGTTTGTGTCAGGACCAGCGGGGAAAGTGCTCAATGGGGAATCGGTACACAGCCTGACACAGAGAGAAAAGCCTAGCACAGCACTTTAAAGACTGCCACCCAAACAGGAAGTAAAGACTGATTTGCTTTCTGATTGTTTTTTTTTTTTTGTTTTTTTTTTATCTTCTAAGCACGTAGGCATGTGCCGGACAAAATACCGTCACTATCCTGACATCCCATTTAGGAGGACGTTGCCTTAGACGGGCGGCTTTTATGGGCAACGTTTGCACTTTGAAGGTAGCGCAGTTTCAGTGGAAATTAGCCACGCCCCCAGGTGGAACAAGACTGCTCAGCACCTCCTTATAAGGAACTCGCAAGGCATTGTGTAGTTTAAAAGAGATTTAAGACGTCTCCCAGAACAACTCGGTTGCAATCCTATCTGATGAGTCGTGATGAAACTTTAGACAGGTAGTTATGAATTTAATATCGTCACATGCCTGTTCAACAGTTAAGGTTTTCCGCTTGGCTCCCCGCTGGTTTGAGGTCATTTCCGGTGGCTCGGTCACCACTCGTGCAATGCCCTATAGAAAGTACTTACAGATATCATACAAGTCTATTTTATTACCTTCTCTTTTGACCTGGAGTATTAGGGTCAAGAATTAGAGACCCCTCAGGCTCTTGTCGGTCACATGGGTGCCCGTCGGTCCAGGAGGAAATACCTCTTACAAGAGATCTCGAAACACTGCACCTCACTGACCTTGGTATGCTGCAAATGTTCAAGTAAACGAGTTAAACTGCAAACATTGCTTTGATTACAGTATCAGTGCTAGACTTAATGCCTGAAAACATTTATCCTTAACTATTTGAGTAGATATAATTGTAAGAAGTGTTCTTTTTTTTTTGTGTGTGTGTGTGTGATTGTCTCTCTAACACTTCTTTCTGTTTATTGAGCCAACTTTTCATTTTTTTGTCTTATTTAATGTTTTTTTCTTCTTTTAATATATTCGAAATATATATGCGAAATATTTTATGGTGTATTTATTAAAAGCGTTCTAAAGTGCGGCTGGAGTGTCCGCGTAGTAGGCGGCGTTACGGAGGGGGGGGAAAGGAGGGGCAGCAAGAGGGCACCACATCCCATACAAACAGTCGTCACTCTTCTGTTAGACGAGAGCCCTTCAGAGCCAGTGCTGAAGAGCCGATTTCTTTTTAAAACCGAGTCACCCAGATTCGTCTGGTTTCCCTGATTAGTGCTGGCATGGAATCCAGTGTCAGTCAGGTTGAATCAGAAGTGTGCTGATTATCAGTTGTACAATATATTGTAATACTCAACACTTACAGTATTATCATGGACAGCTGAAAACATCATTACCCCTGTGTGATATGTTTGTGCTTCATTCAGAAGGCTTCCTCATTTTTGGACGGAAATGACCTGCATAGAGAAGGCGGTCCCACAATTCTGTTCACCATACTGCAGGTTTTAAGAGAGATGAGCACTTTTAGTTGTAATAATACGGTTTGCGAACATAAATTCAGCGCATGTCTGATCATTGAGAGACCTCGACTCTCTATGGACTGGATTTTGTACATCTTTAAACACTGTGAGGGTGACCTGAGGACATGAGGTTGTGTTAAGGCATATTCTAGTATCTTCAAGAAATTATCTCTTGACATTTTGGATTCTTAGGCATGACGTGAAGTAGAGTTACTGTTACCACCTCAAAGTTGATTATTTACCTACAACAGCACATCCTGAATTGATTTATTCCTCTTATACCACAGCAAATTGGCAACTATTACTATGTTTTATTAATTAAAGAATGACACGTCATTTTTTTTTCTTTTAATCCGTTGCATGTAACGTCAAAAGTCCGCAAAAAGGTAGTTCCTGTTACCACTTGCCTTATAACGGCTAAAAACAGTCGTTCTGTCACCACCCTTTCTTTTCTTTTTTTTTTTTTTTGCTCTCTCCCATAAAATTAACACGACAAAAAAACCCTGCAGATTGTCACGTTATTGAGAAACCGAAAAAGCACAAACTCATCTGTCTTTCGTGTCGGAGAACTTGCAGACTGTTACAAAGGAGCTGACACCGGAGACTCCTTCCATAGATGTTAAATAAACGTCTCCTCGCAGAAACATGCATGAGTTTGCTGTAGAAATGAGAACGTTGCTATAGAAGTGATAACATTAGAATGGGCGCATTGTTACAAACCTGCCATTTGAATTACAGCCAGCATTACTGTCAAAGTTGTAGAAAATTAATCAACACCTTTTGACTAATCAGATTTGAGAATTCGACAGTGCTGTGGTATAAATGGTAGAATTCCAATGTTAAAATCTTATATCGCAATAATCACTAAATAAACTTTGATCATCGTTTAAGATTATACTTTTTAATCAAATTGCACTGGAAATAATTTCTCAGAAGGGGCACGGTGGCTTAGTGGTTAGCACGTTTGCCTCGCACCTCCGGGGCTGGGGATTCGAATCCCGCCTCTGCCCTGTGTGTGCGTGGAGTTTGCAGGTTCTTCCCGTGCTCCGGGGGTTTCCTCCTGATACTCCGGTTTCCTCCTCCAGCCTAAAGACACGCGTTGTAGGCTGATTGGCATTTCCAAATTGTCCGTTGTGTGTGAGACTGTGCCCTGCGATGGGTTGGCACCCCGTCCAGGATGTTCCCTGGAATAGGCTCCACTCTCCCCCACGACCCTGTCTAGAATAAGCGGTATGGAAAATGAATATATGGATAATTTCTCAGTCTGAGCGACTGTTCTGCCATGTGTCTCCTTAATGGAAGTCTTATCTAGTGAACAGAATCATGGGATTGCCTTCTTGTTCGAAATAAGGACCTGTCCCCATGCTGCCTTCTGAATAAGACGGACCACTTCGAGAGCCTCATCCTGAATAGAACATGATGAGAAATTAAAATGATTTGCTTACTGCAGTATATTGTGTAATCGATCATTGGAACATGCCCGTTAGGTGTTAATGACGAACTTGACACTACATCCAGAGGAAAGGAAATTGAGCTGCTCCACCCCAAACCCCTCCGAAGGCTGCTTATCTTCTGTTTAGGGGACAGAGAACCACACTGACAATACAATAAACAAAGCTGACGTATTTCAAATCCAGAGCTGCTAAACTCCAGCCATAGAAGTTCCCCTGCGTATGGGGCGGGCAGTTCGTAGTCGTGTGCTCGAGTCGAGTCGTCTTTTGTGCCAGAGCCATTTAAGGAGAGAGCAGGAAGTAGAACGAGTCCCATTCCTCTCGGATGACATGAGCCTCAGCCTTAACTGTTGTCGGATTTTTTTGATTTCTGTTTATTGAATGCCTTAGTTTGTATAGAGAAGTATGCTAACTCGCAGTTGCGTCTTATAAACCACTAACTGTGCAAATCCCCACGTGTGAAAATGTACTACTCGTCCAGTGTACGGCTCCTCCAGTCCAGCACGATTAAGACAGTCACGATCTGACAGCCACAGCTCGTACCACCGTCTCGTCATCAGTCGCAGGTCTCGTCTTCAGCCATTGGTTAATTTAATGAAGGGGGGGACAGAACCATGCAGCTCCGGTGGAGTTCACGCATGAAGAGTAACGCACATGCACAACTGTTCCTGAATTTGTGGATTGTTTACAAACAGTTGTTTACTGAAAACATCAAGCTCCAGCATTCCAAATGACGACTGTGGACGCTGTATAGTGTCTCAAGTTAGCAGATAAAAAAACAAAACAAAAAAAAAAAAAACAAACAAACAAAAAAAAGTTCCTTTAATTTTCCTCTAAATGCATCGTCTCTCGTGTCCATCCACGGCACAGGACGCTGAACTCCACGACATCTTCAAACAGTAAAGTTTATCCCTAGAGGAACCAAAGTATGCACTCTTTCAGCTAAGTGTCCTTCAGGACTGTCCTTCAGCTCGGGGGTCTCAAGGACGTTCTTCGCGAATGTTTCATGTTCCAGGAGCTCCATGACTCTGTCTCCCTCTCTTTCTCTCTCTGTGTCGCTACACCAAGGGGTCTTTTATTTTACCTTTAAAAGTATTTCTTATGTATGTTTTGTAACTCTTTCTCTGATGGCCTTTTAGTGTTGCTTTGCCTTAGATTGAAGTGTATCTTTCACTACTAATTGCAATAAAAAAAAAAAAAAAAGCTTTGCTTTTAAGACGTCTGTGTACGATGTGTTTTGTGTATACTGTGACCCACCAGTGGCTGAGGCATCACCTGAAATCAACTACAGGGGGAATTATTTATTGGGAGGACATCAATTTCATCATCAACCAAACGACCATTTTGAATTTCAAAGTGCTCACTCGGCTGAGTAGGACGTGTCATGTGACGTCGTCACTATGCGCATTCAGCCAAAGCCCTCTTCGATTCACGTGTGTCGAACACGAGTGCAGCTAAAAGGTCTCGACGAGAGCAAGCAGCATGTTTTGGAAAAATCTCCTGTGTTCTCTGCTATTGTCCCCCAGCACGAACAGAAACCTGAAGGGTCCAAGTGATGTATGCAGCCAGAAGCTTGTTTACACTGTGTTATGTGTGCTGTGTGTCCTGTGATGAAAACTAAGCCTTTCTCAGTCCTTATCAGGCTCCAGGCAGGTGTACGTGTCTCTGCCAGCTCTGTTCTACCATCGCAGAGCCTGTAAGCTTCTGCTTGACAAAGCATTAAATGTGATACTCGTCCAAGTATAGTATATTTAAACGATTTTGTGCAGCTTTTTTTTTTTTTTTTCTTTGTAGTGCTATTTTGCTACAAAGCTGAATTACCCAGATATAAAGCTTGGTAAATCAGCTTGAATGGGTTTTCCTGCTCCTCTGTAGAGGTTTGCGAGAGGTTTCTTCGGGTAAATGTCAGAAACGCAACCGGCTCATTTCCTCATGCATTCCCGTCAACATGTGATGTTGAATTATACAGTCCCTCCAGGATTTTGCAATCGCAGAAATTAATGCAAAATCAAGGAAACTCCACAATATTCGGAGGAGGTTGAATTTTTCAAAATTACAGCAGATTTCCCGCCGATTTGGGCCAAGACGTGTCATGTGACATCATCACATGATGCACATCAGCCAAAGCCCTCGTCGATTCACGTGCGTTGAACACGAGTACAGCTAAAAGGTCTCGTTTACCGACAAACATCACTGTGAAACAGTGCAAAACAATTTTGTGCAATTGCGATTTCACCAATTCAAGTAGTTTCTGCAAAAAGGAAAAAAAAAAATAGGGAGTAATTGTTGATATGGATTTGTATTGTATTTTTATTTGATTTGTAACAGTCGGTTAAAGTTTTCCGCCATGAAAAAGTCTTCGGGGAAAAATAACTGCAGTTACTCTTTTTACTCTTATTACACGCTGTAGGTTCCCCCCCCTCCTGGTGAAGGAATGATAACACTGCCCTGCATCAGATTTGCTGAATAGGATCTGATAGTTGTTTCTTACTAATACTTAGATGCTGAGTCCAGATATGCTGTTAGTTTTGCTCTAGAACATCACAACCTTTCACAAAGCCTGATGTCCAGTGTAGAGCTTTTTTGCCTAAGATGGACCATAAACGTTAGAGCTATTGCCAGATTCACTGCCACCAACACAGGAAACACTATGTTTATGTACAATAGGTGAGAGCAACATTTATCATTTTCCTCTGATTAGCCCTTATATGAATGCAAGGCACACTCACATGCACACAAAACTCCTGATTTCAGGGATCTATAATGACCAGTGAAAGACGGAAATGCAAGCATAGCCCAGATGATTTCTGCTACATCTGTGGGTGTGTTGCAAGGAAAAGTTTCCTTTCTCAAAAGGAAGTTCACTCCTTAAGCACTCTGCATATTATTATAATGTTCGTCTTTTGAAATGGTTTTATTTAGAGATTTTCACAAACATTTCACAGACTATTTGTCTGCTGTTCATGTTGTAAACAAGTGTTATGTTTTGTGTGCCTATTGTTGTAATTAATAAATAATAATAGTGAAATTTGACAGCTTCTACCAATTTAAATAAAACCCTGAAAGCAATATAAATTTAGCAAAATTATTAAAAACTTCATTCTTATTTTGTGGGAAAACAGTACGTGATAGGGACTTTTCAGTGGCATATTTGAACTCAGCATGACCAAAATAGGTAAAAACAAGTGTGATTTGCAAAACAGCATAAACTTTTTTTCTAGATGCAGGGTGGTGTAATTTATAGCTGCCGTAACAGGAACTTGTTTTGCAGACGTTCCACAAAGTTAAATGCAAAACCATAAGACTTGTCACTCTTTAATAAATAAATCATCGGAAAATTGGTGTGGTAAGAGGAACACTTGTTTATTTTTATTCTTTACTCACTGCATGTTAGTAAAGAATTCCTCCAGACAGTTTCAGCAGATTGGAACCAGATATTCTTGGGACTATTTCATTTACACGTAAAAAAAATAATTAATAAATACATAAAAATGTGTAAGACAATATCACTAACTACTGTGGGAACCGATTGCTTTTTTTTCCCCCCATAGCTAGCGACTTAATATTGAACTACAAGACATTATAGCTATATATTATAAATGTTTAGCTTACGTAATATTTAAATTTATGCAAGTTTTAACAGTGTGACGTGCATACTTGAATTATACGCAGCTTTAACGCACCTCAGACACAACCAGTGTGGACTAAAATGCTCGTTTGTGTACATTTTGGTATGATGTGGCACACACACTTGCTCTGTTTAAATCAGTCTTTTGGCCACAGGTCACCGGAGCAAGGACTCGGCTGTGATTATGAGGAAGCAGCCGTGGGCGGACCGATGAAGCACTTTAATTCGGGGAAAGACCATCTTGAACAAGGTTGTAGCCCACTCTCTGCCTTATTGCACTCATTATGGAAATCATAAATCTAATTAGATCACCGTTAACAAGCTCCTCACTGACCCTGAGTGTAAGTAAACCAACATTTAAACTACTATTCAATTAAAGAACTCCATTTTGGCTGATTATTCTGTGGCTTAAATCGATTTCTGAAGCGTGAACTGAATTCTGACGGACTTAAAATGTTTATTAAGAGTTCGCTTGTTTTGGGTTTGACTATGTTGACCATGTTACCTTTTGACTACAAGCCATAGATAATTACGTTTTCTTCAGAAGTGATGGGCCTAAAAAAAAATAAAAATAAATAACTGCTAGGTAATGCTAGTGAAGGCGAATAGATCATCCATCCGTTCATCCATTTTCTGTAGCGCTTATCCTGAAACATTACCGCTTATCACAGGGTCACGGGGAACCTGGAGCCCATCCCAGAGGACTCAGGGCATGAAGAGGGGTGGCACCCTGGACGGCGTGCCAATCCATCACGGCACAATCACACACACTACGGACAATTTAGAGATGCCATTCCGCCTACGACACGTCATTGGACTGGGGAGGAAACTGGAGTACGCGGAGGAAACCCCCGAAGCATGAGGAGAACATGCAAACTCCACGCACAGACAGGGTGGTGGCAGGAATCGAACCCCCAACCCTGGAGGTGTGCTAACCACTAAGCCAACCTGCCCCCCGAATAGATAATAAGCCAAATCATTTATTTCCATCTCTGAGAGCGATCGAGCACTTTTGATGATTTGTGGAGCTTTTCGCACTGAACTGCCATGTTCAGTGCTGGAATCCACAACCCTCTATTATTATTATTATTATTATTCACTCCCCAGCCACTTTAATAGGAACAACATATTCCTGATCATTCATGCAATTTTCCAATCAACACTGGCACAGGCTCACCCAAACTGGAGGATTAAAGATTGAAAGAACAAAAAAAATAGACCAGGCAAATTTTTTTTTTATGTTGTGATTTCCACCACTGTAACCCAAAAAAAGAAAGAAAGAAAGAAAAAAACACTGACCATCTGGCTATGCTTTGCAGACCACTGGAGGTCTCAGGACTCCATGTTGAGAACCATTGTTCGAAAACACTATATATATATATATATATATACACACACACACACACACACACACACACACACACACACACACACACACACACACACACACACACACACACACACACACACCCCAACCCTGTCCACCCCTGCAGGATTTATGGCCATCCTGAACAAAGTGAAACTAAACCTGGTTATCTTTCAGAGATTAGAATGAGGGTCAGTGTTTTTCTTGTCTGTCTGCGAACTGAGGCAGAGTTCAAGTGAGATGGCTTAATGCATTTTGTGTCCTGTTATAAACTCATACAATATATAAATGAAGATGCACTTTACACTGTAATGGAGCTTTTGCTGTTATCTACATAGCTGTGATACAAAACATGGTGTGTGGTCTGATGATCTGTTGCCACAGTTCATTAAAGAAGATCTGTTAGTTTATCACATCAGAAATTAAGACCTCAAAAACAAGTAGCCTATAAATAATTCCACTTTGGAACCAATGTGATTTGGCAGTGGAAGGTTAAATAAAAGGGTGCTAATAAACAGCCAAAATATACTCACGGAGCACTTTTATTAGAAACACTATACTAATACAGGGTAGGGCCTCCCTTTGCTCTCAAAATAGTCTCGATTCTTTGGATTCCACAAGATGTTGGAAATATTCCTTTGATGCAGATTTTTCAGGTGCACTTTCATGCTGTGAATCTCCCGTTCTACCAAATCCCAGAGGTGTTCTATTGGATTCAGATCCAGTGACTGGGAAGGCCACTGAACTCATTGTCATGTTCGTGAACCCAGTTTGAGACGACTTTTGTTTTGTGACATGGTGCATTATCATGCTGGAAGTAGCCATTAGAAGATGGGTAAATTGTGGCCATGAAGGGATGCACACGATCAGCATCAATACTCGCCTGACCATGTGCAGCAACAATACTCAAATAGCCTGTGGTACTCGAGTGATGATTGAATGGTATTAACGGGCCCAAAGTGTGCCAAGAATACATTCCCCACACCATTACACCACCTCCACCAGCCTGGACTGTTGAAACAAGGCATGTTGGGTCCATGGATTCATGCTGTTGGTGGCAAATTCTGACCAGCAGAAATCTAGATTCCTCAGACCAGGCAACGCTTTTCCAGTCTTCAACTGTCCGGTTTTGGTGAGCCTGTGCCCACTGCAGCCTCAGCTTTCTGTTCTTTCTGTTCATTCTGATGGTTGATACATAAACAATCCCTGAAGCTACGGGACACATTGTATGTGTAAGTAACATCAATACAAGTACGGTATAAACTGGAACTGCATCACTGCAACACCCTGGTTTTTTTTTTTCCTAAAAACCTTTATGCACTACTCTAACCCATCATCTGTCTATCTATATTAATTCTTGCACATGTTACACAACACGTGCTTTGAAATACCTTAAAATGCTCTTTTTTTTATCGCAGTACATGTACAGTATGTAACATGAAATGCAAACAGAACTGGTAACAAGCTAAACGAAAAAACAACAGCACAGGAAATAATAGTAAGCTATACATGTTCCTTATTTCAATAGTTGCTCAACCGTCAGCTTTCTTTTCTTCGTTGAGGTCCTTTGAAAAGAGAGCTTCACTTCACTTAACCTCACTTGTCCAACTGTAACTAAAAGCCAATGAAACCCTGGGAGCATGTCTGGAATATCTTTTAATGGTCTGAGTGGATCCCTCGGGTGTTTAAGTTCATATCGCCTCCATTTTTGGTTCAGTCTGACACAAAGACTTGAGTGTGGAGGTTAAATGTCCTCATCTGGTTCCCGGAGTCTCTCTCCTCTATTGCTGTAACTAACGCGTTTCCTGGAAACAACAACAACAAAACATTTGTCCCTCATCAGTTCTTTATTTCTATATTTCTATCCTGTGAACATGCCGTTATTAAATTTGTATACCACAGCGGTATTAAATGGTTATGGTTAATGCGCTTGTTCTAATACTCTGTCGTTTCTATAGTAACAGCTAATTGGCAGGAACCTGTATGGCGGACATGCTGCATAATCTAGGACAAATAATCCACGGATTTAAAAACATGGTGTTATTGAATAAAGAAAAACATATACTCATTGATATGGTGAACTTTTCTGTAAGATGATATTTGATTATAATTTATGGAAGGAGTCTCCAATGTCAGCGCTTTGTAACAGAATATTTCCTGGACTTCAGGACAGAGGACTTTTACATTTTCCGGTTTCTCGGTAACATGACAAGCTGCACCTTATTCACTTCAAGAGAGACAAATGCTGGAGTTCAACAACATTTAATGTAACTATAAATGGACAAAAAGCATGATGTGTCGTTCATTAATAAATTAATTGCAATCACTGGCAAATTGCTGTGGTATAAGAGGAACATCATGTTCTGGAACATGCTGTTATAGGAAAATAATCAACTTTCGGGGTGGAAATAACTCTCCTTCACGTCGACCCACATTACACCGCCCAGTCATTGATTATTTTTCTATAACCGCAAGCCTTTAAGCTTCACAATAGTTCAATTTAGTTTAGGATGTTCTCAGGTTAATATTATTTTATATTACTAGGAAAGTCATTCTTCACTGAAATTCTTTGTCACGTGCCATATGAATAGATGTAAATCGTATCTTGTGACTTGTGTGGTGTTGCGTGTTCATGTACCTCCAGAGCAGGAAGGCCAGACCTCCAGCCACGAGCAGCAAGAACACGAGACATACAACCGCTACAGCAGTGCCTCTGCTCTCTCTCTCACAGGGTGCTGGAAAACACACACACACGAAAACACACACACACACACACACACATATATATATGTCATTTCTAACTGCTGAGGAAAGCACTATCTGCCCTCTTCAGCATACATGAGCACACAGACCTCCATGATTGGCAGGGAACAGAGTGTATGCCCCTCCCACCCAGAGAACAGCCAATTTTGCTCTCTTGGCTTCCTGCCACAGATGGATGTAGCATCATCGAGAGATCGTGAGTTCGAATCCCAGCAACGCCACAGTCATCCATAGCTGAGAGTCAAGAGAGCAAAATTGGCCATGCTCTCTAGGGTGAGCACTTTTCTCTTTATTCCACCCGGAAGCCCTCTATTAATTAAAATTTTAATAAGAATTATTGTAAAATAAAAATAGAATTAATAAAATAAAATAAATAATAACTTCATTTATAATGCACGTTTCATACATGTGGTAGCTCTAAGTGCTGTACAGTCAAGTCATAAAAATCGCTGAGTACCGTAATAGACTGCACAATATAAAATGGAAATATACAAACTACAAAAACAAGTCTAAGACAGTAAAAATAAGAGGAAGTACTTTCAATTAAACGGCAAATTAAAAAAAATACATTTTCAAATGCCTATTTAACGGAGTGTACTGAATTTGAGTGCAAAAAAATTATTTTCCAAATATACTTTTGCAAAAAAAAGTTCTCTCCTGAAAGCCTAGTGCACTCTATGTCCCTAGGATATACATTTATGGAGTTAATGCATGTTCTTCTCTCTCTCTCACCCTCTCTCACTCTCTCACCCTCACCCACCTGCGGTGTAGGTGGCCGAGCTGTGGCCCAGCTTGTTGCTCACCATGCAGGTGAAGTGGCCACACAGCGCTGTGTTCAGGTACAGAGAGGTGCCGTCGGCTGACACGCGGCCCACTGCCTCCGTCACTGCCACTTTCTCATGGAGCCAACGGAAGACGGGCTCCGTCCCCCAGGCCTCCATGCAGTGCAGGCTGGAGTGTGACATGTTCACCATCACTGACACATGATGCACGGCCTCTGATATACACACACAGACACGCACAGTGACGATGGATCCAAGAACATATTTACATCTATAGGCGTCACCTAAATGAGAATCACAACGTTAGATAATCAAAGGATTCTAAAATAAAAGTGTAATAAATATTAGCATTTACAAATTGCTGCCCCACAGAGAAGTTCCTACTGTACCCTAGAGCAGAAACTGAGAAGGTTGATGAAGAGATATGGGGGTAAAAAAAAAAAAGTTTAATTGTTGATATGGCTAAGTTTTCTTTCAGGAGATGTTTTCGAAGGTCAGCGCTTTGTATCAGTCAATGGTAAAGATGTAACTTTCCAACATGGGAAAGTCTTCAGGACAGATGGGTTTACGCTTTGAGGTTTCTTGGTTTTCAAGTGAGAGAGAAAAAAAGAGGTGAAGGAACGACTGTGATAACAAGAAAGAAAGTGTTGTGGACCTTCCACAACATTAAATGCAGCTATAAATAGATAAAAAGTATGGCATGTCGTTCTTTAATAAAATGTTGACAAATTGCTGTGGTATAAGAGAAATAAATGCTTCGAGACGTGCTGTTAACATGAAAACTAATCAAGCTAAAAAGGTTCAGAAAGAAACCTTGAAGAGGTTTCTTCACTCGTTTGAGGCACTTCACCAGTTACTCATCAGTATAACTACAGAAGTTACTCAGATACATGAATGGAGAACCATCGTCTTGACTAACTACTACTAGAGAAATCACTTTACGTCTGTTTTTAAACCTATGTCTGTGTGTTGCGTCAAAGAATTTAATGAGGATGTCCTTTTTAGGTCATTCCTGAAAAATAAACGAACAATATTTATCGATCGAGTAACATCACATTTGGCCAGGACTACACTGTGCTGAGCAAAATGACAAACGAGACATCTTGTATTTGTATTACATCCTGAAAAGATTTTAATCATACACTTTAAAATTGGTAGTTTCTGGTTAGTTGGATTGAAATCCCATTATAACGCAGCCTGGTTGTTTCTATAGCAACAGCTCATACGCAGGAACTTGTACAGCGGACGTGCCAAATAAACTGAGACTAATAATAAATGGATTTAAAAAGGTGCTGTTTACCAAAGTCGTTCTTATAATCATTGATGTGGTGAAGTTATTTGTGAGATTTATTTAACATGGAAGAAGTATCAGTTGATAGCGCTCTCAGTCTTGGGTATGCTTTATGTTTGCTCAGTAAAATGACAGGCTTCACTTTGTGTTGTGGGACTGACTATGTATTGTGGCTATAATGTAGGTGAGAACAGGAACTAGCTTGTCTCTGTGACATTCCACAACATTAAATATAACTATAAACTGTTAAAACGTGTGATGTTTATAAATCATAAATAAATAATAAATAAATAAATTATATATAATAAATTAAACATTGTAATTGTTGGCAATCGCTGTGATATAAGTGGAATAACGCGATCCAAACTGCGCAGTTATACAAAATTATGCACTTCGGGGGAATTGCGGTACTAGACTTGTGTGTCATGACGCATCACACCACCCCGGTGTGGATTATTTATACAAATCAACTCCCAACAACTGACAGAAACTTTCATAGGAATGAGCTTCAGGACTGGATCTTTATGAGATCTACTAAGACACTCAATTAATCAACCTGGCGTGAGAAGGAAATGAAGACATGGATGTAACTTTAGATCGTTCTGGGCGTCTTCCAATTATGGAAGTACTGCATCATGGGCTGCTACTGTTATTTCCAGTTATTGTCCGCAACCTTCCTGTAAGGCAACTTGTTTATTATTTGTAGTCATGTCCTTTGGTATCAGATTCAAAGCATGGTTAGCTGATTAATTTTCTATAATGGAGATTAACAAAGGAGATTTCTGAGGACCTCAAAGAAAAAGTTGTTGATGCTGGATCAGGCTGGAAAGGGTTATAGTCACACAGATTGTGTACAAATGGAGGAAATTCAAGGAGGGTAAGCATTGTTAGCCTCCCCAGGAGTGGGGACCAATAAAGATCACTCCAAGAGCAAGACCTTTAATAGTCACAAAGGAACCCAGGGTAACTTCTAAGCAACTAAAGGCCTCTCTCACAGTGGCTAATGTTCATGAGTCCACCATCAGGAGAACACTGGACAACTATGGTGTGCATGGCTGGGTTGCAAGGAAAAAAAATCACTGCTCTCTAAAAAAGAACATTGCTGCCCCTCTGCAGTTTGCTAAAGATCACGTAGACAAGCCAGAAGGCTGTTGGAAAAATGTTTTGTGGACAGTTGAGACCAAAATAGAACTTTTTGGTTTAAATGAGAAGTGTTATGTTTGGAGAAAGGAAAACACTGCATTCCAGCATAAGAACATTATCCCATCTGTGAAACATGGTGGTGGTAGTATCATGATTTGGGGCCTGTTTTGCTGCATCTGGGCCTTGCCATCACTGAAGCAACAATGAATTCTGAATTATACCAGCGAATTCTAAAGGAACATATCAGGACATCTGTTCATGAACTGAAGCTCAAGAGAAAGTGGGTCATGCAGCAAGACAACGACCCTAAGCACACAAGATGTTTGGAACGGCCAAGTCAAAGTCCTGACCTTAATCCAATAGAAATGTTGTGGAAGGACCTGAAGCAAGAAGTTCATGTGAGGAAACCCACCAACATCCCAGAGTTGAAGTTGTTCTGTACTGAGGAACGGGCTAAAACTCCTCCAAGCCGATG
The DNA here is from genome assembly GCA_023630585.1 of Cranoglanis bouderius. Taxonomy (NCBI): domain Eukaryota; kingdom Metazoa; phylum Chordata; class Actinopteri; order Siluriformes; family Cranoglanididae; genus Cranoglanis; species Cranoglanis bouderius. The sequence goes on from CM042539.1 coordinate 24,738,980, forward strand.
TGCAGGACTGACCAACAGTTACTGGAAAAGTTTAGTTGTTGCAGTTATTGCTGCACAAGGGGGTCACACCAGATACTGAAAGCAGAAGTGGTAGCTCAGTGGTTAAGATGCTGGGCTACTGATCGGGAGGTCGTGAGTTCAAACCCCAGCACCGCCAAGCCACCATGGTTGGGGCCTGAGCAAGGCCCTTAACCCTCACCCGCTCAGATGTATAAATGAATATTGAACCAGTTTCCTCGATAAATAAAAGACCAACTATAATATTTTTGTTTAATTTGGTTCTCTTTATCTACTTTTAGGACTTGTGTGAAACTCTGATGATGTTGTAGGTCATATTTATGCAGACATACAGAAAATTCTAAAGGGTTCACAAACCCTGACATGATATTCTTTAATGAACACTTAATCACTGGTAAATTGCTGTGATATAAGACGCTCCAGGACAACCTGTTATCTGTTACTTTTGGGTTGTAACAGATACACCACCCCGTCAATGATTTTTTTTCCCTATAACAGTACACCCCCCAAGTGTTCCTTACTTGGTTGATAAAAACATTATATATGTGGTGTGGTTTGATTGATTGATTTTAAATCTGTTTTAAATGCATCTTGGGTGCGTTAAGTACACTTGAAAGTTTATATGGATTATGCTATCCGTATTTAAGAAGGATGAAACAGTTTGACTACTAAATTTGAAAATTGAGAAACTTCATACCGTACTCGTGGACGGTGCAGTGTGCTGAACTTTGATCTCCTTTCTGGTCTCGGACCGTGACTGTGTACACCCCATTGTCAGTTCTCTGGTAGTTCCGTAATGTCACCACAGACCCGCCCTTGTCAACAGTCACCCGGCCTCCGGAGCTTTTAGCAGGATATTCAGCCACCATGGTTTTCCCATAATTTCTTTTCCCCTCGACTTCATGCTCCCATGTGACCTTGGTGACGTGATCTCCGTGGGGTAACTCAAACTCAGCCTGCAGGACCAAATTTTGCCCACTCACCACATAGACGGTCTGCTGGCTCGGGAAATGAACCGAAACACAGAGGCAGCTCGGGAGAACTGCTTTGGGGAACAACAATGGTACAAGAACACAATCATTATAATGTTTATTCACACGTTTAAAAAAAAAACAAGTGCAAGAATCTCAACATCAACACTGATACCTTTCTCAAAATCTTTTTTCACTTAATTGAATATTGAAGATGTGTCCTGTTTAAGCGGTTCCTGAAAAATCAGCGAGCCAGATCTATTGATCGTGTAACAACAAATTAATTCTACAAATTCTAAACAGGACAGCAGAGTGCAGTGGAATGGAAGAATACATTTATCGTACAACAACCAATTAATATCACAACTTTCAGAGGAAAGCAACAGAACTTTTATTTCTAGCAAAGTCAGTTCTATATAGTTGGGTCAAAAAGTCTGTTATAGAAGTGACAATATCTAAGGTTTAACCATAATATTTATGACTTCTGACCCCTTGCTTTGACCCCCTTTAACTGAAAAAGCAAAAAGACCAAATGCAAATAAAATGAACTCAGAAAAGCTACTTCAATTAAGGGACGTGAAAGCATCATTTGCTTCACTTACTTTTGCTTCACACTTTATGTAGGTGAACTTTGATCAGTGATTCACAAGCCTCAATCTTGTGAGCCAAAAAAAAATAACCCAAGAAGGTGGGACTGTGGTCTGTTTGGTTGGTGTTAAAAAAAAAGAAATGGAGGAGCTGTTTATTATTAATTAACATTACACACTAGTTTTCTTACTCTTGCTTGGCACACATCTGAAGGAAAAAAAAAACCCCTCTGACGCATGCTAGGGTTTTTCTGGTAAATTTCTCTTTTGTCTCAGCTTCCTGCTAGGATCTTGTTAGCAATGTTTAAATGTAACAATATGGCGTGCAATTGAATTATTCAGAGAGTGCACGGCATTTACGTTAGCATTTTAAGGCGTCTCTGGTTTCAAGACGTTTGAGAACCCTTTCCTTAAATGATGAGAATTACATTATTAACTGTGAAATATTTTGTTTGTGTTGTTACAGATGATCTAATCCATCTACTGTATGTTTGCTTTTGTTGTCTAATGTTGAAATCCTGGCACTGACTTCGCTGGCATGATTGTAAATGCAATCAGGTTGCAGTTTATCCAGAAAACAACATCTACACTTCTGTTTTTTCAACCCAACAGACCACATGCGACTGTTATACAACTAAAATTGTAAATCAACCCCACATTTTTGTTCTGTCCAGAACCAAATACAACCAATTTCAGGTGTTCTTCATCTGCATCAGATGTGTTCTGAGTTCTGGATTGGATTCATGGTTTCAGAGATGAGAGAGCATTTTCAAAATCTCACCAAATGCTTGTAACAGGATCCTGGAAAAGAAACACTGTGATCCAAGGTCCATGCTAGCTGAAAAACAGAAAGAATCATTATTTCCATCATCACCCACAGCTTCATTCCTCTGTGTGTGTATATCCAGGTGTATCCTCTTTTCCATGTTGTTTTTCCTGTTGTTTTCAGTGTGCATGACAAAGACTGTATAATTTATATTTTTGCTTCTGCCAGCATTTTTTTTTTTACCCCTTTAGTGGCTTTATTTACAAAAAAAAAATAAAATAAAAAGATCCTAGTGACTTCCTGAATAGACGTTAGTGAGTGTGCTGCACTTGATATGGCTCTCCAGCTCACATCACAACTGCTGGTTATATGAGTTGAGTGTAAAGTTTGTAAAGCCTGAAGGAGTTGTTTCCAATGACCAATCACTGATCGCCATTTCCCCCCAACAACCAATCAACCAATCAATGATCACCATTTTTCCCAACAACCAACCACTGATCACCATCATACCCAACAACCAATCACTGATCACCAGTGATCCCAACAACTAGGGGTGGGCGGTATGACCAAAAACCTATTTCACAGAATGAGTAGTTTTATTTCATGGTAAAGATATATATCACGTAAAAAAAAATAGTCATTCTGGTAAATCAACTGTAAATCAGTTGTATGCTTTGACATGCTTCATTTTAAGATGATTAAACAGGTTACTTGTGCTACCGCTGCTAGTGAGAACATTCGCGCGACACAGTTTGCAAATAACATTTTTCTGCTCTTTGTCAGATTTTGTAAACCCGAACCACGTCCATACCACCGATGTCGCGCCTCTTTTCATAACAAGTTCCTCCTCCTGCTCAGGATTGGTTTGTGGGACTTCTTCACCAGCGTGATTATCTTTCTCCATGTTTTTCCTCTCACAACTACTCTTATGTACAGCTTCTCGATCGTTCTGACGTGCAGGAGCGATACGCACAAAGTTAACCACGCCCACTTATTTACATTTCGCAGTATACACGGAATAGAAAAATCTGTAACGGTAGACATTTTATTCCGCGGTAACGGTATATACTGTCATACCGGCCAGCCCTACCAACAACCATTGTTCCCACTGACCAATCACTGATCATCGTTGCTCCCAATAACCAATCACTGATCACCATAGTTCCACAATGGCAAATCACTGATCGCCATTGTTCCTAACGACCAGAAACTGATCACCATTGTTCCCAACAACCAACCACTGATCACCATTATTCCTAACGACCAGAAACTGATCACCATTGTTCCCAACCACCAATTACTGATCACCATTGTTCCCAACAGCCAACCAGTTACTGATCATCATATTTCCCAATGACCAACCACAGATCACCATTGTTTGTCCCACCTGCACACTTCTTACTTTTTCATTTTAAACTCTCTTCTTGGTGATATTTACAAGCAATATAAGCGAGTCACTCTATCCATTCCTTTGTGTTTATTTCCCAACTACTCATGCCCACTGCTTCATTTTGTCTCCTTGATAAAACTATAGTATTTTGTAAATATGCAAATAACTACTGTGTTGTGCCATGACAAAAGACATATTTCTTTAAGAAATAAATAATATCTATTATGTTTTATTCTGACAAAAGTCCCGTATTCCCTGCTGGAAAAAAAAACAACAACAACAGACCATCACAGAAATTCTAATAGTTTCCACTACAAATACCATTACAAACCATTACCATTACCGGTCATTGATGGTATCCACTAGACATAACGCCACCAACAGAAAGCAAGAAATTACCAGTAGAGACCCACAGGGACCATTACAGTTTCCATTAAAACCAGTACAATTCCCATTATAACCAATAAAACCATTACAAATTCTATGAGGTTTTCTATTGTTTGTTTGTTTGTTTTTTCAGCAGGGTTCTACTATATTCTAAGTGTCTCTTTAAAAAAATCCTTCTTCATGTAACAAGTTTGGATATACAAATGATCACGATGATGCGAGTTAATCTATGACGTCATCTAGAGATTTCTTACACACCTGGCAACACCGACTCTGGCACTCGAGTTCTTGCACACACTTTAACTCCCATGCTTTGTTATCTACACACGCATTTGCTTTTGTTCAGCTGGTGAAAATTTACAGCACTCGTCTTGCACAGCTCTATATACCTGTACTCCTTTCTGTCTCACGTGCAAGTCAAATCTGTTATATGAACAGAATTAAATATTAATATGATAGAACCTGCACAGCAAAGGAGCACAGAAACCATCAAGTCATACCTGTCTGGAGTGGCCAAGGAGGTCCAAACGACTATGAACTATTCTTCTTTGAAAAAAAAAATAATAATAATGCATTAAATTAAGCAGGAATGTTTAAAAGTGTAACATTTCCATAATCAGACACTCTGCTGAGGTACATTCCGCTTGAGTGGAACATAAACACAGGCGCGGTGCAATGAAACCGTAGAGCGACCAAGCCACGCCCACATTTCCGCGGTTGCCAGATCCTTCGACCGCTTGCTTGGTTTAATTTGACTTTATAATCAAACTGATATCAAAGGTAATAACCAACAATATGTCATGTCATTTATGCATTAACATTTTATTATCAGCCTAATATAATATCGATTCAATACTGTTATCTCAGTACTTCCGTACTGAACAGTACAGAGTCAGGGTCGCCATGGTAACCTCCCAACGCAGCATACAGCCCTACTAAATAATACGTGAAGTATTTTGCACTGCGTCACGTCTTTACACCTGCGGTTTCGTATTTAAGGAGTGACGGTTAAACAACAGTTTCTCATGGACTTAATTAAGATCTTGAATGCGCTTGTATTTTTGTCTGTGTGTGTTTGTTTTTACCCGACTTGTTAAGCAGTTACAGTGGTGCTTGAAAGTTTGTGAACCCTTTAGGATGTTCCATATTACTGCATAAATATGACCTAAAACATCATCAGATTTTCACACGAGTCCTAAAAGTGACAAAGAGACAAAGACAACCCAAATGAAACAAATGAGATCAGGTGTGAGTGAGCGCCCTGTTTCATTTAAAGAACAGGGATCTATCAAAGTCTGATCTTCACAACGCATGTTTGTGGAAGTGCATCATGGCACGAACAAAGGAGATTTCTGAGGACCTCAGAAAAAGAGTTGTTGATGCTTATCAGGCTGGTAAAGGTTACAAAACCATCTCTAATGAGTTTGGACTCCGTCAGTCAACAGCAGGCCGGATTGTGTACAAATGGAGGAAATTCCAGACCACTCTTACCCTCTCCAGGAGTGGTCGACTAACAAAGGTCACTCCAAGAGAAAGACGTGTAATAGTCCACAATGGTCACAAAGGAACCTAGGGTAACTTCTAAACAACTAAAGGCATCTTTCACATTGGCTAATGTTAATGTGCCTGGCAGGGATGCAAGGAGGGAGTCACTGCTCTCCAAAAAGAACATTGCTGCCCATCTGCAGTTTGCTAAAGGTCATGTGGACAAGCCAAAAGGCTATAATATAGCCAGAAGGCTATATTAAAGATGTTTTGTGGACAGATGAGACCAAAATAAAACTTTAAATGAGAAGCATTATGTTTGTTCATTCATTCAAGTTCAAGTGGTTTTATTGTCATTTCAACCATATACAGCTGGGACAGTACACAGTGAAACGAAACAGCGTTCCTCCAGGACCATGGTGCTACGTAAAACCTCACACTAAACCACATGAGACGACACAGAACTAAAGAGCTACATATTCTACATAAAGTGCACGTGCAAACAACACAAGACAGTACAGTAACTCCTAAAACAGGACAATGGGCCATATATGGACATAGCAGTTATTGCGGTAGCAGCCAGGTAAAAGTGTGGATAGTAGAAAGAATTTAAACATAATATTTAGTTTAAAGTAAAGGTGGCCATTACGAAATGTTCAAAAATTGCAAGGGGAGTGGGATGGTGTTCAATTCAGTATGTGTGTGTGTGTGTGTGTGTGTGTGTGTGTCAGTCCAATCTATCCTAATCTATCTAAGTATTGAGGAGTCTGATGGCTTGGGGGAAGAAGCTGTTACACAGTCTGGTCGTGAGGGCCAGAATGCTTCGGTACCTTTTTCCAGATGGCAGGAGGGTGAAGAGTGTGTGTGAGGGGTGTGTGGGATCATCCACAATGCTGGCGGCTTTGCGAATGCAGCGTGTGGTGTAAATGTCTGTGATGGTGGGAAGAGAGACCCTGATACGGGGTCTTGTGATCCGATACGGTGCAATTTCCGAACCAGGCAGTGATGCAGCTGCTCAGGATGCTATCAATAGTTCCTTTGTAGACTGTGGTGAGGATGGGGGGAGGGAGATGGGCTTTTTTCAGCCTTCTTAGAAAGTACAGACGCTGCTGGGCTTTTTTAGTGATGGAGCTGGTGTTGACGGACCAGGTGAGGTTCTCCACCAGGTGGACACCGAGGAATTTGGAGCCGTCGATGTTCAGCGGAGAGTGGTCGCTCTGTGCTCTCCTGAAGTCAACAACCATCTCTTTTGTTTTGTCCACATTCAGAGACAGATTGTTGGCTCTGCACCAGTCCGTTAGCCGCTGCACCTCCTAAGAACCTTATCCCATCTGTGAAATATGGTGGTGGTAGTATAATGGTTTGGGCCTGTTTTGCTGCATCTGGGCCAGGACGGCTTGCCATCATTGATGGAACAGTGAATTCTGAATTATACCAGTGAATTCTAAAGGAAAATGTCAGGACATCAGGTTGATTTTTAAGGTCATATTTATGTAGATATATACAGGTGGATCTCAAATTAGAATGTCGTGGAAAAGTTCATTTATTTCAGTAATTCAACTCAAATTGTGAAACTGGTATATTAAATAAATTCAATGCACACAGACTGAAGTAGTTTAAGTCTTTGGTTCTTTTAATTGTGATGATTTTGGTTTACATTTAACAAAAACCCACCAATTCACTATCTCAACAAATTAGAATATGGTGACATGCCAATCAACTAATCAACTCAAAACACCTGCAAAGGTTTCCTGAGCCTTCAAAATGGTCTCTCAGTTTGGTTCACTAGGTAAGCCACAAACATTCATTGCCAAAGAAGCTGGCTGTTCACAGAGTGCTGTATCCAAGCATGTTAACAGAAAGTTGAGTGGAAGGGAAAAGTGTGGAAGAAAAAGATGCACAACCAACCGAGAGAACCGCAGCCTTATGAGGATTGTCAAGCAAAATCGATTCAAGAATTTGAGTGAACTTCACAAGGAATGGACTGAGGCTGGGGTCAAGGCATCAAGAGCCACCACACACAGACGTGTCAAGGAATTTGGCTACAGTTGTCGTATTCCTCTTGTTAAGCCTCTCCTGAACCACAGACAACGTCAGAGGCGTCTTACCTGGGCTAAGGAGAAGAAGAACTGGACTGTTGCCCAGTGGTCCAATATCCTCTTTTCAGATGGGAGCAAGTTTTGTATTTCATTTGGAAACCAAGGTCCTAGAGTCTGGAGGAAGGGTGGAGAAGCTCATAGCCCAAGTTGCTTGAAGTCCAGTGTTAAGTTTCCACAGTCTGTGATGATTTGGGGTGCAATGTCATCTGCTGGTGTTGGTCCATTGTGTTTTTTGAAAACCAAAGTCACTGCACCCGTTTACCAAGAAATTTTGGAGCACTTCATGCTTCCTTCAGCTGACCAGCTTTTTGAAGATGCTGATTTCATTTTCCAGCAGGATTTGGCACCTGCCCACACTGCCAAAAGCACCAAAAGTTGGTTAAATGACCATGGTGTTGGTGTGCTTGACTGGCCAGCAAACTCACCAGACCTGAACCCCATAGAGAATCTATGGGGTATTGTCAAGAGGAAAATGAGAAACAAGAGACCAAAAAATGCAGATGAGCTGAAGGCCACTGTCAAAGAAACCTGGGCTTCCATACCACCTCAGCAGTGCCACAAACTGATCACCTCCATGCCACGCCGAATTGAGGCAGTAATTAAAGCACAAGGAGCCCCTACCAAGTATTGAGTACATGTACAGTAAATGAACATACTTTCCAGAAGGCCAACAATTCACTAAAAATGTTTTTTTTTATTGGTCTTATGAAGTATTCTAATTTGTTGAGATAGTGAATTGGTGGGTTTTTGTTAAATGTGAGCCAAAATCATCACAATTAAAAGAACCAAAGACTTAAACTACTTCAGTCTGTGTGCATTGAATTTATTTAATACACGAGTTTCACAATTTGAGTTGAATTACTGAAATAAATGAACTTTTCCATGACATTCTAATTTATTGAGATGCACCTGTATAAATTCTAAAGGTTTCACGAACTTTCAAGCACCACTGTAAGCACAGAGATTCGTTTTTGTCTTTAGCCCGCCCCCTTATTTGATTGACATAATTACTTACAAATTTACAGAAAAAAAAAAAAACCCAAACCAAAAAAAAAAAAACCAACCTGTTTGAAATCCCCTTTTAAACTTCAGATTTATTCAGCAAGCACATGCGTCTCTAATATTAATCTGTCCTTTTTGTCCATTTCTGCACTTTTATTTTTCTCTGTTCTCTTAAAAACCCAATATACGCCTCCGCATCAATGGTACATTCACACATATGCAAGTCACCCATGCCATGGGCACTGATGCACCCCCGTACCATCACAGATGCTGGTTTTTGCACCTTTCGCTTATAACAGTCTGGTTGTTCTTTATCATCGAGAACTTGACGTCAGTTTTTATCGAAAATGAGCTGAATTGTGGACTCATCTGACCACAACACACGTTTCCACTGCCTTTCAGTCCATCTGAGATGAGCTCGGGCCCAGAGAACTTGGCAGCGTTTCTGCATAGAGTTGACGTGTGGCTTCCTCCTTGCGTAATAGTTTCGGGTTGCATTTCTGGATGCAGCTGCGGACTGTGTTAAGTGAGAACGATTTTCCGAAGTACCCCCAAGGCCAAGTGGTCATATTTATCACAGTAGCATGACGACTTCTCAGGCAATGCTCCCTGAGGGCTCAAAGTGGTTTCCGGCCTTGCCCTTTACGCAGTATTTCTCCGGATTCCCTGAATCTTTCACAATATTATGCAATGTAGATGGTGAAAGACCTAAATTCTTTGCAATCTTGCGATGAGCAATGTTCTTTTTGAAATGACTGATAATTCTCTAATTAGTTTTGCTGAAAGTGGTGAGCCATGACCCATCCTTGCTTACAAAGACTGAGCTTTTGGTGGATGCTCCTTTTATGCCCAATCCTGATACCCTCCCCTGTTACCAGTTAACCTGATCTGAACCTTATTTTGCCTCTGTCCCAACTTTTTTTTGAGTGTGTTGAAGGCATCAAATTCTAAATGTGTTTATATTTACAAAATACAATTAAGTTGGTCAGTGAAAACATTGAATATCTTTTCTTTGTACTTTTGTCAGTTAATTAAAGTTTCAAGAGACTTGACAAATCACAGATTTTTGTTTTTATTGCATTTTAGAAAAAATCCCAACTTTTATGGAAATGGGGTTAGTACATATTGTATGATATATCGATATGTTGTATATTGTATCTGCAGTATTGAATGGTTGTGTGATTGTGTCCTGCAATGGGCTGGTACCCCATCCAGGGTGTCTCCCGCTTGTGCCACAAGTTCCCTGGGATAGGCTCCGGGCTCCTCCGATACATGTCCTACCTATGAATCACCCCAAACCTTGAATAAATCATGAACACCATAAATAATAATTTTTTATTTTTTTTTTGCAATTTAAAAAGTTACACACCTGGTGTAGATTTTAAAAAATCTATCTATCTATCTATCTATCTATCTATCTATCTATCTATCTATCTATCTATCTATCTATCTATCTATCTATCTATCTATCTATCTATCTATCTATCTATCTATCTTGTACACTAAGGAAAAGATCACAAAGCATGTAGGTTGATACTATTAAAATATTACCCATATATTGCTCGTATTATATCCATATATACAGTATGCTTCTATTAATAAAAAAAATAGGCCACAGAGATGAACGTATAATTAATTATTTATTGTGACATTTTTGTTTCCCTGGGGCACTTGTGTGTCTCGTGTACATGTTAGAACTGTAGTATACAACATTATTCATTACATTTGCACTTTAACAATAGTTAAATAGAAGGTAACAGTGACGTAAGAAACAGCTTTTGACACAAAAGAAAAGACATCATTTTTGACACATCACTGTGCAAAGGTCATCTTATGCCACTTTATTTAGTGTCAGTAGATGTTGTGAAATATTAAATGCTCTATAAAGACCTGTATCTTTATACTGAATGATTAATAATATTTCTGCGGCTCTCGGATAATAACCTGTTATTATCTGAGAGCGGCAGAAATATAATTAATCATTCAGTATAAAGATACAGGTCTTTATAGAGCATTTAATATTTCACAACATCTACTGACACTAAATAAGTGATGCCTATAAAGGGAAATGCACTTAGAGGAGTTAGAGGATAAATAGTGCTGGTGTCAACTATAAGGCAAATGTATGTTTCAAGTGCTACAAGTGTGGAATTACAGTGCTCAATATCTCAATGTCTCCAAAACAAAAGATTTCTTAATTTATTTATAAATCAATTATATCTAGACTTTTTAAGTTTAATGGATATGTAAAATTTAAGCAAAAAAAAAATAATAATGCTAGAATATACAGAAGAGTGTTAAACACCAGTGTGCTGTACAAAATACTAGGGCTTGTTATTGAGTGATTTCCTTTTTCCTTTTCCTAAACTGCACAGTCACAAGCTGTTCATTTCCTGCGTTTTAAATCCCTCTTGGTTGTGTTCCTCCTCCCTCTTTATCTTGTTTTTTTGAATGTCATTTCTTTAGTACTGTGAAACTACACAATGTTCTTTCTGTCCTTCTTAATTTATCACATCACATTAATACTGTACTCTAAGCACAATCACCAAAATGTACCGACTATTTTTACAGTCAACTTCAAAATTATTTGCACCCTTCATGAAAATGGGCAAAGAGAAATTTGTTGTGGCCTTTTTCTCTTTTGCATGTTTTTTTCCACCAGCATTTTAAAAGTCGGATTAAAAATCACATATAAAGATTTCATTCCAATTCCACTGAAAGGCGCTGCATGTACCTTTACATTTCTAACTTAAATGTGCTTATGGAAAAAACAACATTACTGCCTGATTTTAAAGGATTTTAAGTTTATAGGAACTACGTTCTCACTTTAACAGCATCATCCACAACAGACTCCGTCTCATCACCTGAGGTTCTAAATATCTTCATTAGTTCATTTCACTGTTTCAATCATCCTCAAAACATTCTGTTTTATACATAGTGCTGGTGTGTTCTCAGTTCTGTTTGGACAAACGACTCAGACAGATAAGTCAAGTCAAGGCCAATCACAAGTACATACTGCATTAATTCACTGATTCTAATATGTTAATGCTTTTATATGAAAAGAAAATAAATAAATAAAATAATAATAAATCTTGCTTCTATGTGTAGCTAATATTTTCTATTCCAGTGTAGTTGTCTAATAAATGTAGTTGTGCAAGGAATGGGCTTCTAAATCCTTCAAATAAGACAAAATATTCATAACGGGAATATAGGATGTTGTTAAAACATAACAGAAGTGGGATTCTAATAAATACGTTTACTTATTTAATTGCTGCCATGGCACACCCATAAACCATCAGCAATTCCAGAACCCAGTTGGAAAGCCTAAATCCTTCATTTGCAAGGTTACAATAAATAAATGTTAATAATATATACATACATACATACAGTTCTGTGCAAAAGCTTTAGATACCCCATTTTTTTTAGTACAAACTTTTACAAGATTTTTTTTATTTTATGACATCTACAGTATCGTCAGTACAAAAAACATTTTAGATTCCCAAACATTAGTTTTCTAGCACAAAATTAAATGTTACAGGAAAATTGTTTATGTCATTAAAGAAAGCAGCTTATTACGTAAGAGACACTTTTCAGACAAAAAAAACACAATGAAGGCTGCTGGGTTTTGCTGCAAAAATAAGAAGCAACTGTGAAAGTCAAAGTCTCCAGAAGAACTGTGTCTGGTTCTGCAAGATGCTGAATAAAACTTACCAGCTCATTTCCTTATAAAACTGCACTAATTGTACCAGAGACTACTATTTTTATTTTTTTGTCACACCAAATATTGACTTTGTTTCATTTACTACTGTTTACTGCTCTTTACTGTATTTTTTTTTTTTAAAAAGTGGAAACATTTAATTTCATTATTTTGAAGGCATCTTTGCTCTACAGCATTTCTTTGCATGTGCCTAAAACTTTTGCACAGTATCACACACACACACACACACACACACACACACACACACACACACACACACTCACTTTACAACCCAGCAGTGTGCACATATGTATACACGATATGACTGCGTGCCAGGCCTCCTTACTACAAAATCTAGTGGAAAACCTTCCTTATAGAGTGGAGGATATTATAACAGCGAACGGGGACACTAAATCAGAAATGTTCAAAAAGCACATTATAGGTGTGACTAGACCTGGACACATAAGCGACATGTGGCTGTAAATGTATGAATTTCACTGCATTTGAAAACATGTCTAACTGATTGGCATTTATTTTAAAGAAAGGTTTTAAGATTATGTTATGTTTGGACACACAGTAGTGGATTGATTAAAAGTTACAGTTGTAGTGTTTTTGTTAGTTTAATTTTAGCTTAAAGCACATTTACAACAACCAAAGAAGCCCATATTATCCATTTTTTAAATGCAATGAAATTCATACTTTGTAAATGTGTCCAAATATTTTTATGGCCACTTTATATACCACAATAGGATTTATTAGATACACTTAACATGCATGTGCACACAACAGGAGCATTTACTGCATATAATCCACTAGTCAGCCACCCTCCTTCAGTAGAAAGAGACTGAAGAGTAACTAGATATTTTTACATTGTGGGCTGTGGCTGATTATGGGTTGACTGGTGGATTGTGATTAGTAATCTACAAAGCCAGTAAGTCCACCCTACAACGTCATCTTTATGGTAAGTAGATCTGGTAAATTGCCCAGGGTACAGGATAGTGTTACTAATAAGATGACTACTGAGTGTATATCTTCATAGACATAAATAATCTGTTTCTATATAAATAGCATAGGAATAAATTTAAATGAATAGGTCATTCAGAGGGGGTCATTGTTTGTGTGGTTTTTCCCTTCGTTCGGAGTATGCTTCTTGTAGAAATACAACCTATAGAAACATTTTTTTCAGACATGAGCCAACTTAAATGTAAATTAAGTTGATAAAATATTTGTGTGAGCTTACCCAATCGAAACAACGATGATGATGATGATGAATTCAAGGACTGCAAACACAACCCATTCCGGACCGTAACAGCTGCTGGGATTTGTGTCCGGGTCTGGTTTTGGCTCTGGGTTGGGTGCTAGAGAATAAAACAACGATGAACAGTTACATCATTTAACATCCTTCACAATCCTATGGACCTAATAAAATCTTAGCTGCTTTGGTGACGACAAACTTTCTGTAACGTTAGCCAGCTAGCTCATTTTAATGCTGTTATTTGCAACCTAGATATTCATGTTAAGAGATTTCACTTCATAGAGAGCACTGTGATTCAACACCATCTAGCTTGTTTAATGTAATGTTAGTTAGCTTTACACCACAGTGCTAATAAATTCTTGAATCTGACCATTTTCTATAACAGGAGCTCTGAAAGTATGTATTTCTGTCTGCAAAGCAACGCACATGTTTATATCAGTCCGTACAGAATTTCACATTTTTTTTTGTGATTGTTGCAGCCAAAAATGTGTGATTTTGCACGAAATTGTTTTGCACGGTCTTTCGCAGTGATGTTTGTTGGTGAATGAGACCTTACAGCTGTACTCATGTTTATGAATTGTTCATGAGGGCTTTGACTGAATGCGTGTTGTGATGACATCATAATGACGCGTCTTGGCCCAAATCTGCAGAAAGTCTGCGGTAATTTTGAAAAATTGCAAGCTCCTCCAAATATTGCAGAGTTTGCTTGATTTTGCCTTCATTTCTGCGATCGCAAAATCCTGGAGGGACTGTTATTAAAATGAGCACATTAATATATGTTATTAAGAGGACTTTGCAGGCTATTTTGAAGCTCTGTATTAGCTTGCTATCCAAGTGCCAGCATATATGTGACAGGTGAGAACAGCGGCACTCCTCACAATACCAAACTTTCAGGATTCAGGTGATCTACTGGTCAACATTGCCTGATGAAGATTCACCAAATGGCAACAGTCATCCATTTTATCCAGTAGGTTAAAGACTGGTTTTTACTTGCAGGCTATCAGTTCACAGAACAGTCTCTAGTTGCAGAACAGTCTCCAGTAACAATGCCATTGTTACTTCACAGTCGTATCTTTTGTCAGTAAGGTACTTTATCGTGCTAGTGCTTGTGGTTCCTCAGTGTCTCTGGTTCGATCCCGAGTTTGGGTTATTGTCTGTGTGGAGTATCTCCATGTGTTCAAAGGCTTCGCCAGTTTGCAAAAACGTTTCCCTGTGATCCACTGTGTGCTCCTGGCTTGCACCCAGTATTGCACCCACCACAACCCAGACTATTTACAATGACTTTACTGATGACTTTAAAATGATTCTTTGTGCTTTCCTTTAGTTCATGCTTTCTCTTTTGTATTTTTTAAAAATAGTAAATTCACCCAAGCCTCAGCACACGTTATCTAATCTAAACATGTTAAAATATAGCTGGTAAATAAAAAAAAGCTTTGACTAGGCCAAAAACCAAAATTAAGGTTTGTACAAAAAGCCACAGGTTGATTTGCAGGTGCCTTCCACGCACTCCACAGCAACAGTAACATTATATAACAGATGTATTTACAAACATGCTTTCGACATGCTTAGCCAACCATTTTAAACTTTCTATATCTATCTGGAATTGTTTGAATGAAATACAGTGAATAATTCATTCATCTTCAGCAAGCACTTTATCCTGGTCAAAGTCATGGTGGAGCAGGAGCTTATCTCAGCAGCACACTGGATGAGACGCAAGACTAATCAAGGACACTGAAAACATTTTGCACTCCACAGAGACAGTAATGAAAGCACAGCAGTCTCCTGAGTTGTGGGGTGGTAATCTGGATAATAATTATTTTCACTGAATCACTAAAGCTTACTTATTTATGTACATTGCTCTTACAGTTACGGTCCAGTTGCATGTGACTTTAGCACAGTACTAAGTCTAAATTACATAATGTACAGTACTGTGCAAAAGTTTTAGGCACATGCAAAGAAATGCTGTAGAGCAAAGATGCCTTCAAGATAATGAAATTAAATGTTTCTACATTAAAAAAAAAATAAAACAACAACGACGACATAAAGAGCAGTAAACAGTAGTAAATGAAACAAAGTCAATATTTGGTGTGACAAAAAAATAAAAACAGTAGTCTCTGGTACAGTTAGTGCAGTTTTATAAGGAAATGAGCTGGTAAGTTTTATTGAGCATCTTGCAGAACCAGCCACAGTTCTTCTGGAGACTTTGACCTTTGACTTTCTCACTCGCTTCTTATTTTTGCAGCAAAACCCAGCAGCCTTCATTGTGTTTTTTGTCTGAAAAGTGTCTCTTACATAATATGCTGCTTTCTTTAATGACATACAAACATTATTCTGTAACATTTAATATTGTGCTACAAATCTAATGTTTGGGAATCTAAAATGTTTTTAATACTGACTTGATCATGTAGAAGACATAAAATAAAAAGAATAAAAAAATAGGGTGCCTAAAACTTTTGCACAGTACTGTATATTATTTTATTTCTAAGCAATTCCAGTGATGGATTTAATCTAATGACTTCAGCTCTTTGGGAGTTACAAAGTTTTTTGACTGGAGTATTTGGGAAATGGAAAATGTCTAGTTCCTCTATATAAAAGAAACTTATCCAATCTACTGTAAGAGCGTTAATCAGTACCACAGCCATTGTATAATACCCACTGTACAAATTCCCAACTTTCAGACCAAATCCATTTGTGTCTGCTGTGAGATCGCAGTGCATACTGGCTCAGGCTCGGTAGTTACGCTTGAGCCCTCTAGCTCATCTAACTGGCACCATGGATTCACCCATAGGGAAATAAGTCAACAAGCAGTTTCAAAACACAGGGGGCGTCTCAATGAAAAGCAAATACCAGCTCAGACTTTCGTTTCTTAAGACCGTACCTTTACTGTGCACTTCGACTTTGCTCGACCCTTGGCTGCTTTCCGTAATGCAGGTGTAGTTTTGGCCCAGATTTTTCAAGAGGAGTGTGCTGCCATCTGCAGATATCTCACCAGTTTGACTGGTGATGTTGTCTCCATCCACTTGCCATGAAAACACAGGACTGTCCCACTGTGCTCCCTCACTCGGGATGCTACATTTCATGGAAAGAGAAGCTTTTGGAGGATTTGCTGTGTACATGGAGAAAGAGAACAATGGGTATTAAAGAGAACTTAATAAAAAAAAAGGGTACATGTTGAATGTGTTGTCTTGTTATGGAGTGGCCTGTAATGTGTTGCATCATGCAACATCAGCTTTTTGACGCCTTTCTCGTTTAACAGCAAGGCAAATCTTACTTTGTCCTCTTACCTTGCTGACTGGGTGGAGTTCTGAGGCATTTGCATAAGGCAAATAAGGTGCTCTTTCTCAAACACTGACATAGATTAAATAATAAAAAAAACAGAGCCAGCAGGGCTACACCCACTCTGTTGCTCAAACATAAAAAGCAGGCTAGGCGTCTGTCCAAGATAAAAGGACATCAATATGAAGCTTCATTTTTGGCCTCCAAATCAGATTATTTGTTAGCAAACATCATAAAATGGATTATTTTGGACTTAGGAACCAAGCACCACCAATGGCTGCAAGTAAAACACAAAGAATGGTATAGTAGATTCATGCACCGTATCAGTGACATTCGTGTCAAGTGAAACGCCCCCTAGATTTAACCTCCATTTATGCTGACACTTTTCAGAATCAACCATAAAACATGGTGGTGATTAAGAAGGCGTATGTGAAATACAGTCATGGGTATAACTGCTCAACCCTAACATTTCATCATCAAGCCTCATTATTTACCATCACCAGCCATCATCATGGATAAAAATATGCCCAAAAGTCACTTACTTATTTTTAGCACACGACGAGAATCAGACACTTGGTCTCCATTGGCAACGGTGACAGTAACTTTATAGATTCCGTAGTCACTATCTGTGACTCCATTAATCCTCAACAGTGCTCCATCCTTCTCCACAAATGTCCTCTTGTTATTTGTTTCATCAAAATCTGCCACTCTGACTTCCCCTTCGTTGTTCTTACGTTCCCATGTTCTCAATATAATCTTTTCACCTGGCTGGAGTCGAAACTCAGCTTCCAGAACCAAAGTCCTGCCCGGTGCTATGTTTAAAGGCTCCTTGTTTGGGAACTTCACACTTATACACATAGACATGTGCAGGTCTAGAGAGGGAGTACACACAGGATATGCTGTTTCAGTTTGTTTGTTTTAATTATCGTGTTTGTGTAGTGAGCAGCCAATTTAGGGCACTTCTTTAGTAACCAACCTAATTCACAGTTCATTGCACGAATCACATTCTACTTCACAAAAAAAAAACAAAAAAAAAACACAACAACACAAAAACAAAAAACACAGCATAGTCACTGACCCTCGACGATAATCAACCATAGCGTCACCCAAAGCTGGAAGAACCACATTGTCCTGTTAAATTCAGAAGAATACAAACAATAGGTTATAGTAGTGCCAGGTGCACTACTATTTATAACAATTTAGCAGGTAAAAAGTAGTCTGATCATTTTGACCTACTCAACACTTTGCTGTTAAATGATTTCCCTCATATAATCATCACCAGGCACTCTGTTAAAACAAACAACAACAAAAAAACAATTAAATTACAGTCCTCATTCTGAACATAAGGTTGTGTTCTGACATTGACACGTGATAAAGTAAACTTTGCACTTTAATCTACAACAAAAGTACGAATCCTGGTGGGGAAATCCCATGTTTAAAAGTTACTCAAATAAGAGTCAAGAAAGAAAAGAAGGATTCGGGTTAAAATAAAGTATCACACAAACAAGACGGACACAAACCTCCGGTATCCTGTAATGTTGAACTCTTCTAGAAGGTGGAGCCAAATACAGGGCACAGCATAATAGTCTGAGATATTCGTTCCTGCTTGTTCACAGTTACCGAAGAAATATCATACATTGAAAAAGGATATTTTATGAACATATATTAAAAAAACCAAACATAACGATCTAGAAACGAGAAATATTTCCTATGAAACTGAGGGGCGGGAAAAAAAATTCCACAAATGTTTGTGAACAGGTACCGTCGATTGTTTCAGGAAGACTAGGACGACTAGCCAAAAGGGTCAAATAGGTTTCAAAATGCAGATTCTATCCATATAACTTAATACGTTTCATTTCAAATTATATTATCAGCAGTAACTTGAGTGAAAATTAGAATCTTTTAATTTTAATATTTAAAAAAAATCAATTTTATTTATTTTTACTTACATTTATTTATTTATTTATTTATTTATTTATTTACAATTTACATAGTTCTGTTTTTTTTCCCCTCAGAATTACTTAGTATTTTTTATTTCTCTCTTTTGCTTTAATGACAGCATGCACTCCAGGTGGTATGTACTCCACAAGTTTGTGTAAGTTTTTAACTTTAACTTGACGATGTTATAATAAATCCTTCCAAGTGTTAGACAGAAGGGATAAGACTCAAGAGGGCTTTTCACACGTGAAATGATTAACCCTGGGTCATTCTAAACCCCGGGTAAATTTAATCTCGGATTTTAATCTTATTTCATGTTTCGCATTGCTCATACTTTAGCCGGGGTTAACAATTAATCCTACGTGTTCATAATCTGATGTTTCACATTGTACATTCCTAAACCCTGCGTTAACGTTCTTATTTGCATATTTGCGGCGTCAACAACGAAATGATTGGATAAATACAGCGAGTGACTGGTTTAAATAATGTAAAACTGTGTAACTTTTGTAATAACCATAACTAAAAAGAAAACTGTCTCCTCTTCGCTCCAATTGACACGTTTTCCGTCAACATTGTTTTTTTTTTTTCTTTCTATTTTTACCTCAAACGCTGCAGCTACTGTTTACACAAGACACAGGGTTTCTGTGACTGTACAAAGCATGTGATATGACTGGGTGTCTGTAAACATGTTTGGCACCACAATGCGGGGTGTTAACACCACAAAAGCAGTGCTAACTCTGCTTCTGAGGGTTTCATAACCCCAGGTAAAAAGCGGTGCTGACTCCACTTCTAAATTACAAGTGTGAAACATTTCTCTACTCTGGGTTTAGAATAACAATATCCTGGGATTAAGCGCTGTGTGAAAAGCCCTTAGGAGAATCAGCCTTTTTTTTTTTTTAAAAAAAATGTATTTATTTATTTATTTATTTTTTAAACACAACACATAACAAATAGTGACATAGACATGCAGTGCAGAATATTGAATATTCAAGATATTGAACATTTCCTTTTATTGTTTTAAATCTTTCAATATAAATGAAACTTTTAAATGGAAAAAAACAAAAACAAACAAACAAACACACACACACACACACACACACACACACACACACACACACACACACACACACACATATCTATATATATATATATATATATATATATATATATATATATATATATATATATATATATATATATATATATATATAAATTAAATCACTTTACAGTATAGTGATAATTTTTTACAAAGTAATCTATAATGGCAAAACAACAATATTTCATGGTATGTTTGTCCAAAACTGGACAGTTGATTGGAAAAAGGCCATGAGTTGTTTTTTGCTCTATTTTGTGTAAACTCTACAGACTGTTTTATATGAAAATCCCAGGAGATCCCAGTTTTTGAAATACATAAACCAGCCAGTTGGAGATGCTGACCCAATGTCTCAAACTATTTATTAGGATTAATTGTGCCGGTTGCACTTTCTCTTGACAGACCAGCCAAAGACAAGTGAAACCATGCATGCCCTACTGGCCCAAATACAGTATTGCACAAAAGTTTTAGGCACATGCAAAGAAATGCTGTAGAGCAAAGATTCCTTCAAAATAATGAAAATAAATGTTTCTACATTGTAAAAAAAAAAAAAAAAAATACTGTAAAGAGCAGTAAACAGTATTAAATGAAACAAAGTCAATATTTGGTGTGACAAAAAAAAATAAAAAAATAGTAGTCTCTGGTACAGTGTGTGCAGTTTTATAAGGAAATGAGCTGGTAAGTTTTATTGAGCATCTTGCAGAACCAGCCAGTTCTTCTGGAGACTTTGACTTTTGCACTCGCTTCTTATTTTTGCAGCAAAACCCAGCAGCCTTCATTGTGTTTTTTGTCTGAAAAGTGGTCTCTTACATAATATGCTGCTTTCTTTAATGACATACACACAGTACATTTGTACTGACTTGATAATGTAGAAGTCATAAAATAAAAAATCTATACCAAAGTTTGTACTGAAAAAATAGGGTGCCTAAAACTTTTGCACAGTACTGTAATTCTTTGTCAAGTGGGAATATCCTATGGCTCATGGGGATCCTAATTTGTGATTTCCTGTTGGGTGTGACCAGAGCTGTTATTGGCCACAAATCGTCTGTGGAGGGTCTGCAGCCACATGAGGAGTCCTTGCGTGCAGTCCCTAAATGTGTTTTGCAGTGCTTTAGAGGAGAAATAGAATACCAATGGGTCCAGGCAGACACTGAAGCTGCTGAAGAGCAGGGCATACACTCTCCACCAAGGAGTGTACCATCCAATGAAACCTACCACATGGGACACACCTAAGGGCATGAAACAAGTCATAAAAAGTAGAAGGGTGAAAATGGCAAGCCCAGTGGCCCTGAAACGCTTCATCCGCCTGATGTTGTCTAGCTGGAAAAGTATGCGAATGATGTTGATGTAGCAAAAGCAACAGATTATCAGTGGTACGAATATGGCCACTATGGAGATGCCTAGACGTTCAGGCAAGAGGATATTCAGCTGTTCTTCACTGAACTCCAAATAGCAGGTGTTATGGGTGGTTGGATCAAGCCCAACCTTCTTTCCATCTGAAAAGTGGTACTGCATATAGTAAACAATACTGCATTGGGCCATGTTGACCACCCAAATTATGACACTGGTAATCACACCATATCGAGGATGTTGCTTGAGTTTGTACCTGATGGCAAAGACCACTCCCAGATAGCGATCCACACTAACAGCTGTTAAGAGTAGGGTGCTATTATAGATGTTAATCAATAAGATGTAAGTTGTTAGTGGACAGAGGAAGAAGCTCATGTTCCATTCCATATCAGCTGCTTCTTTAATACGAATGGGGAGGAAACAGATGAAAATCAAATCCGAGATGTTGAGGCTAAGGAGGAGCATGTCAGCTGGTTTGGCTTCTTGTTTCACTTTTTGGATGAAGGCGTAGAGGAACAGCAGGTTGCCTGGAAGACCTGTGATCAATGTGATGCTGTACACAGTCAAAACCAAACTGTTGATATCCGCTTGCCAGACCATCATGACTGGTGAGGTAAATGGTGAATAATGAAAACAGAGAAATCAAGTCAGGTATTTTGAGTTTGATAGCTTCTATATGCACCTAATAAGGTATCTCAAATAATAGACTGCAAATGCAAAAAATAATTGCTCCTGGTAAAGAAATATCTAAGCCCACGCAGAAATCTATGGTGATACAATGTGGGGTTTTGTTGGTTAGTGCATGTATGGTGCAGGTTTAGCTGATTATCTTGATAAACTGGCAGAATCTAGCTGATAAAGTAATCACTTGTGCAACTAGCATAGCTGGTTGCATGCTTGCAGCCTAAATGAAGGACTAAAATGTAAATTATTCAAAGTATCTCAATATGATCAAATATCAATATTATTGTGAACATTTTAGGAATGATGCTTGGCATTTATCATCAGTGTAGCTGACTGTAGTCCTTCAGCACAGTATCTTTATTATAGTCTCATTTAAAAATAATGTTTAAACTGCTTATTAAAGGAGTTCTTACCAAAATATTGGTGGGTTTCTGGGTCTGGAAAACAATTCTGGTGTTCTCTTTTTCAAAAACAAACAAACAAACAACAACAACAAAAAAACCCCACAATAACAAAAAACCCCACAAACCTTTAATCAGCCTGTTCTCTAGAAAATAGTACTCACTGTAGTCATTATGGAAGTGTTCTCTCTGCTTCAACAAACACCTGACTAACAAGCCTATATGTAACATACTAAGCCTCAAGCAAATGTAGTTTACATGTTTTCTAGGGCTATGTCTGTCCATACAATGTATGAGTTGATGTTGTGTATTTCATGCAAACTGGTTTTGGTATATTATGTAAATGTATTTGTTACTGCTACTTCACTGAACTTCTCTCTGGTAACTTTCACCAGGCATAGAAGTCTGGTGGAAACGACCTTTGAAAACTGACCGTTCATCACAAATTTCTTTTTCTTTTTTGTAAAAAATTACTGTGTGTCTGCATAGTACAGTACACAGACATGCCTTCAATCTCCACAGAATTCAACCCATCTAAAATTATGATACCCTTAAACTTATTGATGTCAAGGTGATTGGTTTCAGCTTGGCTATTTAACACGCTTGAATACTTGAATGATAAGTTTTTACTATTTTCATACTTGGTGAAACGCATTTTAATGTTGTAACGTCTGAACGTATCAAACTGATTTCTGAATCAGCCTGGACTTAGCAAAGAAGTTTCTCTGTTTCTTTGAGCTGTGAATCCTTATCAGTAACCCCCCTCTGGTCTTCACCAGATGCCATCGAAATGGTACAGGGGACACGACCCCCCTCGTCAGACACACACACCCACCCACACACACACACACACACACAAACACACACACAAAGCTTACCTACACGCGCATGCGTGCGCACATACATGTAACATGTAATTATATGTAATTATTCGATGTCCAAATAGTGCGATGTTTTCTTATTTGCATATATTGTGTGTTTATGTAATGTAACTATAATGATTTTAGATAGCTTAACTTAGGATATTATTTTAAATGTCTGTAACCAAGTTTCACCTTTTAATATTTTCATAAGTCCATCGAATTTGGTATGTAATTAATCGTCTTGCGATACCCTGATTGATTATGCATATCATATTGCAATGGGATACATTATTTCATGCGTTTCCTTAAATTCATATGTAATACGGTTTAAACCGGCTCCTCCCAGGACATGCAAATCCAGGTCTGAGACCAGACAAAGAGAGTTCATCCCGCCAACAAATCCAACTTCCTGATTGGCCAATAGCCCAAAGAGGCGTGTGCATTGGTGTTGTCTTTAAAACAACACCACGTTTTGAAATCACAACTTCTACTCTTCAAGGCAGACTCTCCCTCAACTCTCTAGACCCTCTCCAGTCTTAGGTTTTCCCTCCCCCAGGGCCACGTGCCCCGGGAAGAGGGAATATCTCTCTCTCTCTCTCTCTCTCTCTCTCTCTCTCTCTCTCTCTCTCTCTCTCTCTCTCTCCGGACAAGGGATGCAACCGCCTCACGGCCCACGCCTTTTCAAATGGCACGACGAACCAGCAAACTCGACACAACCTCGCGCGAACTTTCAAACCGATAACACCCAAGCCATGCAAGTATAGTTAATGGATCTATACATGTGTTAAGATTGTACCCCTGTTTACAGGAGATTTAAGTTTGTTGCTCGTTTTGAAAAAGGCTAATTAATTGTTGTTTTTGTCTGTTACCCTCTTCCTTTCATTACTTTCTCTCTAATCTCTCTCTTCTTGTATATAGATGTACATACCTATTGTTTGCTTAGAGTTAGTTGTGTGTATCCGTAGTTACACGTAGTTATTAAAATCTATTATCACCACGCTTGATTGTCTCTGTTTTGGTCACGTGATGAGTCACTTCTACACTGCAAGATCTCGCTACCCATTCTATTTTTAATAATAAACGGGAAATCCTTCCTGGCCAGAAGGATAAACTCCCTCTTTAGAGTTCATAATTCTAAACTAGACTACAGCTAATCCTAAAAGCTGATCTAGACCACATACATAGTCATAATTAATTATAATCCGTTGTAGTTAATTATCTATAGGTATATGTACACATACATGAATTCCCATTCATGGCTGATGTATATTTATAACTGGTCACAACACGCGTTGATTAGATATATAGATATATTTCACGCCATTCGAGCTAATTCCTTACATAAATTGGAGAATACATTTAAACGTGTTAAACATCTTTTAATTCCTTACATAAATTGTAACTGGTGGAGAATATTTTTAAACGTTTCATTTTTACATCTGATTTGCTACATATTCTGGTAGATAATGCGGGCATGCTTTAAAACAAGTCTCCTTTAAAAAGATGCTTTGAATCCAAGCGTACGCTTCTGTTTCGTTTCATTTTTAAAGCTGATTCCTTACAACTATATGGCCAAAAGTTTGTGGACACCTGACCATCACATCAATATGTGTTTTTTTGCACATCCCATTCTAGATTTAGTCCCTCTTTGCTGTTACAGTAACCTCCAATCTTCTGGGAAGGCTTCCAAGAAGATTTTGAAGTGTGGCTGTGGGGATTTGCGCATTCAGCCACAAGAGCATTAGTGTAGTCTTGCACTACACTACTGATTTTGAGCAAAAGGGCCTGGCACACAGTCAATGTTTCTTTTCAAAACAAAAGTGGAAATGAGGTCAGGGCTATGTGCAGGCCAATCAGCTTTTCCATACCAACCTTAGCAAACAGTAATAAACATTGTTTTGTGCACAGGGGCATTGTTATGCTGGAACACGTTTGGGCCTTACACTTCCAGTGAAAGGAAATCTTTATGCTGCAGCATACAGTGATTCTAGACAATTCTGTCCTTCCAACTTTGTGGCAACAGTTTGGAGAAGGCCAGCATATGGGTATGAATGTCAGGTGTCCTCATACTTTTGTCCATATAGTGTATTATTTATCCAGTGGAATTTGAAAGTAGAACAGAACCCAGTACTGGGATTTGAACTCATAACCTTCTGATCACTATTTTTGCTGAACTGCCTCTACTCTAAAGTATACAGAATTTAGCAGAGCAATATATGTACATATATGTAATGTATTTTTTTTTTTATCGTTCACCATGGTCCAACAACGAGTACCGTGTGGATTGATGCAGTGATGCAGTAGCTATGCATTTGGACATTCCTCTATTTCTTCTGTAACCCTCTCACCAGGCAACGTGTGTTAGTTCTTCAAAACAAGAATAAAAATATAATTTCCCAAAATACCAGTAGATGACAATGTGATTGGCTTCATCTTGGCCAGGCAACAAGTAGATTTTTGTTTTTAGTTATGGTAGATATGATAGATAGATATGGTAGCTGTGAGTACAACTTTGTTATGAAATACAACATCACATTTACGTATTGTGGTGATGCAGGTTCATGTTATCTTATTATGCTCTTGGCTTGCACCATGCTTACTATCTCTATGGATCCAGATCCTATCCCGAGAAACACTGGGCATGTGGCGGGAATACACCTTATGTATTGTATTGTTTTGCAGACACACTTTCACACATTCATTCACACTTAAGGGAAAATTAGCATTGCCGATTCACCCACTGTCATGGTTTTGGGAGGCAGAAGGAAACTGGAGAAACTGGAGGAAAGACAGAGTAACCCTATGTCAGGATCGAATCCAGGCCCCTGGAGCTGTGAGGAGGGAATTCTACCCACTGCTCCACTGTGTCCAAATTTGACTGAGATTGAAGAATGTACTTGAACATGTGGACTACGATTTTATGAAGGTATCAGTATTAGCTTCCTGACAAGCATATGTCCCTCATTTTGGTGTGTTTATCACAGATGGCCAGATCAACCATCTGAAAATCTAAGGCAGCTCCTTTACCGTGTTTTTCCTTTACTTGGTTTGCAAGATTTTTTTTTTTTTTATGCCAGGTTGTCCCATTGTTTCATCTTCTACTCTTTCTCAGCATCTGTGCACAACTTCGTGTTATATTTCACCATGTCTTTTAACATTATACACCGACTGGATTCTAGCAAACGAAACAGAGACACTTCCCTCTGAAAACAATATTTATTTAGCCACACTGTAAAAATTCATTCAAAACAGTAGGCTAATTAAAAGCATTAAGCATTCATTAAAAATGCTTGAAAGGGCATTTATTGCATACATGACCAGCAGTTCATTTACTTCTTCTTCTTCTTTTTTTTTATTTTTATTGTTTGCACTTTTGAGTAATAAAAAAACTAAATCTAAAAATACATCTAAAAAGCTTAATCCTTTATTTCAAATGATTTATGCATGAAAGGAGGAATTCTCTACTGTGAACTTATTAGCCTGAGAGCTAAACTGTTCATAACAGGCGTGTCACTTCATTCAGACCAAACTGGAAAATCAGGAAGTGACGAGACGCTCAAACGCAGGTCTACCTCCTAGAACGACAAAATGGCGTTCCACACCCTATGTAGAGCTCTGTACGTACAATAGGGAGCTACTTGTTTTTGAGCCTAGTGTAAATGGTGGCGGTTCTTCAGACAGATGTAAGCAAAACATGACGACTAATAACACAGAGCAGAGTGAGTACACGAGCATTTTTTATTTATTTTATTTTTTTTAAAATCAAAACGATGGTTAAAATAGCATTATAGTTATAATATTAGTGAAAACTGTTGCTTTGTGAATATTTACACGATATATCTATCTATCTATCTATCTATCTATCTATCTATCTATCTATCTATATATATATATATATATATATATATATATATATATATATATATATGTATATATAATCTGGTTTGACAGAGTAGTCCCTGGACGCATTGAAGCTAATCTGAGTGTTTGTTTTTTATTTTTTTATTTTTTAGCTCACCCAGACTGAGATGAATATACTGCTCTGTCCATTTGTGGTCATAATTTTGGCAGGTATAATGTTTCTGCTCTCCTTTTATATGACTTATTTATATGAAATTAAAAATACAGATGTTACGTAGTACGTAAAAGACGTTGATAATCGTAACAGGGTTGCATAATATATCGTTTTAATCGTTATCGTGATATTAACGTATTGCAATATAATACCAGTCGATAAATGTTATATTGCGCCACCGAACAATAAGAAAATGCTCTAGGTGAAAGTTACTTTGTGAATGGTTAATACAATTATCTATAAAAAAAAAAAGTGTTAAGTGCAAAAGTTTGCATCCCCACCACCCCGCCCCACTTTCACACTCCAATTTTCCCCATAGAGAAGAGCATCACTGCAAATCTAAAGTGTTTTTCTAGTTTACTTAATTTTATGCTGCATCCAGGGGAGTGTAAAAAAAGTAAGAACTGCATTGTTCGGATCCACTGCTCATATGACAGTAAAGTTCTTGAATCCGAATGGGCGTGGTCTCTTCCACTATGGCCCCGTCCCCTTCCACATTACAAACGGGCTCACAGAGGTTCACACCTGGTATTAAAATGCGTCCTGGGTGATCAGATCATAAGTGGACAGATGAGACGCATTGCTGTTCACACCTGCCATTTCTAATGCTTCCCCAGAGACCACTTGTGATCGGATTTCACACATTGTGTGTACATTGGTTTGGATTAAAACATCAGCCAAATGAGATAAAGGTAAACTCTCAGCAGCACTGCTATGCTGAAAACATTTAACAGCTTTCAAAAAAAAATAAGAAAAACACAATGTTGTTATGAGAGTCAAGTCTAACTGTGGCTTGTCTGAACTTCACTGCAATTATCTGTCAGTTTCTTCAATTGCTCCAGTACAGTAGGTATCGAATTAATGCCAAGGTGCATTTGTCCTGTCCTGAACACCTTACTTAGACATTTTATGTTTTTTTCCCCTTTAATTTGTCACCTGTCTGTAATATTTTGTGCACAATCTACAACAAAACAGCACCAGCTCTGCTTTAAGTAATGCGTGTGGTCAAACACTTGATGTATTTAACAGATACTTAAAGCTCTTTGTCAGCTTTCTGTGTGCTTGAGACAGTAATAGAAAATGCGTTTAACTTGTTAGACCACATTTATTCTCTGCGCAATGCGGTTTGACATGAAATCTGTTTCTGAACCCAAACAGTGTTGCATAATTGTATCATAAATGTAGGCTGTAGATGCAGCAGGGAGCATTGCCACCTCACGGCTCTGGGGTGCCCGGGTTACTGATACTGGGTTACTGCTCGGGTTACTGAGTTTCACATGGTCATGTCAGATAACTTGTCATTTTAAGTCATTAAACAATCATTCAGATGTTGCTTTTGTAAACCATAGTTAATTCTCAGTGTTAAAAATCAACATACACTATATGGCCCAAAGTATGTGGACACTTACCATTTCACCCATATTTGAGCCTTCCCCAAACGGTTGCCACAAAGTTGGAAGCACTCAATTCTATAGGATGCCTTTGTATGCTGTAGCGCCCCTGTGCACAAAGCAAGGTCCATCAAGACATGATTTGCCAAGGCTGAAGTGGAAGAGCTAGAGTGGCCTACTTAGAGCCCTAACCTCAACCCCACTGAACACTTTTGGGATGTATTGGAATGCTGACTGTGTGCCAGGCCTCCTTGCCCAATTTAACTAATGCTCTTGTGGCTGATTGGGCAAATCCCCACAGCCATGCTACAAAAATCTAGTTGGATGCATTCCCAGAAGAGTAGAGGTTAATTACAACAGCAAAAGGGGAATAAATCTGGAATGGGATGTTCAGCAAGCACATATGGGCATGATGGTCAGGTGTCCACATAATTTTGAAGTCTAACTAGGTAAGACTTCTAGCATTAAAAAGCAGCTTTTAGTGCAGGTGCTAGTAATTTGTACATTTTTAAAAACTAATTAAATAGGAAAAGGTGTATCTAATTGAAGGGATTTCTTTTCTAAATCATGCTTTTTTCCTCAGTGCTTCCTTTGACGTCATGTCAGGACCTGGTGCCCATTCAGTTCCAGAACTCCCCTGTGCTGGTGGCTACAGGAAACAATGCTGTGTTTACAGTGCAGACCATCTCCAATATCTTCTCCATCACGTGGCTCGCCCCCGGAGGAGGCACTCTGGGCCAGTGGATCAACAGCCAGGCTGTGCTTAATCCGATTGCCCAGTACCAAGGCAGAGTGAGCATCAGTGCCACCCAGCTAACAATCAGCAGCAGTCAGCTCAGTGACGCTGGAAACTACACGGTCACTGTAACACCGTCTGCTCCCACCGGACTGGCCACCAACTCACGCTCTGTCATCTTGTCGGTTTTCGGTAAGAAAATTTATTAAATATGGACCACCCATCCATCCATTTCTGTACCGCTTATCCTACACAGGGTTGCGGGGAGCCTGGAACCTATCCCAGGGAGCTCGGGGCACGAGGCGGGGGACACCCTGGATGGGGGCCAGCCAATTGGCACAATCGTGCACACACTCGCATACTACGGACAGTTTGGAAATGCCAATCGGGAAATCATTACTGTGCAAAACACCGGATGGGTGGAACAATGTTTACAGTAGATAAGGATTTAGAGCTGTTACTATACAAATACTTCATGATAACATAGATGGGTAATGTGTGAAAAAAAAAAATTGTGTTAAGATATTTTCATGTCATGAGAAGTGCATACACACTGAACTTATTTTTTTTTAACATAAACTTGTATATTTTAACGTCAGAATGATCTTTTCTGATTTTCTTGTAAAGTTGCGGTGGGTGGAGTGAGCCTGTTCGTGCCTTCTGTGACTATAGAGGGTGGCAACGCGTCCTTAACCTGCAGCTGGACTTCAGGCACCAACATCAGCGTGACATGGGGTAAAGGTAGCACCAATCTTCCCTCAGACCCTCGCTTTATCATCAACGCTGGGTCTCTGAGTATCAGCCCAGTGAACAGGAACGATGCCGGTCAGTACACCTGCACCGTCAGCAACCCTGTCAGCAGCCAGACTGCCACGGCAAGCCTCACTGTTTACTGTGAGTCTAACATAGTCATTTGTATAGGGATACTAAACACAAAATGGGATATGACATAAGTAAAGAATAGAAAACAATAAGCTGTGCTGTTATACATATGTTACTATACCAGAATGTCCTGAGGTACATTTCTCCCCTTATGCCACAGCAATTTACCATTCTTTTTTTTTTTTTTTTTTAAATTAAAGGACATAATGCTGTACTTTTATCAATTTGTAGGTACATTTAATGTTGTGAAATGTTCACAGAGCAGGTTTTTCTCTGGTAATTTACAACACATTTTGAATGAGTTTGGGGCATCCCAGTGAATTTTCTGTTACTACAGAAACGATAATGTATTAATATAAACCTAATCGCCGAACTCTTGTCAGAGCTGCTGTTACAGAAAATTAATCAACATCTCTGACCAGATTACAGTATTCAAAAGCGCTGTGATATAAGCTTCTGAATATCAGTGTCCAAACATCTGAATCATCTATTAAAAAATAGTTTTTATATTTTTATATTTTATATCATCAGTTAACTAAAAATATCTAATATAATTTTGCCAAGTTGTGAGTTTATTACATACTTTGCTCACTAATCTTTACGTGAAATAGTGGCCATTAATCGATATTTATAAAATTAGGCAAATGGTGTGACTAAAGGATCTTACAATACATTTTAGATCCCTATAAACAGTCCTCAAACAGCTAAAATATTGTTATTTATAATGCTCTTTTGAAAATATTCATAAAATCTTTTGTATTAGTCTCAACTCTGATTGGAGGCAGCTGACTAGATGTCAAAATTTTGCACTGATTTTTAACTATTTTTTCCCCCTCTATTAAAAACTTTGTATTTTGAAACACAGTTTTTAAAGTAGGTTTTTGAAGTAAAGAGTTTTAAAGCAAATCTATTTCATGTATCATACAAATGTCTTCAAGTATCATGATACAACGTTTTTATCATGTCACACACCTTTGGCAGCATATATTTTGTTATGTTAATTATTAAACATGTATAATATTATGTCTGCTTCAGATGGTCCGGACACCCCTCAGGTGACGAGAACGTCCTCTGATTGTGTTGGTGGGGGAGACGCCATCGTTGGCCAGACGGTCCAGCTCACCTGCACATCTGTCTCTCTGCCCCCTGCTCTCTTGTCATGGCAATTCAATGGTCTACCTCTGGCAACCAGCCAGGCAAATGGTGGCACGCTGAATTTGCAGATTTTTTCCAACAACCAGAGTGGGCAGTACACATGCTCAGCACGTAACAGCATCACGACACAAACGTCGCAGCAGCAGATAAGCCTCAGTGTTGTGGGTGAGCTCTTGGCACTGGATTTTCTATTGATGCTTGTGCTGTTTATTTATTTTCTTTTTGACCCATCCATAAAAAAAAAAAAAAAAAAAAAAAATATATATATATATATATATATATATATATATATATATATATATATATATATATATATATATATATATATATTTTTACATGAAATCTTTGTTCATGTTTGTTACTGATTGTTGTGAATTGTTCAGGTATGACATTAGAAACAGCTATCTGTACAGTGACTTTATGTAGACAGACACCTATTGAAGGCTTTGCTGTTGGCTTCTCCATTATACTGTCTCTTTTCCTCAAAATTTTAATATAGCAGGCAAATTCACATTAAACCTATTACATTTACACTATACATAGATATACATACAGTATGTACATACATAGATAAATGCCTATTTCCTGTCTACAGTGTTTGTATTACCTGCGTTCAAGTAAATTTCCATATTACAATAATTATCTATCATTACATTATTAAAATAATTAACATATCATTATGGTTTTCAAATATGCTTAGCTTTTGTGTTGAAGACTGACTAGCAAATAAAATATGCTGCCTGGCAGGTTGCATTAGATGTAAATGCAACATGGGCTATCCATCATAAAAGTAACATGCGTTGTAATTAACACAGCAAGGTAGGCATTACATTATATATGCCTCTAAATGTTCCTTTGGCTTATCCTTCTCTGTGCTTCACTGACTACCCCTTCATTCTTTTAATGGACACTCAAACACACAACATTTCCCCCCACAACAGGTACGTGTCTGAGTGTAGGTGCAGTTGCTGGAATTGTCGTCGCCTGCTTTGTAGCGCTTGTCTTAATTATTGTTGCCATTGTACTGATACTACGCCAGCGAAAAGGTAAAACTCGTCTTTCATGATATCTGACTGAGAATGGCATTTTTAGACTTCAGGGATACTGATTAGCTTCATCTGTTGCAGTTGATCAGAGACTCAGGACAGTCATTGAACAGCGGAAAGAAAACGTGAACAATAGGCTGACAGTAAGAAAACAGTCTCTCATATCTGTTTGCCACAGGTACACGATTTATAAGTCACCGGTGTGATTTGATTCCCTTTCTCAGGTTCTTCCAGCTCCACAGAATGGCCATGATAATGCTGAGTTTCTTGGCCAGGGTCACCAGCCTGACCCACCGATGCACAACGATAACGGACTCAATCGTTCAAAGAATCAACAAACCAATGGCCAACACAACAACAACAACAATGATATACTGACGCAAAACAGAACAGCCAACACCAGTGCCATTCAGCCCAATGGCCATCTTAATACTGAGATGTTCTCAAATAATGCCAATCTCAACTCCAGTGCCCACCTACACGATAACCAGCGGAATAGCAATTCAAATCGACATAACACTGGCTCATTCCAACAAGTGGGCCAACAGAATCCAAATATTCTCATACAGACTGGCCACGCTGAGCCAGGACCTCACACAGTCCTCATAAACCTTAATACACTACCACAGCATCACAATGCCACCACACAACCTCACACTTTTCAAGTCAGTCTCAATACACATCCACCTTCTTCAGGACAACCCAACCAGAACACCATGCACTATAATGGTCAACAAACCAATACTGTCCAGCAGGGGCTTCTTGCTAACACTAGACAGTCAAATATCCATCATGTCAGTGGATCACACTCCAGTCCACAGCCTCGGATGGATAACATCCATAATACAGCACAGCCTGCCCACAGTAGCACCTTAAGAAATGAACAACCTAGGGATCACCGCATCACCAACCAGACACGGTCTAGGCGGAATACTGAAGACACATATCCTTACTCAGAGCCAACACGTACACAGCTAGGTACACAACCATCGCGCTCCATAGCTGTTGACGACTCAGATGCTAATACACTCCCGCATCAGATGCCATGGGACCGTATGCATGGTACACCTGCATATCCGAATCCTCAAGTAGACAGTTATGATTCCCAAAATTCAACATGGCAAAACAGTTCATCCGATTCAGGGGGTGAGCATTCAGCTCCAGCTCTAAGACCCAGGAGGTCACCTATGGATGAACAGGTGCGGAACATTTCCAGATCTTCGAGAAGAAACTTTCTGAGACAGCTTGCTCACAGTGCTGCCCAGAGACGCTCTCGAGCAGATCAGAACGTGTCAAGACAAGTCACGCAGCCTAACGTGATTGCTCAGCCTCGTGCTGACCATCAAAGTCGGACTGCTCCACAGAACATCACACCCCGTAGACATGGCATGGACAACACGGACATAGCCGTTCCCGTTCCTCAACATCAACACGTTCAAATGCAGACTGCTCAACCAACACATTTGATCAGTCAGGCTGGTCCAGATCAAAGGCAGACTGGACCTCTCAATGCTGCCACTCCAAACTCCCTCATGCTAACTCAGGCTGCTTTGCAGCAGCACACCCTCCAGACTCCCAGCCCCTTTGTGAACCAGATTCAGCAGACCCAAGCTGCATTGTATCCTGGAACTCAGTCAACACCTGCTCAGACTCATCCTGCTAGGCACGTCAACCAGGTTGGTCAAGTTGTTCCAGCTCCCCCTCCAGTTCTGCGCCTAGCAGAGTTTAAAACACTACCACGAGAGCATTTACAGAAACCACATGCTGTAAAGCCGATTCAGGTGATGAGACGGCCTGTGGTCATGCATCATGGACACAGACCTCCCAACATGCCCAGGCATGCAAGAACAATGCGTACCAACCTACACAAACACCCAGTGAATCCTCACATGCATGCCAGTACACATTGGCATGGCAACACACAAGGGTTCCCAGTACATATGAGCCAGGTGAGACTAACCTTGCATAAAGACTTACTAGATTGTTCAAGAAATAAATGATTCACTCAGGCCTAGAGTGGGATCCAGAAATCTTGGTTCACTATGATTTTATTTAGCCAGGCATGAACATCATATATTATAGCATTCCTATAGGTAGGTGGATTGGCTATCCTAAAAGGCTCCTAGATGTGAAAGAGTTTGGGCTTGGCACCCTGAAATGGACCAGCATCCCATCCAGAGTGTGTTCCTGCCTCACGAGTCATGTGAATATTCTAACCAGCATTGATTTCATCAAGCTAGGTTATGAATACACATAGTGATTGTTAGAATGACTTAAATGGATCAGGCAGAGATGGACAACAGGTGGAATTATTCATTCACCATGAAAATGAAGTCAGAATTCTGGTGACTATGACCTCTGGTGGACATGAGAAGTATTACAGTGACCCCGTGTGACTGGCTGAAAGAAAAAACAGTACGCATAATCATGAAGTCTTAGCTGAAAAGCAACAATGTGGCTGGATTTTTTTTTTATCCAAGACAAACAGGAAATGTATTTTTTTCAGTAAGTCTTTTGAAAACCAAGAACAACTAGTTAAACAAGTGGAGTCAAGTGTTGCTCCTGTTTGGTTGGAATGAAAACCTGCAACCTTTGTGGATTAAAAAAAAAAGGTGTTGTTAAACATAGAGTACTGTGCAAATGTTTTAGGCACATGCAAATAAATGCTGTAGTTTCTACATAAAAAAAAATACCATAGAGAGACTGCTCATTTACAGTAGTTAATGAAACAAAGTCAATATTTGGTGTGACAAAAAAAAAAAAAATAGTAGTCTCTGGTACAATTTGTGCAGTTTTTCGGAAAAGTGTCTCTTACGTAATATGCTGCTTTCTTTAATGACATACAAACAATTTTCTGTAACACTTGATTTTGTGCTAGAAAACTAATGTTTGGGAATCTAAAATGTTTTTTGTACTGACTTGATGATGTAGAAGTCATGAAATAAAAAAATCTATAAAAGTTTGTACTAAAAAAAGGGTGCCTAAAACTTTTGCACAGTACTGTAATTCTAGGCAATAACATTTCTATAAACAAGAAATTAATATTGAGTAACTGGCATTTTGCTCACAATATGGACAAGTGTTCTGTTTATAAATGTGCTTCAGGTGAAATTGGTGTCCCTTCTTCCTGTTCATCTTCATCTGACAAGCTTTCATATTTTAAGTCAAAAGTTATATTCCTGAAAAGTATCATTTGCCATGTCTGAGGATGATGTGGCTAACAGTAGTAACTGTTTCTAACTAGGAAGTGGTGAACACAGACGAGCGGAGTGATCCACAAACTGAAACATCCCAGTGCGGTTATAGGAACCTTAAGCACTCTTTGAATGCTGCTCGACCAACCAAAATTGTGAACTGTAAATAAATGTTGTATGATTATTGATGTAGTGAAGTTTTCTGCAAGGAGACTTCTATTGAATATTTTTTGGAAGTGTCATCAGTATCAGCGCTATGTTAAAACACCTCCCCCCATTCCCCCCAGCTATAAATATATAAATGTGAAATGTATGATGTCAGTGTTTAATAAATAAAAAAAATTGCTTTAGTTGGAAAATTGCTGTGGTATGAGAGGAATAAAACACTTTGGGACCTGCTGTCATAGGAAAATAGGTAATAGAACGTTGAATCAAAGACTGGGTCAGATTGTAAACAGCTCATCGTGAAGTGTTTTAGTTCTTAAAAATTTGCAGAGACCTGTGATATGCAAATCAGCATCATAACAATTTCGTAGTGTTCTCTAAGTATTGTAAATAAAACAATTAATTTTGGGCACTTAATAGCAAGACAATAAAGTGTAGCCCTTTACTTAGGGTTTGGCATGAATATACATAAATAACTTTTTCTTTTTTTTATCTTTTAACAGGTCCACAAAAGTAGACACAGGCCCTGAGACAATCCAATCCACATTCTGATAAGGCATCATGCATACCTGGAAAAAAACAAAACAAAAAATTAAACATTCATTTTTATTTAAACAACGACCATCTACGAGCCAAACTCTGCTGGTTTGGACTACTTTCATACTCAGTAGTGGAGAAAATGCAGAGTGAGGTGCTCAGGACTTGAGCTGTATCCAACCGAAAAACCAGGACAAGCCTCAAGGAACTGCTAAATGCTAAGTAATGATCTTCCTGTTTAGTGCCTTCTTACACAGCCGTTTATTCAGCAGTTGGTACACAGATGCTTCCTCTGACGCTGCTCAATTAGCGGCGCCTCCATGGACGAAGCGCTCGGTTAACTATGAAGGAGAGCCACCAAACGGACGCGCTCTTATTTATTATGCACATTTGTTTATTGCTAATGACTTGGAAAATGCTAATGACTTGGAGTGGTGGAGGTTATCTTGAAGGGCTCAGGCAAATTGGATTCTGAAAATAAGCACAACAAAGTAATAATTTGTCGTGGCTCTCTTTGCTGAATAGAGCGGGCTGATTAATTACAAATGTTACTTGTTTACTTACATTTGAAATATATTGTTTATTCATTTGTCATGTTATGTAACTTGGTATTAAATTATCTCCATATTATGGAGTTGTCTTTAGCCTCCGATCCTAAATATTGGATTAAATGGAACTGAAAGTAGGTCTTTTTAAAAAAATTTTTTTTACCCTATATAGTCAATAAAAAAAAAAAGCATTTTATTTGGTGGAAGAGAGTGTTTGATAAAACAGGTGATATCATCATCATATATAGTATGCGTTCATTAGGAAACAGGGGTCTCATTCATGAAAGTGTGTGCAGAGGTTACGTTTACAGTTTAGAGTATCGTTTACGTAACACCTGAAACCTACGTGTTTCCACTTAGTCAGCTAAAGCAGCAGAATAAATTTCCCTGGATGAAAAGTGAATTCACTGAAAGGGAAAGGATGTGGGACGTGAAAGACTTTCATTTGCTTTCTTGTTGCTTTGACCTTTATCGTGGTGTCAACTTTGGTCTGTGAATTTCCACACCTGTTTTGTGAGCCAATAGAACACAAAAGGATGAGTGTTTCATATTTCTGTGTCAATTAACAGATGGTTCTATAATAAAAGCTTAGGGTAAAATGTGTGTCGCCATTTAATGGTTTCTTTCAGTATATATCAAAACTTTGTTTAAAAAAAAAAATGTATTAAGATTTTTGTGATGATTTTCGTTCATGTCAGTAAATTTTTTGATAGAAGTCTGCATACTTATTATTTTATACACTCGCTGGTCATTTTATTAGGAAAACCTGTACACCTACACATTCATGCAGTTACCTAATCAGCAGTTGAAGATGGGCAAAACATTACCTGGTCTTTTTTTTCAATCTTTAACTCACCAGTTTGGGTGGGCCCATGCCCACCGTAACCTCAAATTCCTGTTCTTGGCTGACAGCAGTGGAATCCGATGTGATCTTCTGTTGTTGTAGCTCATCCACCTCAGCGTCCAACAGATGTGTGTTCTGAGATGCTTTTCTCCTCAGCATGGTTGTAAAATGTGGTTATGTGTGTACCTGTCAGTTCAAACCAGTCTAACCATTCTCCTCTGACCTCTCTCATTAACCAAGCATTTCCACCGACAGAACTGCTGCTCAATGGATGTTTTTTTTTTTGTTTGGCACCATTCTATGTACACTCAAGAGACTGTTGTGGGTGAAAATCCCAGGAGATCAGCAGTTTCTGAAATACTGAAACTAGGGCTGCAATTAATGATTATATCGATAATCGATTAATCGGTCAATTATTTCTTTGATTAATCGATTAGTTGGATTAAAAGGCCAGTTTTTATTTTCTGTATTTTTTTGATTGACTGTTTGATTGACGCGCATGCGTGGACTCGTGCTCATTCAGTGAAGTTTAACGGAGACCCGCTTGCTGTCAGGACGAGGCTTTATGTAAAATACTGGCATGAATTTCTAATATTTACAGATAAGGATATAAACCTAAAAATGTCATTTCTGCGCTGAAGAAAACATGTCTGGAACACATTAAACAGTACACGCATCTGTCGCAGCATCTGACACGACAAGCCACATTAATACACTTACGAGTTTGTTTGAAGCTCTTAATATAAAACATTCTCATGTTTTGGACAACCTGGATCGTGCACTTTTCCCGCAGCAGTTCACTGTGGGACCTCCGCTGTTTTTCAGATGTGTTATTCATAGAAATGCGTTTGTCACCATTGTGAAGTGACGTCACTGACGGGGTTATCCACAGTGACGTCATAGACCCAACTAATCGATAATGAAATTTGTTGTCGATTATTTTAATTATCGATTATTATCGATTTTATCGATTAGTTGCCTGGTACCAACAACCATGCCAAGCCAACATGAGATCACATTATCCCCCTCATTTTGATGGGTGATATGAACAGCTCCTGGCCTGTTTCTGCATGATTTGATGCATTGTGCTGCTATTACATGATTGAATGATTGGATAATTGCATGAATATGTACAAGTCTTCCTAATAAAGTGGACAGTAAGTGTATACCTTACTATTATGTGCAGCATAATTTGTACTGGACTACAGAACAGACACAACCTTGTGTTCTTTTTGTGTTATACTGTATCTAGTAAGCTTACACACTCAGCTGATAATAAATTGGTTATGAACATTTCTGCAGCTTGCAGTTAAATATCAGTTCCACCAGTACATCAAGACATCTCATGCTGTTGGCATGGAGCAATCCTGTCCATTGGCATACACTAAGGTTTATGTGGTAAAATTCTGGTTTTGCTTTCTGCCTGTCACAATTTCAGTGCCTCTGCATGTGAAGAACACGTGTAAATATGTATATAAATATGAACTGCAGGTGTGTAGAAAATGGGCATTTATTGAACAGTTTATCAAAGAATAATGATACATGTATAATCATCTCCAGTGATGTGGAAAAGTATTCCCCCCCCCCCATCCTGATTTCTTCTGGTGAAAACCACTGCTAACCCAGAAGAACATTAAGCCTCTTCTGAATTTTGCCAAAGCACACCTTGATGATCCTCAAACCTTTAGGGAGAATGTTCTGTGGACTGATGAGTCAAAAGTGGAACTGTTTGGAAGACGGGTCCCGTTACATCTGGCGTAAACCAAACACGGAATTCCACAAAAAGAACATCCTATGGTCACGCATGGTGGTGGAAGTGTGATGGTGTGGGGATGCTTTGCTGCTTCAGGGCCTGGGCAACTTGAAATAATTGAGGGAAACATGAATTCTGCTCCAGAAAATCCTAAAGGAGAATGTTCGGTCTTCAGTCTGAAAGTTGAAACTCAAGCGCAACTGGATTATGCAGCAAGACAATGATCCAAAGCATAGGAGTAAGTCCACCTCTGAATGGCTCAAAAAAGAGCAAAATTAAAATGCTGGAGTGGCCTAGTCAAAGTCCTGAATTGAACCGATTGAGATGCTGTGGCAGGACCTTAAACGGGCAGTTCATGCTCGAAAACCCTACAGTGTGGTTGAACTAAAGCAGTTCTGCACAGAAGAGTGGGCCAAGTTTCCACCACAGTGCTGTGAAAGACTGATCTCCAGTTATCGGAAGCGTTTGGTTGCAGATATTGCTGGTAAAGGTGGCACAACCAGATTTTAAGTTGAAGGGGGCAATTCGTTTTTCACATGGGTGATAGGTGTTGGATAACTTTTTTTTTTTGCTTCATTAAAAAAATTAAAATAAAAACTGTATTGTGTGTTTACTCAGATTGCCTTTGTTTTATGTTGTATTTTGCTTGAAGATCTGAAACTATTTAGTATGAGATATACACAAAAACAGAAGAAATCAGGATGGAGGCATATACTTTTTCACAGCACTGTACATACTGTATTCTATATTGCTTCTCTCAAGATGTTTATGGAGAAAAACTATACTGTCAAGGAGGTAGAAATTTTGTTCCTTGAAATAAAGCACACATGCAAAATTTTAGCACTTTTATGAGCAGTTTAATAAAAGAGACATGGAGTGTACAGGAGTCAGTTGACTAAATTTGTTAATGTATTTCCTGAAGCTG
Source organism: Cranoglanis bouderius (assembly GCA_023630585.1). Lineage (NCBI taxonomy): Eukaryota > Metazoa > Chordata > Actinopteri > Siluriformes > Cranoglanididae > Cranoglanis > Cranoglanis bouderius. Next base: position 24,779,493 of record CM042539.1, read on the forward strand.
TATGACAGGTTAAAATGGTTTAATTAGAAAATGATGGCTATAAAAAAAGATCTGCAGTCCACATAAAAAAAAACCCAAACAATCCACAAGAAGGGAGGGGGTGCATGTACTTCCTGCTTCTGTTACTCAATGGAAAAAAGTTATTATTGGTGATATTACACTGCATGAGCTCTAATGGTGACATGAAATTGCAATTCCGTCAGTTACAGATGAGGATGGAGGTTGGTGTACATTGAAAAAGACTTTAAAAAGCAAAATTAAATATGCTCTTAACAGTTAAATTGTCTCTTGAATGTCTCTCAACTTGTGTCTTTTACAAATAATAATAATGGAGAAAAAAAAAAAAACTAAACAAAATGTTTTGCAAATGGCGCATAACAGCCATTAACAGCCAAGGGACCCAGTTTGGCCATACTCTCTGAGTGGGAGAGATGGCATACTATCTCTTGCCTGTCAATCAAAGCGACACTAGCCAATCATGGGCATCTGTGAGCTCATGTATGTGGAAGAAGGTAGATTTTTTGCGCTTTCTTCTGAGAGTGTTACGTTGTCCTTTTCAGTCCCTCCAGGATTTTGCGATCACAGAAATGAACGCAAAATCAATCAAACTCTGCAATATTCGGAGGAGCTTGCAATTTTTCAAAATTTCCACAGATATCATCGCAATGCACATTCAGCCAAAGCCCTCTTCGATTCACGTGCGTCGAACATGAGTACAGCTAAAAGGTCTCATTTACCAACAAACATCACTACAAAAGATCGTGCAAAACAATTTTGTGCAATTGCAATTTCGACAGTTTTCCACAAAAAACATAAAAAACTTGCACATTTTGAAAAAGGCCGCAGAATAATCTGGCCACAACAATACACATCTAAATTCTAACAAACTAAACTATGATTAACTATGATTAACTATGATTAACTATGATTAACTATGATTAACTATGATAAACTAAACAAACGCTAAACTAATACTCCGCGCCGAAGCAGAAACGGAGCGGGGTATTTAAACAAACATCAATCAAATGTCCAAATCACTTACACCTGAAACTCGTCAATTACACATAAACATAAACCAATGAGAGTTACGGAGGCGGAGACATGACATAGACCAAAACATAAGCACATGGGGAAACACAGGAGGCGGAGACATGACACAAACCAAAACATGAGCACATGGGGAAACACAGGAGGCGGAGACATGACGTGAACACGAAAACAAATGCACATAGCCGAGGTCAACAAAACGAGAGTCTTTATGAATGAAATGTCCATCGGAGAGTTTTTGAATAGCGCTGGAAAGCGCACAGTGGAATGCGGAAGTGTTCGAGTTCGCTGCTCGCCTAGCGAGCGACTCAGAGAACGAGGGGAAACTCTAACATATATATATATATATATGTTAGAGTTTATATATAAATAAAACTCTAACATATATATATATATATATATATATATATATATATATATATATATATATATATATATATATATATATATTAAATGTATAGTCCCTCATTCTACTGAAAGCAAAAAGGGGAACCAAAGCTTTCGTTTTCTTCTTCTTCTTTTCTCAACTGATATGTATATAAACAAGGTTATTGTAATGACATATCTGAGGAGCTGATTTGATTCTGAGAATCCTGAAGTTTGAGGTTTTGTAATGACAAGCCCTCAATATAGTTTTGTCCAAAACAAACTTATTTTGTCTGTGAAACAAGACTAGCATGACTGCATGCTGCAACACATTAGATTGACTAACTTCTCCTTTAACGGATGTTCATGCTATTTACGCAGTCTAAAATAAAATATTCTGTAAAAATATCTGTGATTACATAAAGTTTTTTTTCCCACAGTGCCATAAGGCTCTTAGGAGCCTGTGCACTCATTCATGCATATGCACTATTTATATGCATATTTATTCACCTCCTCATGCTGAGATCACTTTTTTGTCTGCAATCCACTGTTGAAACTGTTTTTCAACCTATTTCATATGCTTCTATTTATTTCTTTACTCTTTTTATGCTGACCTGTTTGAATATCTGTCTTATGTGTTGGGTATCTTGTTTATCTTATTTACTATATATATATATATATATATATATATATATATATATATATATATATATGCATATTTATCCTTTCCCCTCCTACTGTATACACTGCTGTGTTGAGGTGCTGAGACACAAGAATGTTACTCCTCGTGATACACAACGGACATAACAAATAAAACTAAAGTAACAAAGCAACATAGAAGGCTCAAATCAATATTCGAGGGTATAAGCATACTGAACGGTTTAGGGTTAAGTGCTAAGTGGTGGCTCTCTGGCAGTCCTGGGAATTAAATTCCCAAATTTCCTCCCACTAACACTAAACCATAACTGTGCTACCCTTGCCCTAGAAGTGAATTTATGCAGACTAACTGGGTAAGACTGAGCAAAAGTGAAAAGAGGAACTAAACAAGTTGCTAGACATCAAGGTTATGATAGTTTGTGTCCTTTAATTACTTTTAATTTGTATTGTGTGGATCTAAGTTTAGCTAGATTTCATGACTTTATTTTGGGTATTTCTTTTTAATGACAAAAAAAATATTTAATTTCTTATTACAACATTTTCATTAGGTCTAATTCTCATTTACTTTGAGATAATGACCACATCAGGGTCAGGAGTGTCACGGCCCAGCTGACGGTAAGAATTCTATTTCTTACTAAAAATTGTAAAAGGATTGTGACACAACTCGACAGAGATTTATACTACACCCATGGCCAGAAGTTTTGAGAATGACACAAATATTAATTTTCACAAAGTCTATTGCTTCAGTGTTTTTAGATCTTTTTGTCAGATGTTACTAACTGTTACTGAAGTATAATCACAAGCATTTCATAAGTGTCAATGGCTTTTATTGAAAATTACATGAAGTTTATGCAAAAAGTCAATATTTGCAGTGTTGACCCTTCTTTTTCAAGACCTCTGCAATTCGCCCTGGCATGCTGTCAATCAACTTCTGGGCCACATCCTGACTGATGGCAGCCCATTCTTGCATAAGCAATGCTTGGAGTTTGTCAGAGTTTGTGGGGTTTTGTTTGTCCACCCGCCTCTTGAGGATTGACCACAAATTCTCAATGGGATTAAGGTCTGGAGAGTTTCCTGGCCATGGACCCAAAATGTCGATGTTTCGTTCCCCGAGCCACTTCGTTATCACTTTTGCCTTGTGGCAATGTGCCCCATCATGCTGGAAAAGGCATTGTTCGTCACCAAACTGTTCTTGCATGGTTGGGAGAAGTTGCTCTTTGAGGATGTTTTTGTACCATTCTTTATTCATGGCTGTGTTCTTAGGCAAAATTGTGAGTGAGCCCACTCCCTTGGCTGAGAAGCAACCCCACACATGAGTGGTCTCAGGATGCTTTACTGTTGGCATGACACAGGACTGATGGTAGTGCTCACCTTTTCTTCTCCAGACAAGCTTATTTCCAGATGCCCCAAACAATCGGAAAGGGGATTCATCTGAGAAAATGACATTACCCCAGTCCTCAGCAGTCCAATCCCTGTACTTTTTGCAGAATAGCAGTCTGTCCCTGATGTTTTTCCTGGAGAGAAGTGGCTTCTTTGCTGCCCTTCTTGACACCAGGCCATCCTCCAAAAGTCTTCGCCTTACTGTGCGTGCAGACGCACTCACACCTGCCTGCTGCCATTCCTGAGCAAGCTCTGCACTGGTGGTGCCCCGATCCCGCAGCTGAATCAACTTTAGGAGACGGTCCTGGTGCTTGCTGGACTTTCTTGGGCGCCCTGAAGCCTTCTTCACAACAGTTGAACCTCTCTCCTTGAAGGTCTTGATGATCCGATAAATGGTTGATTTAGGTGCAATCTTACTAGCAGCAATATCCTTGCCTGAGAATCCCTTTTTGTGCAAAGCAATGATGGCTGCATGTGTTTCCTTGCAGGTAACCATAGTTAACAGAGGAAGAACAATAATTTCAAGCACCACCCTCCTTTTAAAGCTTCCAGTCTGTTATTCTAACTCAACCAGCATGACAGAGTGATCTCCAGCCTTGTCCTCGTTAACACTCTCACCTGTGTTAACGAGAGAATCACTGACATGATGTCAACTGGTCCTTTTGTGGAAGGGCTGAAATGCAGTGGACATGTTTTTTTGGGATTAAGTTCATTTTCATGGCAAAGAGGGACTTTGAAATTAATTGCAATTCATCTGATCACTCTTCATAACACTCTGGAGTATATGCAAATTGCCATCATAAAAACTGAAGCAGTAGACTTTGTGAAAATTAATATTTGTGTCATTCTCAAAATTTTTGGCCACGGGTGTATTACGATTACTACTTTTATTACTACTATTACTACTAATAATGATATTTATATATAAATAAATTTTTATTTATATAACAGTAGTAACATGCTGTGAGAGAGCTTGATGTGCTACTTTCAGACAAATAAAAAAAACAATTCATAGTGAGGGTTAAAAACAGGCAGGCAAAGTTAACCGATCAGAAATAAGGTAAACAAACAAGGGTCAAAGCAAGGAAACTACAGAAGTAGAAAATGTTTTCATATATGGAAATCAAGGCTTGGATTTAATGCTAGCAATGCATGGTAAGACTTTGTGTCGAATAATGACAAAGGATATAAAAAGGCGAACGAATTATGAAATAACACAGTACAGGTGAACACACTTGAGCAACAAACCAATGAAAGGACAGGGGTTGAGATAGGACTAAAATAGAAACCAAAACAAACATGAGCATGTGGCATTTATCACCATGGAGACCACAGTGTAAAGGGGGAATCGGTGGCAATTGTCTATTAGTTCATAAACTAAGAAACATACCAAACATGCAAAAAAAAGTAAAGTGTATTTTTGTGCTTCATCTGTCTACTTTTAGTTTCTCCTTCACAGACATTTTTAAGGAAAAAGAAGATGACAGAGTAAATACTCCACCTCGTTCACGTTAATTACAATAATAATTTGTGTTCTTGTGTTATTTAGTCCTTTCCAGTCTTTTGTGAATCTTGTCTAGTTTTAATTAAGGACTTCTGTGTATTTTTGAAATGATTTCAGTTTGTGCACAAACCCTGCAGGTGAACATACTGTATGCAGCATAATTATATTGTATTAAAATGTTTGAGTGGTGTAAGTACTGTAAGAAATGTGTCAGATCTTTTGTTAAGTTGGTGAAGATTTGCTGAACAAATTAAAAATTAAAATTACCTTGAATTTATTAAAAAAAAAAAAAAAAAAAAATGTTGCTTCCCACATGGAAATTGTCTTAAAAAAAGTCTAAGGTTACTATAATAACCCTGCAGGTCTGCAGATGACGTTGTAGTGTCACTGAAGAGCGTATGAGTGCTGTGATCACATCAGAGACACGACTATCACAGCTCAGCTGAGGGTAAAAATTCTCTTCTTTCTCTGCTGCAAGAATCAGAAATGTATTCACTCTTGAATGATTGTTTTAATAATGTCATGGTAATAATGTCTTTACTCAAATTCTAGAAGATTCGGTGCAGAAATGTATTGTCTTAGATTTTATTACATTTGTTCAACTGTATTAAACTGTGTCCTTACAGAACTACTTCTGCTACTATAACAACTAGTCCTACCTGCTATTAATAACAAAATAATGATGTTTCATTTATACACAGAGTTGTTAGTTTGTAAATTAAACCAATCTAGCAACTTCTAAAATGTCGACTTAGGATATTGTGTCTTTTTTCAAACCTTGTTGAAATGGAATATATTGCACATTGCAATGTCATTCATATTTCCAAATGACTACAATAACTCATATTGCAATATATATATATATATATATATATATATATATATATATATATATATATATATATATATATATATATATATATATATATATATATATATATATATATATATATATATATAATATATTACATATAAGTGTAACAAATTAATCATTACTAGCATTATTCTTTTCCACCAGAATAATGTAATGGATCAACTTTAAACATGAAAAACGAAACAGAAGCACACGCTTGGATTCAACGCACCTTTTTAAAGGAGACGAGTTTTAAAGCGTGCCCGCCTTATCTACCAGAATGTGTAGTAAATCGGGTGAATCGGCAACGTTTAAAAATATTCAGTTTCAATTTATGTAACGAATTAAAAGATGTTTAACACGTTTAAATGTATTCTCCAATTTATATAAGGAATTAGCTCAAATGGTGTGAAATATATCTATATATCTAATCAACGCGTGTTGTGACCAGTTATAAATATACATCAGCCAGGAAAGGGAATTTGTGTATGTGCACATATACATATAGATAATTAACTACAATGGATTATAATTAATTATGACTATGTATGTGGTCTAGATCAGCTTTTAGGGTTAGCTGTAGTCTAGTTTAGAATTATGAACTCTAAAGAGGGAGTTTATCCTTCTGGCCAGGAAGGAAATCTCCGTTTCCAGAGCGTGTAGCCGAGATCTGTAGCGTTTAAGGGATTCATCACGTGACCAGAACAGAGACAATCAAGCGTGGGATAATAGATTTTAATAACTAGATGTAACTATGGATACACACGACTAACTCTAAGCAAAACATACATATGTAAATCTATATACAAGGAAAGAAAAGGTATAGAGAGAAAGTAATGAAATAAAAGGGAATGGCAGACAAAAAAAACCCACAACTAATTAGCCTTTTTCAAAACCAGCAACAAACTTAAATCTCCTGTAAACAGGGGTACAATCTTAAACGCAGATATAGATCCATTAACTATACTTGCATGGCTTCGGTTTGAAACTTCGCGTGAGGTCGTGTAGAGTTCGCTGGTTCGTCGTGCTGTTTGAAAAGGCATGGGCCGTGAGGCGGTTGCATCTTTATGTCCGGGAGAGAGAGATCCTGGCTTCCGCTTCCCGGGGCACGTGGCCCCGGGGGAGAGGAACCGGAAAGAGTGTAGAAGTGAAGTTGAAGAGTGTGAGTGAAGAGAGACTGAGTTTCAAAGCGTGGTGTTGTTTTAAAGACAACACCAACACACATGCCTCTTTGGGCTATGGGCCAATCAGGAAGTTGGATTTGTTGGCGGGATGAACTCTCTTTGTTTGGTCTTAGACCCGAATTTGCATGTCCATGGAGGAGCCGGTTTAAACCGTATTATATATGAAATTAAGAGAAAGCATGAAATAATGTATCCCATTGCAATATGATATGCATAATCAATCAGGGTATCTCGAGACGATTAACTACATACCAAATTCGATGGACTTATAAAGAATATTACAGGTAAAACATGGTTACAGACATTTAAAATAATATCCTAAATTAAACTATCTAAAATCATTATAGTTATGTTACATAAACACACAATATATGCAAACAAGAAAACATCACACTATTTGGACATCGAATAATTACATATAATTACATGTTACATTGAAAAGAGATTCTCCCATTGTGTGTGTGTGTGCTTTGTGTGTGTGTGTTTGTGTGTGTGTGTGTATGTGTGTCTGAAGAGGGGGGGTCGTGTCGCATTCCGATGGTATCTGGACAAGAGGTTAGATAAGAATTCATGGCTCAAAGACACAGAGAAACTTCTTTGCTAGATCCAGGCTGATTCAGAAATCAGTTTGATACGTTCAGATGTTACATAAGTATTGATTTACAACAGATTAAAGAATAAACACACACCACCAAACATGTAAGATGATACTTATAAATAAATAAGTCAGACAGTTTCCAAGTTGTGTGTGAAGGAGTAGTCATATAGAGATCGTGGTAAACCAATTCAAAGGTTTAGACCAACCACTAATTTGAACAGTCTTCTACAGGAAATGAAGGTATTATGCGAACTGCATGTTGTTGTAAGCAATTTCAGGGTTGTAGTAAGCAGGTTTTTTTAGGTTTCCAGAAATGTAATTTTAAGGTTCCCATTAAAAAGAAAAAGAAACAAAACAAAACAGAACAACAACAACAACAACAACAACAAAAACCTTCTTTTCACGGCATTCTAGACATACAGTACATTTGGGTCCAAATCTCTGAAACAACATTAAATGTTCTAGTATTTTGAAAAATTTAAAACGTTATGAAACGTACAACAAAGATACAAATATTCAAGATTCTACACTATTTCTAATTGACCAGAAGGTCAGATTTTCCTTGAGTCTCATCCCTTTCAGTGACACACGTGTTCAGATGACACTCCAATGTTATGCACGCTGTGAGATGTAAATACCTGAAACGACTAGAGACTACGATTCCCATCAGCCACTGCACCTCACTTGATCATGTCACATGACTGTCTGCACCTGATTCACGTTTGGGATAAATGAGCACTTGTATATTGTCTCACTTTGCACTGCTCACGTTGTCTTTCGTTTGTCTCATTTTGCTGTTGTTACGGTCCTTGTTTTATAATATGGTCATTTTCCCAGCTTGTGTGTTATATAGTTCCTGTTTTGTGTTTTGTTTTCATTATTATTAAATCTTTATCTGCACTTGCACCCGTCTTCGACTGCATATCGTAACACGCTGTCATTAAAGCAAAAAGCGGAACATAGCAAATACTAAGAAATTCTGAAATTCATTTAAAGACTCTACTTTTTTTCAGGTTGTTATTCTGATAATATGATTTGTAATGGAAAAATGTGTAATAAGCAAAATAGTAGCATTTTCACTAGTGGTCTCCAACCTTTGGACCCTTGGACTCCATTTTTAGTACACTCAAGTGAGATGTGAACTTATACTTAGTGACTAATAAAGTACTGACCTAAGGGTAAAGGATTTAGATCAACTCAATATTAATATGCAAAATATTGTATATTATATGGAAAAATACAAAAAGATAAAAACAGATTGTAACATTTTTTTTTAGTGTGGTATAATTTGAAAAGTGCACTTTAAAATACAGTTTGGTATTGACGACACACCAGACCACATCAGACCTAATTATATGTTATGTATCTTGCATTACATCACAGCACCGCTTGATTTTGACAACGTTCTGACATTGGTCGGGCTGTAATTCAAATAATATATTCTAATATGATATCGTTTCTATAGTAAGTGTGATCATTGATATAGTGAAGCTTTTTTTGCATTTTTGGAAGGAGTCGCTAGTACCAGGACTTTGTAATGGTCAACAGTAAAGAAAAGTGCTCAGGGCAGATTTTCTCAGGGTTTCTTGGTAACATGATTAGCTGCAAAATTATAAGAAGTGGGGGGGGAGACTGATGAGGAAACCACTGTTTATAGTTGCTAAGTGATAAAAGGAACTAACACTTACACTCAGGATGTTGTGTTATTGGAAAATCTAGCTTAGCCCTGTCGAAACCTGTTCTGCGATCTTCATATAAATTGTAGACTTGCTGCACAAATAAAACATATGGTATAATGACTAATTTCAGTGTAGTGCCTTTAATTCAATTCCTTTTCTCAAACCCAAGGTCGCTTCCCATAAATTATATATGGAGTATACTTTACTGTGTTATTAATATAGTCTCAAATAAACGTTTCTGTGTCATATTGACGCTGACCATGCTGTTTTTTTAAATTGCTAATAAAAATGAACACTGTGATCAATAGTGTTATTGCACCATCATTGCACCATGTTGTCAACAACACTGCTGACTATTTTGCTATCAGATGTAATGTGTTTAAATAATATCTTTAATCATAAAAACAGCCAAAGTAATAGACATTTTTGACACCATCAGCTAACTTCCTCTGGGTGTTTGCAGCTAAAGCTAACACCACACATGTGAGCACAAGAACAACAGTTTCCTGCTAGGCAAGGTGATACTTTCTGTTCTATTTTTTACTTTATATATCTGTCTATTTGGTGATTCATCATGGCCTCTCATTATTCTAGACTATACTGTAGTAACCCTGTTGGTGTGCATGTGGCATTACAGCACCAGGAAAGATATTTAAAGTGCTTGAGGGGTTTGGCCACATCAGAGTCTGGAACTTCACAGCTCAGCTGAAAGTACGGAATTTGTTCTTCATATTTGCTGCACAATTTGATTTTTAAATAATGTAACTAAATAGGAATTTTTTTTTGGGTTGAAGTGTAGACTTTCAGCTTTAACTCAAAGTGTTTAACAAAAATATTGCATTAACCATTTAGGAATGACAGCCATGGAGTCCCTCCATTTTCACAGGCTCAGAAGTAATTGGACAATTGAATGATAAGCAGTTTCATGGCCAGGTGTGGCCCCTTCCCCTTCACAACATCTAGCTAAGTCAAGAACACTCTGGAGGAATTAGGCATATCTTCGTCAAAGTCTACAATCAAAAGACACCTTCATGAATGTAAATACAGATGGTTTACCTCAAGATGCAAACCACTGGTAACACTCAAGAACAGAAAGGCCAGATTAGACTTTGATAAAAAACCTCTAAAAAATCCTGACCAGTTCTAATGTAAGGTTAACTTGTACCAGAATGATGGGAATAGAAGAGTATGGAGAAGGAAAGGAAGGGCTCATGTTCCACAGCATGCTGCATCATCTGTAAAACACAGTGGAGGAAGTGTTATGACATGGGCATGTATGGCTGCCAATGGAACTGGGTCACTGGTGTTTATTGATGATGTGACTGCTGATAGAAGTAGCAGGATGAATTCTGAAGTGTATAGAGCTATACTTTCTGCTCAGATTCAGTCAAATGCTGCAAAACTGGACGGCGATTCACAGTACAGAGAGATAATGACCCAAAACCTAGTGCGAAAGCAACATAAGAGCTTCTTAAGGCAAAGAAATGAAATATTCTTAAATGTCAGATGGCCTCAACCCAATTGAGCATGCTTTCCACTTACTGAAGACAAAACTGAAGGCAGAAAGACCCACAAACAAGCAGCAACTTAACATGACTGCAGTAAAGGCCTGGGAAAGCATCTCGAGGGGGAGGAAACTCAGGATTTGGTGATGCCCATGGGTTCCAGACTTCAAGCAAAGGATTTGCATCCAAATATTAAAAATACTACTAATATTTATGATTATGTTAATTTGTCCAATTACTTTTGAGCCTGTGAAAATGGAGGGACTCTGTAAAAATGGCTGTAATTCCTAAACTGTTAATGCAATATTTTTGTTAAACCCCTTGAATTAAAGCTGAAAGTCTACACTTCATTTTAAATCCATCGTGGTGGTGTACAGAGGCAAAGTTACAGACATTGTGTCACTGTCCAAATACTTATGGACCTGACTGTATATACACTGTGTATATACAGTCAGGTACATAAGTATTTGAAACCAGTGGGATATATACAGTACTGTGCAAAAGTTTTAGGCGGGTGTGAAAAAACATTTATTCATTATTACTCTGGAAAACATTAACAGTGTTAAAAAAACAATTGTGAAAAAAACAAGCCTCTTTTTAAAAAAAAAATATTTTATGATTCTTTATCAGCTTAAGTGCCATTGTTAGTCAACTTTTATTCTTTAGTCTCAGTCTTATTTGCTCAAGTGTTGGCTGGCAATAATGGCTGTTGAATTACAAAATTTCTCATCGGTTGTGCATCTTTTGTCTCAATACTCAATAACAGTATACATGCTGTAGACTGAAAAGAATTCAGTTTTCCTATTATGATTTTTTTTTTTGCTTCTACAGATTATCTAAAATAGTGACCATGCTGTGGACAAGAGAGCTTAGCTATTCTGTCCTGGTTGTCGACAGCATCACTCTGATCACCGGTCTTCCTGCCAACCTGCTGGCTCTCTACACTTTTATCCGAAAGGTGAAACGGCGTGCTACGCCTCTAGACGTGCTCTTACTCAGCCTTACCATTTCTGACCTTCTCTTCCTCTTGTTCCTCCCATTGCGCATAAAAGAGGCGGCCAACATGAAATGGACCCTGAGCTTCTTCCTTTGTCCACTCTCGGGATTCATCTACTTTAGCACCATCCACAACAGCACCTTGCTTTTAATGGCTATCAGTGTGGAGCGCTATCTAGGAGTAGCCTTCCCTGTCAAATACAAACTCAAGCGACATCCCCGATATGCTGTGATCGTCAGTGTCATGTTCTGGGTGCTTTCCATGGGCCATTGCAGTATAGTATACATTGTGGAGTATCATAAACACAGCAATAACACCCTCAAAGATCTGTCCAACAGGACCTCCTGCTACAAAGAGTTTAGCAAGGAACAGTTGGATCTCCTTTTACCTGTCCGTTTTGAGTTGTTCATCGTCCTGTTCTGTATTCCTTTTCTCATCTGTTGCTACTGCTATATCAACTTCATCATTATCCTCTCTCGCTTAGCTAACTTGAACCCTCAGAAACGCTCTAGAGCCATTGGGCTAGCTCTGGTCACCCTCCTGGTTTTCATCATCTGCTTTATACCGTTCAATGTGTCCCATGTGGTGGGTTTTGTTGGATGGTACAGTCCACCTTGGAGAGTCTACACAGTACTACCCAGCACCTTCAATGCCTGCTTGGACCCCTTTATCTATTATTTCTCTTCATCAGCAGTTCGAGAGACTTTCAACCACATAATGCAACGATCCTTCAATTGGTTACACCGTTCCTTCGTTCAGAAATGCAACTGTGTCCTGTTAGGCCGCACTACTGCTTATGAGGAGAGAACACAAAGTTCCAATGATACTTCTCGCTAGAGTCTAGTATTGCAGATAGGCACATATTTTACATCTTTACAGCCATGTCACAGAGAAATCCTGCAATTGTTGGTCGATCAATTGTTGATGGCCAGTATAATTTAACCCTGATTACACAGCACAGAGATGTATCTAGGGGGCAATTTCAAGTTTTAAACCCCCAGAAAGATTATATGACAGCTTCTGATACCTATTTGTGGGTGGTTAATACAACACACGTAAATGATATACCATTGTTTTTCACAGTAATTGCACGATAATGACGTTCATAACAGGTGATCATTACATTCCTATATACAGTATTTAACCACCCAAAATGTCAAACGAATCAGTCCCTTGGTTTGTTAATCACATGTTACCTACCAGCTGAGAAACAGGATTAACCAATCAGGATCATGCTTTTTTCTGTTTAAGAGATACTAGTCAGTTAGTAGGGGGCACAGTGGCTTAGTGGTTAGCATGTTGCCTTGCACTTCCGCGGTTGGGGGTTTGAATCCCATCTCTGCCCTTTTTTGAACAAGTTTGCATGTTCAAAGTTTGCACAGAGTTTGTAGAGTTTGCGGGGGTCTTCTCCAGGTACTCCAGTTTCCTCCCACAGTCCAATGCATACATGCATTTTAGGCTGGATGGCATTTCCAAATTGTTTGTGGTGTGTGAGTGTGTTGGCACCCCATCCAAGGTTTTCCCCGCCTTGTGCCTCGAGTTCCCTAGGATAGGCTCCACTGTGTAGGATAAGAAAACCTGTAGTTACAGAAAATAGACAGTCAGTTAGCTACCCTAGCTAAGCTGAGAGCCAATCAAATGCTGGAGGCGTAATGCAGGAGGAGAAAAAGAAGGGATCTGTTTTTTTTAAGGTAAATAACAAATTTCCCCTTATTAATAGCATGTCATTTTGATCATTTCCAGTGGAACTGTTATAAAAGTATTTTATTTCCTATGCCTACTAATGTTATTAATATGGAAAGATCGATGGACGGTACATTCTGGTTTAAATTATTAAATGACAAATTATGACCACCACTGCTGCTTCTACGACTGTCTGGAATCCATTCAAATGCATAGCATATTTCTTCACCCCACCCTGAAATTAATTCCTGGCTACACCACTGAGATAGTGTGCCCTCTACTGTACTCTCTACTCACCTGCTCAGAACAGTGTTCTCCTTTAAAATCAGTATTAGCTGAGCAGTACTGCAGAACTATTTAGCTTTTTGATGTTTTGCTTCTACAAAAACTGTTATATCCAATTACTTACTGTGGCTTATACTGATAATATGCTGATTTTTGCTATCTTTTGGAAAAATGTAGTGCTTCGTGCTTCGAGTTTTAAGATTACTGCTACAACCTTTCATATTTGTGAGGTTTAGTTGTGATTTTTTTTTTTTTTAATGATTTATGTGTCTAATTGAGTATATGATTATTATTCCTGAGGGATCAGTGTCCATGATGAGTTTAAAATTACCATCTGCTATTAATTCAGCTTTCTCTGAAATGTGACTCAACTGTCTAGACACTTTCATGTCTGTGAGAAAATTGTGTATATTCTTGAAAAAGTTATTAGGACCGAGTTATCAAAGGTTAATCGCAACAGCTGTGTCAAGGAGAAAATTTTTTAAACCATGAGATCAGGGGCGGTTCTAGGATTTCATCCTTAGGGGGGCATAGCCGTCAGTGACGATGTTAAGCAAGAGCCTAATTAGTGCCTCTTTGTAAATTGGGACCACTATATTACTATATAGTAAGTCAAAAGTACCGATATTTAAACTGGTACCAAGTCGATGCTAAATGTTCTTAGTTGTGAGAACATTAGAAAATGTTCACTCTGTTCTTGATAATTTCTTACCTGGCTCTGGCTCTAACGCTCTGTCTCCTGTCACTGTGACCCCTGCAGTCTCTATAACTGTTTCCCCACCCATGCACTCCCTGTCCTTTAAAAAACAAACAAACAAAAAAAATGTTGTATATCCATCAATAAAAAAAGCAAGCATGTCTTTGAATGTTGTATCTTATTTGTTTATGTGTGTGTGTGTGTGTGTGTGTGTGTGTGTGTTCAAATTGCCTGTTAGTGTTTTCTTCTTCTTCTTCTTCTTCTTAACGATGTGTCCTGCATTTTTGGGTTATTTAAATTTTTTAATTTATGAAAATAAAATAATAGGTTTTGATATTTTGATAGTTGGTAGTTTTAGGGGGGCTGAGATGACAGACAGGGTAAAAAGTGGTAAAAGGGTCTAGACCCGTACAAGGGTCTAGAACCGCCCCTGCATGAGATATAATCATGAGATAGAAGTGATATCTTTAAAACAAAAATGATAAAATGATCTACTTTTATAGTTACATGTGACACACAGAGAAAGGCACCCAGAGTGTGGGAAAGGACAATGTCAGAAGCAATGTCTTAACACTTTGGAACCACAGGAAGGTGAGGTAAAAGAAAAATACATGGCCTGGCACCTCAAAGTATGATGTAAATTAGCAAGCAACTGTTTGTGGGTTTTCACTTCATTTTATTTTATTTCCACTTACCATTTTGTTTGTTATCTTGGGCACTTTTTCTAGCCACTTTCAATATGTGTCATAGTTCTTTGAGATGATATTTGAATAAATATGTCAAGCTATTTTTTGACTGATTTATTTTTAATTGAAGAATCCTTTTATATTAATAAAAAACAAATCTGTATATACAGTAATTGGTGAGCCAGCCAGGAGTGAACATCTAAATCTGAAGTATCGGTGTCAAAAGATAGCACAGTGTTAGAGTCTCTCTCTCTCGCTACGCAGCTAGCGGAGGCTAGCGGAGTAGCGTACTTCCGCATTCCACTGAGCGCATTCCAGCGCTATTCATGAAAACCCTCCGGACTGCTTCATTCATGAACTCACATTTGTTTTCTTTGCCATGTGCGTTTGTTTTCATTCACGTCATGTCTCTGCCTCCTGTGTTTTACCATGTGCTTGTGTTTTGGTTTGTGTCATGTCTCCGCCTCCGTATGTTTATTGGTTCTTTGGTTTGCATCATGTCTCTGTCCCCGTTCGCTTATTGGGTTTCTGTTTATTGATCGATGATTCGTCTCAGGTGTTTTGAGTTTCAGTTCGTTTACCCTTAATGTGTTTGTGTATAAAAAAAACCTTTTGTTTCTGCTTCATTGTAGAGTATTAGAGTTAAAGTAGTATAGTTTAGATTAAGAATGAGTATGTGCGTGAAGCCGATTTCTTTCTTGTGTTCTCTCCCCCCTAGTTCATGGTTCCCAGACCAACTATCTATGTTCGTAGTTCGTTATCCATAGCTCATTGTTCGTGGTTCCCATACCACCTCCTTGCATCGTGTGTTTGCTCCGTTTTGTTTTTGTTTCATTCATTCATGTGTTTCTCCCATTTTGCATATGGATTACTGCTTTGTGGATTACTGCCTCATTCGTGAAGGATTATCACATTTTGGATTACTGCTTTTCTTTTGTTGAATGGATTATGGTTTGTTGTTTTTTTTTGTGTACCTTTATTTTTGAATGACACGTTCCTAATAAACTGACGTTTCCCCTGCGCATGGATCCTGACTCCACTTCCTCCAGTTTACATAACACACAGCAACAAAACAAATGTCTCGCTGTGTGACAGCAGGACCAGACAAGGCAGCATGTACAATCTGGATTATTGCCAGAATCAGGATGGTAGGGTACAGTTTATATGCCAAGATTCCTATATATTTCCATATATATTTGAAGCCAGCCAGGAGTGGAGATGTAAATCGACCTGAACACTCAGTGTCAGCACAGAATAAATGTCTCATTGTGTGAAAGCAGGAAAGCAGGGCAACAAACACAATCTGGATTATTGTTATAATCATGATATTAGCATACAGTCTGTACTCCAAGAATCCTTATATATTCTGGGTGAGCCAGCCAGGAGTGGTCAGTAAAATCAACCTGAACTAAAAGACAGCACAACAGAACAAAAGTCTCACTCTGAGACAGCAAACCCAGACAGAGCAATGTGTATAACCTGGATTATTGCCATGATGTTAGCGTACGATTTATACACAAAGAATACTTATATTTGTGAGCCAGCAAGGAGTGGAATCTAAAACAACCTAAACTATCTGTTTTAAAAGGTACAGCCATCACCAGGTCAATGAAAAAAATCCCTCATGGTTTGATAGCAGACTCTGACAGGGCAGCATGTCCAGTACAATCTGCCATAATCAAAGAATCATTGTATTTGTGGTGAGCCCACCAGGAATGGACATCTAAATTAAATTGCAGTATCTGCATTATTCAAATAATATATGATTTTTAAAATAATTAAAATTTTATTTTTGAATGGTGCTGTAATAAGTGATGTTCCCTGCTCTTTTTAAAATTTATTTTTTGTAACATGGAATTTCAAAGAAAGAATATCATTATTCTCTTATAAAATATTTATATTATTTATATTTGATATTTTATTTTATATTTATATTTGGTATCATGTTTATGAGGCAGCCTAGGGAGTAATCACTACAACACTACCAGTTGTTATAACACCGGAAGAAGGCTGGACACAGTTGCGGTCAAAAACTTCGTCACTTTATTCAGCACACATGTAGAAAGGACACAGGATAACAGAAATGCTTTAGGAAGGCTTCGAGACTTCGCAGGTTATCATGGCAAAGATTATACAATCTCTCAAATCGTTAGCGCTAGCAGTAAAAACACACAATTAGCAACGAAAAGGAAAAACGGAAAATAAGCACCCAGAACCTTTTACATAAATTAGTGGTCAAGACATAAAGTGTGCTAACTACACAGCGCTAACAGAAATCAGACACAAGTGCATGTTAAACTATCACCGAGATGTATAAACAGAAAGAGGGCTTTAGAGGAAGTCGGAATCCAAGGTACTTAGCTTTGAGGTCAATGCCATGAGAATCAGTCCAGAATTCAATTGCTCAGTAAGGTAAGATTCGGGAGAACAAACAATACTTCGCATCCAACCTGTAACACAAAAGTCCTTAAATAAAGTGCTTGTGAGATTGAAGACAGGTGTGCGGGATTAGAAGGAAGGTGATTGTGACCGTGGTAGTGTGTGGGTGCTCTGGGTGTTGTAGTCCCTGGCGGCCATGTTTGTAGGCCGCCGAGCTTGCTGGGAAATGTAGTGTGGAGTGTGTGAATGAGAGTTCTGGTAATTGAAGTCGCGCTTTTTGCGCGACCTAACACCAGTTAACTGAGAGAATGCGCCAGAAAAATGTTTCCATTTAGCATTCATCTTAAATTGCTGATGTAAAATGGCTGATGTTTTTATTGTAAAATCATCTTGGTTACAGAATTACATCTGAGATAAGGAGAAATTTGTGTAAAGTAAATTACTCCCTCAAGGCCTGGAATTCAATGTTGCTATTGTGTTTGTGAAAGTAAAACCAGATGAAGAAGCTTGGAAGATGTCCAGCAGAGGGAGCCAATAAGGCATAGAACGGTATCAGAGCTTCAATGTACAGTATTATCATCATGAGCATAACCAGGGCTGTTTCTAAAATTTTAAGTGACATCATACTTGGTCCCTAACTTCCCCAGCCTGCATCATTGTAAAAACCATGGGCTTCCTTATTGCTATCACAGCACTGCTGAATTCTTAAATCTAATTGGTCAGAAGGTGTTGATTAATTTTTGATAATAGCAGCTATAACTATTATGTAAGGTTATGGTGAGGTTTATTTAACATTAATGGAAGAAGTCTCCAGTACCAACTTTGTAAATCAGTTAGTTTTCCACTACAGGACTCTTTCAGGACAGAGGACTTTATGGTTTCTTGGTAACATAAAATGCATCTTTCCTCTTATTAACTTCAAATGAGACGAAAAAGAGGGGCTGGTGAGAGAACGAGTGTTTATTGATGTTAACAGGAACTAACAGTATACATCTTGTGGATGTTCTACACCATTAAATGTAAGTATAAACGGTTAAAAAGCACAACATGCTGATTACTAATAAATTAAAAATTACAGTAGTTGGAAAAGCACTGTAGTATAAAAGAAGTAAAATACTTCAGGTTTATTATTTTCTTATAACAGCACACCATGTCATGCTTTCTTCCTTACTTATTACCATGAAGGAATAAATAAATATT
Organism: Cranoglanis bouderius; assembly: GCA_023630585.1. Taxonomy (NCBI): domain Eukaryota; kingdom Metazoa; phylum Chordata; class Actinopteri; order Siluriformes; family Cranoglanididae; genus Cranoglanis; species Cranoglanis bouderius. Next base: position 24,798,193 of record CM042539.1, read on the forward strand.
AAGAAAAAACAAAACAAAAACTGCATTCTTACGGGACTCCTTAGGGATACTGCTTATACTGCTTATCTGTAATCTCTTTAATATTCTGTTATTTTGCCACTTAGTCCTCATGGTTGTTAAAACAGCAAAGTGATTTGTGGTTTGAGAGACAAAATCACAAGTAAATGTGTAAATCTATATTGTAGGCCTAATGTTTGTAATTTTCCTAACACACACACACACGCCATTAAAGGCTGATGGCATGAACATCTGGCCGACTCTCAATCACCAGGAAAATCATCAGAAGTTGCTGCTGGATCTGCACTGATAAGCAGCTCTTTGATTGTTCAAGCTGCACATGGACACGCTGGACTTAAGAATAATTACTAGATAAAAAGCAGGATGGTGTAATTATCACATCAAATCATCTATCAGAGCAAGATGAGTGAGTGTATCTGGCAAAATGTCAGGGGAGGAGGCACAAATTGCCACTGGGTCTGATTGCTGCATGCAAAGCTGTAATATGGAATTTCCCTTCACCTTTAACCAATGTGTGTGTGAGCGTGTGTGTGTGTGTCTGTTTTTTGTAGACCTTTGTAGGTGATATGTGTACCTTTATATTTTGGAAGGATACAAAAATATTGGCACCATCACTCAAAGTATCTGTGTCAGGGATTCCCCCCCCTCGTGTTGCATGCATTATGTAATTTTGTCTTTGTTTACATTACCATGTTTGTTTTGTTTTGGTTCATGTCTTGTCTCCTCCCTTGTCTTGTCACTGTTCGTCTCCCTAATGTGTCATCATCGTTCTCACCTGTTTCCGTTTGCCCTTTAATTAGTTTGTATATTTAAACCCTTGTGTTTCTGTGCTCTGGGTGAAGTAGACCTATTGTACAGTGTTCACCCGCCTGCCCATACTAAGCCTCGACTTCTCGACTTCATCTAGATTCTCAGTTTTTGTGTTTTGCCTTTGTCTAGTATACTCTGTTTGCTGATCACCTGACCCACAGCTGTTTTTGACCTTGACTCTGCCATTCGTTTTTTGGATATGTCTGCCTGCCTCTTAATAAAGTATCCCTATAAACGCCTATACTGCGACTGCATCTGTCTCAACCTCCATTTTGTGACAATCTGCAGGTTCAAGTTCAATTATTTATTAATATATTTGTAAGAATTATGTATTTGTGTTATTTGGCATCCAATTTGCAGTAGTTATATAAAATTATTATTCAAAATAAATCATACACAAGGAGAATTTTACAGATGTTAAAGCTGAGTAGAAAAGTTTGCACTGTCTCACCCTGAAAGAATGAAAGCATATCACACTGCAGTGACTGGGCAAGAATTCTATATTTAGATAGAGAAAACTTTTTGCTGAAGTTGCTAATTAGCAGGTTAGTGGGATGTAGTTTTAGCAATGTTAAAAAAAAACTGGATAAATCCCAAATCAAAGAACACAACATAATTCTCATAGAAAAACATCTAGCAATAACAACATCTTGTTCTTATTACTCATGGTGGCCCAACACGGTCTAATGTTTTTCCATTAATTTGTCGCCCATCTGTGTATACAATGGATGTAAAAATTCTACACACCCCTGTTAAAATTACAGGTTTTTGTGATGTAAAATAAACAAAAGGTAAATTATGTCAGATCTGTTTCCACCCTTAAGGTATTATAGCAACCAACAAAATTGAAGTGAAAAACAAATACAAATGTTTCAAGGGAAAACAAAAAAAATAATAACCTGGTTGCATAAGTGTGCACACCCTTTTATAACAGGGCATGTGACTGTGCTCAGAATTAACCAATCACATTCAGACATGAATCTTTTAGTCATGTTTAAAAGTAATTATAATACAGCTGTCATCAATGCAGTGATTCTGGTTAACCCCAAATAAAGATCAGCTGTTTCTGTAAGATATTCTTGACATATTCTTGGTTCCATCCTACTGCTGAAGCCATGGTCTGCAAAGAGCATGCATAAGCATGTTCAAGATCTCACTGTTGAAAGATATTTATCTGAAGAGGGGTATAAAAGCATTTCCAAAACATTAGCTGTACCATGGAACTCTGTGAAGGCCATCATCAACAAGTGGAGAAAATGTTCAGTGACATCACCAAGAACAGGACGTCCCTCCAAAATTGAGAGGGGACAAATTTTGGAAGCAAAAACTTATCAGGGTGGCTGCAAAGAGACCTATGGCAACATTAAAGGAGCTGTAGGAATATCTGGCATGTTCTGTTCACTCTCTGCTCTGAAAACCATCTCTCTCTATACTTCACATGTCTGGGCCAAACAATGTGGCAAAATGTTTGATGGTCAGATGAGATGAAGGAAAACTTTTTGGGCATAATTCTAAAAGATATGTTTGGTGCAAAAAACAAGAGCTTATCACCCAAAGAACACTATAACCATGGTGAAGCATGGTAGTGGCAGTATCATGCTATGGGGCTGCTTCTCTTCAGCTGGGACTGGGGCTCTAGTCAAGATAAACAGAATCATAGATAACTCCAAACACAAATCTATTTTGCCATAAAATGTGCAGGTTTCTAGACAGCTGAAGATGAAGAAAATTTTCGCCTTCCAGCACGACAATTACACGAAGCACAAATTCGAGTCAACAAAGGAACATCTTCAGGAGAAGAAGAGAACAAACTTTTGGAATGGCCCAGTCAGAGCTCAGATCTAAATCTTTTCAAAAACCTGTGGAATGACATGAAGAGGGCTGTGCACAGGAGATCCCTTCACAATCTGATAGATCTGTTGCATTTATATATCTGATAGGTATGTCACTTACTGTGCCTATTGTTCCTGTTTAAGAAGTTACTGTACTGTCTTGTGTTGTTAGCACACGTTTGCCCGTGTATTTTATGTAAAAATGTGTAGGTCTTATTTAGTTCTGTGTCGTCTCATGTAGTTAGTGGTATTGTTTTATGTAGCACCATGGTCCTGGAGGAACGTTGTTTCATTTCATTGTGTAGTGTACCAGTTGTATATGGTTGAAATGACAATAAAAGCCACTTGACTTGACTTGACTTGACATTTATGCAAGGAAGAGTGGAATAAAATTGCTAAATCCGGATGTGCTAAGCTGGTAGACTCTTACTCAAAAAGACTGTGTGCTGTATTACAAGCAAAATGGGTTTAACAAAGTATTAGTTAAGGGGTGTGTACACTTGTGCAACCAGGTTCTCATTTTTCCTCCCCCACATAAAATGTTTCTTTCTTATTTTTTAAAACTTGTTTCTATATCACATTAAAGGCGGAAAAAGATCTGACATGATTTATTTGCAATTTTAACAGGGTTGTGAAATTATAACAGGGATGTGTAAATGTTTTATATCCACTGTATAAGTAATACCGTACTGTAATTCTGATTAATACCAGATGTCCTGTAAAATAATGTACAGTTCTGTGCAAAAGTTTATGCACCCTTTTTTTTTAGTACACACTTTGTTATATGTTTTTTATTTTATGATTTCTACATTATCAAGTCAGTACAAAAAACATTTTAGATTCCAAAACATTAGTTTTCTAGCACAAAATTAAATGTTACAGAAAAATGTTTGTATGTCATTAAAGAAAGCAGCATATTACGTAAGAGACACTTTTCAGACAAAAAACACAATGAAGGCTGCTGGGTTTTGCTGCAAAAATAAGAAGCGAGTGCGAAAGTCAAAGTCTCCAGAAGAACTGTGGCTGGTTCTGCAAGATGCTCAATAAAACTTACCAGCTCATTTCCTTATAAAACTGCACACATTGTACTGGAGACTAGTATTTTTATTTATTTTTTGTCACACCAAATATTATCTTTGTTTCATTTACTACTGTTTTTCTGCTACAGTATTTTTATTTTAATGTAGACACATTTAATTTCCTTATTTTGAAGGCATCTTTGATCTACAGCATTTTTTGTATGTGCCTAAAACTTTTGCACAGTACTGTACATGGTGAGTAAAAGAAGAAGTAAGTGTTTCTTCTTTCCTGTGTGTCTGTCATAATAACATCAGAGCTGCTGTTACTGAAAACACCTTCTGACCAATCAGAGTCAAGAATTCAACAGCGCTGCCGTATATAAGGGAATGTACGCTCTTCAAACAGTTCCAATATTAGTTTTTAGTAGCTAAAGTTAATTAACCAGTGTAAGATCTACTTTTTGTATTATCCTGTTTTTTTTTTTTTAATATCCTGTTTTTGTCAAATAAATAATTATAAATCTTAAAACGACACAAATGCATGTCAGCAGGTTATTCTTGACAAAGGAGCTTTGTATTCAGGATGTGATGAAGTCTCGTGGTTTTCAGTGGAAAAAATGTCTTTAAGTATAAAATGTATTTAAGCAACTTGACCACATGTCTGCATCAGCACTGCCATACTAATAATCCTTAATATAGATTACTAATAGATATTATATGGAACCCTGGACAACTTTTTGACCCATTTGGGCATGTCTGGGTCATATGTAATTAACTTAACTCAATGTTGACTTAATTATAATTAAGTCAACATTGTTATAGGTTGCTTTTTAGTGTCCAGTTTAGATGTTGTTTATTTGACATTTTGTTTCATACTTTGGGCTATCTTTTTATAAGAAAGCAATAAAACACTTAAGGGTGTGCTATCATAAGGAAATAATAATCAAATAAGCAATGACAGGGATGTGTGGCATGGCCAGACATGAAGCGGCGTTACTGTTACTACCTCGAAGTTGATTATTTTGCTAATATAAGCACATTCCAAAGCGTTTTATTCTTATATAACCACATTTTGCCAATGGTTACAATTTGTTATTAATTTTTGGTGTGACAACAACAATAAATAAATAAATAAAAATAGTTGTCTCCAGTACAATTTGTGCAGTTTTATAAGGAAATGAGCTGGTAAGTTTTATTGAGCATCTTTCGGAACCAGCCACAGTTCTTCTGGAGACTTTGACTTTCGCACTTGCTTCTTATAAACCCAGCAGCCTTCATTGTGTTTTTTTTTTTTTTTTTTTTTTTTGTCTGAAAAGTGTCTCTTACGTAATATGTTACTTTCTTTAATGACATACAAATATTTTTCTGTACCATTTAATTTTGTGCTAGAAAACTAATGTTTGGGAATCTAAAATGTTTTTGTACTGACTTGATAATGTAGAAGTCATAAAATAAAAAATCTTACAGCCATCATAGAAACAATGAGTCAACACTTTCTGACCAATCATCAGCGCTGTTGTGCCACATCCTATGCACTGCTTGTGTCAGTTTGCTGTCTGTCTTTTCTTGAACCAGAACACATTTTCTGTAGTAAAATTGAGTTGGTGGTGTGTCTTCTTTAAACTCTTGTCCCTGCATTATATTGGGGGTGATTTATTTATTTTTGTTATTGTTTAAGTATTACTAACGGTAATTCTGTAATAGCTCAGTACCTGAGCTATTTCTAATCTGCTACATCTGAGTTATAGTCTATTATGTACAAAATCTTATAGGTGCATGGATAATGCTGAGGAAAAACTGATTAAAACAAGGTATTCTGTAAAAGAATTCAAGCAGTTTGGTAAAAAGTGAAGCAAGCATTTCTTGTTTCCTGTGTATGTTCTTCTTTCTATTGCAACATCACTATATAAAGTACATGCTGTATGGCAAAATCTCAGCTAGATATGCAAAAATCTCACCACGAAGACAAACAAAGGTAAGAGTTACTACAGCATGTGGTTATTTTTTTATACTATGAAGTGTCACCTTGGGTTTGAAAAATGCAGTGAAAATGAAATAATATTAGTTACAACATCCTAAGGACTTCCACACCTAATTAACATCATTCTGAATCTTCTTATTTAGATTTTCTCTTTGAATGTCATGAAAAGGTTACTGAAAATGTAACCACTATCATGGTTATGGAAATCCTATAGTAATAACTATATTAGTTGTAGCTAAATAATATGTAAGTAATTGTGACAGCAACAATTTGGTAATTAAATGGTAAAACACAAGCAACTGGGTAAAAACAGTAAACTGCAGGCCTATAAATAAAAACTATAGTTGCAATAACAGGATAAATGCTTTGCATAAATTCATAAATACATGTAGATACCTAGCAAGATTGGCCAAAGAAGACTCCAGCTGTTATGAGGAAAGAATATTAATAATCTCATAGCATACATTTCCTTTCTACTTACGGATCAAACACTGTATAAGAACATATGCCTTTGTTTGCATGGAACGATCACCATTTAAATTGAGATGCAATGAATTTGTCAGTAAGTCAGAGACTCATATGCAAGTGGTATAAGTAATCCAAGTGTAATCCGCTTTAAATAAGCTCTGAGATAAATTCAAAAGCCTTGACAGTCTACTGATCACTGTTTAAAAAAAGCTGTAATATGTGATTTCAAGTATTTATTTAGAAAATGCTTTTAAATAAATGTTTCCCATTACACTGTGTGATTTCTATATTTACTTCCTCAGTTGAGGTCACAGGAAAAATGAACAACACTAAATGGACAACATTAAAATGTGTGCATTTACGTATCACACCTTGCTGATATGGACAGTGAAGATCCTCATAATGTCCTGAAAGTGCTCAGAGAAGTGTCCAAACATTTGCCAACATCTATGGTTTAGCTGTAGCTTTCACAATTTTTGACAACTTGTTACAGCGACATGGAAGACACCTGAAAACTACACCTTTTGGCTTTTTTCAGCTTTGGCTTTTTTCAGTTTAGCTGTAGCTTTCACAATTTTTGACAACTTGTTACAGCGACATGGAAGACACCTGAAAACTACACCTTTTGGCTTTTTTCAGCTATAGCAGAAAAGGACGTAGGGCATGAAAGCTTCATTTGCTTTTGGTAGTGCTTGGCTTCACTTTGTGGTGACTTTATCTAGCTGAACTTTAAACTGTAAATTCAGCTTTGATCTTGTGAGTCAATGGAAAACAAGAAGGACTGTAGTCTGTTTGAAAAAAAAAAAGGAGGAACTGCTGGTTACTGTTAAAACATGCTTACTAGATGTTTGCATCACCATTTTCTTACTGCTGGTGCACATCTAGGAAAAAAACAAACTTGCTGTTCCATACACAATTTTCTCTCTGCCTGCTAGGCCCTTTTGTTAGCAATGGTGGCAACTCTGCAGATGGTTAGTAGAAGCACCTTTGACAGCACATAAATCAGGCTTAAACAATATTTTTGCCATTATTAGTCAATAGTAGTAATAATAAGTAGCCTCAAGGATTGCACTAGCATTAAGTATAAATGGTCATTTGTATGCATATTCTGACCTACATTCTGTCAAAATTCCTAACAATGTTTATGTTTCTAGAGAGAGAAAAAAAAAAAATCAACTACAGTATGTACTGGACAAAACCACTTAGCGATTTGGTCCTGACTGTGGACAGCATTACCATGATGATTGGCCTCCCTGCCAACCTGCTGGCTCTCTACACTTTTGTACAGAAGATAAAACAGCAAGCTATGCCCCTTGACGTACTCTTGCTCAGCCTCAACATCTCGGACCTGCTCGTTCACATCTTCCTTCCAATCCGCATGAAAGAGGCGGCCGACATGAAATGGACCCTGAGCTACTTCCTGTGTCCTCTGATGGGATATGTCATATACACCACCATCTATAACAGCACCTTGCTTTTAACAGCTATCAGTGTGGAGCGCTATCTGGGAGTGGCCTTTCCCATTAAGTACAAACAAAAGCATAATCCCCGCAATGCTGTGATTGCTGCTGTCTTATTCTGGGTGGTTACCCTGGCCCATTGCAGTTTTGTCTATATTGTGCAGCAGTACGAAACTAATAATGACACGCACTCTGCGCCATTGAACAGGGACTCTTGCTACACGATGTTTAATGATGAGCAGTTGAAGATCATTTTGCCATTCCGGCTAGAGCTGTTCATTGTGCTTTTCTGCATTCCTTTTATCATCTGCAGCTTTTGCTACATCAAGTTAATTCTCATCCTCTCCCGGTTACCTAATTGCAACCCTAAGAAGCGCTGCAGGGCCATTGGGCTTGCCCTAGTCACCCTCCTGGTCTTCATCATTTGCTTCATGCCTTTCAATGTGTCCAATCTGGTGGGTTTTATTGGATGGTACAGTCCCAGTTGGAGAGTGTACACTTTGCTTCCCAGCACCTTCAATGCCTGTTTGGATCCCTTCATCTTTTATTTCTCCTCTTCAATGTTCCGACAGACTTTTACCAAATTCATAGGGGGACTCATCAATAGGCTTCAAGTATCCTGCTTCTGGAGATTGTTCAAATGCCCTACAATTAAGGAGAGATTACAGAATTCCAGTGACAGTTCTCAATGAACAGCATTTCACAGTCTAGGATTGCAGACAGGTTGTAGACAGGATCGATAATGTGACTCTATTTATCAGCATGTTAAGGAGAAACCTCACAGCTATAGATGGTCCAATAGGGACAGCATAGTTTAGCTCTCAATGTCCTACTTGGAGAGCATACACTCTGCTTACCAGCAAGTTCAGTGTGTGTTTGGACCCCTTTACCTTGAGTGTTCACTGAGATCAGTGCAAACCTTCCTTTATAGCACTAGTAGAGTTTAAACTTCCGACTTTCCCCATGTTTAAGCAATGTCCAACAATGATGGATATCAAGACAAATGAGTGTGACATTTGTGTTCACTGGCTGTGTTGCTAAGCCTTTACCTTTTAAATGAGCTTGGATAGCTTTATCAGAGCCTAAACATGTGAAGTGGGCTCTTTTCTTTGGCTCAAGATGGAAACACAATGGACATTCACAGAATGCAACGAAAAGCCAGTGCATGAAGAATAATTTGAGGTTTCGCTGTGGAATACTGTAGAATACTATACATTTTTGACTTGATATAATATCCTTTACTGCTTTTGTATTTTGCATATTTAGAGCCATATACATATTTAAATTTAAGTTTTCACTGTACAAAACATATTATGATTCTTCAGTATTATAATGCATTTAATTGTTATTTGATATCACTAAAATAGAGGTTTAAATAGCTTTCCCACTGCTACAGTTTATTTTAGATATACTTACTGTATTACAGTACTTTCTGTACCTCAGTTTATTACTGGAGATGCAGTACATGTGAATTGATATGTTTAATAGAATAAAAATATGTTTCTTTTACCCTAAGTAAAGCTGTTAACAAAACAACAACAGATCATTTCAATTTAAATCTAATAATGGCAGAAATGCATTATGTATATTTCCCTGTTTTTTTCACTTTGCACTCCTTCTCTATTTGCCTAAATGTAATTGTATCTATGTAGTTATACATTCTGTTAACAAACACTTTATTAGAATTATTTTCATTTGTTAATCATAGGTTATATAAAAAATAATTGTTTAACTTTTTAACACTGTTTAGCCTTTGCTTGCTCAATTTGGATAACAAATTTGTCTGTCACATAAATCATGTCTATATAAATAACATTGATAACATTGATGGATGGATATAATTCTAATTACTCTGGGGAAGTGAGAATCCAGGGATTTATTTGTTTGTTGCATTACCTTTTTATGTCATGTTGTTTGGATATTACTTGGATATTCTTGCACATTTAAAGCTGAAAGTGATGTATTTTGGTAGGTAAAAGAAGAAGTAAGTGGTTCTGCATTCTTGTGTTTGTCATTGCAACATTATTATATCAAAAAACTACACAACAACTTATTTGAGCCATACTCAGTGTCAGTATTGTTGTAGCTTGCTTTTTATTCTATACATTTAATTATCCTTTTACTTTTGAAGAAAAAAACTTATTTTCAGTAAAACATTTCTTACACCTCAAGATATACAGTATATTTGACCATTACCTCTTTATTATATGTGAATACACGACATGCTCTTGTCAAATTTGTCTCCCAGTAGCAAATTTCTAGTAGCAAAAAATTTTTATACACAATGGGCCTCATTTATCAATCTGGACACTAATTATCGTTCGTAGGAGCATTTAAACAAGAAATTAATCTACTCTATAGATTCTATAATTTTTGAAAAAACATATGTATCCTACTCATGTTCCTGAGTGTGTGTAAATTTACACATAAGGCGACTCACTAATGTAAACCTCGACTTGATTGACTTCAAATCATATAATCTGCATCTATTACTGCATTTTTATATATGGAATATACTGTCAAGTTTAAATTGCTTATTTTTATTTGCTTATTTTTATTACATTTACAGCATTTAGCAGATACCCTTATCCAGAGCCACTTATAAAATTGCTTAGTATACATCATACGAAACAGGAGGAAAACACCTGCGAGGAACGACAGTTCATGGAAACATTTCAATCAATTAAATGAGCAGTTTAAAAAAAATGTCATGTTATGTTTCTTTTGCGTAAAAAAAACCTCTATATCATCTCTATTCAAAACTCTTGGTTACAATTATTATTGCATTTATAATACAACCACTATTCTGTTGTTTTTTTGATGGTTGTGTTTTTTTTGTCCCCCCTCTTATTATGGGTGATGTATCTCTTTGTGTTTCTCCTTTTGCTTCAAATGTAAGAAAACAAATAAAGAAAGAATTGGGGGAAAAAAACCCTCTGTTATTAATTTCAGCATTTAGAAAGATACTATGATATGAATAACAAACACTAGAGTAATGTAAAACTCATATTCATTCATGTTTGTACTTCAGTGTAGTTGCTCTTATACCAGACAAAAAAAATAAAATAAAATAAAATAAAAAAAAAACAAAACAAAACAAAAAAACATACAATATATCTAGCAGGTTTTAAGAATTATTTAGCATAACAACTTTAATAATTTAGGAAGATAGCCTGCCTGTCTCCACCCCTGTATTGTTATTGGTTGTATGTGTCATCTTCATTCACACCTGTTCCTGTTTCCAACTTGATTAGTTTGTCTATTTATTCCCTCCTGTTTCTGTGTTTAGCCATGAGGCATTACTTGTTCCATTCCCTTGTTTTGTTCTTTTGCATTTTCCTTGATATTGCTGTTTTTACATCGCCTGACCCTTGCCTGTTTTGGGTTGCATTTTGAACATTGTTTTGGATTTGTCTGCCTGCCTTTAAATAAAAGCCTTTAACTTCACTTGCATCTGCCTAACCCTGTCTTACATGACACTTGACTACATGCAGCTACAAACACAATATGCTTAAAATCACTAAATACTGTATAAGTGTAGATATGTAACTTTGCATGCAGCATAATACCTTACCTTGTAAGATACATGTTCAGCATTGCACACAATGGCCTACAGTCTTTAATTACTCAAAATCGTTATGTGATGATATTCAACCTCCAGACCTGCAAACTCACAAGAGGTAAAAAAAAAAAGGTGAAATGTTTCCAAATTAAATCCCTGTAGGGGGGGTCTGGGGGCATCCTCCCCCTAAAGAAATTTTTTTCGGATTTTAATATGTAAACAAAGCATTCTGGTGCACTCTGACAGGAAAATAAAGGGAAAAGACAACGCTTGCTTTAGCTCTTCTTTCATCATCATTAAAGTTTGTTAAGGCTGATCCCAACTGCATCTGTCAACTTTAAATAATCTGCCAGCTGGTGTTTCGGTTTAAAGCAAAGACAGAGCACTTGCTGATCGGAAAATACTACAGACGTCCTCTGCCCCACATCACACCTGTAGCAGCAGCTAATTACATGATATATGACCAAGGTGAAGCTCATACACAAATAATAAAAACCCAATTGTTGTTTCGTGAATTTGAAACATAAAACAGAAGAAAAAAATGCTTCACTAATTATACATATCTAAATTGAATAAATTAGCAAACAACACTGATCATGTTAACATGTAACCATGATCAACACGATCACTCATTAAAAACACAGCGGGTCTTGTTTCATTACATGTTTGTTTTTATTTCCCTTGCAACTTTCAATAACGACAGACATTAAAATCAGACAGAAATACAGATGCAGTGGGAGTTAGTCTTAAACTCAGCAAAAGTATTCCGATTCATTTAGAACTGACTGACGTTAGCTTACGTGCTAACAAGCTTTCCAAGGTTGGGAAAAGTTTGATGGGGTAACGTTAGGGGGAAATGTCTCACAACACACTTGACTTACTTACTAACTGACAAAGTAACTTGATTTGGCAAGTTAACGTTACTGTAGCAACTAGTTACCTACCGTTAAGTTAGTCAGTAAACTTACTTCAGAATTGTTGCGGTACAATTCTGTAGTGGAAAATAGTGATGGGTCGTTCACAAACGAGTTGGCTCTATGAGTCAGCTCCTTTAAGTGAACGATTTAATTTTTTTGTAAATGAATACAAGACAGAATAATAGGATGATCTTTTCGCCACACCGCTCGGCCACGCGCACTCCGTGCACTGACTGAATGTTGTGTTGACGTATATGTGCGTGCAACCAATCACGTGTGATAACAATCTCCATTTTAATACATGTAATACATGCATTTTAATAACAGACAACATAAAGGCAGAATATAGAATTTGTAAGATAAAAAATATATGGAGCAGGTCTTTGTGTTTTGAATAGTTCAATATAAATAAAACGTTCAATACACATGTTTAATAGTGTATTGTAAGTATCCAATAAGAGCCATTTTCTGTTTGTTTTTTTCCCTGGTAATCAACTTGACTAGTCCGAAGGGACTGAACATAATACTATTGGCCTGGACTATTGTCCTGTGTGTGTGAAGCATTGTTCATCTGTTCAACACAAGTTGTTCATCTGTTCAACACAAGTTGTTCATCTGTTCATCACAAGTTGTTCAACACAACTTCTGTGTTTTCCAACACTGCAAATTTACAAGTGCACTGAGAAACTTAAGACACACATCCATGACATTATTAAACCCATAGCCAAATTAGTTCGATGTAATGAAGATGTAATGAACAGGACCCTGGATATGTTTCAGAATCCATGGGCAGGAGGTTTAGAATATGGCAATTTGAAATCGGCAAAGTACACAAAAAACCGTCACAAAAAGTGTCTACACTTTGAAAATTTACCAGAAATAATGGACTATCTGGGTACCTTTGGTATACTCATTTCAATATACTGTAATATGATTTGGGACAAAATAATTCTAATCTTGGATATTATTTAGTACAGATAGTATGCCAATTGGGAAGCAGAGTATATGTGACAAATAAAAGCTGCTTCTTCTTCTTCTTCTTCTTCTTCTTCTCCTTCTTCAGTCCTCCCTAACGTTGCTGAGCAATGTATGAGCTCCTTTATTGTGTTCTCCAGATGTTTTTGTCCTTAAAAAGAATAAAAAAATAAATGTTGCCACCATCTAAATCTTACCAGGCACACATAATGCTACACTCTTTACATTTAGAACATTTAGGGTGTACTTACACTAGGTGATCTGTTCCATGCCCAGTTCAGTTGGATTCAGGCACGTGTGATCGCTCTCCGTTGCAGAGCATGAACCTTGAAACATGATGTCAATGATGCAAAAATCTCAATGATGTAAAAATCTTCTGATACGTGCAGCACGATAAATGAAAATCGATAAGTGATCAATTTATTAGGCAATATGTTAGGCATGTGAGAGGGCTGTGTGTTACCATGCTCCAAACGACTCCAAATAAGCCACAATAATAATAAACTTTATTTTATATAGCGTCTTTAAAAGTTGCTTCTCATGGCACTTTACATAAAAAACACAATCATGTATAGATATAAATCATAAAAAATAAGCATACATACCAACAGTAATTTTTTTTTTTTGGAACGTTAGGTGCAATGTGAGTGCAGGCCAGTGGGGGAGTGGGGAAGGGAGACAGTTGTGCTTGGGCAAGGTACATGGCAACCGGGCCTAGTGTGAGTATGCCCTTAGACCTCTTAAGGATCCATTTGGTTGTCCCTTTGGGAGAGCTCTTTCACGAAGGTTTCCTCACAGAACCTGTTTTTGGTTGCTAAGAACTCTAAATTATCCAAGGATCCCTTAAAGGATCCTTTTCCCCCCCGAAGAGTATAGTACAAATCCACAAATGTAATTCTTTTTTAAACATTAAATAATTCTTATCATTTAGGGAAGTTCAGTGAGAATTTGATTTATGTTGGATTTATTGGTTGCAGGGCAATTAAAAATCTACTTTTGTTTCATTTTTAAATGTTTTCAATGCCAGGTTGTAATCATTAAATTGTTTACAGCACTGTGGGAGTCCAATGAAATGAAATAAAATAAAATAAAATAACACCCACTTGATATAACACATTATGTAAAATATTACATGAAATCAATATGTAAAAAGACACAGAAGCCTCAGAAAGAGAACAGAAAAATGGGAAATTCCAAGGATTGGAAAATGTCAAGCACACAAATAAAATATGTATAAAATAATACATATTAGAAATAAAACAATTTTCTTAACAGCTGACTAAATATTGTATACTTTCTTTATCATATAAAAGCTCATTATATCTGTTTTCTCAGGTAAACAGAACAACAACAACAACAAAAAAAAACAAAACAAAACAAACAAAAAAACACCCAAATACATGTTAGAAGGTTTTTCTTAAGAACAGAGATTCATATACAGGATGTGTTGAAGTCTAATGCTTATCAGTGGAAAAACGTCACTGATAGTATTAGGCAATTTCACATTTTGTCCACATAAGCATGTTAACAGTTCTTATTTATACATAAATGCACGCAGTAGCACATTTTAATTAAGTTGAAAATGATGTATTCTGGTAGGTAAAAGAAGAAGTAAATGCTTTCGCTTTCCTGTGTGTATCATTGCAACATTATTTTACAGAAATACTACACAACTGTTTGACCTATTTGAGTTGTACTCAGCATCAGTATTGTTGTACAGTAGCTTGCTTTTTAATCTATTCATTCATTTACTTGCCATTTTGTATTCATCTGAACATCACTTGCCCCTCTTGATATATATTTTCCCATTCAACTCTGCACAGTAAAACGGTACACCACCTCTTTTGTGTGAGTTAAACTTTCCTGTGGGTTCCTTGTTGTCATGGAGATTTTGCTTTGCCTTTCTACCCTGCATAATCAGATCTCTTGGTTTTCCAGATCTTGCCTGGACAACCACAGTTCTCCTTAACTGTCATTTTTTACTGACATTTCAGATGTTGGAAAATATGAGCTGGAAGTGTTTTGATATAATTTTTATAGACTTTCCCTACTTTGTAGGAATCAAATAGATTCATTTTCAGGTCCTCAGTCAATTTCTTGGAGGAGCACCATGGACAAGTCAAAGAATTTATTATACATCAGCTGACAACTCCTAATGATGATTCTTGGGACCTAAGAAATGAGTCCTAACAAGACAAGTAAAGCCTAACATGAGTGTCCAAACTTTCACATACTGCAATTACTTATTTTTTTTAAGTTAATCAAATACAAATTAAATGTGCAAAAAAAAATTGCATAGTTTGCTGCAGAGGCTGTATTTGCGGTGTTGGCGGTATGACATTTCCTGGAATGTTCTGGAGTAAGTCTATTTTGTGGAATTGTTCATGCATGATGCACAACAGACATTCAGATAACGTAATCTGGTGAATAAAAGAGGATGTAAGTGTTTCTTGTTTTCATTGTCTATCACATTGGCAGATCATTATCTAGAGAACTAATGAACATGCTGAGACATCAGAGCCAGGAATACCACATTGATTAACAGAGGTAAGATGACATCAGACATGGGTTTGTACATCAGTCCTATGTTCCATATTATTTCATTATTTGTATAATCACAATTATATAGAGACTTAAGTGCTTAAGTAACATGATTCTGGAACAAAATCTAGAAATAAACCTCTGTATCTTAGCCTTATTATGTGATAAGCCTGTTAACAACTGTTCACTTATAATTTGAATTTGCTGAGATAGGTTGAAGTTAAATGAATGGAATTTTAATGTCAATGAGAAGGGCTTGTATCTAATTGGTCTACATTGAACTATTGGTGCATTTCTGATACGATTTTCTATCATTTCTTTGCCTTTCATACTAAAACATTCTAGTATCAAATTAAAATTTTATTTATTTATTATTTATTTTTTTACACATTTACTAGGTCAGGGATTAAGAGTAGCATTGAAAATAATATATACAGTACTGTGCAAAAGTTTAAGGCACCCTATTTTTTTTAATACAAACTTTGTCATAGATTTTGCACAAATTGTACCGGAGAGTACTATTTTTATTTTTTTGTCACACCAAATATTGACTTTGTTTCATTTACTACTGTTTAATGCTCTTTATTTATTTTTTTTCAAAATGTAAAAACATTTAATTTAATTATTTTGAGCATCTTTGCTCTACCACATTTCTATGCATGTGCCTAAAACTTTTGCACAGTACTGTGTGTGTGTGTGTGTGTGTGTGTGTGTGTGTGTGTGTGTGTATACTTAAATATATATCTGTAACTTAAATTAAGACAAATAAAAAGTCATTTAATTATTTCAAAAGAAATGCCACTGTATAAACAGAGGACTGGCTGGTCTGTCTGTGCATAGCTGTAAGCCATAAACAGAAGCTTTACCTAACAAACAACTTACCTATCCAAAATATGTCAGCAAGACTTTGCATTATCTTAATGTTTGCACAGGCTTTATGTAGTGAACAAAAAGTGTTGTGTACAGAAGAAGTGTCCTATGAGGGCCCTCTGCAGATGTGGATGTGAAATGTACCAACTGGATGTGATAGAACCCATTAGTTATGCAGCTCCTGAAGCCTAACCACCTCTGCAACAGGGCCTGTCCCTGGGTCTGGCACAGGCTGATCTGGGTGATCTCTATTAAAGTCTGTTATGAGAGAATTATCAAGAATGTCTTTTGCTACAACCTACAATCTCTTTTTTTAATCTGTTCACATGTCCCATAGCTCAGGGGCCTTCTCTAATTGGCTGTCATTCACAGTGTTACTGTCTGTTTTCAATAACCAGACTCATTTAGCAGTTTTGGCTGGAAGTAATCGATCTCGATCTACAGCATTAGTAACTATGGAAATTACTTCCCACAAGAGCTGAACTATCGTCAGGCAAAATTGTGCATTTTTTGCCTCAGTTACCGAAGACATAATCTACCTGTTGTGAACTGAAGTGGTGAATTGAAAAGATCATTGACATTTTTCTGTTAAAATTTCTGACATTGTTTCTACTTTCCATAGATTACCATGAAGTGGTTAGAGCCTCTTAGTAAATTGGTCCTGGCAGCGGATGCCATCACACTGATTGCAGGTCTTCCTGCTAATCTGCTGGCTCTCTACACCTTCATTCAAAACTTGAAGCAGCAAGCTAAACCCATCGACGTGTTCTTGCTCAGCCTCACCATCTCAGACCTGATCTTCCTTTTCTTCCTTCCATTGCACATGAAAGAGGCAGCCGACATGAAATGGACCTTGAGCTACTCCCTCTGTCTACTTTCAGTAATAATCTTCTACACAACAATTTACAACAGCACATTGCTTTTGACGGCTATCAGTGTGGAGCGTTATCTGGGAGTGGCATTTCCAATCAAGTACAAACTCAAGCGACGTCCTCGATATGCCGTGATCGCCAGTGTCATATTCTGGGTGGTTACCATGGTCCACTGCAGTTTGGTATTTATTATTCTGGACAATAAACTCAATGACAACTTCTCTGATCCATCCAACAATGAGATCTGCTATTACGAGTTTAGTAAAGAACAGTTGACAATCCTTTTGCCTGGCCGTTTAGAAGTGTTCTTTGTGCTTTTCTTCATCCCTTTTATCATTTGCAGCTTCTGCTACATCAAATTCATCCTCATCCTCTCCCGGCTACCTCACATCAACCCTCAGAAGCGTTTCAGGGCAATTGGGCTTGCCCTAGTCACCCTCCTTGTTTTCATCATCTGCTTCGTGCCTTACAATGTGTCCCATGTAGTAGGTTTTATTGAAGGGTACAGTCCTGACTGGAGAATTTACGCACTGATCCCCAGCACCTTTAATGCCTGTTTGAACCCCCTCATTTATTATTTCTCCTCTTCAGCTCTCCAGGGGACTTGTAATCTTTTGAAACGGGGATTCATCAATCGGATACACCCTTTCTGCTGCCATAGACTGCACAGCTGTACCCAGTTAAACTGCACACAGCATTCCACTGGCAGTTCTCACTAGAATGGCATGTTGGAATCTAACATTGCATGTAAGTAAAGTTCATTGGTTGTTGGATTTTCACTGTGAATGTATTTGCCAGAATGTTATAGAGAAGTCTTACAGGTGTTAGTGGACCATTAATTTAGCTCTTATACTCAACTATCAAAGTTAACTGAAATCAATTAATCAACTGCTTTTTGCCCAATTCAGTTTAAACATTAGCTTTGTCAAGTTAATGTCCCCTGATGCAGATCAATACAAAGCATTTGCTCAGAAGACACTCTTTACTACAATAAAATAAGTTTATGCTGTAAAGTACCATAAGGTACCCTCAGTGGTGTTCATAGATCATAAACGTACTAGCTATCCAAATCCACATTTTGATTACCCAGTAACTGAATAGGTGAAAAAGTGGTAGGTAATGTAACGCTAAAACCAATAAATAAAGATGAATAAATAAAGCCAGTAGTAAAGATGAATAAATAAATAAAATTTTATTATTATTCATTAGACATTAGACAGCCTGAGCATTGTTAATCAGTCCCTCCAGCAAGGAATTTCTGAACACACCTTTAAAACAGCTATTGTTAGGCCTCTGCTGAAGAGAAACAATCTTGATTCTTATGTGATCAGTAACTACAGACCTATCTCTAATCTTCCATTTCTTGGCAAAATAATTGAAAAAAATCGTGTCCATACAGCTCAGTAACTATCTCAACATCAATAATCTCAATGAAACATTTCACTCTGGCTTTCGGTCCAACTATAGCACAGAAACTGCTCTTCTAAAAGTTTTAAATGATCTGCAACAAAATAAGGACTCACATAGTCCTAGATTGGTTTAGATCCTACTTAAGTGGTAGTGAATATTATGCTGCACTGGGTACACAGACCTCCAGATGTCATATGATATATTGTGGTGTTCCCCAAGGCTCAATTTTGGGTTCTTTGTTATTTAAATTATATATGCTACCATTAGCTACTTAGACAAAACTGGGGGGAAACGGTGGTTGGGGTGCAAAACTGCAGACATGTCCCATGCCAAACAAGCATGAGATGCACTTGTGCTAAAGGGATGCATCTCTTTAGTTCCAGCATTTAGTTGTACAATCCTGTGAGTATAACCACTTTTATACTTTTCTGGTAGTGTTGTGACAAACGTGACTAGAGACTAGAGACTCCTTCCATAAATGTTAAATAAATATCTGCTTACAGGAAACCTGTAACACATGATTTGGTTAGATTCTTTGAATTTAGAATTCAACAGCACTGTGGTAAAAAAAAAAACAAAAAAAAATTGCATTATATTTGCATGTGTTTATCAACACTACAGTTAAATATAACTAATCCTGTACCTCTGTTGTGTCATATGTTTAATAGTAATCTCTGTTTATTTAAGAAATGTCTCAATAATGTGAAATAAGTCTATTCTGTGAATCTGATGATCTCATGAAACTGATGATCAAATAATTCATTTTTTGTTTGATGAACTGTTAGAGAACCCCTCGCACTCGGAGTTGCTCGCGAAGCGAACTACTCACTTCTGCATTCCACGCTCCACGCTGCTACGGAGAACAACGCACTCCTCATTCTCAAAACCGCTGGACTGATTCATTCATGGACTCATTATGTTTACCTTTGCCATGTGCTTCTGTTTTTGTTCACGTCATGTCTCAGCCTCCTTTTGTTCATTGGTTCTCTGTGTTTTGGATTATGTCATGTCTCTGCCCCTGTTTGTTCAGTGGTTTTCCTTTCATTGTGTGATTATGAGTTTCAGGTGTTTTGTGTTAGTCCTTGTTTATTCTGTTTATTTAAACCGCTTCCTGTTTCTGCTTCTTTGCGGAGTATTAGAGTTTGTTTCGGCATGTGCTGTACGCCTGCTACCTTCTCGCGCTCTCTTGCCCTTAGACCATTGACCGTAGTTCATAACTCATAGATCATAGTTCTTTGTTGATAGCCCTTAGCCTCGTGTAGTGTGTTTGCTCTGTTTAGTTTAGTTTTCACGTTTCTTATTATTTCGGATTACTGCCCTGCTCTTTTGTGGATTATTGTTTTCCTCATTTCGGATTATTCATGTTCCTGTTCCCTGTGGATTATTGTTTGTTTTTTGGACCCTGCCTGTTCTTTTGTGTTTCCCCTTTTTCTTCCTTAATAAATTAACTGTTTCCCCTGCACTTGTATCCTGCCTCTCCCCGTGTTTACATAACATGAACAAATATATTCAGACTTATTCTAATTCTGGAGTTTTATTTGTTAAACTTCACAAGGTTGATAATAAGTACAGAAGTTCTAAAGAATTGACTCCAGTATTTGGAATAAAAATAACTATTAATTCATTGGACTTAAAAAAAAATGTCTTACCCTTTATGTGTGATCAGCCTAGTAAAACCTATTCAAACATAACCTGAATTTGCCCTGACCGGCTGAAGTTAAATCAGTGGAATTTTAAGGAGAATCGGACATGCTTGCACCTAATTGGTCTACTTTAGCTTAAATATTTGGTGCATTTCTGATACAATTTTCTGTCATTTCTTAGCCTTTCATTCAAAAATCATTCCAATACTACATCCATTATAATCCTTACATTCAAAGAACTTCTCAAGGAAAATGAGTAGGAATTGTAATGCATGAGAGCAAGTTCAGTTGTTCATACAAATTAAGTTGAACCCGTCCCTCACCTTTTAACTTACCTGAGACAGATCTGTTCAAAGTGTTTATTTAAGGTACAACTGTTTAACCTTCTTCTAAAAAAGTGAAATGTAGAGCATCTCTACTGTCTTGGTGTTCTATTAAAAAGTGGGAAATTTTGAATTTATATTAACTTTCCCCAACATTTTATAAATTCTCCCTGGAAAGGCTTTCTTCTTATTACCATTAGAGAAAACCCTTTACTATGATGATAAACTTTAACCGCTGAACTTAAAATAGCAGCTTAAATAACTAATGCCTAGAATGACTGTAGTTTAATAATCACATTTTGTGTTGCACATCTTTCCATTAATTAAATATTTTATGTTATCGCCATCTAAATATCTTTATTACCAGGCACACATAATGCTACATTCTTAAAGGTTCTTTGGTTGTTCCTCTGGGAGAACCCTTAAAGGTTCAAAGTACAACCCTACAACAGAACACTCACTCAGAAAGCTTTCAAAGTTGAACATTTTTAAGAAGAATCCTTAACTATACAAATAATTTGAATACCATTTTTCTAATAGTGTATTAAACTCACAGTGTTCCAGATTTACCTTCCTGCTAGTATCCCTTTCTGAGTAAAACTCTTTTTTTGGAAACTAGGAACCCTTACGTATCTAAAGAAGCATTTGAAGAAGGTCCCCCCCCCAAGTTTTTTTTTAAAGCTAAGAACCCTTGAAGTACTGTTGAAGAGTGTAATCTATGAAAATACATTCATAATGGGATTTAGCCCATTAATAGCCCATAATGGGACACAACCAGGCCTGATTACTGCAAACCCTGTTCAATCAAATCAACACTTAAATAGAACTTTTTCAACAGCATGAAGTTGGTTAAAAGGACTTATCCAGTTGAAAAGTTGAAAGAAATTCCAGAAGTGATAAGAAAGAAGGTGATTGAAATACCTCAGTCTGGGAAGGGTTACAAAGCTAGGTCCTGTTACATCTGGCATAAACCAAACACTAAATTCCACAAAAAGAACATCATAACTACGGTTAAGCATGATGGTGGAAGTGTGATGGTGTGGGGATGCTTTGCTGCTTCAGGGCCTGGGCAACTTGCAATAATTGAGGGAAACATGAATTCTGCTCTCTACCAGAAAATCCTACAGGAATGTCCGGTCGTCAGTCTGTAAATTGAAACTCAAGCGCAACTGGATTATGTAGCAAGACAATGATCCAAAACATAGGAGTAAGTCCACCTCTGAATAGCTCACAAAAAAGCTAAATTAAAGTTTTGGACTGGCCTAGTCAAAGTCCTGACTTGAACACAATTGAGATGCTGTGGCAGGATCTTAAATGGGCAGTTCATGCTCAAAAACCCTTCAATGTGGCTGAACTAAAGCAATTCTGCAAAGAAGAGTGGGCCAAAATTTCACCAGTCTTTCATCAGTGTGGTGAAAGACTGATCTCCAGTTGCTAGAAGCATGTGGTTGCAGTTATTGGCCAGGATAATAAAGATGAACAAATGAATTATTTGGAGTGTGCACCACACACTTCATTGGAGAGTTATGCTGGAAGGGCTCTTGGCTTCCAAAAAAGGGTTCTACTCATAGGAAAATTTTGTTGTAGGATCCTACATAGAACCTTTTAGGAACTGAAAGCCCTTTCTGTGATGGCGAAATGATTTCTAAAGTGTGTATATGGAACTTAATAGTTTATATAGACTGAGCTTCTTACAAAAATCATTCCTGAAAGTACTGGCAACACAGAGTCTTTTCAAAAAGTAAGCCTCTTGTGGAATTCTGAGCTGCTTTAGAATGAAGAGCAATTTGTCTTTTCAGTACATGCATGTGTTTAGCTTGAGGGCCTTTGCTAATTGGTTGTCATTCAGCATTTGAGAGTTTCTCTCTGTTTTCAGTAAAGAAAGAGAACAAATTTAGCAGTTTTGGCTGGCAGTAATGGGTGTCGAATTACTGTGTTAGTAACTATGGAAATAGAACGAGCATCAAGTAGAATTGCTCTTCAAACAAAATTGTGTATCTTTTTTCTCAGGTCTCAACAATGTAACCTACCAGTTGAAATGGTGAATTGAAGAGAATGATACTTTCTATTAAAATTAAAATGAAATGTTTCTCTTTCTACAGATAAAATGCTTTAAAAGTCAGCCATGCTGTGGACACAAGAGCTGAGCAATCTGGTCGTGGTGGTGGATGGCATCACAGTGATCGCAGGTCTTCCTACCAACCTGCTGGCTCTCTACACCTTGTTTAAAAGGTGAAGCAGTGAGCTGCGCCCATCGATGTGCTCTTGCTCAGCCTCACCATCTCAGACCTGATCTTCCTTTTCTTCCTTCTATTCCACATGAAAGAGGCAACCGACATGAAATGGACCCTGAGCTACATCCTCTGTCCACTTTCAGGGTTCTTCTTCTACACAAATGTGAAGAAATATATTTCTTGTGAATTTTGCCTCTTGTGTTTAGGTCAGGATAGCATTTTTTGGGCAAACACTGCAGAATGTCATGAACAATGAATGCACAAATGTGGATGTTGCTTGACCATTAATGTAAAACTCTTTCATATTCAAATTTGGATATGTAGAACATGAAACCCGGACATGGAGTCGGACGTGGACCAGGAATAGGGCAGGAACTCGGACCCGGACACGGACCAGGACCAGGGCAGGAACCCGGACACGGACCTAGACCTGGACTAGGACTAGGGCAGGAACCCGGACATGGACCCAGACACGGACCAGGACCAGGGCAGGAACCCGGACACGGACACAGACCAGGACCAGGGCAGGAACCCGGACATGGACCCGGACACGGACCAGGACTTAATTTTGCACCAAAACATGGGCTAGAACTTCAGACATGGACTTGACTTGAGAAGAGGTCATCCCATGGACCTCTGACATGGACTGGGCTTGGGAAGAGGTCATCCTGTGGACCTCTGACATGAGCAGGACAGGCGAGGAGGTTTCCTCATGAACTTCTGGCCGGATCGTGGCCTGGGCGGAGGTCTCCTCGTGGACCTCCGATATAAGCAGGACAGGAGAGGAGGCTTTCTCTTGAACCTCTGGCAGGAACGTGGCAGAGGCCTCCTCGTGGACCTCCGGGATGAACAGGCCTGGAGCGGAGCACCCCACTTGGGTCTCCAACAGGGACAGGACAGGAACGGAGGTCTCCTCGTGGACCTCAGGCAGGAACAGGACAGGAGTGGAGGTCTCCTCATGAACCTCCAAGAGCAGCTCAGCTGAAGGGACCTCCTGCTAGGTCTCTGTCTGGAGCTCGGGGCTGGAGGTTGCCATGTTTACCTCCAGGAGCCACTCTGTTGAGGAGACCTCCTGCTGGGCCTCCTACTGGAGCTCGGGGCTGGAGGTTGCCACGTTTACCTATAGGTGCAGCTCCATTGAGGAGACCTCCTGCTGGGTCTCCGGCTGGAGCTTGGGGCTGGAGGTTGCCACGTTAACCTACAGCTGCAGCTCCGTTGAGGAGACCTCCTGCTGGGCTCCTGCTGGAGCTTGGGGCTGGAGGTTGCCACGTTAACCTCCAGCTGGCACTCCTGGGTCCGGGGATGAGAGGTGCAGGCTGCCATGTTAGCCCGCTCCCTCTCATAAAAGTCCAGGAATGACTGGCAGGGTCGGTTGCCCAGACGGTCCTTCTCCAAAAAGGTCCTGAGGTCGGGATGGAAGTCTGGGCTCCCGAACACCTGGACCAGTAGATCCACAAAGCCCGAAACTGTCTTGAGCTTCGTGGATCCACTGGCGAGGTGAAGCTCCGCCCATTGGCGAGCGGAGCTGACCAAACGAGAGAGGAGGAACCCCAACCACTGTTCTTCGTCGGGCTTGGGGTCCTCCAAACTCAGAAAATATATTTGGGCCTACAAAAGAAAACATTGGGGCCACGTGGAAAATCCATCGTAGGCGTTGGGGGGATAAACAAAGGTCCATTGAGGAAAAAAAATTAAATTTTAAGCAGGCATTTTAAATGTGGTTCCAAATTGTGTTCCAGAAAACAACAGGGCAGGTATTCCAAACAGGCTAGACAATAATTCTAACACTCACAGGGCAAAAATCCAGGAAGTCACGAGACAATAATCCTAAATCGAGGAAAAGCGAGGAAAACTAAGACATGGAGGAATATTCCAAGAAGTCACAAGGCATGAATCCAAGAACCAGGGAACGCCTGGTAAACAAAAACATAGAAAGATCTACAACTCTTTATCTTTGCTTCGTCACTACTTTTCATTATCATCATTAACATCGCTACTTTTAGTTACGTTTAGCTATCATTCTTAATACGACGAAGCGGACACAAAACGGGGATTAAATACAATGGGTGATCAAAAGGAAACAAGAAGAAACACACGACACCTGGAAACAATAATCAAATAATAACAGGAGAACCAATGACAGAACATGGGAGGAAACATGACGTGAAACAAAACCAATGGACCAATAAGGAGGCAGGGGCAGAGACATGACGTAAACCAAAAACAAAAGAGCACATGGCAACGTAAACAAAACCAGAGTTCATGAATCAGTCTGGAGGGTTTTTATGAATAGCGCTGGAATGCGCTCAGTGGAATGCGGAAGTGCGCTACTCCGCTAGCGAGAGGGAGATGCTAACAGTTTGGAGTTCAAATACCAGCACTGAGTAAGAACCTTCAAAGAGAATGTGCTTAAGTTGTGCCAGTGTAAATAAGGAACATATTTTAAAATATATTCTGTTTGAAAATACTGCTGTGAATTATAAAGCTGATCTATTTATGAAGCTTTACTTTGTTAGTAGTGGCTCATGAAAATGTGGAAAAAGCAGAATTGGTTATAGCACTGTGCAAGAGTGATGTGAAGAATTATTATTATTATTATTAATAACAATAATAATAATAATAATAATAATAATAATAATAATAATAATAATAATAAGAAGAAGAAGAAGAAGAAGAAGAAGAAGAAGAAGAACAAGAAGAAGAAGAAAAAGAATATAATGTGTCTCATTCTTACCATTAAACAAGCTCTCCTATCCTGTTATTTAAAAAAATGCAATTACTTAAAAGTAAAAGTCAAGTGAAGCAAACACAGCATCAAGAAAGGCAGGACACTTCATCATCAAGTTCTTCATCATCTGTGCTCCTGTAACAGCAACTATCGATGCAAATGGAGATATGATTACTAATAACCAAGTTCCAGCTTGACATTACTGTTGATTTTTAAGTCAGTTTTGTTTAAGCTAGTTGGGTTAATTAATTAGTTAGTTAATAAATTTAAATTCATACCAGCTGGTAATCATAACTGATAATCTTGTTGCACATACGTATAGAATCGATATCAGAATCCATCTACCAGAACACACCATGGCCTACAAATATGGCTCCAGATGTTTGGATTCATCCCAAGCCATAGCTAGCTAGCTAACATAAAATGTAGAAGAGTCTACTGCTTAGATTTAAAAATCTGCTAATGTCAAATCTGAATGTTGTATATAAAACTGATAAAAAACATTGTTGACCATTAGGTTACTGTAATTAGAAGTTTTATTTATATAACATGCTGTGAGAGAACTTGATGTGCTTCATTTGGGCAAATCCAAAAAAAGTAATTCAAAACAGACAGGCAAAGTTTAACTAGGATAATCAGAAACTAAAGTAAAAGAAAAGTACAGAAAGTAAAACAAACAAGGGTCAAAGCTTCAAAATTACAGAAATAGAAAATGTTGATGCATGGAAACCAAGGCTTGGTCTTAACAACAGTAATGCATAGTAATACTTTGAGACAAATAATGATAAAGAAAGGATATAAAAAGGCAAACAAATTATGAAATAACACAGTATAGATGAACACACTTGAGTGTCATTAGGGCAAATCCGAAAAACGTAATTCATAGTGGGGGTTAAAAACAGACAGCAAAGTTTAACTAGGATAACCAGAAACAAGTGAAACAAACAAGGGTCAAAACTTCGAAATTACAGAACTAGAAAATGTTGATGCACGGAAACCAAGGCTTGGTCTTAATGACAGTAATGCATGGTAATACTTTACGACAAATAATGATAAAGAAAGGATATAAAAAGGCAAACAAATTATGAAATAACACAGTACAGGTGAACACACTTGAGCAGCAAACCAATGACAGGACAGGGGTGGAGACAGGACTAAAATAAAAACCAAAACATACATGAGCATGAATTAGTTCATAAATGAACAATTTCATATGGGGCTTATGGTGTGCGTTGAATAACAAACATCTCAAAAAGAAAACTACAACCCTTTCAAAAAAAAAAACAAAAAACAGTTTTGTGTCATTTTTACTTTGATTGTACAATGTGTGCTTCATCTGTCTTCGTTTAGTTTCTCAAAGCTATTTTAAGGAAAAAGAGGATGACAGAGTAAATAATCCACCTCATTCACATTCATTACATCCGCCCCTGTATTTCACATTTCTCAGTCACTGGATGAGTCTGAATAATATCAGTCCAAATGGAGATAAAATATAGGTGACATTTCTGTATAGTTTTATTACGATCATTTTTGGTGCTGTTGCACTTGGTTCCACAAAAGTCCAAAACAGTCTGCCTTAAGACATTTGTTTAGAGCAAAAAATATGATGTTGATGCTAAAAAATTAAACCTTATATTGATATCCTTTTATCTTTGTAAGACAGGGGCTGCTCTTCCAGCCAGCACCAGTGGAACTCCAGCACCAGTGGAACTGTTAGAGTCCCCCTCCTATGTTATAGTTCCACAATCCAGGCCACTACTTATCAAAGTCATTGACTGCACTCACAACACTCTAGCTATTTAGGAACTCTGAGCAAATGTGGAAGTAGAACCGAAGGTTTCCTGAAAATCATTGCCATGCAAGGAAATAATAATTTGTGTTCTTGTGTTATTTAGTCCTTTCCAGTCTTCTATGAATCTTGTCTAGTTTAAGGACTAGTTTGTGCACAAACCCTGCAGGTGAACATATGCAGCATAATTATACTGTATTAAAGTGTTTGAGTGGTGTAAGTCCTGTAAGAAAGGTGTTCTTCAAATATTTTGTTAAGTTGGTGAAGATTTGCTGCACAAATGATACATTTATTAACTTACATTCTTTTTTTAATGTAGTCCCATTAATGCAGTGTTTTTCTCATCCCTAACATTGCTTCCCACGTGGAAATTGAAAAAAAAAAAAAAAAAAAAAGTCTAAGATTACTATAATAACCCTGCTGGTCTGCAAATGACACTGTAGTGTCACTGAAGAGCGTATGAGTGCTGTGACCACATCAGAGACTCGACTATCACAGCTCAGCTGAGAGTAAAAATTCTCTTCTTTCTCTGCTGCAAGAATCAGAAATGTATTCACTCTTGAATGATTGTTTCAATAATGTCATGGTAATAATGTCTTTACTCAAATTGTAGAAGACTCGTTGCAAAAAGGTATTGTCTTAGATTTTATTATATTTATTCAATTGTATTAAATTGTGTCCTGACAGAACTACTTCTGCTACTATAACAACTACTCCTACCTGCTATTAATAACAAAATAATGATGTTTCATTTATACACAGAGTTGTTAGTTTCTAAATTAAACCAATCTAGCAACTTATAAAATGTCAACTTAGGATATTGTGTCTTTTTTCAAACCTTGTTAAAATTGATTATATTGCACATTGCAATGTCATTCATACAGGTGCATCTACAAAATTAGAATATCGTGGAAAAGTTCATTTTTTCCACATAATTTAATTAAAAAGGTGGAATTTTCATATATTCTAGATTCATTACACATAAAGTGAAATATTTCAAGCCTTTTTTTGTGTTAATCTTGATGAGTACGACTTACAGCTCATGGAAATAAAAACCCAGTATCTCAAAATATTAGAATAAAGAATTTATAATACAGAAATTTTGACCTTCAGAAAAGTATGTTAATTTATGCACTCAATACTTGGTCGGGGCTCCTTTTGCATGAATTACTGCATCAATGCGGCGTGGCATGGAGGCAATCAGCCTGTGGCACTGCTGAGGTGTTATGGAAGCCCAGGTTGCTTTGATAGCGGCCTTCAGCTAGTCTGTATTGTTGGGTCTGGTGTCTCTCATTTCCCTCTTGACAAAATACAGGTCAGGCGAGTTGGCTGGTCAATCAAGCACAGTAATGGTCAGCAAACCAGTTACTAGTAGTTTTGGCTCTGTGGGCAGGTGCCAAGTCCTGCTGGAAAAGGAAATTAGCATCTCTATGAAGCTTGTCAGCAGATTGGAAGCATGAAGTGCTCTAAAATCTCCTGGTAGATGCTGCATTGACTCTCGACTTGAGAAAACACAGTGGACCGAGACCAGCAGATGACATGGCACCCCAAATCATCACTGACTGTGGAAACTTCACACTGGACTTCAAGCAACTTGGATTCTGTGCCTCTCCACTCTTCCGCCAGACTCTGGGACCTTGATTTCCAAATGAAATGCAGAACTTACTTTCATCTGAAAGAGGACTTTGGACCACTGGGCAACAGTGTTTTAAGGTAAAAGGTGTTTTGAGTTAATTAGCTGATTAGAGCTCTTCTCAGGTCGACATTGCTGTATAATAAATTCTTTATTCTAATATTTTGAGATACTGGATTTTTGATTTTCATGAGCTGTAATGACAGTTCAGTTGCCATACTCAACATGCATGACTACATATCTGTCAGTAAAAGGTTTTCCTTGTCTTACAATCTCCAATGAGCCAGCAAAGCTGGCAGCATTCAGGCTTCCAGTTGTCCCTGTCCATGCTTACAGCTGCTGCTGTGCGGCTTGCAGTTTATGTTGGAGCTCTGTTGGACTCCTTCCTTCGGCTTTCGCCCTTCAGGTACTTTGCTGCAAAAGCTGCATGGTGGGTTTCAAAATGTCTCTTAACAGTTGATTTTTTAAAGGAGGCAATACGTTCTGTGCTTTCAATAAAAGTATATGTTTCCATCCAGTCACTTGGAAATTTTCGATGCTCCTCTGAATTCTTTCTTTTCGCCATTTCACAAACTAGCTAGGTAGCTGCTGGAATCTGAGCGCGAGAGGTTATAATAGAAACATAAGTGGTTTGCTGTTGATTGGTGTCGTGACGCTTGCACACAGCACTGAATACATGCACTGGCCGGAACAACTTGAAATATAGTATTGTGAACTGACTTTTCATTAACTTCAGTAGGCTGTACAACAGAGGAATTGTAATTGACTTTACATTTTCTGCAGGAAACTGATCTGTAGTGATTTTCTTAATGACCATATGTTGGTAAACGGTGAGACAACTGGCAAGCCACATGATTTGTCAAAGAGCCATGTGTGGCTCGCGAGCCATAGATTCCCGACCACTGCACTCATTGAAGAGCGTCTTCTACAGGAAGTGAGGGTACTGCCGGTTGTAGTAAGCAATTTTAGGGTTGTAGTAAGCAGATTTTCAAGGTTTCCAGAAATGTATTAAGCAGTTTTAAGGTTCCCATTAAAAAAAACAAACAAACAAAAAGAACATGGTGTCCTAGATATACGGTACTTTCGGGTCCAAACTTGGAAGTGAAAAATACAAAGAATGTTTTAATATTTTAAAAATTTTAAAACAAAGAAAAGTTATGAAAAGTACAAAAAAATATATTCAAGATTTTGCACTATTTCTATTTAAATTTAAACAAATTTGTCATACTGACCATAAGGTCAGATTTTTCTTGAGTCTCATCCCTTCCTTTGACACACGTGTTCAGATGACACTCCAATGTTTTGGACATGCCGAGTGCACGCAAAAAAGGGGACATATCAAATACTAATAAATTCAGAAATTCATGTAAATATTTCTAAGACTCTACTTTTCTTTCAGGTTGTTATTTTGATGATATAATTTGTAATGAAAAAAACTTAAATTAGAAAACAATACAAAATAGTAGCATTTTCACTAGTGGTCTAAGACTTTTGGAACCTTGGACCCCACTTTTAGTGCACTCAAGTGAGATGTGAGACTAATAATGCACTGACCTAAGGCTAAAGGATTTAGTTCAATTCAATATTGTAAGGAAAGCATTATCTCCAAGGGAATATTAAATAATTCCAGGGGAAATGTTATCAGAATGATCTTACAGCAACTAACCCACTTATTTGTCCAGCTAAAATATTGGTGAGGGAGTGCATTAATTCTAGAAAGTTATTACTCTTGTGGCCTTTCAAAGTAATATCTTATTATGATAACACTATTTCCTAGCATGGCAACATGATCGGGCAGTTCAGGGTCTCAAATTATGAGCAAAAATCACAGAACAACCTTACTTTGAATATAGATGAGACTTTTACACTATTCTAAACTACCACATAGAAACTAATCTAGCACATGTACACACACACACACACACACACACACACACACACACACACACACACACACACACACACACACACACACACACACACACAGGAATGACATAGAAGAAATGAGTTTTGCAGTGGAAAAATGATGAAACGCTAGATGTATGGAATTCAGTTAGACCATTACCTAAGCAAACCATCAATACATGAATATTAACCCACATATTATCGTGAACTAGGTTATACCATTATTAGCTTTTACTGCACCAGCTTAATGAGAGCTGGGAGGTATCATACTTGCGTTCCCTTAGTTAGTGGGAGGAGAGTATCGAGATTTCAGCGGTCAGGAGGTCTAGTTCAATCTGGATCGGAGATCTGAAGAAGTCGATCACAGCTGAAGGCTAGTTTCAGACTAAGACTTCAGTGTAGAATTAACCAAAAAGACTGTGGAAAACAAAAGTTAATTGAGTGGATGAGAAATTGAAATAAAACCTAAAGAAAAGACAGAAGATGAAGACTGGATGGCAGGACGGAAAGGATGAACAAGACGAGACTTCGTTGCTGCCAGCTTAATGATTTGCTCGGACATGTGGTTTTAACCCTTTCTGGCTAAACCACCCATTCAAACCGATCAGAAGTTGTCTTTAGGATAACAGGGTGACTAGTTTTGCCTTCCCCTTCAACTAATTTGCATGTCACCTTTTGGCTCACATATTTTCCATTTTCCCGCTCTAACTTGGTGTTATTTGGTCCTTATTCTTACAGTAAGGTCTGTGAAAGCTTGGTGCAATGTACTTTAAACAAGTGCAGGGTGTTCTACCTATGGGGAAGACAGTTGAATATTTTCCTGGAGTAGTTGGGGTTAACTCTATTTGAAGTTAATGTAGGCAGTGTTAGTAGTCTAATGTATGTATGGTATGATTGTTTCAGTCCGTTTTAGCCCCCCCCCCCCTTTCTTGTATGTTTGACCCAGGTGTTTCTTGATCTGGTGTCAATGGGCCTAGTTGAAGATCAGCTCATTGCATCCTTGGCTGGGACGAGAGCTTGTCCATGATCTCATGGGAGTCAATTCAAGACAGGATCTTCTTTGACAGACAGTGGGTGGCATGGCTGTATGAAGCTGTAGTGCAAAACTTTGTCTCCCAAGATGCATTCCTCTTGTGATGCCTTCTGGTTGTGGCAGATTTTCTGATCTTCTGCACTTTTCTGTAGTTGCTGTAGCACAAATGTGAATGCCATTCTTGGATTTGGGCCCATTTTAGTAGTCTTTTAAAGTATATCAAGGGCTCAAAATGGTTCAGCAGATCTTTCCCAATGAGGAGAGGGAACATTTCCAGTGGTGAAGTGTGCACTGGCTGTACTAGGCTCATGGGACCAATGGTCAGGTGTTTTGGGGCCACCCATTTCATTTTGAGTTCTGTTTCAGAGTTAGACATAATGAGTGTGACTCATCCTTTTGGTCCTCTGGGTATAATGTATTTTCAAGGAATTCTTTCAATAGCCTCATTACTTCTTCTGTGTCTTCTAATGATAAACTCTCTTGTTCTCGTGCATACTCAGTGCTGTGCCTAAGTAGTGCCGAGATGGGTTTCATTGTCGGTTACTCAGTCTAGTTGCTTCTGGATGTGTCAAGTGGCTGTCCAGTTAGATTCCCAGATGTTTTTATCTTTCGGGTTTATTGAGAAGTGTGGCTGGTCCCATGACTTTTCTCAGAAGTTGATTTGATACCTGGGTCTGTCATTGGCATGGGGGTCAGTGTCTCCCAGTGCGAGGTTTGGATCTTAGGTAATGAGGTTCAAGACTGCTGTTTGTAATAGGCTTTGTGTGTTAGGTCATGTAGTTGTTGGATCATCATTGTGTTAGGGCAGGCCATGACACCTAGGTGGTGGCTTACTACAGGATGCAGATTTCTTAGGAAGAGGGCTTTGAAGTTCATGTCCTCTTCCAGTTCAGGTTCGTTATGTGCCCCAAAGTATGCTCATCGGAGCCAGTTGTAGTAGGCTTGGGGAGTCTCCTGCCGACCTTGTTTGGTTTCTAGGGTGGCTAACAGTCCAGGTTCAGACTCTGGGTCTGCAAATTCTTTAATCAGGGCCTGATGGAGTAGCAGATAGTTTAACTTTGTGTGAATGGGTTGTCAGTCTAGGAAGCTTTGCACCTCTGGACTGAATGTTGTCCTCAGTAGAAAGAGCCTGTCTTGGTTGGTCACCTGAGGCCTCATTTCCAGGTGGAAGTATATGTCTTGTAGGCCTGGATGTTGTGGCATCCTGTGGTGTTCGGGTTGAATTTGTTGATGTTCTGAGCCAGCTTGTCGAGGTCTTTGAGGGTCATTCCATGTGCAGCTTTGGGGTCTGCTTGGATGGGTCCCTTCTTTTCTTGGCAGGGAAGAGTTATTGACAGAAAGCCAGTAAGGTTTTAGTTTGTGGCCCCTCATGTCTTCTGTCGTATGCCAGCCCATGGATGGGGGTCTGTGCTCTGTTGGGCAGTGGTGACCAAGGTTATTTTCGTTAACAAAAACTTTCCAAATTATAAAGTTTTCCAAACTTTCCAAATTATACAGCGGAGGAAGCTACTAAACGACACGCATGCAGCAAGTCCAGTAGTCCAGATTATCTAAAGCCCACACTTGGCAGACAAAGTGTCCGCCAATTTTTGTATTTGATGTGCAACCTTGCAGGGAAACGAAGAGAGCAGGCCACCCCTGCTTCCCTTAAATCTTTCAGCACTTGCTGCATGCATGTCGTTTAGTAGCCTCCTCCGCTGTATAATCTGGAAAGATATGCACCTGTCTCCTCTTGTAATACAATGGAGCACTGTCACAAATCGGCAGGTAATTGGGGAGAAGGTTTCACCCATGGCGACGCCATCTCTCTGCAGCCTTCAAAAAGGTTCTTGGAAGTGATTCTTACATTGTATATAGAAAAATGTCAACTTAAAACACAACTGCAATCAGCAACAAACGCAAAACACAGGGTAACATCAAATTTATGACAAACTGGTATGTTGACGGGTATACGGGTATTTTGTGCTAAAAATTGCGTCTACTCCATTAGCCGCACACTAGTGCCCCCCGGACCCCCCAACAAGCAATACAATATTGTTTATATATTAAATGTGATCACTGATATGTTGAAGCTTTTTTTTTTTTGCATTTTTGGAAGAAGTATCAGGACTTAATAGTCAACAGTAAAGCTGTAACTGACATGAGAGAAGAGCTCAGGGCAGATTTTATCAGGGTTTCTTGGTAACATGATTAGCTGCAAGATGAGAAGAAAGAGGAAAAAAGGAGGCTGGTAAGGAAACCACAGCTTATAGTTGCTAATTGATAACAGGAACTACAACTTACACTCAGGATGTTCTGTTATTAGAAAATATAGCTTTGACATTTGACTCAAAATCTGTTCCTCGCATCGTCATATAAATTGTAGGAGACTTGCTGCACAAATAAACCACACAGTATAATGACTTATTTCAGTGTAGTGCCTTTAATGTAATTCCTTTTCTCAAACCCAAAGTCACGTCCCATAAATTATATATGGAATATACTTTACTATGTTATTAATATATTCTCAAATAAAGTTTTCTGTCATATTGACGCTGACCATGTTGACCAAAATGAAACAATCTACTTACACAAATTGTAGGTAACTAATGTAACTAAATATCAACAAAGCAATCTACATGCAGTGAGTCATAAGTATCTGTTTGCGCATCTGCAAACAGGAAGTCCATCACCACTCTGCTGACTATTTTGCTATCAGATTTAATGCATTTAAATCATAATCATCTTTAATCAAGCAGCCAAAATAATATAATTTACATTTATGACAACATCTCACTCACTTCCTCTGAGTGTTTGCATCTAAAGCTACTGAGTTAACCCATCCTAGAAATAGATTTATATTTAGGCTTCCTTGCTAACACCACACATCGCCAGAGCAACAGTTTCCTGCTAGACAAGGTGATACTTTCTGTTTCTAATTTTGCTTTCTTTATCTGACTATTCTTTGGTGATTCATCATAGCCTTTTTCATAACTCATCATTTTAGACTATACTGTAGTAACCCTGTTGGCATGCATTGTACATGGTGGCATTACAGCACCAGGAAAGAGATTTAAAGTGCTTGAGGGATTTGGCCACATCAGAGTCTGGAACTTCACAGCTCAGCTGAAGGTACGGAATTTGTTCTTCATATTTGCTGCACAATTTGTTGTTGACTCTTAACTGATTTAATTTAAATAATGTAACTAAATAGGATTTTTTTTTGTAAATTACATTTTAAATAGATGAGAGATAAAAGAGGCGGCCAACATGAAATGGACCCTGAGCTTCTTCCTTTGTCCACTCTCGGGATTCATCTACTTCAGCACCATCTACAACAGCACCTTGCTTTTGATGGCTATCAGTGTGGAGTGCTATCTAGGAGTAGCATTCCCTGTCAAATACAAACTCAAGCGAAATCCCCCGATATGCTGTGATCGCCAGTGTCATGTTCTGGGTGCTTTCCATGGGCCATTTCAGTATAGTATACATTGTGGTGTATCATAAACACAGCAGTAACACCCTCAAAGATCTGTCCAACATGACCTCCTGCTACAAAGAGTTTAGCAGTGAACAGTTGAAGCTCCTTTTACCCTTCTGATTAGAGTTGTTCATCATCCTGTTCTGCATTCCTTTTCTCATCTGTTGCTTCTGCTACATCAACTTCATCATTATCCTCTCTCGCTTACCTAACATCAACCCTCAGAAACGGTCTAGGGCCACTGGGCTAGCTCTAGTCACCCTCCTGGTTTTCATCATCTGCTTTATACCGTATAATGTGTCCCATGTGGTGGGTTTTGTTGGATGGTACAGTCCACCTTGGAGAGTCTACACAGTACTACCCAGCACCTTCAATGCCTGCTTGGACCCCTTTATCTATTATTTCTCTTCATTAGCAGTTCAGGAGACTTTCAACCACATAATGCAACGATCCTTCAATTGGCTACACCGTTTCTTTGGTCAGAAATGCAACTGTGTCCTGTTAGGCCGCACTACTGCTTATGAGGAGAGAACACAGAGTTCCAATGATAATTCTCGCTAGAGTCTAGTATTGCAGTATATAGTATTTTCATTAGTGCTCACACTGTGAATGTCTTTACAGCCATGTCACAAAAAAATCCCGCAGATTTAGTGGATCAGTTGTTCATGGCCAGTATAATTTAAACCTGATTACACAGCACAGAGATGTATCTAGGGGCGATTTCAAGTTTTAAACCCCCAGAAAGATTTTATGACAGTTTCCAATACCTATTGGAATTCCTGGCTACACCACTGAGGTAGTGTACTCTTTTTGGTACCCGCTACTCACCTGCGCAGAGCAGTGTTCTCCTTTAAAATCAGTATTAGTTAAGCAGTAATGCAGAACTATTTAGCTTTTTGATGTTTTGCTTCTACAAAAACTGTTATAAAGATGTTATATCCAATTATTTACTATGGTTTATATTGATAATATATTGATTTTTTGTTATCTTTTTTTTTTTAAAAAGAGTGCTTTGCTACTTTTGCATTTCTAAAGACTTTTAATAGTTTTAAGATTACTGCTACAGCCTTTAAGATTTATGAGATTTAGCTCTGAATGTCTCATTTTTTATGATTTATGTGTCTAATTGAGTATATGATTATTATTCCTGAAGGATCAGTGTCCATGATGAGTTTAGAATTACCATCTGTTATTAATTAAGCTTTCTCTGAAATGTGACTCAACTCTCTAGACCCTTTCACGTCTGTGAGACAATAGTGTATGCTCTTGAAAAAGTTATCAGGACCTAGTTATCAAAGGTTAATCATGACAGCTGAGTCATTTGAGAATTTTGTCAAACCATAAGATGGAAGTGATATCATTTAAAAAATAATAAAGTGATCTAAATTTATAGTTACTTGTGACACAGAAAAAGGCGCCCCGAATGTGAGAAAGGACGTCAGAGGTAATGTCTTAACACTTCGGATCCACGGGAAGGTGAGGAGAAAGATAGATAGATGGCTGGTAACCACAAAGTATGTAACATAGCAGAGTATTGTTTGTGGCTTTTCACTTCATTTTGTATTATTTACACTTACTGTTACGACACATGATGTGTAGTAGGACAAGGGAGTCAGGATGCATGCGCAGGGGAAACGTCAGTTTATTAGGAACAGGAAATTCACAAATAAAGGGACACACAAAACACCATCAAACATAAATCATCCACAAAAAGGGTAACAATAATCCAAAATGAGATTTTACTTAGCCGAAGAGGCAGTAATCCAAAAAGGTAGTAATCCAAAACACACAGGGAAAAATACGCGAGGCATGGAGGTGGTTTGGGAACCATGGAGTATGAGCTAGGAAACAAACACGTGAGGCTAGGAGGTGGTCTGGAAACCACGAACAAAGAGCTAAGGGATAAAGCTCAGGCAAGGAGGTGGTTTGGAAACCACGAACAAAAGGCTACGGAACATATCTCAGTCAGGTTTTCTACTAAACTAAACTAAACTAAACTAAGGTTATACTAATAATAATAATAATTAACAGAAACTAGATCACATCAGCGACACCTGGAAATGAAAATTACACATTACAAGGCGAACCAATGAGGAATAAGGAGGCGGAGACATGACACAAACCAAAACATGAGCACATGGGGAAACACAGGAGGCGGAGACATGACGTGAATGAAAACATAAACGCACATGGCAGAGGTAAACAAAACGTGAGTACATGAATGACAGTCCAGAGGGTTTTTTTTAATAGCGCTGGAATGCGCGCAGTGGAATGTGGAAGTATGCTACTTGCTAGCTTCGCAGCGAGAGCGAGGGAACGGGAACCTAACACTTACCATTTTGCTCGTTATCAGTATGCATCATAGTTTTTTCAGATGCTATTTGAATAAATATGTCAAGCCATTATTATATGGCCTTATATAATTGGTGAGCCAGCCAGGAGTGAACATCTAAATCTGAAGTATCTGTACTCCAATAAACCAGTTTGAATTATTGCCAGAATCAGGATGGTAGAGTAAAGTTTATACACCAAGATTCCTTATATTTTGGGCAAGCCAGCCAGGAGTGGAGATCTAAATCAACCTGAACACTCAGTGTCAGCACAAAACAAATGCCTCACTATGTGAATGCAGGCCCACACAGGGAAACAAACACAATCTGGATTATTGTAATAATCATGATATTAGCATACATTTTATACACCAAGAATCCTTATATATTTGTTGAGCTAGCCAGGAATGTGCATTTAAATATCATGGATTGACAGCATGACCAGACAGGACATCATCCAAAATCTGTATTATTTCCATAATCATGATATCAGTATACAGTCTATAGTCCAAGAATACTTATATATTCTGGGTGAGCCAGTCAGGAGTGGCCAGTTAAATCAACCTGACCTAAAAGACCGCACAACAGAACAAATGTCTTACTCTGGGACAGACCCAGACAGAGCAATGTGCATAACTGTATAATGTTAGCATATGGTTTATACACAAAAATACTTATATTTGGTGAGCCAGCCAGGAATCAAGTCTAAAACAACCTAAAATATTGTTTTTAGGTTCTGCTTTCAAAATAATGAAATTAAATGTTTCTACATTAAAATAAAATAGCGTAAAGAGCAGTAAACTATAGTAAATGAAACAAAGTCAATATTTGGTGTGACAAAATAAATAAATAAATAAAAATAAAAATAGTAGTCTCTGGTACAATTCGTGCAGTTTTATAAGGAAATGAGCTGGTAAGTTTTATTGAGCATCTTGCAGAACCAGCCACAGTTCTTCTGGAGACTTTGACTTTCACACTTTTTCGCTCTTATTTTTGTAGCAAAACCAAGCAGCCTTCACTGTGTTTTTTGTCTGAAACGTGGTCTCTTATGTAATATGCTGCTTTCTTTAATGACATACAAACATTTTTCTGTAACATTTAATTTTGTGCTAGATAACTAATGTTTGGGAAATTAAAACTTGTTTTGTACTGACTTTATAATGTAGAAGTCATAAAATAAAAAAATTATAAATTTTTATTTGTACTAAAAAAATAGTATATATATATGTGAGAAATATATGAGAAAGGACTATGTCACAGGTAATGTCTTAACACTTCAAAACCACATGAAAGGTGGGGAGAAAGAAAGATAGATGGCCTGTCATCTCAAAGAAAGCTCTAACAAAGCAAGGACATGTTTGTGGTTTTTTGCACATTATGTTTTTTCACTTTCCATTTTGTTTTTATTCCTGGTTACTTTTTCTATCCAGTTTCTATATGCATCGTAGTTCTTCAAGAAGTTGTTAGAATAAATATATCAAGGCATTTTTGGACTGATTTATTTTTAATGAAAGAATCCTTTTTATATTAATCCAAAAATCCTTATAAACTTGGTGAGCCAGCCAGGAGTGGAATCTAAATCAACAAGAAAAATCCCGCAGATGGGGCAGCATGTACTGTATAATCTGGATTATTGCCATAATCAAAGAATCATTGTATTTTTGGCAAGCCAGCAAGGAATGGACATCTAAATCAAATTGAAGTATCAGTTAAAGAATTAAATTTGCACTAAGGAGAAATTTGTGTAAAGTAAATTACGCCCTTAAGGCCTGGAATTCATGTAGCTATTGTGTTCCTGAAAGTAAAACCAGATGAAGAAGCCTTGAAGATGTCCAGCAGAGGGAGCCAAAAAGGTGTAGAATGGTATCAGAGCCTTGATGTACAGTATTATCATCTTAGTTCCACACACAAGCGTTTTAAGGACAAAAACCTGACAAAGGTCTTGAAATAAAACATCTGAACAGTCTCTTGAGGTGTGGTAATTGTGGTATAAATGGAATAATTGACTCCAGTCCCTTGAATTATTAGAAAATAATGCACACCCAACGGCCTTACCACCTCGGGGTGTGCATTATTTTCTAATAATTCAACGGCCCGTCATCAGTTATTCTTTACTTAATGGAAGGAGTCTCCAGTGCCAACTTTGTAAATCAGTCAGTTTTCCATTACAGGAGTCTTTCAGGACGGAGGTTTCTTGGTAACATAAAATGCATTTTTTCAATTAAATTCAAATGAGAGGAAAAAGAGAGGCCGGTGAGAGAATGACTGTTTGATTGTTGGTTATTGATTTTAACAGGAACTAGTGGATGTTCTACACCATTAAATGTAACTATAAACGGTTAAAAAGCACAACATGCTGAATACAAATAAATTAAAAATTACAGTAGTTGGAAAAGCACTGTAGTATAAAAGAAGTGAAATACTTCAGGTTTATTATTTTCTTATAACAGCACACCATGTCATGTTTTCTTCCTTACTTATTACCATGAAGGAATAAATAAATATTAAGAAGAAAAAAAAACTGCATTCTTATGGGACCCCCTGGTGGCTCAGGGGCAATAAGCAACTGCTTATACTGCTTATAGCTGGCTTTGGTAATCTCCTTAATATTCTGTTATTTTGCCACTTATTTCTCATGGTTGTTAAAACAGCAAAGTGATTTGTGGTTTGAGAGCTTTCAGGTTTATATATGTTTAAGTAATTAAGACAAAATCACAAGCAAATATGTAAAGGAAAATCATCACAATTCACTGCTGGATCTGCACTGATAAGCAGCTCTTTGATTGTTCAAGATGCTTGTGGAAACGTCGGACTTCAGCACAAGATTATCAATTCAAATAATCTATCAGAGCAAGATGAGTAAGTG
The DNA here is from genome assembly GCA_023630585.1 of Cranoglanis bouderius. Classification (NCBI taxonomy): domain Eukaryota; kingdom Metazoa; phylum Chordata; class Actinopteri; order Siluriformes; family Cranoglanididae; genus Cranoglanis; species Cranoglanis bouderius. Next base: position 24,838,872 of record CM042539.1, read on the forward strand.
TGTCAGGCGAAATGTCAGGAGAGGAGGAACAAATTGCCACTGGGTTTGATTACTGCATGCAAAGCTGTAATATGGAGTTTCCCTTCACCTTCAACAAATGTGGTGTGTGTGTGTGTGTGTGTGTGTGTGTGTGTGTGTGTGTGTGTTATTTGTAGACCTTTGTAGGTGTAATATGGAATTTCACTTCACCTTTAACTAACATGCTGTGTGTGTGTGTGTGTGTGTGTGTGTGTGTGTGTGTGTGTGTGTGTGTGTGTGTGTGTTATTTGTAGACCTTTGTAGGTGTAATATGGAATTTCACTTCACCTTTAACTAACATGCTGTGTGTGTGTGTGTGTGTGTGTGTGTGTGTGTGTGTGTGTGTGTGTGTGTGTGTGTGTTATTTGTAGACCTTTGTAGGTGACGTGTGTACCTAATTTAAGCCATGGCTATATTGATTAAAATAAAGTTTGAGTATTCAGAGATAGCTTATTTTTGGAAGCATACAAAAAATATTGGCACCACCAATCAGGGTATTTGCAGGCATCCAATTATTCAATTATACAAGTTCAATCATTTATTCTTTTTTTTATTATAAGAATGTCTTTAAGTGTTATTTGCCACCCAATTTGCAGTAGTCATATAAAACTATATTTGGAGTTAAACAGAATCACTGCATTGATGACAGCTGTATGATAATTACTTTTAAACATGAGTCTGAATGTGATTTTCCATTGTAAAAGGGTGTGCACACTTATGCAACTTATGCAAAACTTTCAGGGTTGGACAGTGTATGGTTTATTTTGAATCATAGTTGATCAGCTGTTTCTGTAAGATATTCTTGGTTCCATCCTACTGCTGAAGCCATGGTCTGCAAAGTGCATGCATAAGCATGTTCAAGATCTCACTGCCGAAAGATATCGATCTGAAGAGGGGTATAAAAGCATTTCCAAAACATTAGCTGTACCATGGAACACTATGAAGGCCATCATCAACAAGTGGAGAAAATGGGCCACTACAGTGACATCACCAAGAACAGGACGTCCAAAAGGACGACAAAATTTGTCTCTTGTCAATTTTGGAGGTGAAATCTTATCAGGGAGTCTGCAAAGAGACATACAGTAACATTAAAGGAGCTGCAGGAATATCTGGTAAGTTCTGGTCACTCCCTGCTGTGAAAATGGCCTCTGTCTTTTCTACACGTCTGGGCCAAACAATGTGGCAAAATGTGTGATGGTCTGATGAGATAAAGGTAGAATATTTTGGGCATAATTCTAAAAAATATGTTTGGTGCAAAAAACAAGAGCTTATCACCCAAAGAACAGCATAACCATGGTGAGGCATGGTAGTGGCAGCATCATGCTGTGGGGCTGCTTCTCTTCAGCTGGGACTGGGGCTCTAGTCAGGATAGAGGGAATCATAGATAACTCCAAATACCAATCAAATTTGGGATTAAATATGTAGGTCTCTGTTAGACAGCTGAAGATGAAGATAGAGCTGGAGCATTTTTGCAAGGAAGAGTGGAATAAAATTGCTAAATCAGCATGTGCTATGCTGGTAGACTCTTACCAAAAAAGACTGAGTGCTGTATTACAAGCAAAAGGGGCTTTAACAAAATACTAGTTAACGGGCGTGCAACTTTTCTTTTTATTCTTTTTTTTTTTTGTTTGTTTCTATATCACATTAAAGGTCCTTATGCATGCATACATACACACAGTAGCACAATTGATTAAATTTCCCCCTAAATCTCAATAATACAGATGTATTTTAATTTTTTTACTGCTTTAATGCATTAGTCAAGTCATGTCAAGTAAACCTTTATTTATAGAGCACGTTTAAAACAACAGAAGATGACCCAAAGTGCTTTACCATTCAATCAACCAAATAAGCCATAACAGAGTTATGTTTAGAAATATTGTAACAACAATAATAATAATGATTAATAAATATATACCTTTAAATACAACATCAGTTATTTACATATTTTAACCTATTAAATGACCTATTCAAAAGCTAGAGAATGAAAATATGTTTTCATTAGTATTAGCTCATTAGTATTGCGCTCTGTTAAACGTCAGTTGCAATAAATAATGATACACTGGATTGTTCTGTAATACATTTGAGTCTGAGCGATGCTTTATATCTATGTAATTAATACTGAAAAGAACTAAAAAGCCATTCAGGAAAAGAATGTAAAAGAAGAAGTAATTGTTTGTCCTTCCTGTGTGTGTCATTGCAACATTATTATATAGAACCCTAGATAACTTTTTGACCCATTTGGACATGTCTGGGTCATATAATTAAGGTCAACATCGTTATAGGTTGCTTTTTAGTGTCCTGTTTAGATGTTGTTTAATTGACATTTTGGGCTATCTTTTTATAAGAAAGCAATAAAACACTATTGTTATAGGGAAATAATAATTAAAAAAGCAATGACAGTGATATGTGGCATGGCCAGACATGATGTGGCGTTTCTGTTACTACCCTGAAGTTGATTATATTCTAATAAAAGCACATCCCAAAGTGTTTTATTCATCTTATACAACTGCATGTTTTGCCAACTATTACAATTTGTAATTAATTTCTGAACAACACTTCATACTTTTTTCCATTCATAGTTATATTCAGTGCTGTGGAATGCCCGTGGAATAAGTTAACTCCTGTTAACTCTTACATTATGACAGCTGGAAAACATTCCGTCATAACTCTCTTTTTTTATCTTTTTTAATGAGACAAAAAAAAGCTTATCATGTAACTTTGAACCTGTAATCCCAAATAATTTCTTGTTGCAGAAAACTGACTGTTACAAATAGTAGAAACTGGAGACTACTTCCAGGAATACTAAATAAACATGTTCTTACAGAAAGCTTCACCATACAGTATCAATAAGTTTAAACTTGTTTGTTAAATAACAACACATTTTTTAAACCTTAGATTATGTGGCGCATCCAATATACATATACATAAGTCACTGTGAATGAGCTGGTGCTATAGAAATGATAAATTATTAGACTCAATGCATGATTTGAATTACAGCCAGCACTCTTGTCATAGAAACAATGAGTCAACACCTTCTGACCAATCAGAGTCTAGAATTCAGAAGGGCTGTGGGATACACACCTGGTGCTGAGTGATCTAATCTGCAGAAGAGAGAGATAAAAGAAGGGAGAGAGCGAGACGACTGTAACAAACGTCAAAGACCAGCAAGGAGGAGGCGGGACCCGGCTGAACGTCAACGTAATATTTAATCATAAACAGAACATAAAACAAACACACCAACCTAAGTCAAACATAAAGTGCACATGCGTGTTTCTCTCTCTCTCTCTCTCTCTCTCTCTCTCTCTCTCTCTCTCTCTCTCTCTCTCTCTACCTTCGGTGCATCTAGCCGCTCCTTTATCACTCTCTCCCACTGATTAGATCACTCAGTGCCAAGCGTGCGTCCACACAGCCTGGCCCCGCCTTCCTCCACATGTTCCAAAGTGTTTTATTCCTCTTACACCACAGAAATGTACCAATGCTAACAATGCTTAATTTGTACTTTTTACTTTTTATTGGTTTATAGTTAACAAGTTAGTTCTTGTTATCACTTACAGTATAGCAGCTCAGTCCCTCACCAGCCCCTCTTTTTTTCTCTCTCTTGAAATTAATAAGACAAAAAATGTAGCTTCTCATATTACAGAGAAACCACAAAGCCCTCTGTCATTAAAATTCCCCATGTCAAAATTTAAAAAAAAAATCTGTTCACATGTCCCATAGCTCAGGGGCCTTCTCTAATTGGCTGTCATTCACCGTGTTACTCTCTGTTTTCAGTAACCAGACTCATGTAGCAGTTTTGGCTGAAAGTAATGGATGTCGATTTTACAGAGGTAGTAACTATGGAAATGACTTCCCACAAGAGCTGAACTACCATCAGGCAAAATTGCGCATTTTTTGCCTCAGTTACCGAAGACATAATCTACCTGTTGTGAACTGAAGTAGTGAATTAAAAAGATGTACATTTTCTAACATTGTTTCCACTTTCTATACTGTAGATTACCATGTAGAGGACAGAGAATCTTAGCAAATTGGTCCTGGCAGTGGATGCAATCACACTGCTGGCTCTGTACACGTTCATTCAAAAGGTGAAGCAGCGAGCTAAACCCATTGACATGTTCTTGCTCAGTCTCACCATCTCAGACCTGATCTTCCTCTTCTTTCTTTTATTTAATGAAGAACAGCTGACAGTCCTTTTGTCTGGCCTTTTAGAATTGTTTATTGTGCTTTTCTTCATCCCTTTTATCATTTGCAGCTTCTACATCAAATTCATCCTCTCCTGGCTACCTAACATCAACGCTCAGAAGCATTTCAGGGCAATTGGGCTCACCCTAGTCACCCTCCTGGTCTTCATCATCTGCTTCCTGCCTTACAATGTATCCCATGTAGTAGGTTTTATTGGAGGGTACAGTCCTGACTGGAGAATTTACGCACTGCTACCCAGCACTTTAAATGCCTCTTTGGACCCCCTCATTTATTATTTCTCCTCTTCAGCTCTCCAGGGGACTTGCAATCACTTGAAAAGGGGACTCATCAATTGGATACACCCTTCCTGCTGCCATAGACTGCACAGCTGTACCCAGTACACATGCTGCACACAGCATTCCACTGGCAGTTCTCACTAGAATGGCATGTTGGAATCTAACATTGCATATAAGTAAAGTTTGTTGGTTGTTGGATTTTCACTGTGAATGTATTTGCCAAAACCATGCAGCATCACCAGCTATTCAATGTGACCAGAGGTGGTGATGAAGGCTGTCTTCCACTCATCCCCCTCTCAAATTCTGATAAAGTTTTAAGCACCTCTTATATCATGTACCTGTTCTAGGGATGATGGCACCAGTGGTAGTGGGTACAAGTACTTCACCATGATAGAGATGAGGCCTCAATAATCAGTGCAGAGTCTGAGTCTGCCCTCTTTTTTCTATGAATAATACCTAGAACCAGTGGGAGAACTGGAAGTGGCTCTTTAGAGGAACTTCTAGTTCTTCAACATAAAAGGTTCCTTCTACTTATGAATCACCAAGGGCTGGAACATATTCTGATTGTGATCACAAGACCAAAGATGCTGATAACAAGCATTTGCATGTCTAAAGTAATGGATTAAGGGAGGGTGCTCATGTGAAACAATGTGCAGGATGAAAATGTTCTTTTACCACAGTAGAAACATCAGCCCTCTCTCTGATTAACTTTTTCCTCATCAGATAACTTTGCAAATCCCATTTTCATGCTTTCTTTTTCAGACTTGTCATACAAAGAAATGGCTAACATGGGAGTGCTTACTCTGGAGTGTCTTGCATGGATGCAATTATCTATTCAGATGACTAGCTGAATTAAGTCACCCAGCATTAGTTGGTGTTAGGTCCTCTGGAGGATCTTTGTTAGAGAGTGGCAGAAAAGATATTTCAGAGCTGTTTCATTCTAGCCACTTTCCACTGCTAGATGTGAAAATTCAGTTCACAATCAGCTGCTGATTGATTCTGTTGCTTTAACAACAGTAAAATGTGCAATATTTGGAATGCATTTCAAACTTTAATACATACAAAATTCTAATACATTCAGTTTATATGCACATTATAGCTTAAATTCAATGTATAAGGCATAATCATTTATTATAATCCCTACATTCTATACATTTGTCAGTTCTTGAAGTTGCAGACTATAACTACCATGTTCCTCAACTCACAATCACCTCACATGACCTCCAGTCAAACACCTGATTATTAATGTCACTCATCTGTTTGTAATCAAACTACTAACTTTAAATAACCCAGACTCTCAGTGTTACTTTGTGAAGCCTTTATTACCCACCTGTTTTGATTAGTGTTTTGACCCTAACCTGCTTCATGTTAACTGATGTAATCTTGTCTAGTTTATGTTTGTTTGCTGATCACTTGACCATTTGCCTCTCTCTCTGAGTATTGACGTTTGATTGTATGCTGCATTGGTTTTAATAGAGCTAATACAATACACTTAATACATTACAATTTTCTAGAAATATGTTGATGCAGTTATTGAATCTGATGAACTGAGATTATCTTAAGAGTAGGAATGGTGAGATGAAGCTTCATGAAGTGTTTTCCAGTCAACTGTTGAACTGTTTATTTCTCAAGGCTTCAACTGACCACTAGAGGCCTCTATTGGTCATAAAACATAGCCCTGTGAACCATGTAAAACTGTTAGCACTGTCAGCACTATGAGTACAAAATGTGGACCCAGCATAACATCACTACATAAATTGGCCATGAGCCACTTTCAGATATATCTCCTTCAGCAACAACAGCACCTTCCTCTTAATGATCCCAAATATGCTGCGATTGCCAGTGTTTTATTCTGGCTGGTTTCCATGATCCAGTATTGTCTACATTGTGAAGTACCATAAACAACAACAACAACAACACTCTTCCTGATTTGTCCAACAAGGATGTCTGCTAGCACATGTGTCTGGATGGGCTATTGGCCACTGGGCCTCGCACTCACATTTTCATCCCTTTGATCTTCATCATCTGCTTCATGCCTTAGAATGTGTTCCATATGGTGGGTTTTATTGGATGGTACCATCCTGACTGGAGAGTGTACGCACTGCTCACCAGCAGGTTCAGTGACTGTTTGGACCCATTTATCTCTTATTTCTCTCTATTCTCACTAGAACAAACAGTATTTCAGAATCTAGAATTGACACTATGTATTTCTTTACCAGCATATTGAGGACCAATAAGGCCAGGATAATTTAACCATGTCTGAGAGTGAGTGTACACTCTGTTCACCAGTATGTTCAGTACGTGCTGGGCCCCCTTGATTTTTGACATTTACTGAAATAAATCCAATGCACTTGACTTTATTTAGGGCTAGTAACGTAAAACTTCTAATTCATTATCATTTGTATAGCGCTTTTAAGAATAGACATCGGCATAAACAGGTTTGTAGAAATCTGAATGTAGATCTAGATCCATAATGAGCAATCCAGAGGCAACAGTGGCAGGCAAAACTCCCTGAGATGACATGCAGAATGCAGGTTATGAATCATTACATTATACAGTTGTAGAAGAGTAAATGCAAACAGTACTAAATTACCTCTTACAATATACAATATACAAGCAAGACCAAGTCAAAGAATTTGGTCTGCAATGTTGTGATGAAAATCATATCATGGCTACACTATAAATCACCATGAAGACAACTATAAAAATATGCAATTTGGCATATGTTTGTGATATTGAGCCTAATGGATTAATTATATACCCTTAAAAAAATACTTAGACTAAACTGGGGGGAGCCAGTGGTGGGGATGCAAAGCTATAGACACGTCCCATGCATGAGATGCACTTTTGCTAAAGGGATGCATCTGTTTAGAGTCAGCATTTAGTTGTACAATCCTGTGGGTATAACCACTTTGATACTTTTCCGGTAGTGTTGTGGCAAACATGATTAGAGACTAGAGACTCCTTCTACAAATGTTACATAAATGTCCGCTTACAGGAAACCTCATCGTGTCAACAACTGTCCACCATAAAACTCACTGTAAATTACCTGGTATAGAAATGCTAAAATATTAAAAGAAGTGTGTTAAAATATAACCCATGACTTGGTTAGAATCTTCGAATTTAGAATTCAACAGCAGGTAAAAAGTGGTAAAAACGCAATTAAACATTGCATTATATTTGCATGTGTTTATCAACACTACATTTAAATATAACTAATCCTGTACCTCTGTTGTGTCATATGTGTTTAATAGTCTCTGTTTATCTAAGAAATGTCTCAATAATCAGGTATGCGTTCACTTCCTGGAATTTTCTGAAATAAGTCTATTCTGCGAAGCATGTGAATTAGCAAAACCTGGCAAAACTGATGATCAAATATCAAACATTCAGACAGTGTCATCTAGCGAGTAAAAGAGGATGTAAGTGTTTCTTCTTTTCAGTGTGTGTCAATATCAGCAAATCATTATATAGAGCACTCATCAGTTTTGTTGGACACATCTGAGCAAGAGACATTGTATGGATTAACAAAGGTAAGAAGATCTTGGGTTTGTTCATCTAACTCTGCACTATGTTCAATATTATTTAAGTTAATTATTTTTATAATCACAAATATATACATACTTATTCTAATTCTGAAGTTTTTCTTGTTAAAGTTCACAAGGTTGATAATAAGTACAGAAGTCCTGAAGCATTTACTTCAGTATTTGTAATTCACAAATTCATTGGACTCAAAAAATGTGACTTACCTTTCATATGTGATCAGCCTATTAAAACCTATTCAAACATAATCTGAATTTGCCATTTGGACAAGCTTGCGCCTACTTGGTCTACTTTATCATAACTATTGGTGTATTTCTAATACGATTCTCTGTCATTTCTTAGCCTTTCATACAAAAATAATTCCAATACTTCATCCATTATAATCCTTAGATTCAAAGAACTTCTCCAAGCAATCTCAAGGAAAATGAGTAGGAATTGCAATGTTCATACAAATTAAGTTAAACCAGTCCCTCACCTTTTACCTTACCTGAGACAGATCTGTTCAAAGAGAAGTGTTTATTTAAGGTACAACTGTTTAACCTTCTGCTAAAAAAGTAAAATGTAGAGCAACTCTACTGTCTTGCTGTTCTATTAAAGGAGTGGAAAATTTAGCATTTATATTAACTTTCCCCAACATTTTATAAATTCTCCCTGGAAAGGCTTTCTTTTTATTGCCATTAGAGAAAACCCTTTACTATGATGATAAACTTTAACCACTGAAATTTAGCAGCTTAAATAATTAATGCCTAGAATGACTGTAGTTTAATAGTCACCTTTTGTGCTGCACATCTTTCCATTAATTCAATATTTTACGTTACTGCCATCTAAAAATCCTTATTACCAGGCACACATAATATTACATTCTTAAAGGTTCTTTGGTTGTTCCTCTGGGAGAACCCTTAAAGGTTCAATGTACAACCCTACAACAGAACACTTCAGAAAGCTTTTGAAGACGACCGTTTTTAGGAAGAACCCTTAACTATACAAATAACCATTTGAAGTACCCTTTTTCTAAGACTGTATTAAACTCACAGTGTTCCTGATATGCCTTCCTACTATTATCCCTTTCTGAGTAGAACTCGTTTTTGGAAGCTAGGAACGTATCTAAAGAACCATTTGAATAATGTTTTTTTTCCCCCTGAGAGTGTATTAAACACTGTCAGAGATTTATCTTCTTATTTGTAATCCTTTAAGAAAGGTTTCTTAGCTGAACCCCCCTTTTTTGGAAGCTAAGAACCCTTGAAGAACCATTGAAGAATGTAATAGGTTCATCTGACCAATACTGGATGCACAACTGAGTTCACAGCAATGCTGATGGGTGAAGTCTATTTAGAAAGGTAGAGCTCTTTCTATCCCACAAACATCAAACAATGGCATCTGTATTATTTATCAAGACAGTTCAGATAAAATGTAAATACACGACATGTTCTAGGTATTAAGAAGAAAATAATTACAAAGACATTGGAGTTAGGAGAGGATGGTGGCACAGCAAGTAGTTTTGCCAGGTGTATTCCCACCTTGCACCCAGTGTTCCTGGGATAGGCTCTAGATCCACCGGATGAAGGTGGACCAGGATGATGAAGATGAAGAAATGAATAATTTGGAGTGTGCACCACACACTTCGTTGGATAGTCATGATGGAAGGTTCTTGCCTTACAAAAAAGGGTTCTACTAAAAGGACAACAATTTGTTGTAGGATCCTACATAGAACCTTTTAGGAACTGAAAGCCCTTGCTGTGATGGTGAAATGATGTTATTTTTAAAGTGTGTAAATGGAGCTTAATGGTTATATAGACTGAGTGTCTTAGAAAAGTCATTCTGGAAAGTACTAGCAACACAGAGTTTTTTCAAAAAGTAAGCCTCTTGTGGAATTCTGAGCTGCTTTAGAATGAAGAGCAATTTGTCTTTTCAGTACATGCATGTGTTTAGCTTGAGGGCCTTTGCTAATTGGTTGTCATTCAGCATTTGAGAGTTTCTCTCTGTTTTCAGTAAAGAAAGAGAACAAATTTAGCTGTTTTGGCTGGCAGTATTGGATGTCAAATTACTGTATTAGTAACTATGGAAATAGAATAAGCATCAAGTGCAATTGCTCTTCAAACAAAATTGTGTATCTTTTTTATCAGGTCTAAACAATATAACCTACCAGTTTTGAACTGAAATGGTGAATTGAAGAGAATTATAGTTTCTATTAAAATTAAAATTAAAATGTTTCTCTTTCTATAGATTGCCTTAAAAGCCAAACATGCAGTGGACAAAAGAGCTGAGCAATCTGGTCCTGGCAGTGGATGCCATCACACTGATCACAGGTCTTCCTGCCAACCTGCTGGCTCTCTACACCTTTGTACATAAGGTGAAGCAGCGATCTGCACCCATCGATGTGCTCTTGCTCAGCCTCACCATCTCAGACCTGATCTTCCTTTTCTTCCTTCCATTCCGCATGAAAGAGGCAGCCGACATGAAATGGACCCTGAGCTACTTCCTCTGTCCCCTTTCAGGGTTCTTCTTCTACACAACCATTTACAACAGCACCTTCCTTTTAACAGCTATCAGTGTGGAGCGTTATCTGGGAGTGGCCTTTCCAATCATGTACAAACTCAAGCGACATCCTCGATATGCCGTGATCGCCAGTGTCATATTCTGGTTGGTTTCCATGGCCCATTGCAGTATTGTCTACATTATGCAATACTATAGGCACAACAATGAAACTCTGCCTGATCCGTTCGCCAAGGAGGTCTGCTATGACGAGTTTAGCAAAGAACAGCTGACAATCCTTTTGCCTGTCCGTTTGGAATTGTTCATCGTGCTGTTCTGCACCCCTTTTATCATCTGCTCCTTCTGCTACATCAAATTCATCCACATTCTCTGGCACTTACCTAACATCAATCCTAAGAAGCGCTCCAGGGCCATTGGGCTTGCCCTAGCCACCCTCCTGGTTTTTATCATCTGCTTCATGCCTTACAATGTGTCCCATGTTGCAGGTTATGTTGGATGGTACAGTCCTAAATGGAGAGTGTATGCACTGCTCCCCAGCACCTTGAATGCCTGTTTGGACCCCCTCGTTTTTTATTTCTCCTCTTCAGCACTTCGGGGGACTTTAAAACACCTGATACGAGGACCTAGCCATCGGAGGCACCATTCATGCTGCCGGAATTTCCTCAACTGTGCCCAGTTAAACTGTACTGCACATGAAGAAAGCACACAGAGTTCCAATGACACTTCTCACTAGAACCGCAAAATCTACAATTGCAGATAAGCAGATAATTTTTTTTTTTTTACCAGCACGTTATAAGGGTTGCACAACCATTTCATTTTACAAGTCAACCAGTAATTCATAAAAGTGGTTTACTGATGCTAATAAACAACAGCAAAGAATGTCCAAGCATGCATCAGTTAACAGCCATACCCAGGCTATAAATTACATTTCCAGCTTCAGTGTTTCGGCTATATAATTAACAACAAAAATTAAACCAATCAGTCCAGTAAATGTGCAAAATAATAAATATGTGTATCCTATTACACTATTTAAGGATGTACCAATCCTTATAATGTATATGGACAACATGGTGGCTCAGCTGAAAAGCTCATGTCCTTCACCAGAGAGGTGTTCTTCCTTGACTAGATAATACAATGTCTACAGCAGTGTCTGGGGGGTATTCCCAAGCTGATAATGAACTGCCATGTTCAGCTCTGGCTTTAGTAGTGTCTGAAAATATTTATCCATGCTTTTTGGCCACTTCTGTTTTGGCCAAGTTTCCTCTTACCCATGTCAATCCAATGTCCATTGATAGAGATCAATCCAAAGCACTTGGTCTTTACTGCAATCACAATAAGGCCATTCTGTAAATATCCGAACAGCATGACGGTAAATGCGAAATGTGCCATTTGTTTGTATATTGTTCTTCTTTTTGGGTAGTGCTGTGGGGACCCAATAAATGTGAATTTCGCCTCTTTTGTTTAGGTCAGGATAGCATTTTCTGGGCAAACACCACAGAATGTAATGATTAGTGAATGTACAAATGTGAATGTTGTTTGTCCAACTTCTGGATATTTAGAGAGAATTTATACTGGAATATATATATATATATATATATATATATATATATATATATATATATATATATATATATATATATATATATATATATATATATATATATATATAATAGCTTATGAAATATATATATATATATATATATATATATATATATATATATATATATATATATATATATATATATATATATATATATATATAATAGCTTATGAAATAAATGATGCTGTTATATAACATAAATTAGCATAAATTATATTTGAATGTAATAATGGTGCTATATTTGATGTTAAATATCTGGATAAGAAGAAGGTAATATGAATTTGTATTGAAACAGAACTTCCATCTTCCATACACTACTTTTGTACTCCTGTTTTTTACTTGGTATATAATGTAATAGGAAAATAGAATTCAGTGAACTTTTAAGAATTTTTTTCATTTTATAACCCAACCCTGACTAGGATGAATTGAAGTATTTTATTATTTCACAAACACATGTTAACTTTATTGTAAAATCAATATTGTAATCTAGTGACGGCAAAATAATTATGTATATTTGTCTGCATTTTACATTTTGCATTATGTAAAATAATGAAAATGTTATGTAATGCATATGTGATAAAAAATGTTTTAATTTTTTTTTTTTTATTGATACCAACAATTATTGTTAAGCTTTTTCTAGATTTAACATGTTGTATGAATTATGGCAATTATATAATTATGGCAAACTGTATGACTAGAAGGTTTGGAGTTCAAATCCCAGCACGTGAGTAAGAACCTTCAAAGAGAATGTTCTTAAGTAAGTATTTGTATAAATAAGGAACATATTTTAAAATGTATTCTGTTTGAAAATACTGCTGTAAATTATAAAGCTGATCTATTTATGAAGATTGAGGTTGTTATTAGTGGCTCACGAAAATCTGGATAATGCAGAATTGGTTATAGCACTGTCTGAGGGTGTTGTGTAGAAGTAATAATAATAATAATAATAATAATAATAATAATAATAAGAAGAAGAAGAAGAAGAAGAAGAAGAAGAAAAATAAATGTGTCTAATTCTAATAATCTCTCTCTCTCTCTCTCTCTCTCTGTATATATATATATATATATATATATATATATATATATATATATATATATATATATATATATATATATATATATATATATATATATATATATATATATATATATATATAACATCCAGATGTTATAAGGTACAGAGCCTTTCATGTAAAAAGGGGTGCAAATATTTGATTATTGATAAGCACAGTAAATAACATTATTCAAAAATATGTATAGTTAAACTAGTAGCCTAACTTAATAGCTAACTAATTAGTAACCAAGAAGAATCCAGGGAGTAAATGCAGTGTACTTAAGCAATTATTGTAGATGTAGAGTCAAGTCATGTGAAGCAAACACAGCATCAACAAAGACAAGAAGCTTTGGACAAAAGTTCTTCATCACCTGTGCTCCTGTAACAACAACTATCGATGCAAATGGAGATATGATTACTAATAACCAAGTTCCAGCTTGACATTACTATTGGTTTTTAAGTAAGATACCTGCATTAGCTAGCTAAAGTTTTGTTTAAGCTAGTTAATTAAAGTGAAAGTGACATGTGAAGGCCAATGTATGGTAATCCATACTTGGAATTTGTCCTCTGCATTTAACCCATCCAAGTTAGTACACACACACATTAGGAGTTGTGAGTAGTGAACACACACACTACAAACCGTGAACACACCCGGAGCAGTGGGCAGCCATTTTTGCCACCGCACCCGGGGAGCAGTTGAGGGTTAAGGGCATTGCTCAAGTACCTAACAGTGACAGCTTGGAGGTGCTGGGATTTGAACTCACGACCTTCCGATCAGTAGCCCAACTTCTTAACCACTGTGCTACCACCGCCCAATTAGTAAATTTAAATTCATACTAGCTGGTATACATAACTGATAATCTCCTTGCATATATGTATAGAATTGTTATCAAACTCCATCTCCCAGAACACACCATGGCCTACAAATATGGCTTCAGATGTTTGGATTCATCCAAACCCCTGCAACTAGTCTAGCTAGCTAGCTAACATAAAATATAGAATTGAGTCTACTGCTTAGATTTTGAAGATTATGTCAAATCTGAATGTTGAATATAAAACTGACAAAAAATCATGGCCATCCATGATGAGAAAATGAGAATGCAGCATGTTGTATCCTGCATACATTTAGGAAATCAGCTATCAACACTGAATGTTGAGTAAACTGACAAAAATCATGTTTGTAGCTACAGTACAGTAGCTAGCAATCTATTGTGAGTTAATTATAAGCTTAATAGTGGGAGGAAGTAAACCATAAGGCCATAAGACTAAATACAAACAGTTAACATTCATTTCTTTCCGGTGTTGTCTCCAGTTTATCATAATTAATTATTTTACGTAAATATATTATTACATTAAGTCTAAATGATTCACTGATATGGAATTAATTATAGGGACTTGTGTTTTGGGTATTGTGGATGCTCCATATAATCTAAGACTAATAATAGGCAATAAACAAACAAACAAACAAGCAAAAAAAAACCCACCTGAGATGTTATTTAACACAGGAAGGAGTCTCCCAGTGTCAGTGCTTTGTAACAGTAAGTTTTCCGCCACAGTAAAGTCTTCAGGAAGGAGGAGTTTAAGCTTTCCGGTTTCTTGGTAACATGACAAGATGTGTTTTTTTTTTCTTATTAACTCATGGGTCTTAGCAAAGACAAAAGGTGAAAAGACTACTGAAACATGCAGTTGTTCGTTTCCTGAACCTTTTACGTGGTAAGCGTGTTGGTATGTGAGCTGCACAGTATTGTGAAACACCTGCATTTCCCACAGTGGAATTTCCAGAGCATGAACTACTGAATAGGGTATAAACCTTTCACTTAGTGTGTTCAATTTTCTCCACTGTCAGTGGTATTTACATACACATCATTAAGTGAGAGGATAAAGAATGTGGAGACAGCTCATTGCTGTGGAAAGGGGAAAGCCTGAGAGTGAGACGTGGGCTACAGAAAGTAGTATAGATTCATTACGCTCCTGAAGTCACTCTTAACTCACACACACATTTGTCTGGCTATCCCTGTGAGGACCTTCTGTTTAAATAATTATTTATACACATAATTAATGCTAACACCAACATGTAACCTAACCTTTACTGACACCTTTTTTGGTTGTTTTAGTTTAGGGATTTTTCATTTTTATTTTATTTATTTATTTATTTATTTATTTTGTCGTCTTTTCTTTCTTTCTTTTTTTTTTTTTAAAAAAGCTGCAATTTTGGTTTAATACATAAAAAACAAAAAAGTTTTTCTTGTCCCCACAAATGTACCCACAAGGTTAAAAATGTATGATATTCCTATTTTTGTGGGGACATTAAACCAAAACATTAAATCACACACACACACACACACACACACACACACACACACACACACACACACACACACACACACACACACACACACACACACACACACACACACACACACACACACACACACACTCCTTCATCCCCTCTGTCTTTGTCCCTCCCTCTCACTCCCCTAATCAAGACACACACCTGAGGATGCATAAACCCCGATAAGAACCAGGCTCTCTGAAGCTGCTCACACATTCGTCCTTGTCTTTCCTGTCTCACCTTCCTAATCAAGACACACCTGAAGTTCCAGATAAGAGCCAGGCTGTCTGTAACTACTGACCTGCACACATTTCACACACCCACACACCGACTTCTCACGGAGATAATAACATACAGGAGGGATGTGTCCACGGAGAGTGGATAGAGAGTTTGGGTGGCTCGGGCTTATTAATTTTCCATGATCAAATGGCGAGAGCAAACAGTGAGGCGAGGACAGTGAGGAAGCAGGCAGCAGATAGACCCTCGCCTCCAATCAAAGCAGCTGGACAGCGTTCAGATAAGCACCACTCCTCTTTTTTCCCTAGTCACAGCTCTGAAAGCTGACCACAGCAGTCAAGGAGTATTACATCACTCTTAATTTTTCTGACTTGTGCAATTTGGTATCTTTTTACTCCTCAAGGCAGGAATGCATATGAAGAAGTCCTAAGGTAATGTCACTGCTTTTATAAATAGAAAGAGCTGATTCATTTGCTTTTCCGGACAGGGAAGTGTGTAAAAGTAGGACTCTTCAGTGTCATGCATTGTTTTGGTTTGTGAAGCAACTGAGACAAAGTAATAAAAGTAAAGAATTAGTGATCAGAAAGGTAAGGTGGAGAATGTGTACTACTTACTGGTCTTATCTTAATTATTTTTTTTTATTTGCTATATTTAATTTCAATAAATTGCAATATAATAATTAATCTTTAAAGGGAAATTGCATTACATTTCAATGGAATTGGTTTAGAAAGCAAGATGCACAAACTTGCTTAACAAACTCTGGTGATAACTTAATTTCCTGTGGAAATGATTCTTAAAAAAACAGACAATTCAGTAATAAGAATATAGAAATAATTTATTTTTCAATTCCTGTATTATTATATTAATTAAATGCCACTTAAAACGAATTATGTAACCTACATTCTTGGGGGAAAAAGCACCAACATCAAATTACCCCTTTAGACTTCTTCAGTTGAAGAATCCCTTAAAGTTTCTACTGTACGCAGAACCCTGCAATTATTTCCTTATCACCAATAGTTCCAAACTAGGACCTTTTTTAAAAATACAACTATGCACTCTTAATTATCCAAAAACAAACAAACAAACAAACAAAAAAAAAAATAAAAAAAATAAAATGGCTCCAGGTTTTATGGCTCCAGCCTAAAACTTTTTTAGAAAGCTATGTGCTCCTATTTATACAGATTCTTTTGATAAACACTTGACTATATTAATTAAATTGCATTTAAATCAGTTTATACAACTTCTTCAGTTTTCCCTCTGAGGAAATCCACATATTTCAGAACTCTACAAATGAGTGTTTTCCAATCAACTAGTTCCAAGCTAGAATTTTTTAGGAAGCTATGAACCATAGAAATACAAATTAATTATTTATCATTTCAATTAATTAATTATCATTTAAAGCAAAATATTTAACCTTTATTCATGGAAAGGGTAAATCCCCTTTTGTCTCTCTGAGGGAACCCATATGCAGGTTCGATGCAGAACCCTACAAAAGAATATTTCCCTATCAGCAAGGGTTCCAAACTAGACCCTTTTTAGAAAGCTATGAACCTTTAATTTGACAAAGAACCATTTACAATATTAATTGAATATCATTTAAAAATGGATTTATTTAACCTAGATTCTAAGAAAGATCTAGAACTCTTGTTTGGTATGGTTTGGTATGGTTTCTGTTAAAGCAATTTATTCAAAATGGTCCAATCTAGAACCCCTGACCCTTTACTACATTAATTAAAATTTCCCAATGAAAATGGTTCCAAACTAGAACTTTTTAGGAAGCTATGAGCTCCTAACTATGCAAAGGCCTATTTGACAAATGTATTAAACTCCTAGGACCTACCTACCTACCTACCCTATGCAACTCCACACTTTTCTAATAGTTCCTCTGTAGTTCCTCTGCAGTTAATGTATAATATGCAAATATGTAAGCCCAGATTTAAGAGTTTAAATTAACATACCATTGGAATATTTTTAAGAGAAACCCTGACGCAGTTTCATACGGTGTAAACTGTATATACTGTATGCTTACTGTAGAATGTATATAGCAATAAATATTATTGCTTATACTACAGATTACGCATTACTGGCAGCTTTAGTAAGTGTTTATTGCACTGTAAAGAAATTCTTTTGAATAGACGTACGGGATCTCAGCTGTTTGCTTTAATACAATGAAACAGTCTTGAAGCAGTCCTAACCCAGAAACATGGCAGTGTTCCAACAGTCGGGTGTGACACATAGCGGAATATGTCATAACAACCCCCCGTTATGACATATCAGGGGTATGTCTCAACAGGGGTATGTTATGACAGTTATGATTTCAAAATTACAATCTTAAACTACCAAAGAAGGTGACACAAAGAATGAAAAGCAAAGTAAATAAAGCATCCTATGTTGGTCTGGTATTCATGTATTTATTGTTGGCCCATGTTGCTTAGTTGGTGTTCCCATCAGTATTACCTTGTGTTCACATGAGCAAGTGACAAAGCAACAGGCAAGCATTTATTTTCTATTTATGTATGCGACACCAAGCCACAGTTTCAGTGACAGTGGCAAGCAGCAAAGCAATAGTGCAACAAGCAACATTTGAATTGAATTTTGTCAATTTTATGCACATTAGTTATGTCGTAAGAAATGTACAAATCCAAACTATTGGCTGTAATGATTCCTCAAACCAATCCTGTGGTACGTGTGGTCTGACCATGTGGTTTCTTCAGCTCCCCATTCTCAACTATAGTTCCTACCTGCAATTAGTTCCCAATTTAGTGAGTGTACATATCTACTAGACTTCGCTTGCTTTGCTAATCCACCAACAAGGTTAGTATAAATCCACACTGATTAGTTCATTATTTAGTTTTGGTATAACTACTTGGCTACACACCCACAAGAGACAAACTACAAGCGACACAAATGACTAGCTAGTCTGAATGTATGGTTAGGCTTTAGTTTGATCTCCTGAGTATGTATTTGCCTGGCTTGATCCCTGTTTCACATCAAGTTCCTGGAGCAAATGTGTCCTTATCTGGCTTCCTTTGGTACTCTTACAGAAACCATTACTACCTTCAACCATTCTACATATTCCAGACTTAATGTCGCTCTTATTTTTGTTCTTTTCAGCATTAAAAAAAATGAGGTGAGGCCTCCTGGCAGATTGTTTTTTTCCACGAGCAAGCCATGCAGCAGTGTGAGACCATCCTTTGCCTTTCGGTCTACATCATCACCTTCATCACAGGCTTCCCAAGCAACGCCCTGGCCTTCTACACATTCAGCTGCAAGGTGTGGAGAAAGCCAGTGCCCATAGACATCCTCCTGCTCAACCTGACCATCTCAGACCTCCTATTCCTTCTCTTCCTGCCCTTTAAGATGCAAGAGGTGGTTGATGGCATGCACTGGGACATGCCGTACTTCCTGTGCCCACTGTCTGGCTTCATCTTCTACATGACCATCTACAATAGTGCATTTTTTCTTACTGCAGTAAGTGTTGAGCGCTATCTGGGAGTTGCTTTCCCCATCCAGCATTCGTTGAGACGACGACCTGTTTACGCTGTGGTGGCCTCCATCTTCCTCTGGGCGCTCTCCATGCTCCATCTTAGCATTGTCTACATAGTACCGTACTACAACCCAGCTGGGACAGGTTCACCACCCAGGAATGTGTGCTATGAGGAGTTTACTGATGCACAGCTGCGCATTCTGCTGCCTGTACGCTTGGAGCTGTGCATTGTACTGTTCTGCATCCCGCTGCTCATCTGCACTTTCTGCTACATCAACTTCATTCGCATCCTGTCACGTTTGCCAAACATTGGCAGGCGGAGGAAGCTTCGAGCCATTGGACTTGCCTTGGGCACGCTGCTGGTGTTCGCACTGTGCTTTGGACCATACAACGTCTCACACGTGGTGGGATTCATCACCAAACGCAGCCCTGCATGGAGAGACAAGGCACTGCTACTCAGCACTTTCAATGCCTCCCTGGATCCACTCATCTTTTACCTGTCGTCGGCAGCTGTCCGGAGCATGCTGGCATCAATGGTGCAGGGTGTGTGGCACAAAATAAAGGCATGTAACAGTGTTCTTTTCTGCTGGAGACTGGGAAAAGATGTGCATGAGAATACTAAAAACTCATTTCCAATACCGGGCGAGATTAACGCTCTTTGACAGAAATTGGTAGCAAGAACAGGATGCGACCACGTCCTTGTGTTTTCCACAATCCTTTTGGAAAAGGATGCAATCATTTCAGCTGATTTATACTTTAATCCACAAAGGAACAATTACACAGCACCTGGAATAGGGTTAGGGATTTAGAACTCTGCTCAAAGACAATAAGACAACACTTGGGTCTGAAATATCCACTCTTTGGAGGTTATTTATTTCTGGGAACCAAATACAGATGTTATATACAGTAAGAGCGAGAACTTTCTTAGTTCTTAATCTTAGTGAGCAGACCAAACACAATCCTGGGATTTGAACTTCTAACCCAAAACCTTATCTACCACAGCTCTATCAACATATTTTTACATGCCTGTATGGTTTGCTGTAAGTAATGCCCATATGTTTCCTGCATAGGATAAGGACTTGGACAACAGACCTCACATGGGAGATTGATGAGTCCACATTAAGAGAAGAAAGACATCATATACAACCCACTGTGTACACACGACAGCCATATATTGAGTGTTTGCATACAGAAGGCCTGTGGTTTATGAATGTTTAGCCTTGAATATGTTTTCTTGTGCTTGCTTCTTCAGCCGGAATTAAAGACATGCACTGCACCAGGCATATTGAGCGGTGGGCGAAAAAAAAAAGGACCCTTCACTTGGACTGTTCAGTATGATTGGGTGGAGATTAAGCACAGAGTCACAGTTTGTTCAGCGTGGAGATAAAGGATCTGCAATAGCAGGCAATACTTGGGTCAATAGAACTCGCTCTTTCACCTGTTCCATGTTAATATTTGCAGGTTATTTGGTTCTGGGAAAAACAGACAATAGATGATAGACTGAGAACTAACACCAGACGTTATTTGAGAGAGAAAGAAGGAATATAGAGCAAACACACACACACACACACACACAAATATTCAGGCTTTCAATATTTCCACATTCTAACTTCAGTTCAGGAAATGACAAAACCGCTAAACCTTTCATACCTCAACAAAAAACCAAATCAATAAAAAGCAAAGAAACTAATAACAATAAAACATTATACCTTGTTTTTAATGAAATTCTTCAAATCTTACAGCAGAGAAGCCTGATTATCTTGTCAACCCTACCACAAAGAGCAATTCATCAGGCCCAGACTGAAATTAGCTGTCATTACCTAACGTGTTTATTGGAGAACCATGAGGAGTATATTGCTTATTGTAATGTCTGCCGTCCATTTCTGGCCTCTACGGCATCATAAAATTTTTATAGTATATTTCCCTCTTGCTCATAACTGTCTCGAATCTCCCTACAGGATACTGGTGTGTGAGTTATGATTTATGAACCTAATAAATATTTGGATAAGGTTATTGTCTTTGATTGCTAATCTTGGGTTGTGTGTGTATGTGTGTGTGTGTATACAGTACGTGTGTGTATGTGTGTGTAAATGTACTCCACTAAGTATCTGTGGTGAGAAACAAATACACAAGGGCTTTGGTTTTGTGCCTCATCGAGTTTCATACATGGGGAAGACGTTATTTTTAATTTATTGTCTGTAGCCTGTTAGCAAACATAAGGCATCCAAATACATAAATTATTTGTTTGAAAGGAAAATAGGAAGTCAGGGGTCCCGTTACATCTGGCGTAAACCAAACACTGAATGCCACAAAAAGAAGATCATACCTACGGCCAAGCATGGTGGTGGAAGTGTGATGGTGTGGGGATGCTTTGCTGCTTCAGGGCCTGGGAAACTTGCAATAATTGAGGGAAACATAAATTCTGCTTTCTACCAGAAAATCCTAACGGAGAATGTCTGGTCTTCACTCCTTGAAGTAAGTAAAAGACTGATCTCCAGTTATCAGAAGCGTTTGGTTGCAGTTATTGCAGCTAAATGTGGCACAACCATATTTTAAGTTTAAGGGGTCAATTCATTTTTCACATGTGTGATAGGTGTTGGATAACTTTTTTTGCTTCAAAAATAAATAAATAAATACATAATAAACAATAAACAATAAAAACTGTATTGTGTGTTTACTCAGGTTGAATTCATTTTATGTTTTATTTCATTGAAAGATCTAAAACTATTTAGTATGAGATATACTCAAAAACAGAAGAAATCAGGATGGGGCAAATACTTTTTCACAGCACTGTATGTATGTATACACTCTCACTCTAGGCAAACACAGTTGGCTGCACATTGATCCCAAATCAATGCAAAGATGCCCCCAAACAGCTGGCTGTAATGATAACAGTTCAGTAAGCATGTATCCTCATTATTACCTCAGGGGCAAAGATGGTGTTGAAGTCAAGAAAAAGCTATCTAGTGCATTGTCCTAGCGCATCGACACTGATCTCACATTTGTGTGCACCGTGGATGAACAACAGGTGTAAAATGCCCTACAAGATGGAGGTCATTTCTTCATCTCCAGCATTACTGTATTCCTTCTCCTCATTCATCCTCAAACCATTAATATCCCATTCTGCCTCTGTTTGAATTTAAAGAGCGAAAGATCGAGTGGAGGGTTATGGGTGCAGCCCATACGCTGTTTGATTTACACCGTTCAGGCCATGACCTCCCCTACACAGACGTCTGCATAAGCACAGTGTTTCTCACTGTGAGACTACACTAAAACAAATATAATATTAATAAGCCTATTTGAACTTTTACTAGTTTCAGGCTTGGAATTTCTTATTTTAAGGTTGATTCATTCAAGCGTTTATTTTTTAGAAGGGAGCTAAAATATCTGGCAATAGAATATTGAGATAATTTAATTTATTGCTTCATAATTTCATAAGTAAAGAATACAACACCCTGGGGGTGTGCTGTTATATCAAAAATAATAAACGACGAGGTAGTCTGATGTGGCCCGATGTAAACTGCTGTTACTGTTACAATCCCAATGTTGATTATTTTCCAATAATAGCACGTCCTGAAGTGTTTTATTCCTCTTATACCACACCAATGTGCCAACATTACAACTTTTATTTAATAAAATACAACATGCAATACTTTTTATTCATTTATAGTTATATTAAATGTTGTGGAATGTCTATGGAATAGTTCCTGCTTTGTTTCTTTGTTTTCTCTTGAAGTTAATATGAGTAAAAAATGCAGCTTGTTGCTTTAACTCACTGACACCGAAGACTCCTTCCATACATGTTAAGTAAATGTTCACAGAAAGCTTCATCATTCAATAATTATACTTTTTTTATTTTTATTAATGCATTTATATTTAGCGCCGACCGTACACAGACATTTCTGTGAATAAGCTGTTACTATAGCAACAATACTGTATTATCAGAATTGACAATTCAACTGCTATGAGAAATATTCAAGTATATTTAAAACACTTTAACCTGATTTGATCACTGTTTATTACAGTGTGTCTTGGCTGATCATCTACATTTGGAGAATTTGTGTAAATATAATTTTTCACTAAACTGATCACTGATCTTACAGAAATGAGTTCACTTAAAGAGTGTCAGCTGACAAAAACGACCATAATATTCTTTAAATACACATATTATTGATTAAGCTGGACTTAAATGTTTCATATTTGCAATGCATTCTGTGTGATTTCACAATCTAAGAATTTGTGAACAAGGAGAAGGAAACTACACCATGTTACAGTTGGTTTGTCCAATAAGGCAAATCTAGAGTAAAGGTTGTTAAAACGCCTGAACACTCGCATTAGGTACTAAAGGACTGCTCCATTTTTTACTCCGTACCACATAAAATATAGACTGGCTAGGAGGGTCATTGAGGGCCTCTGCCATAAAGCAATATTACTGTGTTTGCTAAATTTATACAGTGTTTGTAATGTGTTTCGTTTCCTCTCTCAGCTGAGGCTGAGTTACATCTGGGGCTGCCCCGGAGTTGTGCAATTAAAAATGATTAACTGAGAACAAGTTCAGGGTTAAATTATGGTTAATTTTTGATGAATAAGTTTGCTGCGGTTAACCACCACACACAGTCCTCATTTGCATAGAGGCTGACATTGCCTGGAGCAAGTCTTCGCTGCCTTGTAAGTCTCTGTGTTCTCGGCAGGAAAGTCATCAAGTCATGAATAAACATGAGTTAAGGTTATATGGAGTGGCTTTGTTGAATTAGAACACTGTTTTCCCATTAGAGCTCCTGCAGATGGGGTAAACTCCAAAGTTAATCTAATACACTTGGCTCTAATATTTAGCTTCCACATGCAGTGTGGTATGGTATGCTATCCATCATGACATGCATTTCAGGAAGCACCAGTGGCCAGAGTTTCATCACTATGAAAATAACCAGAGAAATACAGCCAGAGGTTGAAAATATCTTTATGCAAGTATCTATAAATACGTGCAACATGACGCAGGGTAGATGCTCCACATAAATAATCAAGACTAATAATAAATAGATTAAAAACAAAAAACAAAAAAAACCCCTGGTGTTATTTAACAAAGAAAAAATTGTTGCTATGCTGACAGGTGTTTATTTAACATTTATGGAAGGTGTCTCTAGTGTCAGCACT
The DNA here is from genome assembly GCA_023630585.1 of Cranoglanis bouderius. Taxonomy (NCBI): domain Eukaryota; kingdom Metazoa; phylum Chordata; class Actinopteri; order Siluriformes; family Cranoglanididae; genus Cranoglanis; species Cranoglanis bouderius. The sequence goes on from CM042539.1 coordinate 24,863,259, forward strand.
TTGTAATGGTCAGTATGTTTTCCGCCACAGGAAAACACTCATTTTTAAAATTTAATAACCCTTTAATTGTTAAAAGTGTTATAATTGTTACATGATAATTTTAACATGTTAATTTTTCAGGCAAAAGACTGCTAATGGATCCGAGCATGTTTTGATTTGACTAGATATTGGGAAGATTGTATACGTTTTATTTTTGCCTGAACCATTTCTTTGCCATCATGCTAATTAAAATTCACAGGATACATCAATCAGCCATAACATTAAAATCACCTGCCTAATATTGTGTAGGTCCCCTTTGTGCCACCAAAACAGCTCTGACTCGTCGACGCATGTCGACGCATTGTCGACGCAGGAAACCACTGAAGGTGTGCTGTGGTATCTGGCACCGAAACATTAGAAGTAGATCCTTTAAGTCCTGTAAGTTGTGAGGTGGGGCCTCCATGGATCAGACTTGTTTGTCCAGCACATCCCACTGATGCTTGATCAAATTGAGATCTGTGGAATCTGGGGGCCATGTCAACACCTTGAACTCTTTGTCATGTTCCTCAAACCATTCCTGAACAATTTTTGCAATGTGGCAGGGAGCATTATGCACTGTCATTAGGGAATACCGTTGCCATGAAGGGGTGTACATGGCCTGCAACTGTTTAGGTAGGTGGTACGTGAATAATAATAGTAATATCCACATGAATGCCAGAACCCAAGTTTTCCCAGCAGAACATTACCCAGAACATCACACTTCCTCCACTGCTTGCCTTCTTCCCATAGTGCATCCTGGTGCCATCTCTTCCCCAGGTTTGTGACGCACACTCACCAGGCTGTCCACATGATATAAAAGAAAATGTGATTCATCAGACCAGGCCGCCTTCTTCCATTGCTCCATGGTCCAGTTCTGATGCACACGTGCCCATTATAGGCACTTTCGGCGGTGGACAGGAGTCAGCATGGGCACTCTGACCGGTCTGCAGCTACACGGCCCCATACACAGCTAGCTGTGATGCACTGTGTGTTCTGACTCCTTTCTATCATAGCCAGCATTAACTTTTTCAGCAATTTGTGTGGGATTGGACCAGATGGGATAGCCTTCGCTTCCCACACACATCGGTGAGCCTTGGGCGCCCATGATCCTGTCGCTGGTTCACCGGTTGTCCTTCCTTAGACCACTTTTGGTAAGTACTAACCACTGCATACCGGGAACATGCCACAAGGCCTGCCATCTGACCCAGTCATCTAGCCATCACAATTTGTACCTTGCCGAAGTCACTCAGATCCCAACGCTTAACCATTTTTGCCTGCTTCCAACACATCAACTGTGAGAACTGACTGTTCACTTGCTGTGTAATATATCCCACACCTTGACAGATGCCACTGTAATGAGATCATCAATGAAGATAATCAATCACTTCAGCTGTCACTGGTTTTAACGTTATGGCTGATCGGTGTATTTATCATCATATTGAAGAAGAAGCCTTTATTTGTCACATATTCATTACAGCACAGTGGAATTCTTTTCTTCACATATCCCACCTTGTTAGGAAGTTGGGGTCAGAGCACAGGGTCAGCCATGATACGGCGCCACTGGAGCAGAGAAGGGCCTTGCTCAAGGGCCCAACAGTGGCAGTTTGGCGGTGCTGGGCCCCCGACCTTCTGATCAGTTACCCAGAGCCTTAACCTTTGAGCCACCACTGCCTCAATGCCTGTTATTACTACATTAATAAAAATATAGTATTTCATATGTCTTATATTTAGCCAGTCAGTCTAGACCTCAGTCTATTCTCACTCCTCAGCTGTCCATGTTTTTATTTCCTTCTAAATTAAACCTTCCTGTTGACACTAGATATTTTCTGGCCTTACGTTCACTGAGAACCTTCACACAAGAGCTCTACACATTTCGTTGACCAGAGGCACAGCAGCTTTCCTCACTTTACCTGTCAATGCCAGCAGGGAGAGCAAATGCGCTTCGGATTGGAGAGTTTTTCAAAAAAGCTCAGAGAAGAGCATATATTAACAGTCACTGCCTTTCCTCAGAAACTATTCTAGTATTGGTTGTAATCTCAGGAACCATTTCTAGCTTGGTAAAAAGAAAACAACGTGCGCAAGGGACTTCTCAAGATTTTTTTTCTACCATAGCTGTTTAAGACTTTATGTCACCTAAATACAAATAATTTAAACACCTTCATTACCACAACATTGTTGAATTGCTGTGGTATAAGAGGAATAAAATGCTTCAGGACAACAATAACAAACTTCTTGTTTTTTGTGTGTGTAACAGTACACCCTTGAGTGTTTTATACTTTAGATAATATTTTAAAGCTTTAGTAACACAGCTTTAGAGTGTCTAATGTTCCTGGGATAGACTCCGGATCCACCATGACCCTGACGTGGATAAATGAATAAATTATCATGACATGCAGTATATAGAAATACAATATTTTCATGTCTACCAAACATGTTTACCAGCTAATCTTACTTAATCTTAATCATACTCTTAATGGAAACAAATTAACCTCCTAGTACAACACTGATACAACACAGATAGATGAAGCGATACCTTTTTACCATCTAAAAGATACAGAGGCAAGATTTTTGAATAGGTCATGCGTGTCTGCCATCGTGTTCCAGTTATTGCTGCTAAAGCTCGTCCTTGTGCTTGAGTATCCCCAGAGATCACCAAGCAAAATGTCTAGCCTTCAGTTGGCTTCCTCAAAATATTATCTCAGTATGTTGTTTCTGAACATTTCCTAGCTACATCATGGAGCAGCACTACCTGAAATGTCACTGCTTCTCCACGGTCCAGAGGTATTATTGGCGGGATGAGCTGCATCCTGAGGGAGGACATGTGCGACTGCACTTTATTCCTCTTAAAGACTACCTCATTAGACACAAGGCCTTCTGCTTTACTCGTGGTTCATTCAGTCGTGACGGAAAGTGATTATCTAAGGCAGCAGGGATGAACAGTACAACCGAGGAATGTAGAGGCTCTTGTGTAAATTATTGGGATGGGGGCTTTATCGACGTCCAAGGTGAATTGTCGGTATAATCCAGTGTGCTATGTCCACTTGCTAAGAATTAGTGAACTCTGGCTTGTGTTCATGGCCGAACAATGTGCTTCTGAGCTTGTATGACTATTACGTCATTATTAGAGGCACAAGCAGGGGTAATTTCAGGTTTGAACCAGCCCTTCAGCAAATGTTAATCTTCATTCTCAATTCCTTATATTTTAAATTCTGTTAAAATACTAATTACCTCTTTTGAGTGACCAATGATTTTTTTTAAAAATGTTGCTATTTGACAGATATAAGTTGATGTTCCATTCATTTGGTTGCCTTGGATGTTGCACAGTCATGGGGCAGCAAGTTATTCTTGCATCTAGCTTTCAAAAATAGGAACATTATTAGAGAAGCGCATTTGGCAGTCCCTCCAGGATTTTGCAATTTTGCAATCACAGAAATTAACATAAAACCATGCGAATGACGCAATATCTGGAGGAGCTTGCAATTTTTTCAAATTACTGCAGATTTGGGCCAAGACACGTCATGTGACGTCATCACAATGTGCATTCAGCTAAGGCTCTCTTCGATTCACATGTGTCAAACATGAGTACAGCTAAAAGGTCTCATTTAATAACAAACATCACTGCAAAAGAGCAGCGGTAGTGCCACAGAGCAGTGGTAGCTCAGTGGTTAAGAAGTTGTGCTTCTGATTGGAAGGTCATGAGTTCAAACCTCAGCACCACCAAGCTGCCACTATAGGGCCCTTGAGCAAGACCTGCTAAATGACATAAATGTAAGTCACTCTGGATAAGGGCAAATGCCATAAATGTAAATTAAAATGTTAAAAATAAATAAAAGCCCATGCAATTGCAATTTCACCAATTCAAATAATTTTCCACAAATAAAAAGCACAAAAAACTCCTCAAGTTGCGTCGCAAATTTTGAAAAAAGCCGTAGCAAAATCAAGAAAAAAAAACTCCACAAAATCCTGTACAAACTGATTGGGGCAGGGACCACTCTGCCGCATGCTCTCTGTGTGAAAGTTTTGATTATGAGTGGGGAAGGACCAGCCAACAGGACAGTTAATGATATTACATCTCTATTAATACTGACATCTTTTTAGTCCATAGGGTTTTAGTCCTTTCCCTGATTAGAAAGAATGCGATCAGCAAATTTAATCTAGACTTTAATCCAGCTAGCTAGAAAACTAGCTAGGTTGTTAATCTGTCTTAATTGGAGTGCAATTATGAGCAACCAGAAACCATCATTTCTGTACCAAATTCTTACAAAATTATAGAATCTGATGTCAAATGACTGCAGCCCTTAGTTTGTTAATTCATACAGTATTGTTTACCAGGCTCTATAAACAGGATTAACTAATCAGGATCATGCATTTTTTCTGTTTCTCTTATACACTCTGAGCTAAGGGATATCACGTTGACAGATGACGGTGGTTTAATGCAGGAGCTAAAATAGAAGAGTAGCTCTGGTTTTATAAGAAACAATATCATTTCCTCTGATGACTAGTGGCAACATTATTGTTATGTCAAGATTGATGGTAAACATGCTTTAAATGATTAAATAACACATTCTAAATGCCATCACCACTTCTACTACTGTCTGTAATTGTACAGATCATGCAGTTGTTTTATGTACTTATTTTTATTTCCTCATCCCCCATTGAAATTAATTCCTGGCTATGCCACTGGTCAAACAGTGGCTGTGTTTGTCAATCCGTATAAATCAATTCTGAATGCACATAAACTCGGCACTCCAAATCTAATCCAAAATTACAGACATGCATGGAGTGTCATTTCAGCATGTTAGCCAACTGGGTTTGTGTCTTTAACAAGTTTTATTGTCTGTCTCAAGGAACAAACCTCCAAATGTCCTTATTAAACAGACAGCAGGAAGAATTTGTGACTGCGGTAAAGTTTGCTTAGTGTGACATATTTGCTTGACATTCAGCAAGGAATGTAATACAGATGTGTCTGTAAAACAGATATATTGCCTTTAATCATCTTCTAAAGTTATCGAGATTAAACGCCGTTCTTAGAAATAACCACGCAATAATTACATGTTTTGTTCATTATTTCTACCATGTCCATTTTGTCATTCTTGCTAAATGTCATAATATCAAATGCTGAGCCCATGACCATTTAAAACATGTAGCATTTTAGCACATTCTTTACTAAGTTTCATTTGTTTTTACTTTGTTTCTCATCTCTCAGTCTCATGATGCCCTGCTTCTCATTTCACACTTCTTCGGTCCTGGTGTTGTTTAGCAACAGTTTCCAGATCCATCCACATTCAGCTAGAGACCTTTTGTTGGCTTCACCACACCCACACCCAGCTGCCCAAGAAACAATAAAGCAGCCAATTACTTTTGGTCCCCTGAAATGAGAGGACTGTGTATAAAAATGACTGTAATTCCTATGTGATTCATGCCATGTGACCATTTGTAATTACAGCTGGCAGTCTGCCCTTTCATTTCAAATCTAATGTGGTGCAGAGTCGACACGATTTGTGTCACCATCTGAAAACTTGGACTGCACAATGGCAAAACATAATGACAAACCACATTTTAACCTCTCCAAATGAGTAGTTCACATTGGGACTGTTGGTAAACAGAAACATTAATGTTAAAGGGATTATAGAATTTGAAGCTGTGTTTTTTTGTAGTTTTGGCTTCTGGGAACGTTCTGGAAACCAATCATTATTAGCTAGGGTTATATTAAAGGGGATATTAGGCTCCAGTAGCTTGAGTATTAATAGGACTGCATTTTAGTATAGTATTATAGCTTTATAACCTTTAACTGAAAGCCAGAAATGAACTTTTTTTAGTTCCTGCTTGATTATCCAGGAAAGTTCATTGCGCATTATGGTTCAAAGAACATTCCCCTAGTGTTCCCATAACTTTTGTTGTAACCCAAGATGATTCAGAGAACATTTCCAAACCTTTTGGTAACCTTTACCTAGTTTGTACCTCTAGGGACCCTTGCACTAACCTGGGATGGTTCAGATTGTGTTCATCTTGGTACAAAACTGTAACTATACTGAAACAAACCTGGCTGGTTGTCATCATGTCTGTAATACAGAATATTTATTGCAGTTCACATTCCCTGTCGATCTGCCAAATATTTTAAACATCTGTTGTAAATTCTACGTAAATGTTTGTCTAAATGAGCTGCCTGTAAGCAAACTTTGGTGAACCTTCTGTGAGAGAACGTTACCAGAATGTTCCAGAAACACTGTAGTTTGTAGTTACAAAAAAATAGTATGTCAGTTGTTATATGACCATCTTGTGTTTTAAGGTTCCCTGAACATTTCAGGAACAGTGCTGACGTTGTTAATCAAAACAGAACATTCCTAGAATGTTATGTAATGGTTCACAAAATGCAAAGGGCAGTGGTAGCTCAGTGGTTAACATGTTGGGCTACTGATCAGACGGTTGTGAGTTCAAGCCCTGGCACTACCAAGCTACCATTGTTGGGCCTTTGAGCAAGGCCCTTAACCCTCAATTGCTCAGATGTATAAATGAGATAAATGTAAGTTGCTCTGGATAAGGGTGTCTGCCAAATGCTGTAGATGTCAAACAAAAAAAAAGTTAAATATTAGATTGCTAACATGGGATAAATGTCCCGTTTTTGCTTGGTTGGCTTTAACAAGGTTCATCTTGAGCATTGCACCACACACTGAACTCGTGAAACCATTTGGTACGTGGCAGGAAGGCTCACTCTTTCTAATGGCCTATAGTCATGGCGGAAGTGGTGACTCTCTGTACAAGTGAAGTTGTGAGTTCAGATGTTAAAAGTTAACAGAAAGCCACTGTTAGCAAGGTTCATCTTGAGCATTTCACCACACTCATGTCGTGAAACCATTTGGTACGTGGCAGGAAGGCGCACTCACTCTAATATCAGTTAGTCATGGGGGAAGTGGTGGCTCACTGGTTAGGTTTCTGTTTCTCTGGGTGAGGTTGTGAGTTTGTATTCTAGTAGTGTGAGAAAGCAACATTCTCACACTACTAGAATCCTTGTGCTCAGCTTTCTAAATGAATAAATAAATTGTTTTAAAATATGGGTATACGTACATTAGACTAAAGAGCTGTGAAGGCTAGTTTGTACATGATCTGAACTGTCCTTGCCAATGTCTGTATTTCACTCAGTCTGTATATGTGATACACAAAATAGTGCACTTCGTTGTCAAAGCAAAACAGTGACTGTCTGCAACTGTGAAATCTTTTCTGAAGCAACAGCCTCTTGCCTAAGCGGTGTTCTTCCTGTCTAAGAGTAACCATGACAGACGAGCGTAAAGGAAAACAACGAGGCAAGCATCAGATTATGTTAAAAACAAAATTCAGTTTTATTTTCTCCCCTTCTGTTTAATTCCTTCACTTTGTTCTCTCCTTTATGGACTTTGAAAAAAAAAACAAACAAAAAAAAAACAGACACAATAAAAATGACAAAAAAGACAAAATCTAAAACATGACTTGGGACACGGCACAGGATTCGTCGAAGGTGGAAGACAATGCTCTGGATTTTCCATCTTTTCGTTGATGTTGCAGAGAAAACACTGAATTGTGTGGAGAACTGGAATGTGAAGTAGGTCATGATCAATCAAGGTCAGAGAACGCACGCCCTCACATGCATGTACAGTATGCGCACACAGACATAGACACATGCCCAAACACACACATTAATGCGACAAACGGACCAGAATGGAGAGCTGGAGGTGCTCACAGCATTTCATCTGGTTTCCAGAGGAGAGGAGGAGGACGAGGAGTGGAGGAGAAGAGGAAGAGGCAAAGTATACAGAGAGAGGGAGATGGGCTTGACTCACTGACCGACCTGGTCCCTGTTAACCTGTGACATTACATCAAGCGCTTTCAATCCAAACACTGCCAAAGTGCTATGCCACAGCCTGTGTCCACCCATTTGACTGACAGAAATTTCAGCTTTCAGTGGGCGAGCGACACACTCCGCTGACATTCAGAGTGCTGGGCTCGTTTCTGCACAGCAGTGTTGCTTACACCTCCTGCTTTGAGGAAAACACACGACCTCGGCTATATCTCGTTTAATACACTAACTGAATTATGCTCAGTAGTTATATTAGTGGAGTGTTATCAATACAGCTGTACATGACTGACAAGCGACACCTGTTGCGTAAAAACCTTATGCACACAAAGGCTTGATAATTTGCAGGATAATTAAACATCAAATGGAGATGGATAGTTTAGCATAAAATTAAATTTACACATCTGTACCCACACCCCAATTCATCTGAGACGTGTTTGGTGTCCAGCATTTTGCTTCTTTACTTTGTGCAGCTACAATAATTATAACGTGATGTTGTTTACAAGTGATGGAATTCTTGCATCCAACATCTTTTTCAAAAACAGATGCCAAGATTTTCAAATACATGCTTCTAAATTTTTTTTTTTTTACAAGAAGTTTGTAAAGTAGCAGAAATACTATAGCTTGTGTTCATACGTTAAAATTCAAACTCTAACTAATTTACCCTCTGCATACTAATTGCCTCAGCTTTCTGGTAAAATTCCATCTTTGGGAGGCAGGACCCAAGAAGCAACTGTAACAGCTTCCTCTCCATGCCATAAATGCCATGTGCTCATGTTTGATGATGATTTCTATTCCATTCCTGTCTCCAACCCTGCCCCATCATTAGTTTGTGTGTCAATGTATCATCGTGAAGTCTTTCCATACATTAATGTTGTTACGTCCAAGCTATCATAATGTTACAGTGTTTGGGTAAACAGTGAAGTTTTGTTTATTCTTTTCTTGCTTACAAGCAAGTAACATGGTTGAGTGGTGACAAAAGTTACTTTTTAATGCTTAATCCTTCAGGATTAATTCATGGTTATAATCAAAACACATCAGAGCGGTTATGTTTTGCTTCGTAGTGGCAGTTCACGTTACCCCATTTGACTAATGCAACTTCTGACTAATACTGTAGCTGAGATGTCTGTTTTGAACTTGGAGCGAATAATAAACGCATGCTTCTCTTCTCATCTTTAAACATTGTTTTGTTTTGTTTTTGAATTGTCCATGCTGACAATTCACTAATCAGACCAGACAGGGTAAGTGAAACGACAAATCTATGAAAGTCTGTCAAAATATTTTCTTTTCTTGATGAACAGCCTTCGATTAAGTCATTTACATAAATGCATGTGATTGGCTGCGACAAGCCACAACACAACATTGTTTTTCACTGAACTACATCCACTTATTTCACATATACTGATTGGCTCTGCTACAGTATTTTTGAGTTCTCAGTTTGGTCCACAGAAATACTTTGCTGGGGCTGCATCCGGACCCCAGTCTGCCAGTTGATGAAGCCTGGTATAGATTATAGTCTTCTGTGTCCTAACCTATACTGATAAGTCTGTGTGACATCACTGAAGAACAGGCTGCAGCTTGTTAGCCTACTGTCTTGGATGATTGAATCCATCTGTGTTAATGTGTAAATTTAATTTTTGACTAAAGTATTGCTTTAATATGGTCTATCTATCTATCTATCTATCTATCTATCTATCTATCTATCTATCTATCTATCTATCTATCTATCTATCTATCTATCTATCTATCTATCCATTCATCCATTCCCTTATTCTATTTCTCAAAGCAATCCTTCCTTGTTTATTTCTTTCTTTATCTTTCAGAAGAATCCTTTCTCTTTATATCTGCATTATCTGCCCATGACAACAAACATTCTTATCTATGAAAAGAAATTGAATTATGCTATTCCTAAAAACAAACAAACAAACAAATAAACAAACCATCATGTTTATTTTGTTGTGTCCAATTCTAACTCACAGAGATCTCATCTTTACTTCAAGATACACAGTATCCATATGCACTGACATTTCTCAAAGTATTACTATTTATGTCTTAAATTAATAATTGTCTTGTTATTCAGTTATTGAACTTAAACCATTAAAACATGTCATTCTCTATAGTGTCCACTGAATATTACATTACAAATGTTACAAATGCAACAAAACAACCATAAATTATGATAAAATTATGACGAAGCTTTTCATAGAAACTTCTTAAAGTGAAACTATATATTATTGGGTTTAAAAAACCTAACACCTCATTCATAATAATTCTATCTATCTATCTATCTATCTATCTATCTATCTATCTATCTATCTATCTATCTATCTATCTATCTATCAGGAATTCAATTAGCATTATGCCTTATATTTGGTTTAAAACCAACTGAAAGGTTTGGTTCAAAGCATTCCAATAAAATGAATCGTTTCATTAAGGGTTACACTGCTGTGTCTGTGATCAGAAGGATGTCAGTTCAAATCCCATTACTATCAGCAAGGCACCATTAAGCCCTTAAGCAATACTCTTAACCCTCAGTTGCACAGATCTATACTTTAATTGAATTCTATCTCACTTCTAAGCCTCAGAAAACAATCAGGCTTGCTCTGAGCAGAACTTTTTAACATATTTGAACTTTTTCGTTGTTGTCTTCCAACCCCAACAAAAAGTCCCTAAGATTACAACGAACACAGAATGGTCAAACAAAATGGTCGATTCCTTCCTTTTTAGAGGCTGTATGTAGGTCTAATATGATACAATAGTAGATTAACAAAAACATGTTGCTGTGTAAGACTAAACTATTTTAAAGAATTAATTTTAATGTTGTTATTAACTGGTAATAGATTCAAATGAATGTTTACAAACTAGAATAGCTAAGGTTGATTAAGTTTCTCTCTGTTTTTTTTTTTTTTTTTTTTTTTTTTTTTCCCCAGTCTGTGAAAAAAGCCACTTTGGGAAAAAATGGCTGTTAAATCAATAAGTGGAAATGTAAAATAGTGACATCAGAGCTATTTTACTATCATACAAAGAAATATAATTTCTAATATATAATAAAGTCCTGCAGGGAATGTTCAGGTGCCTTCTGATTGGACGGGTACAAGCTCAGGTACCTCCTGATTGGACGGTTGTAAGCTCAGGTACCTCTTAATTGGACATGTGCAAGCTCCCTGATTGGATATGTTGTGAGCATCCATATGGCTAAAGAAAATAACTGCAGCATTTATGGATCAGTTAGAAGACTCTTACTAACGCATCTACTATCCATCAGTCTCAGTGGACACTAGTGGGACATTAGCATTGAAGCACATTTTAAATGTGTGGACACAAGCAGCAGAGCGAAGCGGCAGGAAAAATCAATACACACAATCTGCCTTTATAAAAAATGGATTTGCAAGCTGATATGTAGCTGCTGTCTTCCAGTTAATCGCATGCATACAGAGGGAGTTCAGTGTCTGGTCAGCGCTGGCCCATCTCACCCTTCCTGCCTCACATGCCTCTCTTCGCCCCCCAATCCAGACCTCCAGGTAACCCACAATCACTCATCTCTACAGCGGAGCTCATATCAAATCACACTTCAATCTTCCATATTTTAAAGCCAACCTTTTACACACACACACACACACACACACACACACACACACACACGTTTCATATTCATACTTTTTTTTCTTAAAAGGAAAATCCACCCATAACAAACATTGACATGCTTTTTTTTTATAACCCACATTGAGAAACATGACATACTTGTTATCTTTTTTTTGTTTACTTATTGTTCAGGAGAAAACATGAGCACAGATAGGTTCGCCATGGATCATTGAGCTTTACACGGACGGCGCGGTCATGAACAAGAAAAGGGGGACAAAGATAGACAAAGAAAAAATAGCACTGGGACCGGTTTTGTGCTTCAAATTGAACCCAAATGAGAAATTTTTGGATGGGATCTCAAAACATGCAAGTGTGTGTGTTGCAATTGTGGCTATACAGTACGGTATGCATTTGTACACCATAGATAGATAGATAGATAGATAGATAGAGAGAGAGAGAGATGGAAAAGATATGGAGATGCATATAGGCCGGGTCAACCTTTAAACGCCGCTGCCAGAGCTTTCCATCACACACATGACATTAATTTATTACACAACACTTTCAGGATTAGATTAGCGTGGCACTCCGGTCAACACTTAACAGATTACGCCAATTAGATACTTCTTTACATTTACGTTTTAGTTTGGTTATTGCTGGTTTTGACAGAATTAGCTATGGGGACACAATGATGTCAAAACATGCTATATACAGCACTTACGTGACTGAAAGTTCGGCTCCTAACCTTGTTTTTTGTCCATGAATGTAAGAGATTGCATACGGCATACGCGTGCGGAAACTAGCGCTCACTGTTAAGCCATGTGCCGCCGAGCACATGGTCGCAGCGTCTTCGCTACGCGCCTTTAAGTGGCGGTTAATTAGTCACCACCGAGACACTGTCGTCCTTGAAGAGGGTCCCTGTCAGTGCCTGGATTGAGCTTGATTTATGAGCTCTGCTCCTCAGCAGATGGAGGAATGAGGAGAAGAGCGAGGCGCCCTCGCTTAGCGATCCGCTCGCTAATTACGTCTCTATTTCCCACTAATTTGGCTCCCTCTCGAAAGCGGCTGGAGGAAGGAAGGAACGAACGAACGAAGAGGGCAGGCACACAGGATTTCGAATATGCCGAGAGTTTTTGGTTGTGACGTCAAGATGGCTGACAATGTTACAGCAAAAAACGGTGGGACAGCATAAAGGTTAGCATACATTCGATACAGTACAGAGCCTTAAAAAGAAACGATTGAATACATACAGTACACGGTACAAATTATATTACATTTTCATTGATTGCTCCCTTTGTGAGTGCGTGGACGCACAGCAAAACCCTACATTTTGTAATATCTGGTTAAATTAGTCTAGCATTGTGGCATGCTAGCATAACAAAGGGGGGCTAATTCAAAGCAGTGTTTTGCTGCACTCCAGCTCATCACCTTGTTTTTTTTAAAAAGCTTCTCATGGCAAAATAGAGCACAACACTTTGAAAAAAAAAAACTTATAATTTTTTTCCCTTTTTTTTCAGAGCAAAGTACAAAATATTTTCGCACACATGGCTCTGGGATTATTATTATTTTTTCTCACATGTAATTATCATCATATTGATTTCAAATACTTATTAACATCATCATTATTATTATTATCATCATCATCATCATCTTCATCATCATCATCATTAACACCAAAAAAAAAGAAGCAATTAGCAGTTAACCTTGCAGATTAAATGTACACAGTGCAGGGGCTATAGAGAGGGCTCGGGCTTGGATGGACGGCACAACAGGAACAGCTCTAACCAGTACATGCTATCAACAAGCGACAAGGAAGAGTGATCAACGGCTTCGGGGGGTCGGGAGTGGGTCGGGAGAGGGTCGGTTGGGGTCGGGGTTGGGGGAGACACCAGAAACATAACCTCCAAGCCAAAAATCCTGAAACAGAGAGGCTGATGGGAAATGTAGTCCGTAAATCGGATGGTGTATATGGAATTATATAATGGGGTGGCCTCTACTGCATATATATTTACACCGAGGGTGAAGGTAGTAATGTGGTAATGTGATGAGACCGAGGAAGGACTGGAAGGCCAGACTGGGGTCGCATGCTTTGCCCTGGGTCAAGACCTCCAGCGAATGCAAAAAAGAGGGGGGACAAATAAGTTTTCCCCTCCCTCCCCATGCTAATGTTGACCCTTAGCGCAGATGAGATTTGACATCATTCACAGAAAAATTCTGCTGCTCAGATCCGAGAGAGAGCGAAGGCCACTGAGGCGTGGCCTGCTGGTGAACAGCCACAACTTGTTTACAGGGTCACCTGACCATCATCATTATCATCATCATATATATCATATATATCATATATATCATATATCACATTCCTCATAAACACCATTAATGTGACAGCATTCACAAATATACAACCATGATCCAGCACGTGCACACTGAGACAAAGACGCGCTCCGCTCGGCACCTTCACGTTTTTAGCATTTTTTTGTTGTTTTTTTTTTAAACAATCATCACCACAACAGCTATGAACATCGAAAAGGTGACCTTTGCTGGAGAAGCGGGAGAGGCAGTGGCCAGTGGTTGCCAAAGACGGGTGGGAATGGGATGAGTGGGGAGAGGGGAGGGGGTGATTATAAGATGCAAGAGATGGCTCCTGGGTTAATGCATAATTCTTTTTTATTCACAGTGATGGGTTCGTCATTTAAAGACTCCTTTCCGACGTATTAGACCTTCAGCAGGACGGAGATGGAGAGGCTGAGCCAGAAGACGAGTCCCGATAGGCAGGCGCTTAGCGACACACTTCCACCGTACACTGCCCCCGGCCCTGCAAAAGACAGGAAGTGACATGACAAGAAGATGGAAGATGACTAAAGACATTAACCATTTATTTGGACCATATTTACACCGTTACATGACTTTTACTTACACAAAACATTTCTTAGGAAATAAGCTATTATTATTAGTTATGTGCTTAAGTTTGGAAATTAGCTACACTGTTAGCTATAAAAGTTCTCCAAGAACTTAAGAAATGATCAAAATGCTTAGAATTGATACATTTCCTTGAAAATGTTTCTGTGAAACTCAAAAAAACAAAAAACAAAAACAAATTTAATTACAGAAAGACAGCAAAGTAGCAAAAAACCTATGCTAGTTTTCTGTTGTCATGCTAACACAGCACAGTGTAACAAGTAACTAGCAACTAGCACTGCTATCTAGTTAGCTCTTCTTTTAATGAAAATATTTTCTATTTCTGTAACTGTTTTTGGGTTAAATGTTCCCATCATCAAGAAACATCTAATAATGTATTTAGATTTTTGGAAAGCTACTATAGCTAGCAATGTGGCTAATTTTCAAACTTTTATTTTCAGAAACATAAACATGGCTGTTGAACACAACTACTCATAATCTTGAGATGAGAATTTTTTTCTTTTTTCTTTTTTTTTCTTTTTTGAAAGTAGTAGCTCTCATTTCTTTAAATATGAAGGACGTAAAGATGAGGAGCTAAAAGGCAGAGCTGAGGGTGGAAGCGACGGCACGATCAACCGAAAGATGTATGAGAATGACAGCGAGTGACTCACCGAGGTGAAACTCGTGGAGATAATAGGAGAGAGAGAGAGGAAAGAGACGGGGCGAGAGATGGAGGACTCACTTACGATGGTAATGTGCAGTAGTGTGGCAGGAGCGTTGGAGGGAGCGAGGGAAATCACTCACTGGGGGCGGTAATGCGAGGAACAGAATGAGGGAGAGAAGGATGGAGGGAGAGAAATCATGGCTTTGTGGCAGAGCAGGACAGAGTGGAGCGAAAATGGGAGGACGATAAACGACAGAGAGCATAACGGCCCAGCGAATGGAGGGATCGGGAGAAATAAACCGGTAAAAGGAATGCCAAGACGAGAAAAAAAAGAAGGTTTAAAAGGACCTTGGGACAAAAAGAGACAGCATTTTAGGTTTTTCTTGTAATGCAAAAAAAGGTTTAGAAGTGATATTAAAGCCTGCGTCTTTGTGTGAACAGAATCCTTAGTGAGCACAGGAAGAGCACTCAAAACACAATAGCAAACGTGCATGTTGTTTTCCCCAAGGGTATTTATGCCCTCTTGACACTGCATCTTTGTGGTTTCATAGTATAAATTCGAGAGTATGTGCTAGCAAGGAGCTTTACAATTGTCTGTGTGTACTCACTGAAGAGAAGCATGCTGGCATTGGAAGCCCCTAGGCGGTTGGAGGCGAAGCAGGTGTAGTTGCCAAAGTGTTTCTCGGTGACGTTGGTGAAGAGCAGCAGGGAACGCGTCTTCTCGTTTTTAATCCTCAGTGTGTTGTCGCTCTCCACTAGTCTGCCGGAAAAGACACAGGCAAGAGTTTTCACACAGGAAAAAAAGTCGATGCTTTTTAGTCTTGCAAAGTTTCTGTAAAGAGTCAAAATGTCAAAATCGGAAAATTTGGTATGTGTAAATACCAAATATAAGTCACAAAATGCACAATTGTGCTACAAATATTTTGTTATATCCATACTGTATATTGGCTCAGAATAAATAAAAATAAAAATCACAGTTATGTTAAGTTCTGTTCATTTTGAACAATCATTGGGGCCCAAGCACTTCTTGCCAAATAGAATGCTGCATTTTTGCACTTCCAGTTCCATCGTCCCAAAATCAATGGGGTTTTTTAAATGGGTTTTTGGTTAAATGCCTGAAATAAGGTCTGTGGTCGACACAAGCTCAAGATACTTTCATGTTTTATAATAAGACAGAAAATACATCACTCATGATTTTGTTAAGCTTTTACCTGTCTTGAAAAAGATGGTTGCTAACAAGTGGTTAAATGAAAACTCATCTACTACAGCCTCGTTGTGTTTATGCTCACGCTCTTGCAAACTATTCCAACTCAAACTTTCCAACTTGTAGATGTATCAATTTATAGCGTTTTCCAATTGTGGTGGTTTTTTTTTTTTTTTTTCAAATTGTAGTGCTATAATATATATTCTGTTGTAAGCTTATTGGTGGTGACACTGAAGTCATGCGAGGTGTAGTTCGTTTGTAGCCTAACTTTAGCTTTTTTACTTCTGCTTTTTACTTAGGCTGCAAAATTCATAAAAGTTGTGTTAATTTTTGAGGATTATACTGATGAAAAAAAAGAAAAATCTTTTGTTGGTCACAGAGCTTATTTTCTGCAATAATCCAAAAGCCAATGGAAAAATCCTATTGGCTTTTTGTCAAGGGAACCAGGGTGATGCTAACTTCTGGGTTGGCCTACAAAAATGCATCATCCCTGCAGCACTCTATAGCATCCACTACTGAAACTATCCACTTTTAAACTACTTCAGAAGTATTTAGAGTCTGCAGTTTCCTATTGGGAGGAGAAGTGTTAAACTTCACAATGTTGGAAAAGATGCTTATAAGTTAACCATTACATTCATGAAACACAACACATCATGCCACAAGACACAGGAAAAAAAACAGACAAATATACACATGGCTAAAAAGCAGGTTATGCATGGTTAAATATGGCTATATACATCTTTATTAAAGCACCACCTAGTGATCAAATGAAAAAACAAATTTTGGTCCCAGAGACATAATAAGGGTCCCAGCATTTCTTTGTAAATAGTGCCCCCTATTTAATTTATACTGACCTGGCAGCTACCTAAAAATGATGCATTTTCAGTATATGCTTAATAAATGTTCTGATACTCAGTCAAATGGTTCAAAAGTTACAGATACTGTTTGGCATTTTTGCACTTTTTTGGCTTCTTTGTATAGTGTTGCTGAGATTTCCCTTGCTTCCTATTGGAGGTCTTCACCATTGGGTGTCTGATCGTAATGTAACAAAATTAGATGACAACTGGATAGAATTCCATTTCCAATGAAAGATATCAGACCAAATCTATAAAACAAATATGGGGAAAATATCCCCCCCCCAAAAAAAAAAAAAATCTAAATGGTGAGCATCCACTGTCTTGAATTTAGGGGTTGTGGAGGAAAAGTTCAGCATGACTGGCAGCATATGTGAAAGAAATCTTGTGGGGAGGGGGGGGGGGACCATAATAATTCCTTTAGTTCTTAAATTTTGTAGGTGGCACAGCAGAGTCGCTTTGACAGTCAGTAAAAAAAAAATACAATAAATAAAAACCAACAACAACAAAAAAACAATAGAAACCCTGCACACCTAAAAGTGATGAGAAAAGTAATGAAAAATGACTGGTGCTGTAGATCTGAAAGAGAAAGTGTTAGTCACTGTCCCATTCCCTATATCTCTTAAACTCCCACTTGTCCAAATTTGGGTATTTTAAAAATATATTTTACAATTGCCAAGATATCCCAGTAGGATTAAGGGTTAGCTTAAAAGTAAGCTTAAAACCTGTATGTACTGTACTACCTAAACATTCCAAGATAGTTACCTCCGGTCGTCCCTGTACCACTCGAAGGATGCAGTTGGGACAGCCATGGCCTCACAGCGCAAGATGGCCGTCTTCCCCACTTGAGCTGGCATATTCTTTACATCTGTGATCATGGGTGGATCTGGAAGAAGAGCGGTTATTTATTGGAATTGTCTTATAATTGTCTTGTGTTGTTAGCACACGTTTGCATGTGCACTTTATATAAAAATGTGTAGGTCTTATTTAGTTCTGTGTCGACTCATGTAGTTAGTGTGTTGTTTTATGTAGCACCATAGTCCTGGAGGAACGTTGTTTCCTTTCACTGTGTACTGTACCAGCTGTATATGGTTGAAATGACAATAAAGCCAGCTGACTTGACTTGATAATCTCTAAGAGGTTTCAGATTTCATAATCTGATAATGCTAATAAAGAAGAATCAATGAATAATGAAATTTTGTGGATAAGTTGTGAAATGTTTTTATGATTCCTCCCCAGGGCCAATTACTTTGATGTTCTACTATTATTTTCTTTATGTTTCATCCTAAACTAAATCAGCAAGTGTGAGCAGTGCTGGTAATATGTACTCCATATCATGTTTGATTGACAGCTAATGAAGAACCAAGGCTGTTCTTGTGTGAGAACGCACTCTTAAGGCAGAGTTGGAAAAAAGCACTACCCCGAGACAAGCAGATTCCATATCCAGGCGACTGCCTGTTGACTTTCACAAAAGAAAACTTTTTTTTTCTTGGATTTCCCCCCTCAAAGGAAGGTACTATTTACCCTCTTTTGCATGAGCTCACAGACACCCATGATTGGCTAGTCTCAGTGTGATTGATAGGGGAGAGAGAGTATGCCTTCCTTCTCACTCAGAGAGCATGGCCAATTTTGCTCCCATCGCCATGGATGGCTGTGGCATTGCCAGTATTTAAATTCGTGATCTTCTGTATTCTTCACTGGTGAACTTTTTTTTTTTTTCTTTTTTTTTTTTGCACCCTTCAGCAAAAGAAAACGTTTGAGCTGATCTGTGTCTTTAAACATAACACTCTCCACTTGGTTGATATATTTCTCGGTGCCGCAAAGCACCTCAATGCTGTGGCGTGCACTACTTTTATCTGAATCCTGTCAATTACACTATACTGAAGGGCAGTACTAAATGAAAAAAAATAAGATCTTTAAACAAAATAATAACAATTTACACTGATCATCCTGTTGTACATCCTCCTGGCTCTTAATGTATCGTGTTGCCTTCTTGAGCATCAGTGAATGTTTGCACCTTGTGTAATAGATGTGTACGAGTCCCTCAGTTGTCCTCAGTGTGAAAAGATGGATCTCAACATCATATAGTCGCTGTTGGAAAGGGGTCAAACATGCAGAAGATGCTGGAAAAGCAAAGAATGTGCAGGACCTGGAGGATTTTTCTGAAGAACAGTGGGCAGTTTAACTGCTCAGGACAAATAAGGGACTCATGAACAACTATCACAAAACATAAAAACAGTCGTTGATCATCCAGGTAACGACACACAGTATTAAGAATCAAGCGTATGTAAACTTTTGAACTGGTTCATTTGTGTAAATTCAGTTATTATTGTGTGTTGTGGACTATATGTAGACTATATGTAAACATCTGTTGTGTGAAATAGCTTATCCAGGGCAGGACTAAATAAAAAACAAAATGCAAATTTTATGATCCCTCACATTATTATTTTTTAAACTATTAACATTTTGCAGATTCTGCAAGGCATATGTAAACTTATGACCTCAATCGTATATGTCTGATTTTAACACAAGACGACACCACCTGACATTTAAACACTTCCTCAAGCGAAAATGAAGACGCTACGCTAACTAGTCTCCAGCATCTTTATGTCCAATGTGAGGCGTAAATAATCTCGCTCCTCTCAGGGTACTCAGTATTTATTTTTCATAGTCTGCATTAATGCACATAATTACCTTATTATACTTTTGAGTTAAATTGCATTAGTTGCTGCTTTTAGTCTAGATAATTGGATTTCCAGGCAAGCATAACATGGGACTGGGCAGCACATTGGTGCGTTGACTTGCCTGGTGGGCTGGCTAATGAATTGATGACTTGTTCACCCCGGGAAAGACCGATAACCAATGACAGACCAACCTTCCCACTGGCTTGGACAAAATCCATTGCTATTTCAGTGAGTTAAAAAGATGTGGTTTTTTTACTGTTAAAATAGAGATTGCATTGCTTGCTCTGATCAGTTTTTGTGTTTTGTCTGTTTATTGAGTGGCATATTTAGGCTGAAACTTATTTTTAGCATCAAAGTTGACATAATAATGCGAAAGTTAAAAATAAAAAAGGGCCTCATGCAGTGATAAACAGGGTTTCCTATTGCTCCAAATAGCTTGTGTGTGTGTGTCACCAGACTCACAGTTCACTGTGACCTTGACGCGGTTTGTATCCGGCGGCGCCACGCCATTGTTCGTGATGCACACGAACTCTTCAGCTTGATGCCGTTTGATCTCTGTGATGTCCAGAAACTCTCCCTCGTATGTGCGTCCAGCTGCAGAACCAACACAAAGATGACAGACAAAGGGGTCAAATGTCACAACCGAGCCACCCAGTAGGATGCTAAAGGAACATCTGAGCCTAATGTGTTCCTGTTGCTAATAATAAATTTGCACACTCCCAATGAGATCGCGCTAATTAGCGGCTGCTGACTCTCAATCACTGTTAGCATGTTTGATCCAATGGGTTTAT
The DNA here is from genome assembly GCA_023630585.1 of Cranoglanis bouderius. Lineage (NCBI taxonomy): Eukaryota > Metazoa > Chordata > Actinopteri > Siluriformes > Cranoglanididae > Cranoglanis > Cranoglanis bouderius. The sequence continues at coordinate 24,883,776 of CM042539.1, forward strand.
TTAAACTCAATAGGCCTAATTGATGGTTTATTTAGCTGTGCGATCGAAATGTTTGGACTGTGGCCGGCATGAAACATTGCCAAAATGAATAATGTTCAGTAGACGTAGTGTCATTTAGCTCAGAAATGAGCTACGGCACTTCGCTAACGAGGCTGGATGGTGAGTTGACGTTTATTACTGGAATTTGACAGAGTGGATGGATATAAAAGGACACAGCAAATTTTAAGGAGAAGGAAGAAGCAGGCTAGTGGTGCTGTAATGTACTTTATTTCTCTTGAGTATTGTCGGGAATTTGGAAGCTTTTATTTCAGAATAGGGAGAAATATTCAGTCTCTTGGGGCCATCTTGTTTGAATGATTGTTTCGCAAGCCAAATTCTTCTCACAATCTGAAAATTGTGGGTAAAGTTATATGGAAATCTTAGTTCTGAACGTATGCTAATTTGGCATATGTTCAAGATGATCTCCTGTTTCTTTGTTTAAGAGCCATTTTTGCCCAACAAATTCATCTTCCTGCTAAATAATCTCATCAAGATGTCCCAGGGATTACATTTTCCAACAACGGATTCCCTTATTAAAATTTAACCCTTAGCCACTTAACCCTGCCTTATGCTACACTCTTGGCAGGATTCTTCGTCTTAAAATTTTCTTCAACATCCAGTATTCTGTATATGTATGACCTCTGTATGACCTGAGCACAGTTATACTACAATTATTTGTCATTTTTATCCTTTTTTTGCTTCTCTAATTTCCTTACATGGTCAATAATTCCTGTTGTTGTTACTTATTGACATGATGGTTAATTATTCTGATTTGTTGCCTGTTAAACTTTGGAAAAACTTGTTTTGTTTGTTTGTTTTTAATTTTATCTTATGTTATCTCATGTTATCTTGGGCCTATGGAAGCCTGTTTCTGCCACAGATAATTTTTTTTTAAATTGCGAGTTTATGTCTCGGAATTGCGACTATATTTCTCACAATTGCGACTTCTGGGATTCCCCCCCCCCAAAAAAAAAAAAAAAAAAAATTTAGGTTAACTTTAACAATTCTGACTGTATTTCTCGCAATTGTGAGTTAACATCTCGCAATTCTGACATTTTTTCTCATAACTGCGAGCACAATTTTGACTTTTTTTCTTGCAATTTAGACATTCACTTGACACAGTACCTGAAATGTGACTAACTTCAGTTAACGATCACACACTAACGTCTGGTTTTTCTTGTCTTGACTAGCTGATGAGTGTTGTTCTTATATAGCATATTTATACAGAATGATTGAAATCCCAAAGACTCAAGGTAAGATAATCTTAAACAGTAGATAGAGTGTTCAATGTAATGTTCGGTCTACCAGGTAGCAATGAACTTTGTCCTCAGATGCTTTTAGGAAGCTCAGCCATGAAGTGTGTTTTCTAGCACTGATTCGCTGTCTTATAGTTCCTGGGTGTTTTTCAGGTTTTGCAGTGATATATGCCGCATGTTTAAAACAAACAAACAAACAAACGCACACACACAAAAAAAACAGATTTTAATATCCCCCCCCCACAAATATGTCAAGCTCTCACATTGGAATTACAGCTTGCCAACCAGCTGGTTTAACTAATTAGATTGTTAGCATAAATAAAGTTATGTTATTTATTACAAATAAATTGAGTTTTTGAAGCATTTTGAAAGCAGCAATTGAACAATATTAAGTATTGTATTGGTGTAATATCACACCAGCCAAGGACAGTCCCCCTCCTTGCCAGCAAAGGTCACTGTCTTCAGGGTTCTAAGCAGTTTTTCACTTCCTTGTTTGCACTATAAGCACATGGTTTTCAATTCCTCTTTACAAAGTCTTGCCAATCTTTTGTGTTGTGTAAGTTCTGAGCCATGATTTCTATTTGTGTTTATTTTATTATTATTATCATTATTTTGCTACTGCTTGCTCAACTGGGGGGTGTTCCAGTAAGCAAGGTTAACTTACCATCACATAAACCCTGAACTCTAGGTTGATTAACCCAAACATTGCTTACTCTGGGTTTTCTGGTTCCAGGACACCTGTGAGGAGTTAGTTCAATCAACCTCCTATTGGTAACTCAGAGTTAATGCGCGTGCACGGTGAGTACATAAAGACATTGTCAATGGATCGAATTCAGGAGTTACCATGGAAACCCAGGGTGAGAAAAAGCAAGCCGCATACATTAGTGAAGCACGGTTAGAGGTTCTAATGCATGCTTATTAGAAATATAAGCCAATTATAATATATATATATATATATATATATATATATATATATATATATATATATATATATATATATATATATATATATATATATATATATATATATATATATATATATATATATATATATATATATATATATATATAAATGAAACATTCCCTTACATTATGAAGTGAAATTAAACATTGATCCTATTAGACCCATGTTGTAACATTTTAATAGATACGTCTTTACTTTTAGCCCTCCATCAGTTTCTTAACACTGTACATAGTACATTGGCTAATAATATATAGGGTTCATAATTTATCAGGTGTAATCCTTCTGGATCCAAAGAACTTGGAGCCAAGTCAAAATGAACAACAAAAACATTCTCCAAAAAGATAATATTTCATGAATTTCCTAAACTGTAACCTTACTAATTGGCCCTACCTTCTATAACTTTTCTCTCTGTTCTATATAACAAGAAGAACGCTGAAGCCCGTAAAACAGGTGGGGGGACCACCACCACAACCTTCACTCACTTCGAATGAGCAGCTGGCACTGTTCACTTAATCAAGGGTGACCCATGATCGATGATATTCCAGGGGGCAGTTCATCAGAGTCCGCTACCTCCCATGATATAAATGGCTTGGTAAAATGTAGGTATAACATATTAGTACTAATGACTTTTTTTTTTTTAATTTGATTTTTTTAATAAAGTTTCCAGTGATATATCCTTAAACACTGCCACCGTTTGGAAAAGGCATTTTGAAACAACACTTTACTGTCAATGTTTCACTTGTGTGTTAGGCATGCTTATTTTATTTTACTGCATATGGTGTGTACAATATTAATTGCAGTGCCCCTGTTAGATCAAATGGAGTTAATAAAGCTGAACATAAAAAAGGCCAGGCTTGAAATTGAATTGCTGGAGCACTGGCTAAAGGAGCAAAGTATTGTATTTGCCTAGTGATGATTATTCTGTCATTTTTTGTTGAATAGTAAAGCAATAAATACAAATGTCTTTCAATTACAGTAAATAAAACAAAAACAGTGAACCACACTTGACTGTTCACTTTTTGCATTAGGCATTTAATTAGAAATGATCTTTGCAGATCACATCTCGTACCACCCTGCCATCTCTTTGTTTCATTGGGGGTTCCTCTTGCCATCTTCATCAATGATTCATCATGGTTTATGGCCAGGGAACTGCACAAAATTGTGTCGGGACCGTTTCAGTGCAAGGCATACTGTATGAATGGCCCTACACACCGCTGCCATTTCCACATGCTCTGCATCGCCCACGTTATATCCAGAAAACTCCCTGTGGCAAAAAAAAATGAAGGGCAATGCATAAAATGTGCTCGGTGTTGAGCACTGATCCACGATGTGTCGCATTGGTGATGTGAGGTTTCAAAAGGTTTGTTAAATAAATTAAACAGTAACACTCCTGCAAATATTCATCTGGATATGAAAAAGATTTCATATAATCCGTGCTTCCTCGTCCACTGGATATTTTTCAAAAGGGCATGCTGTGCTCTGTCAGCTCTCTGAAACAAACTAACCCTAGAACATAACCTGCTCCGGAGCAGGTCATGTTCAGAGAGTAAGTTGCTATGGCTACTCAGATACCCTAAAAGTTACCTCCATTTTTGGAACCGAAAGTTGAGGTTATCCGTTAACTCTGAGTAAACTTACCCAGGTAAGTGGCATAACCTACTTTCTGGAATACTCCCGTGCTCTTTGGTTTGCCCCATTGTTTTGATGTTTAGTGCCAGTACTGTGCTTGACCGTTGCCTGATTAATGACTTGGAATGTGGATTGTGTTGTAATAAACTATGCACATAGAGCCTCACTTTTCTCCCAAGTCTGATTTGTTACATCGTATTTATGTACAAACAACTTGACCCATAATTTTGTTGCTATTTCTTAAGGGAAATTGCATCAGATCTCAATTGGATCTCTATGGGCTCATCTAACCAACTTCACCTGAGCTAATAAAGTATTGGCTCGCCTTTACGATGGCAACAGGAAATTAACCGGTGTGAAATTAAGATGGGAAGTCAATAAGGGCCTGTTAAAACATGCTAATGAGGAGCTTTTGCTAATGTGATATATGATTAGCGTGGACAATAATTAGGTCTGGAATAGTCTCTATAGAAAAAAAAAACAGTGAGTATAGTGTATATGTAGCTTTAGGTTTGAGGTGTGAATTACATTGATGTATTTTATATTGTTGCACTGCCTTTAAAACAAGTTGTAGTATAGTTTAGTTTTTTCCTGTTATATTCATCTTTAAATTTAATGTGATCCATGATTTATTTTGTAATCCATCCATCCATTTTCTATACCACTTATCCTTACTGGGTCGTGGGGAACCTGGAGCCTATCTCAGGGAACATGGGGCACAGGCGGGGAACACCCTGGACAGGGTGCCAGTCCATTGCCGGGCATAATCACACACACACTACGGACACTTTTGAACATTCCAATCAGCAATGTATGTATTTGGACTGGGGGAGGAAACCGGAGTACCTGGAGGAATCCTCCGAAGCACGGGGAGAACATGCAGACTCCGCACACACATGGCTGCAGCAGGAATCGAACCCTCAATCCTGGAGGTGTGAAGCACATGTGCTAACCATTAAGCCACTTTTTAAGTTTCTTACATTACCCACAATGCCGTTTGGCTACCTGCTGATAGTGGTTAAGTGGGTTTTATCCCACTATTTTTCAAAATTACTGCAGATTTTCTGCAGATTTTGGCCAAGATGTGTGACGTCATTACAGCGCGCATTCAGCCAAAACCCTCTTTGAATTCACGTGCATCAAACATGAGTACAGCTAAAAGATCTCATTTACCAACAAACATCACTGCGAAAGACCGTGCGAAACAATTTCGTGCGATTGCAATTTCCCTAATTCAAGTAGTTTGCCACAAAAAAACTCCACAAACCGCATCGCAAACTTTGAAAAAAGCCGCAGCAAATTCACGCATTTTTGGCTGCAACTATCACAAAATGTGCTATGATAATGCTAATGTCACATAAAAGTATTTGCTCTCGAGTAAACTCGCTCTGCCATCATTAATTCCAGGAATATATTTCTTCTCATCAATATGCTAACTTTTACACTTCAGCAAAGTGTCGTTTCCACTCCCAAGTTTTCTTATTCGCAAACGGAAAATTAGCATAAAAACAAGGGAGATGGAAAGCACACTAATGAGAGAGAGAGAGAGAGAGAGAGAGAGAAATCTCTCCGAGGGTCTTTTGGTGAAAAAATTCTGAGTCATTCAGCAATCTGATTTATTAAACTATCCGTCTCCACATGATGTCCGCGTTCTCGTTTTGTGCTACTGAAAGCTCAAGGTGCGCTACATGTCAGAAGAAAAGCTGCATTAACCAACAAAGCCACTCAGGATTTGATTTCATTCCCACCTGCCATTCGACAAGCTCGCCCACAGTCCACTGCAGGACTACTAAAGACTTAATTCATAAAGCCACGCGAGCATTTCCCTGTCACAGATTTGCGTGCCTGTTAATTGAAGATTAAGCTAGAGGATTATTAGCACGGCCACTGAGCTGGAGCCGATTATTTCGCAGTTGCTGTTGTTTACCCTGATGAGCACGTGCAATCCCAGCTACAGCACTATTCACTTATTCTCATAAGTTATTAAATATCTCGCTGTCTCTCTTGCCACTTTGTCTACTACGGCAGCCATTTCAAGCTCAGCGCAGGCGAGACTGCAGAAAAAAAAGACATATCAGATCCAGAAGATGTTTTTTTTTTTTTTTTGAGGTAAGTAAGTAGACTACAGCCTTCTTCACGTGAGCGCCGATTTGTTATTCCCTCAGCAGTGAGAAGACAGAAGACGTGAAGGGAAAAGATGAAAAGCGAAAAGAGGAACCCGACGCCTGTTAAGTAGACCACATTTTCTTCATTTTCTTTTCGATTTTCTCACAGCCGTGACACATGCTGCGTTTTTTTTTAACCAGACCTGAGTGCCTGGTAAAATGGAATCCAACACTTGAAGACCTCTCTGACAGAACAGCAATTCTGATTGAAATCAGCTAAGGTCACTATAATGGCTAGATTTACCTTCTCATACACATACAGCGCCGGAAAAAGTACACCTAGGCGTCTTTTTCGGCTTGTGTTGTTTTGCGAACCATATTTAGTCTGTAAATATTTTCCATCTGCTCTGCCTCACCTCAGGAGACATGGGTAGAGTGTAAAAGAGACAGATATGCAAGGTTCACGGATCAAAGATCTTCCATATCTGTGAAAGCGTCTCCAGCGGTGTTTGCTATGAGAACTGTGATGGACAGGGCTGATCTTTTGTACGACACATGATGCTTATCTCTGACAAGCGTACATCTGTTTGGGTGGATATGTTCCTGTCACACCTGTGCGTGTGTGGTGTCAGCTCTGGAAGCGGATCAGGAAGTGTCTTTAGGTTATTGGTAAATGATTAAGCTTTTCATCGCTTCTTCATGGAGGAGTTGGAAAAAAGGGGTGTGACTAACAGAAGGCGGATTTGAGAGGTGGGGAGGAGACTGGATGATTGACAGATGTCAAGGTGTGCTGTTTGGTGTCCAAATTTCCCTCTCTATCTCAACAGTCTGGGTTGCTGAGAAATACCAACAAATTCTATTCTTTCTCCATGCCCTCCCTCCTTCCTTTTTCTTCCAGTTCTTATAGCCCTCCTCCGGAAGGTAAGGTGTGTGTATTAAAACTGCTGAGTGTGTCGGTTTGCAAGGAGCCTGCAGCAAACTGGAGCAAACTCTGAGACTCTGCAGTGGAAAAGCTCAACTAGTTCACCTTCCTGCCACCTCGCACTGAGCCACAACCCTTTTTTAAATGGGAAAAAAGAATTAGATATTAGATAATTAGATATGAACTTTACTAACCTGATACACGGTCAATATGTTTAATGTATGGAACAAAATACAACAGGAAAATAATCAATAGTGGTACGATGCATTTTCCATTTTCCAATTAGTGTTATTCCTCTTATATCACTGCAATTTGCATTAAATATATATTTTAAAAATGTATTATACTTTTTATCCATTTATAGTTACATTTAATGTTGTTGAACATTTGCAAAACAAGCTAGTTCCTGTTATTGGTTACAGCTACATCATAAGCAGTCGTTCCATTACATTCTCGTAAATTTAATAAGACAGAAAAATTTAGCTTCTTATCGAAAAAACAGAAATCGCAGTCCCATGGTGGATGAGCTGCTGACAAAACGTTGACACTAGAGACTCCTTTCAAAATGCTAAATAACATCTCCTTGCAGAAATCATCCTATGTATGATTTTTCTTTGTCAAAATACACATTTTGTAATCCATTTATGTGGAACATCCAAGTCCTTGTGTAGGTTAATACAGAAAAGATAAGATAGTCGAATAAGCGCATTAATATAATTAATATAAAATAAAATATTAATATACCTGTGATTTGAATTTAGATCCAGAGCTACTGTCAGAGATTCGGTTATAGAAAATTAGTCAAGACATTCTGACCGATCAGATCAGAGAATTCAACATCTCTGTGGTATAAGATTAATTATAAAACCTTCCATCCAATAACTGGCTCTATAATAATGCTAATTTCTGCAGGTGTGGCTATATGAAATTTATTGTGATATTATAACATCTTTTTACCATAAACTTTCTGTAACTGTTGAAGTTCCAGAAGTTCTGAATACAAATGGGCAAAATACCATAATAGCTGGAGTAGCACAGCTAGCGTAAATGGAAGCAGCAATTATCGGGGTTCAAGCACTTTAGGGCCTTTAAGGATGTGTGAAAAGATATTACTTAATTTTGTGCAAGCATATAAGCACCTAAATCAGAGAAAAAGCAAGATAATTTTAAGAAATATTGGCTTTCATTAACCTTGTCTATTAGCTGCTGAACACCGATTAGCCGATCAGCCATGTTTTTCAAAATTCACAACTGTCCTCATAGATGCTGATGGGACCAAAGGCACTTTGTACAAGATTTGAAGTTGATTGGACCAATGGTTCCATATTTAACGCCAATTTCATGTGTTGTCCTGTTATAGCACCACCACATGGCCAAGCTGGCCATTTTGTGTGTGTGACCTCAGATTGAACTCATACATAAGTGTACCAAGTTTGGTGAAAATATCTCATTCTGTTCAAGTGTTATAGCCATTTTAGAAAAAGTGGCCACACCCTCTTCAAATTTTTTTGCCTGTCATCACAGCGATGAATAAAAAGTTCAACTTGTTTTGATAATTATTGATCTAAGGAGTCAAAACAATTGTTCTGCACTAGTTTTATTTTGGTTGAGCAAAAAACCTAGGACTAGTTCACAAAAATATGTTTTTTAATTAATTGCAAATATTCAACGAATAATTTGACTGACTCCAATAGCTCTTGAGGCAAAGTTGTTAAGAATGAGGAGCTCCATCAAACGGTTTGAATTACTTGTGTTTGTGTGAAACACTGCGGTATATAAAACCATTTATGTTCATGAAAAACTTAATAGTGCCCCCCAGTGGCCAATTTTCTCACAGACCTCTGGAGCCAAGAGTAAAGCAAGTCCACCAGGTTTTGTTCTGATCGGCCTTTGTTAACCTTGTCTAATAGCTTGTGAAAATTTATTGGCCCATGGCAGACATGTTTTTGGAGATACACAAGTCCTCATACATTCTGTTTGGACCTCTGACAAAGACACTGCATGCAAATTTTCAAGTCAATTGGACCAGTGGTTCTGTAGTTAGAGCCAATTTAATGTTTTTTTTCCTGTTACAGCGCCACCAACTGGTCACACTCAGTAATTTTTTTACGTGTCCTCAGATTGGGCCCATAAACAAATGTGTCAATTTTGGTGAAAATATCCCATTCCATTCAAGAGTTATAGCCATTTAAGTTAGTTTCCATGGCCACATTTTGACGTGCCGTCGTGAGGTTAAATCAGAAGTTCAATATATTTTTTTGATAGTTATTGATAGGGGAACTCCAGAGAATCTTTCTGCACTGGTTTGGGTCTAATTGGATGAATGGCCTAGGTCTAGTTTGCAAAAGTAGGTTTTGCAAAAAATCCAGTATGGTGGGAAATTTTTCATGGCGGAAATGAAATCAGGACTCCAGGAAACTTCCTATTTATGGAGTTTGCTATTAATATCAGAGTCTAATCTAATTACAAAACTGACATGACCCACATGTCTGTGTTGAGCTTTGGAGGAAGATTTACTTTAGATTTTTCTTTAATGTGGGTCAAGATAAACAAAAATCTCTATAAACATCTCTAACTATCAGCAAGTTGGTCCTTGTCATCTCTGTTATGAATGTTTAATGCCGTGTACCACTATCCCCCTTCCTCCATGCACTCGTCAATCATGTTTGTATGTCTAAGTGTGTGTAAACGCAGTCTCTCGAGACTGACATCACAACTGAAGTAGTTCTGCTTACGATTTCCTGGCAGTTGTTTCCAGAGTATGAACTTTCAAAATGAATAATGAATGAGTGCAGACTGTTTTCAACCAGGTTGGCTGACAGTAATATTTACCGCCAAAAAAATCACTAAACAGTTTTAATAGGTGCTCCATCACGGCTGCCCATAACGAATGTGATTTATATCAATGAGGATGGAAGTTATAAATAGGGCTTTAATGACAAACATGATTATTAGTGTTACAGTGATCGTGGTGACAGCGACGGCGGGCGCAATGACAGATGCTGATGATTATGGTTCTGGTTACGGCTGTAATTATACATGATGTGATTGTGAGATGGCCGTGAAATCTGGGCTTCAAGTGATGCGGCTCACATTTTAAGTCCTTCCAGGTGATGGTGGGCTCGGGCCGGCCAACCGCCAGGCAAAAGAGGTTCACATCATCGCCCTCGTTGACCGATTTATCCTGAGAGATGTTGACTATCCTCGCTGGCACTGTGAAAACAAAACAGTTCATTAAAGACTTCAATGTAACAAATTGCAACGCTTCATTCACAATGTGGATGCTGTAATTGTTTTGATTTAAACCCCCCTGACCCCAACGATCTGAATATTGTCAGTCAAGCACCACTTAGATGCCTTTGTTTTCCTTCTTTCTTTCCAAAATTGATGGCCACAAGCTGTTGTCTTGTGTCAAAACCATTGTTGTGAAAGTCCACGCATAATGGCAAGCCAATAACAAGATGACCCTTGAATTTAAATGGCTCATCATGGATTCTTTTAATGAAGACAGCCAAGCTATTCATCCTGCGAGGCATTCTTTAGCAGAAGAATGATTTTTTTCCCCTTCGCCAGACCAAAGCTGCTTTTAAAGATGAAGCAGAAATTGGACCTGCTGCCGGGTCTCTGCTGGAGCACTGACTTCGGGGTGTAATTATTTTTTCTCTGATATCATATGAAGACTTAAAATTGAGGGCAACGCAGTATCAAACAAACATGGCGCAGAAAGAGCTGCTCTGAGGTGCATCTTGCTCATCGGATGGCTAAAGTTGCTTAGCATTATGGGAAAGAAAATCCCACATTCTCTTTGCTGCACTGTGGGCCTTTTCGTTCCAGGGGCAATTTTTCATTTCCCTAAGTGGCCGTCTTGTGTTACGGCGAAACACAATGCAGAAAATATGATCTGCATAAATGACTGTCATGTTAGGAGGGGTTAAGGGTTTGTCATCCATCACCAGAGCGGTGAAAAATCATGTGACATATCATCAATATGAGCTCAACCCCTGTGTGTGCACATGACTAAAGCAGAAACTCCATTCAAATCCTTATAGATGGCTTAAGTAGCTTATTTGCTGAGCAACTATGGTAATGGAATGTAGTGTACAGTGTCTGTGCTGTCATAATAATGTTTAGTGTGGAATTATTTGAGGACGTGCTTAGATTAGATTAGATTAGTGGATCAGAATGATGTTTACACACAGTTGTGGCGTAGATTCTCATTAAGAGGTTCATGTGAACAAAAATTATAACAACAAAAAAAAATCTTTGGCTTTCATGTTATAGCTGTGAATGCTAACTTTACATAGCCAAGCCTTAACTTTATATATGATTTTGACTGTGTATTTTCAATCATGGAACAATGCTGAGATCAAAAACAGAACTGAAATGATGACTTTCCACTTGTACGAGCGTGTGTTGGAATACTAAATAGTTCACAGTTACACTGACAAAAATATTGACAATATATTCATAAATATTGTAATACTGCGAGGACCAGTTTGACCTAGACACCATATGCTAAATTTATGGCAATAAGTGTAGCATATGACACAAAAAAACAATAGATAATAAGTAATAAGCTAACAATCAAAAATGCATAAATAACCATCTACCCATACCACTTATTCTACACGGGGTCACGTGGGAACCTATCCCAGGGAACTCGGGGCACAACATGGGAGACACCCTGGATGGGGGTGCAAACCTATTGCAGGTCACAATCACACACACATTCACACACTACAGACAATTTGGAAATGCCAATCAGCCTACAACGCATGTGTTTGAACTGGGGAAGGAAACTGGAGTACCTGGAGGAAACCCCCGAAGCACGAGGAGAACATGCAAACTCCACGCACACAGGGTGGAGGCGGGATTTGAATCCCCAACCCTGGAGGTGTGAGGCAAACGTGCTAACCACTAAACCATTGTGCCCCCCTCCATAAATATCATAAATGAATGAATGAATGAATGAAGCCTGACCTTGGACGATGAGGTAGACGTGTGCAGTGCGTGGCTTGGTTCGTGCCTGAAAGCTGCACGTGTATGGACCCTCATCGGCCACGGCCACCCGTTCAATCTGGATGGAGAAATCGCTGTCGTTGTTGTTGGCCATTGACACCCGTGGGTCCAGAGACCACTTCTCATCCCCTGTGAACAGGATGTTGGAGCGATTCAGCCATGCCTTGTGGGTCACTTCCTCGTCGATCTTACACCTGTGAGAATAAAAATGCGTTGTGACTGATTATGATTATTCTTTGTAAATGTCTTGTAAATGTATTAATTCTGCATCCTCTGATCATTTAACGTTATCATATTTTTAATGATAATTAAGATAGACAAGATAAACAACATAGCTAGGGTTAAGGTGACAGGTTGTGTCTCAGAGAGCATCCCTATCCTGCTCACTGCTTTCCCATCTTCTCACTCCTCAAGCTCCATCCTGAACTTCTGCTCTGATTACCGTCTACACCAGTCTCTGGTTATTGGTCTTGTTAGACCCAATTTCAAGCCTCTACTTTCTTTTTTTCTAGATTCCTACTCCCCTATTTTCACTAAATTTCTCTGTCCATTAATTCTAGTCATTCTTGTTTCTAGTATTTTCTAGTATCTAGTATTTTGACCGCTGGTAGATTTGCCTAGGCTTACAATGTCCTGACCCCATTACAAATTCAAGAAAAGGTCAAAATAAAGAAACTCTCTTGACCCTGGATCAGACTAGTCAGGGCAGGAATTCTGGATTAGGCCCTCGTATTGATTTTTTCGCCATAACAGTAAATTGAAACACCGTAACAGGGTGGTAGTTTTGGCTTCATTTGTCCCTTTAGAGCAAAGGGTCACTCCAAGTCAATACAAATCAATGTATTGTTGTAGTGTGGTTGTAGGAAAATAATCATTGATGTTGTGGTGTGAGGCAGCCTGAAACAAAGCCGTTACTCTTACCACTCTGAAGTTGATTATTTTCCAGTAACAGCACATTCTGAAGGGTTTTATTGATTTATACTAAAGTCACAGTGTTTTTTTTTAATCCACTTATAGTTACATTTAATGTTGCAGAACAGCCATGAAACAAGTTAGTTCCTGTTATCATTTCTGTTATAAAAGCTATAAACACTTGTTCCCAAACCAGCCTCTTTTGTTTCTCTCTTGAAGGTAACAGGAGACATAAAACTCAATTTGTCATGTTACCTAGAAACTGGAAAGTATGAAAGTGGTGGAGAGTTTCCAGTGGTGGCAAACTTACTGACTGTTACAAAGCTCTGACACTGGAGACTCCTTCCATAAATGGTAAATAAACATCTCCTTAAAGAAAACTTCACCATACCGACGATCTTACTGCATGTTTTTCTTTGTTAAATAACAACACAATCTATTTATTACTACACATAGACTATGTGGAGCGTCAACTATACAAGGTCACAATAAAAGTACAAATTAATTACTCATACTTTTAAGGATTCTTTGACCAGTTATTTACATAATATTATCATATTATTATATTATGTACAATAAAAATATAGCAAATATATGCAGATTTTTTTGTACAAACATGGAGCGTAAACTAAGTGTAATCCCTGACCAGTACTGGGTGACTTCAAGGACAAAGTCCGGCATCTATTTGTATTTAGCGTGAATAGACACTATTACACTTTTTGATTAGCAAAATGTCATAAATTTACACACCTACCCAAAATTAGGACATGGAGCATGAAGTCAGCATGTGTAAATTTCGTCAGCAGTCGCTAACACTTCCACTCGTGATGCCCTACAGCAAACTTCATTTTGGTTTTGTTGATGCATGTGTGATGAGCCTTGTGACTCGGTGATAATCACATAATCAGCTGCTGCCAAAGCAGCCTTATATTGGCAGCAGTGTGATTGTGTTGTGCCACGAGATGTCAGTGCAGAGTTCCAGTGTGGCACGTTTCGGGGCTGAAAACCTCAAGAGATCCCAGTGTCCCACTTCATGTCGGCTTTGACTTTCACTCGACAGACGATGGTATGAAATCAACCCTCACTCGTGCTCCGTGTGTGTGGAATACTAAAGAGAACACTTGTGAGGGGTTTTGTGAACGCTGAGCGTCGGGACTCACAAAAGAGCCCTGTTCTTCAGAGCTACAGTGTTGTCTGACAGACAGTACAGGAATTCAGTTGTCAAATGATTACTTGAAATCAAGTCATTTTTGCTTGGGATGTGACAAACAGTAAACTACAGAGTGCAATTGTACAATAACAGATTACATTTGTGTTATAATCCAAAAGTATAACTATTACATGTGTCTGATATGATTATCCTTTACACAGTAGTTCAGTATTTTCCTTTTTGTAATAGTAAAATGCAGTGCACTCACAAAATCTCACAATTAACAGATACTGAATACCCATAGTACTCTACAGTTTTAGAGTGTAATCGATAGGGCATCATTTTGGACGTAAGGGTAGTATTACCTATTTTTCCAAAACTAAGTACAAACTTGGTATTAAACTAATCACATTGCCGGAAAAATAGAATTTTGGTACTTTTATTTAGAATTTCTCTCTTGCTCTGTTTCTTGCCCTATATGCTGTTAGGTCATTAAAGGAGGCGTGACCTTAGTGTCTATGAGAACTATAAAGAGATAAGTGGCCTCAGTGACTGTCAGTCAGTGAAGGAGGTGTGGCCTTAGTTTTTGTCTTTCCAGTGAAAGAGGTGTGGCCTTAGTGTCTGTCTTTCCTTTGAAGGAGGTGTGGCCTTAGTGTCTGTCTTTTCACTGAAGGAGGTGTGGCCTCAATGACTGTCTTTCCAGTACAAGAGGTGTGGCCTTAGTGTGTCTTTCCAATGAAGGCGGTGTGGCCTTAGTGTGTCTTTCCAATGAAGGCGGTATGGGCTTAGTGTGTCTTTCCACTGAAGGTGGTATGGCCTTAGTGTCTGTCTTTCCAGTGAAGGAGGTGTGGCCTTAGTGTCTGTTTTCCCAATAATGTAAATATGTCCTTTGTGTCTGTCTTTCCAATGAAGGAGGTGTGACCTTAGTGTCTGTCTTTCCTATGAAGGAGGTGTGGCTTTAGTGTCTGTCTTTCCAATGAAGGAGGTATGGCCTTAGTGTCTGTCTTTCCAGTGAAGGAGGTGTGGCCTTAGTGTCTGTTTTCTCAATAATGTAAATATGTCCTTTGTGTCTGTCTTTCCTATGAAGGAGGTGTGGCTTTAGTGTCTGTCTTTCCAGTAAAGTAGGTGTGGCTTTAGTGTCTGTCTTTCCAGTAAAGTAGGTGTGGCCTTAGTGTCTGCCTTTCCAGTGAAGGATACATGGTGTCAATGTCTGTCAGACCAATGAGAGAGGTGTGGCCTCAGTGACAGTCAGAAAGTGAAGGAGGCGTGGCCTCACTGTCTGTCAGTCCCATTGAAGGAGGTGTGACATAAGGTCCTGTCAATCCCATTGATGGCTAGGGTTAGTCATTGGCTGTCAGTCCTATTCAAAGAGGTGTGCCGTCAATGCTTGTCAGTCCAGCGAAAGAAGCGTGGCCTCAGTACCTGTCAGTTCAGTAAAGGAGGTGTGGCCTAAATGCCTGGTGGAGAGTGAATAAGGTGCAGCTTCAGTGGCTTTACATCACACTAGAACAGCTCTAAATCTCAAAAAATAAATTATTGGCTGCTTTAAATGCATTTTTCATAAATGTAATTCTGATCACACACTACAATGTGCATCATATCATATGATGGAGATTGGATTGGATTCTGCCCCGTAAAATCATCTTCTAAATAAGCAAATGTAAATGTAAATGTGAGTGTATAAGTGTATGAGTGTGTGTGTGTAGATAGAGGATCACCTCAGAATGACGCTCTGCCCTTCCAGCACTGTAATGTTGTCTGGGAAATAACCGAACTCCACCGCTTGGACGCTGCTGAGTCCTGCCAAGAGAAACGAGAAAGACAGGAAGAAGGTGTTTAACATAATTCTGTTATTCAAGCATGACACAGCTACCACAACGTCATCGAGCCAATTTTCTTGGAAGTTTACTTAGTTATTTCTGAGGACAGAGTAATGAGTACACAAGCATGGGAGTGTGCGCCAACCCTCCGTGTATTTGAATAATGATTGGGCGTACGGGCCGGCCGTGCGCCCGCCAAAGAGGTCCGATAATGAGCCGTGGGAAGAGGATTCACACAGAGGCGGCAGAGCGTGAAATGAAGGGACAGGCCTGGTCGCACGAGGGATGCAATATCACACACACACACATACATCCGCAAGTGCGGTCACACTCACAAAGTCACAGCATACAAATAACATATTGTCGCATTGGATAGACATGAGGTCAGGTACAATTACTGAGAAACATGCAGCTGCACACACACACACACACACACACACACACACACACACATATATACCAAGCCCACTCTGAACCTGTGCTAGATAACCTAGGATGATAATCAGGCAAACCAACCTTCGGGTAATTCTGTTATTGCAAAATAATCAACTTCAGGGCACAGTAACTATGCTCGTGTCAGGACGCATCACACCACCTGTCGTTGATTATTTTCCTATAAATGCACACCCCAATAAGTCAGCACATTATGTTAAATAAATATAGCCGCTAGCTGCATATTTCAGTTTATGTATCTTACTTATTGCACGTTATTTCATTATACACTCATTTTATGTGCCTTAAAGGTTCCTGTCCTGAGTTCTGTCATTCAGGACACTAAGCCCGGGTTAGTGGCAGTGTGACCTCAGTTCTCCGCCATACCCCCGCCATCTTTAATATCTTCCAGTCAATATTTGGCAGTTCCTGCCTTCAAGGTTTAATATGCGCTGTCTTATGAAGAAAGTTTAAGAGGCTTGAGGAGATTTTATGTGTTTTAGTGCAGAAGGCACCAAAGCGACAGTTCGTCAAGAGAATGAGGCAAAGAATTTCCCGAGCAGTGCTGCATCTGATGACCGGCTGCTTGGCTTTTTTTTTAATTAGCGCATGGAAGGGAGACGGCAAATAGCCCGAGTCTAATGAAAAGGAAAAGCAATGTGAGACAGTGTCACGTCTAAATCGAGTAAAGCAATGACATTGGGACAAGACAGAAAGTGGAAATAAACAGGACGGAGCAACTTTCAGTGCATTATAAAAGAGGAGAATTGTGGTGGATTTTTTAATTTTTTTTTTTACATTTACATTAATTTATTTGGCAGACTCTTTTATCCCAAGACAGGCTGAATCTAATCCAAACAAAGAGTCGAACAGTTAAGGGTTAAGACTTGTGCTCAGAGCTCGAGGACCAGGATTTGAACTCACAACCTTCTGAGCACTAGAGCGGAACATTAACTCTCTCCCACTCTCTCTAGCTCTCTTTTTTTTCTCTCTTGCTCTCTTCTCTCCCTGTCTGAAAGTCTCCAGCTGAAAGGTCTAATCACATTAGCGACGGCAGCTAATACTGTGCCAGCGACTGCGGCACTCTGCCTGTGTCTGTGAGAGCAATAGATGGGTGCTTGATGTACTAAGTGTGTGTGTGTGTGTGTTTATTGCAGCAGCAGCTACTTTCTCTCGCCCATGTGGAACAACAGCAGTTCATCGACGTAGCGTATTGAGGTTAATTCAATTCAGTGCTTCCCCTTGCACACTCATACACTCACGAATGCCGGGAAACCTGGGGAATACACACACACACAGCCATTAAATAGATGATGTGTGCATAAGCTAAAGCCTCAAAACAACACTGGGAAAGCCGTAAATGGAATGACTGGGAGGGGGGGATAGGGGGTGGTATTCCCTATTCCCTACTCAATTCCCATTTTCACAGCTCAATTGGCACCTCTGATTTTAATACATGCTCCATTTCCCTTTCACTGTCTGGCTTAATGCAGTATTTTAGTTAGGACATCAATGTATACTGGGTACATTTTCGCATACATAGGGTTTAATCCAGTATGGTATACATAAGTAAATATGCATATCTTATTAAGTGTAAATACTTTTAATCAGAGTATTAACATGGTGTTAACGGTACACACTCTGGATAAACACTGAGTTACATTGGAAATGTCATCCTTATTCTCTATGGGCAATATTCTGTACAAGTGGGGACTTAATACTTAAATTATGTACACCAATATTAATACCTCAAGTCATAACTGCAGATTTGTTTTACTCAGACACTTCTACTCAAGAAAGATCAGACAACCTCAGAAGCCTGAATTACACACAGGTGCATAATCTCAAGAAATTGACTTAAGCATGTGCATAACCCGAGTCTGAATACCCCTAACTTTCCTTTATTGACTTTTGGACTTAAGTCACCAGCTTTGAATATTATGTTGTATTAACAAGCATGACTTGAGATTGGTCAGGAAATACATTACTATACATTGCTGGTTTGTTATATCCGTGTTTATGGGAGGACACGATTTGTCTATAACACGTACCTGGGATTTTTTTTTTTTGTTAGAGTTCTTTGCAGTATTTATCCTGTATGCTCAATATAAACATACTGTTTAAAGGTGCAGCCAGCAATTTCAACTGAAGTTCCCTGAAGCTAGCTGTCTAGGCTTGAATGCCTGAATGTTTGTGCAAGAGCCAGATCTCTTTTGATTTGACAAGCAACATGATTGACAGATGATTAGAGATGCCTCCTTGTCCTGATTGGCTGGGTGTTGGTGTGTAGTACAAAGGATTGGGATTCAGTGCAAGTTGGTTGTATATGGAGTATCGATAGGGACAGGGCAGCTGAGTTTATAAAGGAAGCTGCATTACAAGATTCACCGCCTCACATCCTGCTGTCAGACGCAGCCCTGAGCTGCTAAGGATCACAGACAGAGTGTGAAAACACCTGGGAGCCTCACGGCGCACAGCCGCCACCCTTCAGCATTAATAATACACCAAGAGTCTGTGAGTGAGAAACAGAGATGTGAGCGTGAGGGAGGGAGAGGTGAGCAGGGAGTGACGAGTAACGAATGGGTAATGTAGTGAGAAATGGTGTCTATGTGAGAGAGAGAGAGATGAGATAGCAGGACAGAGGAGCAAAAAGGAATGGAGGGAATGCACAGAGTCGCAGGAGGAGGGAGGTGTGGGTGGACGAAATTCGAGAGACACTTTATGACTGTACACCAGCTTCAGCAAAATTGATATAACCTTGCGGTTTTGTGCTGGCTGCTATCGCAATGGGCTGGAGGATTCAATCAGCAGGACTCGGAGAGAGAAGCAGTTCTCATGTACAAGCTGTCGCTTTTTTAACTTTCTTTCCAAACTACACCATGCTCTCTCTAGACAATTCCCGACATTCCATAGCTCTGGCATACATTTAGCTCTGTCGCATAAAAAAGGTCCCTTATAAAACAAGATGAGAACATGACGACTGAGAAAATATAGAAGACATAGTCTGAGATCATGTACATACAGTAGGTACTGCATAAGAAATACCACAAGAATCCTATCTATATGGTTCCCAGTGCTATATTCCCTCAGTTCTAGTTTCCTCAATATGATACTGTTGCTTGTTAAAGAACTGCTGGAGTCTTAGGGTTACCAAAGGTCAAAGGTGATTTAAAAACTTATGTTGTAAAAATAAATTTTATAGATGTATTCCAAATGATTTAATTGATTTACAGCTAATTCAATAAATATAATATCATGTTATTCACTGAATAATGAATATTTTAACATTATATTATCAGTAAATAGCATATTCTTCATATATAATATACAGTACATTTCACTGCATTAACACATCGTTCATATTGTTTAACATACACTCAGGGTGGGAAGTCAGAAAGACAAAAAAAAAAAAAAAAAGAAAAAAAAAAAGAATGGATTACAGTAATGTGGCATTGGCCAAATTTCAGGGCAAGCTATTATTTATCTTAAAAATGCTGACAAACAAACACAGTGCTATGTTAGAATTTCACTCAGCAGAATTTCACTTAAGAAAAATCTGAAATGACTAATGAAATACAGAAATCTACAGGGATGTTTAAGGTAAGTTAATATTTATTACCTTACTTAGCTAGCTAGCTTCTGTGAGGCCAGGCTAATATTATTTATAAGGTTGTGGTTAGCTCATATATTTGATTTTACCTCAAAGATGTTGGCGTTACTGTGAGAAATATTTACATTGAAGATATTCACAATTCAGCTGACAAAAACAAATATAAAGACCTAAAAAAGAAGCGTGAAAGAAGAAAAAACTCTAGAAGGACATTTAAGGTAAGTTAATATTTATTACTTCATTTAACGTGTTACTCCTATGTCCCAATGGTTCTATGTTCCCAGGGTACTATGTTCCCCAGATTTATATGGCACATAATTAACACATGAAAAAGGGTCCTATGTTCCCCATATTTATGTGGTACATAATGTAACAATATCACTGTATGGGTATTTGAACATTTCAGCAGTGAGATGTCAGTCACAGCTGAAAAAAAAAAAAAAAAAAAAAAAGGTGTGCAAAATTAACTTAGTTAAAATAAATGCAAAAAATACACTAGCATATTTGGAGGCAAAAACAAACTGGATTGAATTAGATACATAAGTCATGATGCCATGAGAGTTAGATTAAAAAACATATTTCACCTAAGGAAGCTATGAACTTTTGTGATTCCATGACTCCAACCATTTATTTAGTTCCCTCAATTCTAGGCCTATTATACTGAGAGCCGTACGGCAGCGCTGGGGAACAGAAAACCCATTTGACAAGTTCCCACAACAACCCATGTCATATTAAGCAAATACAGAGCTGGGAACATGTTTTTCAGATTCCCATTATGTGCTATATAGAGCTGAAGAACATAGGACCCTGGGAACTGGGGAACATAGGACCCTTTGTCATGTGCTTATTATGTGCCATATAAATCTGGGGAACATAGGACCCTGGGAACATAGGACCCTTGGGAACATAGGACCCTGATAACATAGGACCCTGGGAACATAGGACCCTGATAACATAGGACCCTGGGAACATAGGACCCTGATAACATAGGACCCTGGGAACATAGGACCCTGGGAACATTGGACCCTGGGAACATTGAGCTGCTCCCCATTTAACTAGCTGGCTACTGTGAGACCTGGGTAACATTTGTTAATAAACCTACAAGGTCATGGATATATTTTACCTCAAAGATGTTGGAGTTACTGTGAAAAATATTTACACTGAAAATATACATAGGCTCATTCAGCTGACAAACAAACACAGTGCTATGTTAGAATATCACACAGCCAAATATTTAAGAAAAAGACCTAAAAAAGGAGAATGGGATACAAAAATCCAGAAAGACATGACTAATTTTGAGGTAAGTTGATGTTTATTGCCTTGTTTAACTAGGTAATGTTAGCTTGCCATGTTAAAGATTGTTAATAAGCTTGGAAATTAACAGATAGCTCATATATTTTTATTTTACCTCAGAGATGTTGTAGTTACATAAACACAGTGCTATGTGAGAATTTCATTCAGCCAGAACATTTAAGACCCCAAATGACTAATGAAATACAAAAAGTTAATATTTATTACCTCATTTAGTTAGCTAGCTACTGTGAGGTCAGGCTAACATTGTTTATAAGCTTAGTAGTTAGCTCATGTATTTGATTTTACCTCAGAGATGTTGGAGTTACTGTGAGAAATATTTACATTGAAGATACACAAGCTCATTCAGCTGACACACACACACACACACACACACACACACACACACACACACACACAGCATTTATACAAAAGAATGGAATACAAAAATTTAGATTCCAATAATATTTAATTTAATATTTTAATATTATTGTCTTGTTTAACTAGCTACAGATAGCTTAACACTTTGTCAGTAAGTTTGGAAGTTAGCTGTTAGCTACATATAATGTTACCTCAGGGATGATATAGGCGCTTTGTTAAGCTAGAAATGAAAAAAGAAAAGGAAATAATTACAAAAACCTGGAAGGAAATCAAAAATTAATGTTTTTTTTTGTTTGTTTGTTTGTTTGTTTGTTTTCGTTGCCATGTTCAGGAAGCTAGAGAGTAACTTGCTAATTTCAACAAGCATACATGTAAGAGGTTAGCTGATTTTTTTTTTACCTCAGAGATACTTTTACTGTGAGCTAAAGATTTATGCTAGCTAGACATTATCTCATTAAGCGGACACACACATTGTGCTGTGTTGGCACTTCTTTTGGAATAGCTTTACAGCACAATAACTAATTAGCCTAAAAATGAGAACATTTTAATTTGATTGATTGCTTGTTGGATGAAATGATAATGAAAGTTCTGGGTCACATATTTCATAAGGAGGAAAAACTGGTATTTGGTATTTATCACTTCGTGTTTATTAGTGGGGCGGTAAATTCAGAATCTCAGAGCGACATGGAGGTGCGTTTAATCGTACCAGTAATCAGTTATATAATATGTAAGGAGCAAAACATGACAGGATGTGTTGTTTTAGGAAAATAATTAGAGACGTGACAGTGCGATGCAGCCCGATGTTATTTTTCTAAAGCAGCTCATCTTGAAGTGTTTTCAGCAATTTGTCAATAATTAGATTTCTTCATTAATTAGGTTAAAGAACGACACGTGATGCTTTTAAAAATCAGTTTATAGTTGTGTAAGTTTCATCATTTAATGTTGAATGAATGTTCTACTCAGGAAGTGGCTGCCTAGTTAGGCATTTTTGAAGTCTGACTCATTCAAGGGCAGTATAAGGTCAGCTGTCATCTAAGGGTGCTTACAGTGTCCTTGTCAAAGAAGGCAATCTCATGATTTTGTTCACCAGACGAGTTCCTTCAAGATTGAGGGTAAAACTGTCACTCTGACTGAGTGATAATACTTCAGTAATGTAGTCATTTAAAAAAAACCCTATATAGTGATAGGATCATAAACGATGATAAAATGTTAGGTATTTATTGTGATATGAAAATTTAATATCTGCATATGCCTGGTCTCTAACCTCTCCTTCACCCTTACCCGGCCGTGCTCGGCTCTGTCCGGTTACACAGTCCCGAAACACATGTTCGGCTCAGCTCGCTTTGTACGATTCCCCCAACACCCGCAGGACATTAATTTAAACATGATTTGTATCCTTTTGACTTTTACACACTCTGCCGTGTAATCGCACTCGCTTCCAGCTCGGAGTCATTAAGCAGAGAGAGTCGGAGTCAGACCAGAGAAACCTCACCGTCTTTGTACCGTACATCTACTTGTTGCCCTTGACGAACAAATAAAGACGAGGAAGGCAGCGAGCAGAGACAGGCAAAGAATAAGCCGCTTATGAGTGGTGTCAGATCGAAGGGGGGGGGGACCACAGATTCAGAAAAGCATGAAGCAAAGAAGGGAGCAAAGAAGGGAGCAAAGAAGAGAGCAAAGAAGAAAGCGAAGGAGGGAGGGCGGATCAGAATGCAGCAGTAGAGATGTGGAATGAGGGATGACTGAAGAGAGAGAGGAATGATGGTGTGGGAGAAAGAGGGGGGGATACAGGGAGGTTGGCACACACACACATACACACACATGATTAACAGTGGCACACTGCAGCCCATTAAATATTTACGGAGGCGCTTTCCTCCGCTACCTCGGTGATGAAGACAGGCGGCCGGAGGATTATCAGATGGTAGAAGCCCGAGGCGCAAGAGGATTAAACATTAACTGGCAGACAGATCCCGTTTCTTTGGCGTCTGATCCCATTAACACTGGCCAGGCCGCATTGACCCCCCCCCCCCCATCTCTCACGCACACACACACACACTTCTCCACCCACAGAGCCTCTCGACTCAGCTCCACATGTCTCTCGCTCCGTGACGACACTGAATGATGGAGGAAAGGGTGCCCTCTGGACGCCGCTTACTCCTGGCACAAGACAGATCACTCCACACACACACACACACACTTCAACTGGTTGTGGATCTGTAGTGCAGAGTGTGGAGGAGAGTTAACAGAGAACCATCTAAAAGGGAGGTTTGTTGAGGTTGTCTAATACACATATCAGGGCTGTGCAGAGAAATTCTGGGATGCAGGGAATTTTGGCAAATTAAATGTCATTCTCCGGGCCACATCACACCAAACTGCTCCCACCACTATCATAACGCCACTCATAATCATGCACTCTGTTCAACATCTACTGAATCACAGTACTCCATAAGGAAGTATGTCCATCCATTGATTTTCCGTGCCGCCTATCCTACACAGGGTCGTGGGGAGCCTGGAGCCTATCCCAGGGAACTTGGGGCACAAGGCAGGGGACACCCTGGACAGGGTCCCAACCCATCACAGGACACAATCGCACACCCATTTACATACTACAGACATTTTGGACATGGCAATCGGCCTACAGTGCTTGTCTTTGGACTGGAGGAGGAAGCCCCCGAAGCACAGGGAGAACATGCAAACTTCATGCACACAGGGTGGAGGTGGGATTCGAGGACCGAGGCAAATGTGCTAACCACTAAGCCACCGTGCCCCCTTTAAGGAAGTACATTTAATATTTATAAAGATGGATGGATCAACGAAGAATCAAATTTGACATCATTTTGATCAACCAAGAAATGTTTAACCTTTACTTCTTCAGCTTTGCCCTGGAGCAACGAGCCTAATGTAAATAACATCCTAATGTAACAAAATATTTTCCATAAATACACTCCAATATCTTCAGATATCTTCATAAACCATGCAAACTCACTTTTAACACCTAAAGCTGAGCAATTTGTGCCAAAGCTGGTCTCGTACAATGAAGTACAATGACAGCTGGGGGGCAAGAGTCTTGTCATCCAGTTGTAATACAGTAAAATATAATTATCATACCTTACACGCCTACTAAAAAGGGCACATGTATACTCCGAGGGCAAAAGGTCAGCGGCTCAGCTCGACGTCTATCTGTGACACAATTTCACTTCGAATAAAGGCCGCAGAGGTTAAGTAGGGATCACATTGAGTACTGCTTAACCATAATTCATGATTAATTGAACTTATTCCATGCTGCATGTTTTATGTAATAACTAATTTTGATTTACATAATGCATTTTTTTAGCAGTTTTTGCTCTATATCAAAGCTTATGCAGCATAGCAAAGTATGTTATAATATTTGCATCAGCGTAGTATCTTTTGCTTACTCTTATACATGTATATACAAACATTAGAACCTAAGGTAAAAGTTCACGTGAAGTTGCACACCAAATTGCACACAGTTAGCATCCATATGCACAAAACCAGTTGCCATAGCAACCAGAAAGCATTAAACTTTAGCTGGTTGAATTCTTCATTATACCAACACTAATGTATACAAATGTTATATTAAAGTGGTAGTGTAAAATTTATTCTAAACCTGTAATGAGACCCATAACTTGATTTGCAACCATTTCCATCCAGTGGATTCCAGTGGTTTCTCCCTTTCAGATAATGTGTTTACATTTTTTCTGGCCCAGAAAATGAGCTCCTCCAATTAGCTGGAAAATAATTGCTTTTATTTAAAAGGCAATTTGCGGGCAAATGTATTATTTTTAACAGACAAAGGTTGGTTATTTTGTGGGGGGGTGGGGTGGGGGGTTCGGTGGGGTGGGAGCCTTGTCTTTTTATTTTTTATCGCAAGTGCAATCGATCATCTGGCAATTCAGAATGACAAACTGCTTCTTTAATGATGAATCTTTGAAAAGATTCTTTCTACGCAAGCGAGGACGACATATATTATGCCATTCAAATACGTGCAAATTTGTAAATCCATTTTTGAACATATTTTAATCGTATAGCCCGTCTGGAGACGTTATTTCCAACCTTTGATCAGTGTTGGATAAACGACAATTTCAAACAACATCAAACTGCGACTTGTTATTTTAAGGAAATCTCTCCGGCGAGGGATTTATCAGCAGCCGTGAATGTGATAAAACAACCTCCTTCCCTGTAACTAGATGGAAATGTTGCTCTTTGATGCTACTGAATAGATTTTACGCTGCTGATGTCAATGATATTTTTGCAATTTATGGCTAAGCCCACACACACACACACACACACACACATACAAACTAGACAACTTAATGGGCACTGAACACCCCAAAAGTTTGAAATGTATGAGTGATGCTTATTCCCCTCGTTCCTCTCATAAATAAACTAGGGGAATTTCAGATTTGAAAATAAGCACACGAAATATGCAATTTTGGCCTTGATTCCACACCATGCAGCTGTAAAATAATTTCCCAGCTTCTCCATCTGCTTTGAGAATGGCTAACATTACCAGCGTATACCATTACACTCTCCAGACACACATCAGTCAGTAAAAGCACGTTTGTATTTTCAATCAGTCAGTGTTGAAGCTGCCAGGAGCGGCACTCGGGAATTTCCACGAAGCCCTGTCAGATCTTAACCCCCATTTTTGCTCAGAGAGAAACCCCAAACCCCCATTGCTCTCAGAGATCAATACACTAGTTAAACTGTTATTTCTCCCATAAAGAGGGAGGGAAAAAAGCATGTGCTACAACTACTATCCTGCACAGATCATCGGATGGAGTTAGCTGTCACATGGGATGAGTGTGAGTCATTTTAAAAGATTAAATAAAATGCACTGTCATCCGTGGCTATAACTAAGCGAGCTAGCAAGAGTAACGGCAGAGAAGGGAGAAGAGCCTGAAGTGCTCACACACACACGCACACACAAAAAAAACAAGTGATATGACTGAAACCTGTAATAGAGAAGGAAATTATATTATTCAGTTATAATGTCTCTGTTAAACTTTTCTACTCTGTATAAAAGCATGCTGTTTTCACTTAATTCTTTAGTTATAGGTTTCTCTCATAATAAAACTCTCTCTATTAGATTAGCGCAGAGGATTGAGATTCCGCCTCGTTGTTTCGTCTACAAACCCAGCTGACTGCATCAACACGTTTGTTTATTATTCAACTAACATTAGATGATTACAGCGCAACATCTGCTCGTTCATTTATTTCTAGAAAACTTACATTTCATCATGGCATATGTGAATATAAAGCGTAATTTATACATGTAGCTGACGTTTTATTAATAGCCCCCTTAATCACCCTTTGGGATTATGTTCTTATGATTGATTTTATTTTCCTTCTCCTGCTAATGGGCTCAAGTTGTAGGCAGCATAGAGACGAAGTTATACGAGCCATACCAAGTAAGTTGTAGAGCAACTTGATACATGTGCTAGGTGAATAAGTAGGGTTGCCAACTTTGGCTTCCTGGCTGGAGTGAGATTTATGAATCAAATGACTTTTTTTGCTGTGCGGAAATGAGAATTATTGGGTAAAATGTGCGTAAAGTCATACAGCACTTTTTTTTCTGTTTGACTGTTTCTATTTGTTCCCCACCATACCCTTGTCTTTGCAGGCTTATAGTATGAATGTTAGCCTTGAGGTTATCTATAAGCTAGTGTGCTCCAAAACAAAGACAAAATTCACATTTAGAAGAGATATACATTCAAAATTTACAGTGTCTCTCTACCACCAATACAGATCAGCAATTTTGATGGCATCATTCTGCACTTTAGCTTCTCATCAGATTTTCTGTCCAATCAAATGCTCTCTAGAATCTGAAGTGTCCCGCCCTCAACATTACAAAACTTCATGGTATTAACTGTGAAGTACAGCTAAGCCCGGCTAGTTATCACAAACAAGCGTTACTGTACTGGTCACTTTTGTACAAGCACAGTTTCTCTCCCAATAGATGTTTTATCTGGAACAATAGTAAGGAACTTACAATCACAAATCATTGTACATGGAGAATTGGTTCTAGCATAAAATATTAATTGTAAACCAGTTTATTGACAAGAATGGGCAATTATACACTTGTAAATTAAGGCTATCCCCAGTGGCACACTAACTTTAACCAAATCTTCAGTTATACAGTGCCCTCCACTAATATTGGCGCCCTTGGCAAATATGAGCAAAGAAGGCTGTGAAAAATTGTCTTTATTGTTTAAACTTTTGAACTTTTGTTCAAAAATACAATGTAATACTCTGCTCTCATGGCTATCAAACAAAACACAACACAGGTTATATATATATATATATATATATATATATATATATATATATATATATATATATATATATATATATATATAAATAAAACTCTGTTAAATATAGGTGTGCAACAATTATTGGCAACCCTATGAATTCATATGAGAAAAATATATTTGAAGTATATTCCCATTGATATTTTACATTTTTGTAGTACACCTGGGTGACTAGGAACAGGGAATTGTTCAACCATGACTTGACAGGGGTATAAATAGGAGGTAACACATAGGCCAAACTCCCTTAGTCATTCATAACAATGGGTAAGACCAAGGAATATGGCTGTGATGTGTGGCAAAAAGTTGGTGAGGTTCACAAAATGGGAAGTGGCTATAAGAAAATAGCACAAGCATTGAAAATGCCCATTTCCACCATCAGGGCAATAATTAAGAAGTTCCAGTCAACTGGAAATGTTATGAATTAACCTAGAATTGGACGTGTGTCTATATTGTCTCAACGCACTGTGAAGAGGATGGTTCAAGTGGCCAAAAAATCTCCAAGGATCACAGCTGGTGAACTGCAGAAGTTAGTTGCGTCTTGTGGTCAGAAAGTCTCCAAAACTACAATCCGAAGTCACCTACATCACCACAAGTTGTACGGAAGCGTTTCAAGAAAAAAGCCTCTACTCTCATCCAAAAACAAACTGAAGTGTCTTCAGTTTGCCAGACACTACTGGAACTTCAAATGGGATCAGGTTCTATGGTCAGATGAAACCAAAATAGAGCTTTTTGGCTCACACAGAGTAGTTTTGGCACACACAGAGAGGTAGCCATATGGAAAAGTATCTCATGCCCACGGTTAAATATGGTGGTGGCTCTTTAATGTTTTGGGGCTGTTTTTCTGGCAGAGGACCTGGACATTTTGTTAGGATACATGGCATCATGGACTCAAATATCAACAGATATGAAATGAAAACCTGACTGCCTCTCCCAGAAAGCTTAAAATGGGCCGTGGTTGGATCTTCCAGCAGGACAATGATCCAAAACATACATCAAAATCAACACAAAAATGGTTTACTGACCACAAAATCAAGGTCCTGCCATGGCCATCCCAGTCCCCTGACTTGAAACCCATAGAAAACCTGTGGGGTGAACTGAAGAGAAGAGTCCACCAGCATGGACCTCGAAATTTGAAGGATCTGGAGAGATTCTGTATGGAGGAATGGTCTCAGATCCCTTGCCATGTATTCTCTAACCTCATCAGGCATTATAGGAGAAGACTCAGAGCTGTTATCTTGGCAAAGGGAGGTAGCACAAAGTATTGACTAAAAGGGTGCCAATAATTGTGCACACACATTTAACAAAGATAATTTTTTTTAATAAACCTGTGTTGTGTTTGCAATTGTTTGATATCCATGAGAGCAGAGTATTTTTGTGAATTCTTTTAACAAAAGATCAAAAGGTTAAACAATAAAGAAAAATTTTCACAGCCTTCTTTGCTCATATTTACCAAAGGTGCCAATATTAGTGGAGGGCACTGTAGATATTAATGATTTAACATGACAAAGTCCCCAACCTTTAATAAATGGGATTTCTATTTTTGATAAATGTTTTAATAATAATTTTAAAAGAAACTCCATTATTGTCTGATCCAATCCTCCAAGTAAATCAAGATGGCTTAAAACTCACCATTTATCATCTGGACATTACCTTTTAATTATAAATCTGTTATCCCCACCTCATTTTGGATTGAATTCAAAATGTACATGACAACAAAAGTTAACAAAACCATTAATTCAAAACAAAACAAAATTACATCGCTAATCTTTTAATTATTTTAGCAAAGTTTTACATTCACAAGACAAGAGGAACTATAAAAACAAACTGTAACACTGATTTTAAGGTATACTTTAAAACCCTTTCAAACATGAGAATACAATACAAGAAACTTATGAAAACTGTAAAAATTCTAAAGCTTTTCAAATTCATGTAACTGCCGAAACGTTAATATGTTCTTTTCTATTGCTGTTCTATTGCTGTTGTTGAAGGACGGCTTAGGCCGTACTGTGAGGTAAGCTAAACACTATAAAGTCTCCCCCTGACTTCCTGTTTCAGTGGAACACATCAAATAACACTGCACGTTTCAAGACACTTCATGGGGACTTTAAAATATCGTCCCTTCTTCCCCAGTGTCTTTACCCTCTCTCTTCTTAAGATACTTTAGAATACTCATCTGCAATCGTAATCATCACAACTGTTTTTCAAATCTCAATAAAACTGGCTGACGCAGGCTACATTTCCAGTAAAGAATGAATGAATAAATGCTACTTATGTTTCAGAGCAACGTAAATTTGTGACGTTTTTTTTTTTTTTGTGACTATAATATTATATTATTATATTATATTATATTATATTTACGTTGGCTTGATATTTAATTTGGCGTGAGATTTACTTGAGCAGCGTGAGAGTGTGAGACTGAGCCTGAAAGCATGTGTCTCACGCCAAATGTGTGAGAGTTGGCAACCCTGGAATAAGTATGGTGAGTACTTTTGCCTGCAAAATCATCGACGTGTCTATCCAGATCGAATAGTTGGTCAAAAACCAGTAGGTTGGTCTGTTTTTTTTTCTCAGGGGAAAGAAAAACACCAACATGGCCGATCCTGATGGAAATAAAGTCACGGAGGAGCAACTGCAAATGCTGGAATTATTCTACGGCCAAATTTAAATCTAATCCCGGCTTTTTTAAAAATGTTTTTATTTTTTTAAACTACCAAATGATAGCTAAGTTAGTTAACAGTTAATGCTTCTAAGCTGAGTTAGCTAGTAACTGAAATTAATCAACATGTATAGCTAGCTACGGTTACCTCTAAAGCAATTTAGAGCTTTATGAATGTTAGTAATAAAATTAATTTTATGGATGGCATGCTCTCTCTCTTTCTATACTATTACTACTACTAATAATAATGATAATGATAACAATAATAATAATAAAAATAATAATAATAATGACCCAAATTAAAAATGATTAATTCCACTAGCTAATGTTAGCTAAGTGACACCATATTGTACTTTTATTTTTATTATCAGTCAGTCAAGGGATTCTTCTTCTTCTTCTTTACATCATCAGCCTTTTTTATTTAACTGAGAATTCAATATTGTTTATTGCACCTTCTAGATAATACAGTGCAAATTCTCTCTCTCTCTCTCTCTCTCTCTCTCTCTCATTTTTTTTCTGTCTCTCTCAACCAATCAAAGCAAGCCTGGGGTCAGAAACGATGATGGCTGTGTGGATTTATTGTATTTTCAGGCAAATTAACGACACAGCTCTGGGGATCTCTAACTTAATTAATAATTAAACCAAGATTATTATCAAACACAATTAAAGCTGTTTGATTTAGTTATTATAGTTTTAAGTCTAATTGACTGTTCAGTTAAATTGAATAAGTTTAATCCAAAGCGTCAATAAGTTAAAACAAGCAGAAAAGTCAACTTGAATCAAACTGCAGTTTTAATGCAATTGGGAAAGGTGCTGTTAGCATGATACAAAATGTTTTGAATCTACTTCTTTAACACAGTCTGGGTATGGGGGTGAAGTTCAGACATTTAAATAAGAAAAGATTTAATGGCTCCAATAAAGAAATATGATGGTACATATTTGCCTAAATTTAAATACAAATATATTTAAATAGTTTATTTAAATAGATAATGTTCATAAAATTAACCTTTTTCATTGGCTTCCAGTGTTTGAGAAGCCCTGCTCTAGATTGTTCCAACGAATGCGTTATATAAAATATTCTCGATGTAGTCACTGGAGCAATAGGGCAGAGATCTGTATCAGGAAAGTATGCTCAGAAAGAAAATCATTGTTAGAGCTCTGGCATTTAGATGTCGTTTGACTTTTTGTTCAGTTTTTGTGTGCATGAGTGCAGAGCATTGGAATGAGCTTATGAACGTCTCGGCGCCGTGGTGCAGCACTTCTGAATAATTCACTCTTGTTTTAGTGCTCAGTGCTCAGTGACAGTGAAAACCGAGGCCGTTGACAGAGAAGAGCAGAGCTCAAACCACACAGCCATATGTCAGTTTCCCTGCTCGGCTTCTGAGGTGTGAGAATGCCCGTCACTGACACAGAGGCTTTTGCAAACGGAGCCTTGGCTCAATATCTTTCACGGTGTGAATACACATCCCTCGCATTCATTCCGCTCGCTAGTTCTCTCGCACAGCTCTACTTTCCGACACTGATGAATGAAACTAGTTGTAGGTATTATCTGTCTTGCATTGATCCGGAGCTGATGAAACAGTATAAAGGCTCATTTTTGTACACGAGGAGTGTGTTGGATATATCTCTTGGTAAGAGAGAGGGAGGAAAGAGGAAGGGGTGGAAGGTTCGGTACCCCAGGAGCCTGCGGCTGTCAGGATAATGCAGCACTACGGCATTCGTGCCTAGAACAAACGTGAATTACCTCAGGGAGCTGAAACCAGATAGCACCTGCTTAGGCTAGAAGCCTCAGGGTCGAGAGAGAGAGAGAGAGAGAGAGAGAGAAAGAGAGAGAGAGAGAGAAAGAAAGAGGGGGTCATGAAGCAGAACCACATTATGGGACCCTGACAGTTTGGCAGTGAAAGACAGAGTGGCATGTTGGAAATGTCTGAATTTCCCTCAGACTCTCTGCTGTCTGTCAGTTCAGACTGCCTGCATTATTAGCTGTGGATGGTGAGCAGGACATGATGTCACCATAGAGTGTGTACATGGATCAGGCTGTACATTATGCCACCATACATATTCATCTCCACAGGCACTGGATCTGTGGCTGCTGTGAAGCTTGGGTACCTTAAGTACAGGTTGTGTTGTCCTGACCTGACCTCAGTCTGCGTGGAGTTTCGCATGTTCTCCGCGTGTCCGCATGTGTGTATTCCACCTCCTAAAGAAGCCAGTAGGTAGATTGGCTATTCTTAACTGCCCCTAGTGTACATGCATGAGTAAACATCCCTGGTGATCTACATTGGACTGATGTCCCATCCAGGGTGAATTCTCTTGCCTTGCCTTCTCTTGTGTCCTCAGTGTTTCGGATGCTTCGGGTCCTCCATGATCCTGACCAGGATATAGCAGTTAGTGAAGAGGAATGAATTTAAACACCACACTTTGGTAGATATACTGTAATACCAGTGGCAGGGGTGGATAAATCAGTAGCCAGGGAATCAGGGCACCTGGGAAAAGCAGATTTCATATCCAAGCTACTATTTTTTTTTATTTGTAGTTGCCAGGAGAACAAGTAGTAAAAATCCCTACTCTTTACTGACTTTCACAAAACAGCTATGTACCAAATTAAAACTACTATGTTTAAACCTAATTCACTTCTGCTCCTGCTGTAAGTAACAGTCACAATGGTTAAACATATCGAGAGATATGAACAGAAAAGAACATCTCATAGCCAAAACCTTGGCCAACATCTTGCTGACTTTTTGTTTAGGGTGCAAACATGATGACACATTGAAAACTAGCTAACAAGTCTGTCATACGATATTACATTGTTAGCCACCATTTTCAATTAGGTTTCCGGGCAACCCAGCATTTGCCCTGTGGTCTAGCTAATAAGTTTATCACTCCTGTGTCATATTAGTCATTGCACTGTAGTGTCAGAGACAGTTTCACTCTTCTGTACTACACATCCACAATGGCAGCGATGCAAAGCAGTTTGACCTTGTTTAGTTTCAACAAGACATAAGGTAAGGTACGGTATACTTTATTGTCCCAAAGGGAAGTTTGTCTTGGGCTCAAGAAGAAGCAGCCACTGCATCACATAAATCATAACACAACTCACAACAATTAACACAAATGCATAAACCCAATCATACATTTGTCTTGGGCTCAGAAAAAGCCACTATGTCACATAAATCACAGCACAATTCCCATCATTTAACACATACACATAATCACAAACATAAAAACCTTTAAACTATAGTCAGGTCTCTTACCTAGTGCTATTTAATATCTTAATTGCAGATGGAATAAATTAATTCTTACACCGGTTCACTCTACAGCTTGGCATTCTTAACCTCCTGCCTGATGGTAACATTTCGAATTCAAGATTCAGAATGTGTGTTGTATCGTTTCGAATCTTGTGTGCTTCCCTTAGCACTGAATTTTCATACAAGGTCTGGAGATAGTTATTCTTTTTTGCCCATGATCTTCATGGCCGTTTGAATAAGATGTGTAAGCTTAGACTTTAACTGTACTGGCAGAGCTAGCCAAATAGAACACAACATGTTGAGCAGAAATGTTGATGCTAGCCAGATTTGATTTCAGGCATATGTGAGACCTGAACTAAAAGAGTGACACAATATCCAAAATAGTAGCCAAGGACTTGCTGCCATGGAGTTTTGTTAAGGATATGAGCGCAGTAGACTCTGTAGCTGGGATTTTCAAATGGCAGGTCCAGCAAGCGAGCTTCCTCTGGCCACAACTCAGTTATAATATTCATTCATTCACCGTCAGAAACCGCTTTATCCTGGTTTTGATTGCGGTGGATCCAGAGTTTTGTGTCACAAGGTTGGAGGCACATAATTGTCTATGATGTCTTTGTATACTGTAGCATTATGATTTCCCTTCACTGGAACTAGAAACCAAACCTGTTCCAGCATGACAATGCCCCTGAGCACAAAGTCAGGTCCATTAAGACATGATTTGCCAAGGTTGGAGTGGAAGAATTCAAGTGGCCTGCACAGAGCCCTGACATCAAACCCCACTTAGCACCTTTGGGATGAATTGGAATGCTGACTGCACACCAGGCCTCCTCGCCTGACATCAGTGCGTGACCTCACTAATGCTGTGGCTGAATGGACACAAATCCCCACAGCCACACTCAAATCTAGCCTTCCCAGAAGAGTGTAGACTTTTACAGCAGCAAACACCACGCAAACACCATATTATTGTCTTTGGAATGGGATGTTCAACAAGCACATATTGTATGGATGTCATGGTCAAGTGTCCACATACTTTTGGCCATACAGTATATGCCTACAGTATGTTTTGAAAGTGTTTAGCTTGCAAAGACTTAGCGCTTTAACAGCTTGTATTCAAAATGGAACAAAGAAAACGGGGGTAGAATTGCCGACTGGCTGGCTGCACACTGGCACCATTTCTCAGCATTGTGCTCAATTTGCACACTGCTACACTGCTGCTTGTGTTTTGCCCGCAGGCTTGGCCACTGTTGAGTTTCTCGGCCATTGACTGGGTCATATTTCAGCAGTGCTTTTGTCTTTGCCTTTGAG
Organism: Cranoglanis bouderius; assembly: GCA_023630585.1. NCBI lineage: Eukaryota > Metazoa > Chordata > Actinopteri > Siluriformes > Cranoglanididae > Cranoglanis > Cranoglanis bouderius. The sequence goes on from CM042539.1 coordinate 24,918,843, forward strand.
CGAATCTCGTGTTGCCACCAGGCTTATTACCCAATACGTTCCAATGACGAAATCCTGGAGCACCTCTGTAACTCACACCAATCAACCCACCAGCCAACAAGCCTTTATTTTCTAGAAAATGACACAGCAGTTTTCTGTAAAGCCCCCCACCTCCTAAAAAAAACACTTCAAGTTGATTATTCCTGAATCATCATCAGAAGCTCGGTTTTTCACAGATGAGGAGAAGGATGTCATTGTTTTTTTTTTTTTTCTTTTGTGAGCAAAGCCCCATTAAGAGGCTTGCGATCAATAGACAGCTATTTAATTTAACTCTCAGAACCTGGAGGAGTGCAGATCGGATGGGAGATGCACAATGCTTGTCTCACGAGAGGCGTGTCATTATGGGCTTCAGATGGATTGGATCTGCGTGCCATTAGCTGAAGGTGTCGAGCAGGCTGTGCTGCAAGCAAGGTCAGACAATACAAACCATAAATATGAAAGCAACCATTTGTCAGAATATTCTAAATATTTTATGTTTTAAACAGGAAATGTCTTCACATTTTTGTTGATAATTGTTATAGAAAATTAATCAACACCCTCTGACCAATCAGAATTGAGAATTTGTCTTAAGAAAGTTGTGGTAGAACTGTTTCATTGGTTTCACTTTCTTTCTGTAGAAGAACTCGTTTCACTTTCTTGTCTTGCACACAGAGCTGATGAGCGCCGTATGTGTGAAGAGTCTCTCCACATTTATTACTTCATTTATGAAATTTATTAGTGTATATATATTGGAGGATGTCGCTTTAGCTCAGTGCTCCAGCGCCCTGTATTTGAAATGACACACTGAAAACTGCCGCCTGTCAGCATTTTTAATTTAAAAGTTGCCCGTATGCAGTATTATATGAATGATGGAGTGGATAGCGGCCAGACGATCTATAAATCAAGGCTGTGAGAAGGTGTATGATCCATTGTGTTCATTTTTTTTTTGCCAGTGGCTAATATAAATGGCAATTTCTTTTGTGTCAGATTTGTTCATATTCATGTTGAGTATTCATCGAGACATTGCCATTTATTGGCATTCAAGTGGTATTCACTCAGGCTGTAATCAAAAGCAGACAACACCTGGTGAACACCTCATCTGCTTGATTACATAAAGAGCTCAGACATGAGTGAGTCTCGGCGGTATTCTAACAACTATATCAGCTCTCGGGTTTTATAAAGGCATTTTTAAAATTGTTCCATGATGCAATCAAACCAGCTATAACCCGAAATACACAAAACAATGCAATGCTATCTGATTCTTGGTCATGTTCAGCTCTTGAAAGAATCCTGCACCCTCTGAGGTGTGAAGCTTGCACACTCGGCCTCCGAACATAAATAAAACAACAAGCCTTGCCTCTCGAATGCCGGTCACGCCTCTAGAAAAAAAACCCCATCAAAGGAAAGCTGTAATGATTTAGTCATGTTCCTGCTTCAGAGTCAGATCAGGGGCCGTGTCACAACACTGTCAGCGCATGTTTGGCCCTCATCGATCAAAACGCGTTTCCCCGATTTCTGACGGGCGCAGAGAGAGATTAACGTCCCCGACATCAGAAGCCTTAGGGCTGCCTGCCAGCAGCTCGTCTAATCAGTTATTGGACATGTTTGTCTCTTGAAAGTGGTTGATGATGGTCGAGGTCGAGTCCATAACAACCTCTATTCTCCTCTCTAAACCCATTTAACCCTCATGTTCCGTTCACTGTTTAGAAGCGGAAGTCCCATTGTTTTTGATTCTAGAACAATACAGTTACTTTGAAATGCCCCAATATTTCATCTTCATCTCAGTGATTACTGATATAAACAACACTGATGGAAACTGACACACAGAAGCACTTCCTGTGTTTGAGGATGCTACTGACGGCAGGTGGGAGTGGAAAAAAAGATTGAGAGAATGGTATAGCCACTAACATCATCATTTTGACTGTATAATTATCAAACAAAACAGATTTCATGTGTGCATAATAACAATATGGTTGAATTGAACTTAATTGAATTCAAGTACAAACCCCTCGGTTTGAAAATAATTTTATTATTATTCCACTTTTATTTAAAATTTAAACCTGGCCACTTTGATCCTTACCGAGCGTACGGGTTCATTCTAATAGCTACTGGCCGGGGTTGGCTGGAGGCACCGTGTCTGTTCCCATTTCTGTGTCTGATCTCATCACTGACACCGAGGCCGCCTCTAATTCCCCAGCTTATCTGAGCACACACGTTTGACAAGACTCTCTCGCAGTTCAGATCCCCACGGAGCAGCAATCGGAGAGAGGCGGGGACGAGAAGGAGGCAGGGAGGAATAAGAGAGGCCCCGCGGGCCGGAGATAAAAACCGGCTGGAAGTGACTGACGGACAATTTTGTACAGATGTGTCATGGAAAACCAGATCTTTAGTCACCTGCCAGGCTCAAAGACCCAACTGTAGCTTCATCTCTCTCTCCCTTGTTTTCCCTACCCGTCCCCTCTGGAGCAGAGGACGGCGTCATCTCCATTCTGCTCTCGCTCAGAACATTAATGAATTTCAGGCGCTTTTGCAGACACAGATGGCGTCACAGGCTGTGGAGAGGAGGTAACGCAAGGCGTTTGCTTTCTCTCCTTCTCCTTCTCTCTCTCATGTCCTGGTTCACTGAAATCAAATGGCCCATCCTCCCATTTTCCCTCGCTCTTCCCATTCTGCAAGCTACTAGCTCTGTGACTCTACATTTGCTCTCAGGCCATTTTGCACTCTTAGTCTCAAGACACTTTTTCTCTCTCTCTCTCTCTCTCTCTCTCTCTCTCTCTCTCTCTCTCTTTCTCACTCTCTCTCGTTTCACATTATTTCATCCCTGCTCTCACTCTGCCCCCCTCCCTGTTCAGCTCTTCTTCATGCTCTTTCCTTTATCTTGCTGTAGTTAATTGCAAACCTCTGTTCGTTCCTCCTAGGCCTAAAACGTGGCTCTCCCAGAAGCCCGGTGAACATTGAGGAAGTTTCTTTTTAAATGTCGAACTATTTCTCACCCTCTTTCATTCCATGTTTCAAACACAGTTCTGATTTTATGCGTCTTCTGGATGACTTTTCCAGTTAGCTCCAGCTCCACAGCCTTTCAATTAGCAAAACAAAATTTTGTTTAAACACGTAAATGTAGTCAGAAAGGTTCTATTCAGTTCTCTGTGAGATAAGGAATGTTTACAGGTCATTAAGACAGCTGAAAGGCGTAGCAGTGGCGCCCCCTGCTGAGCTCCATGCCCGTGGGCAGTGCAGCGTGGGATATGTGGTTATGACGACTGTCGTGGCCTTTTAGCAGCAGGTCTGCAGGACTCCCAGCAGGCCCAGAGTAAACAGAATCTCCATCTATCTCGCTTACTCTCTCTATTTCTCTCTCACACTCTCCCCCTTCCCCTCCCTCGCTCTCTCCGTCTCTGAAGGATTGGAGGGTGATCATTGCAGTATTTGTTGGCGCCCCTGCTAATCTGCACAGCATTAATAATTGATCAAGCCCTGCAAGCTGTTCTCAGCTTCTCTCCCTTCTTTTTCCCAGACTCTCGCTCGGCCCAAAAGTCTGAGTCCAACAGCAAGAACGGCTTTTATTTCATCATTTATCAAAACCGAATCCAAAGTTTTACTCAATCTGATACTGATAATTCAAGATTTACATTTTAGCTGTTTGAGAAATCTCTGTGTGAAACCGGAACCTATGTGACAACCCTTTCCACACACCATTTACTACCTAGCACCTGAAATTAACCTAATTAGTATGCTCCTCTTCCATCCCTACTACATTTAGTATAAAGAACACTTTTGTGCCGAAGAAAGATGGAATGTAAGGGTGTGTATCTCTGTATGATGCAGCCCACAATGTCATATATCAACAACACATTTGAAAGAGATATAATGTGATAAGATGAAAAGCTGCATTGATGCAATACAATATCATTCACACCATTTTGGTGAAAGATATTGTAAGTCTGCTGAAAAATGGGTCTGACAGATACAGATGCCACGCCCCTGTGGGTATAAACATAAAGGCATGGAAGCCACATTTTCACTTGGACTGACAGGTACGGAGGCCATGTCTCTCATAGGAACTTAAAGGCATTAAAGCCATACCTTCTTCACTCTGACTGATGGATGTAGAGGCCACACCTCCTTACCAGGAACTAAAGGTATGGAAGCCATACCTTGTTCACTTAGGCTGACGGATACAGAGGCTACGCCTTCTTAACAGGAACTTTAAAGGCATGGTAGCCACAATTTCTTTATTAAGACTGATGGATACACAGGCCACACCTCCTTCACTTGAACTTAAAGGCATGGACACCACACCTTTTTCATTTAGACTGACCGATATACAGAGCATGCCTCCTTCACTTGAATTTGATGGCACTGAAGCCACATCTTCATGACTTGGACTGACAGATACACAGGCCACATGTCCTTCACAGGAACTAAAAGTATGAAAGCCACACTTTCTTCAGTTTGACTGACAGATACAGAGGCCACACCCCTTACAGGAACTTAAAGGCACTGAAGTCACACCTTCTTTACTTGGACTGACAGATACAGAGGCCATGCCCCCTTAACAGAAACTAAAGACATGGAAACCACACATTCTTCAGTTTGACTGACAGATACACAGGACACACGTCTTTCACGGGAACTTAAAGGTATGGAAGTCAAACCTTTTTGACTTAAGCTGACAGTTACAGAGGCCACGCCTTCTTCAAATGAACTAAAGTTATGAAAGCTACACCTTCACTTGGACTGACAGATACAGAAGCCATATATATATATATATATATATATATATATATATATATATATATATATATATATATATATATATATATATATATATATATATATATATATATATATATATATATATAAAACCAATATAGCATTCAAACATTAATATAAACTTTGCAGCCATAACTACAGTTCAAACCATGCCATAAGAGAAAATTAATCAGCATCTTCTGACCAAACTCAAGAATGGTTTATAAGACAACTTTATGTATTGTGGAAATTTGGTGGAAATGTATTTTTTAGAGTGAATTTTTAATGAATTGTATGGCTTGGGCAGTCAGAGCTTTCAATCCAATTCCATCAGTAGGAAATTGCCTTTTTATTTGGAAACCTTGAGTTTTTTTTCTTCCCTTTTCACTTTCCTGTCTTTTCTAATCTTCTTACACTTCCTGTGGTGTCAAGAAATTATTAGCTTCTTTCTGTACAGGATTTCAGACATCCTGCTGATGTTACATTTATATGTCGTATTTATAAGTCCTGACAACTTGTGTTATAATTTTGGAGACCTTTTGTGCCGCACTTCATAATTCCCGTCACGGAAGGGAAAATTGTCCAGGTCAAGATGCAACAATGTACCTACACCTGATGTACAAGGGATACTGTTTCGAGGACAAGAATGTACACATGCTGGACAGAAACATGTTTAGATAGAGTAATGGAGGCTCTTTATCTCTTAATAGAGTCACCATCCATTTAAAGATAAATGGCACTCCTTTACTCTTCTACTTATCATCTTATTAAGTGTACCCATTTACACAAGATATCAAAAGTTCAATACCATTTCAGTACTACAATGCTGTAAACAATTCAGTTCTGTAATGTTGTATACAGGACTTTTGACATATTCTGCCTGTACGTGAAACAAATGTGGCCTAATTTGACTTTGAGCGAGATAAGCAGAGTGGCTCGAGTGGCAAATGTGAGACAAGAATAACATTATCTCATGCCCTAGGGTTGTGAAAAGGACTCCTCAAGGCGTTAAAGTTGGGCATTTTATGCATACCTTGTTGATGATGACAAGCAAACAATAAAACCAGTGTGCAAAAGGTGTTATAAATTTCTCCACTGCAAAACCAGCAGCACAAGCCAGCACTTGGCGAGGCTTCAGGCATCCCGACCACTACACCGACTGCTTTACACTGGAGAGCTTCTATAATTATCAAAATGTTTTACTGAGAGTTTAACAGTTTTTACTTTAGGGATGCGACTAACTGCTTTTCCTGTGTAGTGAGTTATGGCACTCGAGACACTGCATTTGCATCTTTGCAACTGCTATCACAAATTAATCACTTAATTTTTAAGAGCATGATAAAATACTGGTGTTCAAAACAGAGAGTGGTGTTAAGCATGCGAAACATCATAACCGCAAATTATGAATTAATACTGATTAACGATGCATGCACATTGCATGAGGTGTATCTCCTTCCATTCCCTGAACCTTGACTTGCACATTAAGGAGCACTATTTTCGCTCAGTATGGTTTTTTTTTTTTTTTTTTTCTTTTTTTTTTTTAATAACTACTATAACATTTTTGTGCATGTTTTTGAGAGTTTTTCCTTGCCACTGTCAACTCTGATTTGCTCATTAGGGATCTCAATTTACATTTGGATTTCTACAAAGCTGCCTTGTGACAATGCCTATTATTAAACGTGCTATACAAATAAATCTAAAATTAATTGAATTTACGTTAATACTCAGACTCAGTTGAATGAGCTTCGTATTCATACTGTAAAAATGAATACATTGTAATTTAGCACCAATAATAGATTGATTTATTGTTGGCAAAATGATTATTTTGGCATTGAGAATCTTGATACTACACCTGGTATTGGTATCAAAATTAAAATTCTGGTATGATCAGGCGCGGACTGGCCATTGGGAAGGTCTTGTGAGGGCCAGTCTTTTTTATTCCTAACCCTGGCATTAAATAGCCTATATACAGATATTCAATAGGTCATCTTAGCTGCAGTGACACGGTTTCATCGTTTTACATATTAGCTTAACACAAACAATACAAATGAACAGACTGTGTTTTTTTTTTTAATGAATTATTCTTTGATTGAGAAACATGTTGTGTCAGTTCGAATTTGGTGTATCAAATTGGGGCCGCTTAACAACAAATTCCCAGGCTGCTTTATGTTACCATTCTGCCCCTGGGTATCATGACAATCCAACTGTCTTTTCTTCCCCATTCATTCATTTTCAATAACTGCTTAATTCTCATGGACCGGGAATCCTATCACCTCACAGGAGCACTAGGTGCAAGGTGGAAATAAAGCCTGGATTGGATGTCAGTCTATCGCAGGACACCATGTACACACATTCACACACTCATTGACACCTAGGAGCAGTTTATTGTAGCCCATCCACATGTTTTTGGCAGGTAACCACAGAAGCTGGAGGAAACCCTCTTGAAGAACATGCACAGAAGCTTTTCACTGACAGTAACCCGAGTTCAGAGGACTATGTAGCTGTGAGATGGCAAAACTACCCACTGCACCACCATGTCATCCTATACTGCCTATTTACCCCAGGGAAATCATGTCCAATGGCAAATACAGTCACATAGACCAGAGTTTCCAAAATTAGTCCATGGATCCCACTCCCACCCCCACCAAGATTATTTTTTCATTGTTATTCATTGCTTGCTGCTTTAGGTGTATCAAATAGCTGGGACAGCAAAAACGTAGACTATCTTGAGTTGCCAAAGGACCAGTTTGGCAGAGACTGACCTAGAATTACAACACCAGGACATTTTTCATCATGTTGTCTCTAATTTAAAGCTTCCCACCACACCTGTTCAGGGGAATGACAATGTGCAATAGGGCGTCAATATCTCCATCCACTTCTCTACACAAAATAATTCTGCCATGGTGCTGCTCTTGATTTATGATGCTGTGAATGCTCATTGTCCCTCTCTGAAACTAGATATCCCCGTATGGGATGGGTCTACGGCCAACACAGGAGCCATTCAGCATTTCATCCATGGACACATTGCACCAAAGCAATGCAGTGTCCATTATTCATATGTGCATTGAGAATGAATACTACACACAGCTACCCACATGACCCACATGCACCAACACACTTTTATGGGCACATAAATATACTCACATGTGCATACTGCAGTCTCATAAATTCACTATGAAGCGATCACCCATTTACTCCCCTCCCTTTTTCTTTTTCCTCCTCCATAAACACATACACAGGAACAAGAAAACCTGTACACAGATGTAAGGCAGAGGTGTGTGTATGCATGTCACGGTCCATTAATGAGCAGAGGTACCAGCAGGGAAGGAAGGATGGAAGGATGGAGTGAGGGAGGGACTGCAGGTGAGTGGGACAACGATGTTCGAAGGAGGGAGTTGTGGATGCAGCACTCTCAGTCTCTCCTGGGAGGAGAGATTTGCTACCGTGGCGTTAAGGTGGAAACGAGCGGCCAGTCTCCATTAGAGCAAAGGAGGCAATGAACTCTGACAATCTGATAATGAGATTATCCTGTTAGTGGTCACTTGGCCCTTTATGACCAGATGAGACTGTGGTATGAAATATTGAAGCTCTGGGATCAGGGTGCATATAAATACAAGGACTCTGTCCACAGCACTAAGTGCAAATATAGTGACCATGTTATATTTGAACCAGACATCAAATGTAACTACAGACTTAAGCAATTAAACAATTAACTCTTGGAGCATGACATTAAAAAAAAATAAAATGCAAAATAATAGGATGTGCTGGATCAAGTGCTATTCTATAAGTTGCTGAATAATAAGGGTGGAAGCCATATTGTCAAATTAAATGTGAGATGATTAATGTGATAATTACAACTATGTAGCAATATATTGGCAATATACCAGACTCCTATTCATACTAATTTATATAACATCATATTAATCTCAATAGCATTAGTTTTAAACACTCTCTTGCTTTTATTACATTTACATATCCTTCAGTCCATAATGTCTATGAAAAACCCTGTCTCTTCTACTCAAGAAAAATCTGGCAACCTATTAGGCATGAACTACATGCAGGTAATTTATATAACATGAATGGAGCACCCAGAAAATCGACGTAGGTACATAACCTGTGTCTGAGTACATGTTAATTTCCCTCCATAAATATTTATGTAACTTTTGGACCAACTTTGGTCCAAGTCACCAACTCTGAATGCAGCCCCAATCGAGGCAAGAAAAGCATGCATAACTACTGTTTCAATTCAGTACAACATGGAATGACCTACAATACAAACTACACAACTATACAGAATAACAGAAACAGCATAAAGATTGGAACTCGCAGTTTGGTGACCTGGTTCGGGAAGACCTCCAGTCTGAGCTCAATTTGTACGTGTATGTGTGTGTGAAAGACACAATATTGTATTTTGGTGAATTTCATTCAGTACTGAAAACATTTTCAGCATTGGAGTTAGAGTGGCCTAGTATTCAGATTTTGTGCATCAGGGAGAATAGATCTTATTTAATAAAATGGAACATCTTCGTGGCCTGGTTCAGGAAATAAAAACATTTGAACAAACAGGATAAGACTTCATTGCTTGGTGGTCCGTTCCAGGAAGGAGTCCAGCCCATTGTGTGAGTGGAAGATACACTATACAGCCAAGAGTTTTTATTTTACTGTGGTAGATATCTAGGTAGATAAAGGTTAAGCAAGTTCATTTTCAAGACCTAATTAAATATTAATTTATCTTCAGTAAGCTCCTGATTAGGGTCGAGGTGAATCTAGCTCCTATTCCGGGAACACAGGGTGCAAGGTACATGAGAATACACCCACCTACAAGGGACGCTAGGGCACCATGCACGCACACAGACACATTAACACCTAGACCCAATTTAGAGTCAGTAATCCACTTGCGAGGTTGGAAGAAACCAGGAACCCGGAAGAACCCCACCTGGACACAGTGAGAACGTGAAACTCCACACAGACATTAAACCAAGCTCAGGATTGATCCAGAGACGCTTGAGCTGTGAGGTGAGGTGGCAATGCGACCCGTGGTGCCACCACACCGCCCACCACTGATTAATGAGCAATCAAAATGAAGCCTGGAGCTAAGATGCTTCCAACACTGGAGAATAGGCTTGTTTTAAATAATGGTTATTAAACAAATAATAACAATAATTTTAAACAAAAATAGTTAGTTAATAGTGAGTCACGTACAATCTTGACTGTTGTAAGTCTCAGAAGGTTCTCAGTTGAGTGGAAGGATGTCCTGACCTAATACGACAAGACATTTCAGGGACCTGAATGACTTCATGACCTTCAAAGACATCTCCAGATATATCTGTTCTGGATAACCAGTCGTTGCTGATATTACTTGCTCAAATGGCTTCGGTATAACAATAAACCATAACTTAGCTGGCTTGTCCGTTACTGACCTTACTACACTGCATGACTTAAAGTTTTCCATATAGATCTCTTTTCATGCTGTGGTTCAGACTCTTAATGGCACAGCTAATTGTGCAAGAAAGCCATAACATTGGAAGGCTGCTTTGGCGAATATTCTCTGGCAAAAAGAGAACGAAGGTGCATTTGTAAATGACTGAGAGCTCTTTGAATGAAAAAAAAGGAAGCAAAATCGCTTGCAATTAAATTTTAATAAGAGACCAGTTTTCTCCCTTCCCCCTAGCATTTAGCAAAACTAGATGGATGGAATGGGCTAAAAAGGATCTGAGAAGGAGGAACAGCAATGATGGATAGAAGCTCTAAATCTGGCTGAATGCACATCAACCGCTTCTCATTAAAATGTAATCGCTCAATTGATTCCGGACGAACTCAGCACTGCTTAAATAGTTACAGACACAATAGAGTGACCTCGGAGGACTGAAAGTGAGACAAGTACTCCAGATCTGAAGGAGATATGACCTGAATCTTGCATTTATCAATGCATCTTGGTGCAAAACTGGGATCCAGGCCTAATGACAGATATTTGAATGAAAACAGTAAAAAGATACTGACAGTGATTGTGCGTTGAGCAGTTAAATCTGGACCATTGATATCCTTAATGCTGCTCTGTGGATAGCCTAATGGCCGCTTAACCTGATAGCAGACATTTCAGCGGAGACAGCTTTTCGATTGCGTTCTCTGCATCTCGAAGACCCGTGCGCTCCACAAATATTGGACGCTTATAAACTCGTCACGGGTGTGATATTAAGTTAATTTATTCATGAGCTCTTTTAAACAGTACCTAATGACTGCAGACTTTGATCTCAGATATTAGCTATGGAAGTATTTCCGGAAAGAATTGTCAGCAGTGACTGCAAACTGCAGTGTGGCTGTGTAATCATGCCAACAGCACATCCCTGGTGCCTGGTCACTTAAACGCTCCTCCATTCTGAGTGGCCGTGGTGGTACGGCTCTTAATTTTGGCCTCCCTCCCAGGCTAAGCAACGTCCTTGCAACATTCTAGCATATCAAGCAGAACAAACCCTCCCTTCATGCTCATGCAGCACTTTATGTACTGCCATGCTTTCTTGTTTTACATGCGCACACACACACTGCACTGTAGGCTCTTTGTAAGCTGACTCTCAGAACTCTCAGAACTTCCTATTCTCCACAGTCTTGCCAGTTCACTGGTGTGCACATTGAGTGGCTTGGCCAATGCTTGCACATTTTAGCCATTTCTGTTATTACTTCCTTCCTGAGAAGAATGGGCCACAGTGGTGGTGCGTAAAGTGAAAATGTCATGGCAGGCACAGGCTGTGGGAGAATCTCGCGCTGGCCTGAGTGTACCCGTTTCTGTTGAAAGACGTGGGTAGATGAGGAAGCTAGACACTCATGAATAACACATGATAGGCCAGAGTTGTGGGGGATGAAGCAGCCTGTTTGCTTTGGAGAACACTATGAACAACATTTGGCATAAACATACTGTATGAGACCAGAGTTCACAAATTTGCAAAGAGCAGATTGGGGTTGTGTTAACTGGTACACTGGATTTGGTGCCAAAATTTAGGCTACATAGTTAAAGGCCATCATTATGCATCAGAGTTAAAGAAAAAAATCCAGCCTGAACATCTGGCATATTAATCTTTATAATGAACACAATCTTCACTGGCATCCAACATTTATTTTTAGTTTAAACGTCTTTCATTGATATGCTGATATATTTTCACTGTCATTAACGGTTTTCTACATTAACCATAATGCTGTTCGACTACCTGCTGATAGTGGCGCACGGGGATATAGCCCTCGCTTCATCTCTACCTGAAGAAAGCAATGCTCTCTTAGTCTGTCTAACCTCCTTATCTGTACACTCTGCTCAACTCAAACAGATCAGCTTCTAAAGTGTCAACCTTCATGCTAACACCACCATCAATGCTATCGTGTTTGTAATCTCATAGAATGCTAACTAGCTGAGCCGTCATAATTAGCTGTCATAACTATGCTTTATGCAGCTGCCTTGCATTCTGGGATTTTGAGGGCAATGTTTGCTGTCTCCACCATGTTGGATTAATATGATGTTGCTGGAAAATGCTGAGCAAGAAAAGAAACTCTTGCTGTTTTGTTTTTAGGAGCTAACAGAAAATCCTGACCATTATCCCTCATATCCGTGATTGATGAATTTTTTCGCCCCGATTGTACTAGAAAAGTCACTCTGTGACAAAAATACAGCACCAACAAACAAATTACCACCAGAATCGCTAAGCACACTATGAACATATTTAACAAGTTTCAGGGTGGAGGGTCAGAGAATTATAATGCAGCTAGCAAAGAGAGGAACATTCAGGACTAATTAACATGATGTCATTTGGTTAGTACTAGCCTCTACCAGCTAATGTCCAGCTTTTTTTTTTTTGGATGAAGTTTTACCTTATTATGCATATTTCGACTTCCAACCTTGTACTGAGGTCAAAAATGATGCAACCATAATTACCTCAGAACAGCACTAGTTGCATCACTTGCCCCTTAGCAAAAACATTTCTATTGTTTTTAATATGACAACAATCTGGCAGCAAAGGCAACATGTCCCAATGTGCTGTCACTCTGATTTTGTACAACACTAATAAACATCGCCTGTATAATAGAACAAGTGCAGCTTTCTAAACTCAGAAAAGGAGGTATGATAGTGGATCTGTGTACCTTGCTGTCACGTTTAGCCTCAAGCAGTATTTTGGGCAGGCAAGAACACTAAATCCAGCTTCACCTTCGCTAAGCCGTTATTACACAGTGTGTCAAAGAGAGCTTTTGTGGATGATCTGTCTATTGCCCACGCCAAAAACAGCACAGCATTACCACCCTCCTTACATGTATGATTAGGATTAGAAAAAAAAAAAATCTTAGCAAATACAAAAGGTTCTTAGAAAGGACAAACTGGTTTTCAGCATTATATAAAGTTTATCTAATTTTATATATATATATATATATATATATATATATATATATATATATATATATATATATATATATATATATATATATATATGCCCCAACCACAAATGTCCACCAGCCAAAAAAAAAAAAAAACAAAAACAGCCCACTTTATTATAATTCATATTAAAAAAAAATGCAGTAATAATTGTAAAAATGTTGTTTTTACACCATTGTTGAATTCTCAATTCTGATTAGTAATAAAGTGATCAACGGTAACAAATCGCAGGTTTATACCGATGCGCTTGTTCCAATACATTGTTGTTTTCTATAGTAACAGCTCACAGCCTGTGTATGGTGGACGCTCCACATAATATCAAATTAAACAGATTCAAAAACACAGTTATTTAATAAAGAAAAATGTATAATCTAAGATATGGTGAGTTTTGTCTCCGGTGTCAGCATTTTGTAACAGTAAACAGTGAATGTTTTCCTCCATGGCAAAGTCTTCAGGACAGAAGACTTTGCGCTTCATATTTTCTCGGTGCCAAACAGAATTTTTTTTTTTTGTCATACTAACTTAAAGAGAATGTGAGCGAATGACTGCTACAATGTAAGTGATGACTAACTTGTCTTTCAGACATTTTACAACATTGAATGTTACTATAAGTGGATAAAAAGTATGTGCCATTCTTTAATAAAATAGAAGTTGCAATTGTTGGCAAATTGCTGTGGTATAAAAGGGATTAAAACACATGCTGTTATAGGAAATTAATCAACTTTGGGGTGGTCACCATAATTCTGCTTCATCAGACCACCCTGTTGTTGTTTATTTTCATGTAACAGCACCTGCCCAAGTGTTTTATTTCCTACTTACACTCTGGATTAAAATCTAGTTTACCACAACAGAACAAAATAAATATTATTATGATTAATATTATTAATGATTTACAGTACATTACATTTTCTTCTTAATATTATTCTTTTCTTACTTCTGACCCCATTTTCACCCACTAGTGACCCCAGTTAATTTAGGAATGACCTGTAGGGTATGTAAACAGAGCACCATTCAAGATCCTCATTAGATCAAGCTTCACTAGAACTCCCTTGGTTTTTGTGTCTGGAAATTGTTTGAATCAAGAGTATGTGAGCATGGAGCATGTTTCATATTACTTCTCTGTCAGGGTCAGAGCTGCATGCTGGCAGCAACACCTGTCACTCTTTCCTCCATCTCCGCTCCTCCCAGCTTGGATATTGATGCTTTCTAACGATTTGAAATAACTCTTGGACATCTTTTGCGCTCTGCTTTTATGAATTCGATATGGAAAAAGGCCCAGCATGGAAATCAGACTATCGGGCTATCTATTGAACAAAACCTGGGAGATATATTTTTTAAAATATGAAATGCTATTAGTAATGGGTAGGTTGGTAAGTATTTCTGCTTGAACTGGCAGCGTGGAATTGGTTAATGATCGCTGAGAAGCATATCCCAGTGGGAGGTCACACTTACATTGATCCGTCTTTCTCTCTCTTTTCTTCTTTTTTTTTTTTTCTTCCCTTGTCATTTCTGGCAGACCAAGGAGCTGGGAAATCGATAAGAAATCAAGCAAACAGATAGAGAATAAGCTGTTCACAAAATGTTACTCAGTGAACTTTTACTTCAAAAGAACTTCTGAAATGAAGAGTAAGGAAGACTTTGATTTCTTTTTGGCACCAACTTTGAAGCCCAGACTCTAGGACAACGACTGTGAGATTGGGGTGAGGGAGTTTGAGGCAGGATGCGGAGATATTTCTACATGATTAAAGGTCAAAAAACACTACTGATGGATTATAAGTGAGTCATGCACTGTTATCTCAATCTGCCCAGGACTGTCTGCAAAGGGTATGGAGCTGGCACTGAAATACCTTCCCTGGTGCTATCTCACCATGCCTGCAGGAAGAATGCAGAACTGGTATGGGAATCCTTCTTAAAGATGCATAGTGGCAGCCAGAATCTGAAGCCTAGCCCTCCTAATGGTGTTATTATTTAAGGCCGATTCTCAGGGCACATGATCAATATTTACTGGACTTCAAATCCCACAGGCACTGGAAGGGTTTTCCAAGAGGAACTGAGGGGTTATCACAGTGGAGACAATATATGACCCTGCACCTATTGCCCATAAGGGTCCTGTACCTGACTCTGCCCAATGTTATCTGCCATTAGATATGCAAACAAACAAATAGGAATGGACCACATGCCAAGCAAGATAAATGTGTGCGCTCAGCCAGAGAAATCCCACCCGTCACCAAAGGCATGGGAGTCCTGTGCTGTTTCCGCACTGGCAAAAATAAACATATTACGCAATAAACTGATGAAGTGGGAGGATGAGTGGAGACTCAGATTAGCTGTGCAGCTTTGCCTACTACTTTGATGCTCAGACAACCCTTTCAGCCTTGCCTCGCTTTCAGATGTCAAGGAAAAGACATGTCAAGTCTTGAGTGATGTGTGTTGCATTAAACAAAATGCAGCAGGTGATACTATCGCCTGGTCTACAACAATGTTCACCACTTGTAATTTTGGTCTAACCCTCATCATGTCACATTCTTTATCCTTCTGAAAAACCCAAAGGACCTCATGGGTGTTAGATTAGTGTTAGAACCAAACTCTGCAACTCTGGGGAGTAGTGCTCAAGATACCAAGATACAACATTATAAGCTCAGCATGGAAAAATACTACATGACTTGAAACTCTGGCAATTTGCCCCAGACAGGGAAAATAAGAAGCACTTCAGAAAAGGAATAATTCAGCTCTGGTGGTGTTAATTAGTGGATCATAAACAGGCCAAGGGCAGAAGGTGAATGGCAAGCAGCGGTACCTATTAGTCACCAAGAGAGTAGCACATTCCTCAAGACATAACACATAAATGGGAGTGTGGTGAACTGCTATGTGGTAAGGCACCCCTACTATGAGTAATGAGTAGTGCACATAAGGAACCAACAGGAACAAGAAAAAGCCTTAATTAAATCAGAGAGTGGCCACTGGAGAACCAGGGAACACATACCTCTGGGAATTACACTAGAGAGCTGGAGAAGTAGTCCAGGAATGTGGGGGTGGAGGAGAGGGAAGGTGCTGGAGGGATACAGTGATAATTGTAATTGTGTGATTGTGTGAGAGTGGAGCACCGAGTGACAGAACAAGGAAAGAAAGCAGGCTGGATGGCTAAGACAATCAGGACAGCCCCTTTGGGAGGGCAATCTTGGTCGAGCTGGGAAATTGGAGGTGATGGCATTGGGGTTATTTAGTGTCAAAAGAAAAGGGAGCTGTGTGGAAAACAGAGATGGTAGTACAGAAAGGTGTATGTGTGGTAATTGGTTGGCAGACCATTGGTTGGGATGGTATTCTCCGGGTTCAGGTCAGGAAAGGCAAGATCGATCATCAGATTTGTTCAGGGCTGCGGAAGGCCCGGAAAAAGCCGGAGGTGCCAAATTGAAACGGTGTGCATCTCTCTTCGAGAGGAAAGAGAGACAAATAGATTGGGGGGCGTGCACTAGAGGAGGGATGAGACAAAGTGTCAGGGCGATTGAGCTCGACTTTGGACAGGGAATAGACAGCGACATAAAGAGACAGAGGACGGCAATAATCAGAACAGGGGTGGATCGAAGAAGAACATAGCGGTAGAGAGCAGAGAGACAGTGAAAAACAGAAAAACGAGAGAACATCTGACTCACCAGGGATTAGGAATGAGATGCAGTGAAGAAAAGAGTTCAATTAAAAAGAAGTGGGTCATGAAAAGCAGGAGGATGGGTTTGAAGAGATGAGCGTGGGATATCTGAGAGGGTTCTCTTATTAGAGCAAAGATTCATGACCTTCTCGACCTTCTCTCATTGCGTGCGTTTGTTGTGATGTGTTCAGGTAATGGAATGCACTTGGGATTTCAAAAAAATGAAGCTTTTATGTTGGTTTGAGCCTTTCTGGTTAAAAAAAAAAAAAAAAAAAAAAAAAAAAACTTTTCAGCGTTCAAATCCTTTCAAGCCTCGGATAGCCTTTTAAATGGATTTTTTTGGCCCTTTAAATGGATACTTTCACCAAAATAGATTGGATAATGAGTCTAGTGGTACTAGGGCTTTAAATCTAAAAAGCTAACTACTACTATTAGCTAATGACAACAATTGGTTACTCAGTGTAGTATTCCTTTAAAATGCAATGCCCCAATAGGGGCTGTCACACTTTTAGCCTGTTATTCACAAGAATGTGCTTTTTGTTAAAATTCAGAATCACTTCTCAGAAGCACTACTCTCTTACCTCCTGAAATGCCTGATAAGAGCATAAACATGTAAATCCGTTAGGAGGAATTAACACAAGACGCAGTGAGGGATGTGTTGCATTAAAAACCCAGAATCACTTCACCTCGCTACTCCCTTACCTCCTGAACTGACTGATAAGATAGTAAACACGTAAATTGGTTGAGAGAAAGTAGCAAAGACGTAGCGCGTGATGTGTTGCGTCTTTTTAAATGTGTATGTTTTGCTTAAGGTTACAAAGTGTTTTTTTTAGGCAAGTGCTTGGGGATTAGCCTTGATGTGTCAATCAAATCCAGGTTGAGGTACAGCGCGGGAAACAGGAGGGGGAGGGATGGAAAGATGGTGGCAGAAAGAAGAAGTTGAAAGGATGAAATGCGATGAAACGTGCACTCTCTGACTCGGCAAACACTTCCACACATTCGCACCATTGTATCATCATTAATACAGTATTAACACTCTATCTACACGTGGAAGCCAGCAAGGCTATTTTGTTCGACTGAGTAGTTTAAGGTACTGAAGAGCGATTATTCCTGCCTTCCAATTTGATGTTGTGCAAAATTTCTGGTGATTTTATTTTAATTTTTATTCAAAACATGACCGTTATGACTATTATAGGATTCTATTCTTCCATTCATTTTTTTCACCCAGAACCTTAGAATGCTAAGGTCACAAAATGCCAAGAAACAAACTCCTTTTTCTTACTGATTATTTTCCTCCCCCCAGTTGAAGATTAGACAGTCATCATTAACCAGAACATAAACTTAAGGAAAATAACTGCTTGAAGAATAATTGCATCACATCCTCGGGCTATGGTGTGAATTATGAACGAGCGTTTATAGTTAGTATTCTAGCCGCAGCAGCTTTACTTCTATGCGTCTGTGTCTGCGAGCAATGATTTTATACACACTTTCAGGAAATAATTATTTAAAGGTCCACAATTCTGTACGGTGCATCATTACCCACACTAGCCCACAGAACTAAAATACTGGCCCAAAGCAATAAAACAGCCCCATGAGCACTAAGATTACATGTAAGCCAGGCCTTTTTTTTTATATCAAGCCTCAAAAAACATATTGCTTAAAACACTTGTGGTTGTGCTGTTATAGAAAATAATCAACAACTAGGTGCCAAGATGCAAAGCAGAGTTACTGTTACTACCCTGAAGTTGAATCTTCTCCTATAACAGCACATCCCAAACTGATTTATTCCTCTTATACCACGACAATTTGCCAATAATTACATTTTGTATTGATCCTCACAGTTCGGCGTGCATTATGAGATGCTTTTCTGCTAACCCTGGTTGTAAAGAGTGGTTATTTTAGGTACCGTAGCCTTCCTATCAGCTGGAACCAGTCTAGCCATTCTCCTCTGAACTTTGTCATCAACAAGATGTTTCCACTGACAGAACTGCCAATCACTGGATGTTTTTTTGCTTTCTCACCATTCTCTATGAGTGTTATGTCTGAAAATCCCAAGGAATCAGCAAATACTCAAACCAGCCCATCTGACATTAACAACCATGTAACAACATGTTACTGCTGAAACATGATTAGATGAATGCATAACAAGTCCCTGGGTTCGATCCTGAGCTTTTCTTCCCATGTCTGTGTGGTTCAATCCACCACAAACCTGGTAAGGATAAAATGGATTATGAAGTGGGTTTCTGGAAAAATTATGGGACCTAAAGACTTGATTTATCTTTAATGCTGCATACATACTAAGGTTGAAGTTTCTGCTCTCAACTGTATAGACAAAGCTGTCGTATTCAATAAAAATGACTTAAGAAAAACTGTTTTTTAGCCGCCACATGGTTTTAAAGACTTTTTTTTTTTTACAGACCATCTGTACAGTGTTATGAGATTCTCTGGTTTTGACAACTCTACCTTTGAGAGATGATTTTCACTTTCTGCTCCATTACATATTCTTTAACAGTACACTATCCCTTTTTTTTTATGAACGAGAGGCAAGCTCTCAGATTGCAAGAGTGCATATTTATTCACTTCAGTCTCTCCAGCAGCTGTGATGGCGCACTGAACTAATCAGAGCAGCTGAAGCTATCGATCACTAACGTGACATGGGCCGGTCTGCCAGACCTCCGAAAGAAATTGACATAATTGGTGGATCTGTTCGTCATTTTGCGAAGCAGCGAAAAAAGGTAAACAGCTTCGGCGATCAAGGCAAATCAGGTTGCAGTAATTTGGTAAGCTACATAATAAATGTTAGTCGTCAAGGCGTGCTGAAACCATGAGAAATTCACCCCAACTTCTGTCAGCTTCGGCTAGCAGTACATCCATCACGCACTGCCCGGACGGCAGGCTGAATTCATCAACGACTTTATGTATTACTTACTGAAATGATAAGGTCTAGTATTCACAGGCTCACTTTTACTTCTGATGCTTCAATATCTTCTGAATAATACAGTGTTCAGAATATATAAAAACTGTTTGTATGTGCCTGGATGAAAAATACATGCCTCAGTCAGGAATTTTCAAGAGTAACTCAAATGGAAGCTTTTTTTCTGACTTGAGCAACTTTATTGGTTTAATTTCAGGAACTTGTACTTTAGGCTAGACCTGGCTTGAAGTTTTAATGTCAATTTATTATATCCACCCACCCATCCATCCATTTTCTATGCCGCTTATCCTTCCTGGGTTGCGGGGAACCTGGAGCCTATGCCAGGGAGCAATGGGGCACAGGACACCCTAGACGGGGTGCCAGTCCATCACAGGGCACAATCATGCACACATTCACACACTACGGACTCTTTTGAGCATGCCAATCAGCCTACAATGCATGTCTTTGGACTGGGGGAGGAAACCGGAGTACCCAGAGGAAACCCCCGAAGCACAGGGAGAACATACAAACAAATGTACCAAGCACCATGCCCCCTCAATTTATTATTTAAAAAAACAAACAAACAAACAAAAAAACCCTCAGAACTATAAAGCATGGTACATTGGTAAATGGTAAAATTTGGTACATTGTAAGAAGTTTTAAGTTTTTTCCTTACCACAAAGGCTGTGTGGTACAGCTAGCTAATTATCTCTCTAATTTTGAGATAACTAGATAACTATAAACCAGTTTTAATGATACTTTTTTTTTGGTTTCTAGCTAGATAGTTGTCTCACTAATCCTGAGATAGCAAGCTGGATAACTATCTGTACCACTACAAACCAGTTACACCTAACTAGTTGAATGGTGAGCAAGTTATCTCGCTAATTCTGAGCTAACTAACAAGCAAGCTAATTAGATATACCACTGCATACCAGCCACAAAGACCTCTAACTTTCTAGTTGCATTGCTAGCTAGTTATTGTGCTAAATCTGGGCTAACTGATAAGCTAGCTAACGAGATATACCACTACAAACCAGTCACAATGACCTCTAACTTTCTAGCTGTATTGCTAGATAGTTATCTCACAAAATTCTGAGATAATAAGCAATTACATACCGATCTTAATGATGTATTGTAATGTATAACAAATGTATTAGCTAGCTAAGAACATGCAAAAACACCTATTTAGCCCTGCAGCTAAAGTCTGTAAGCTAATTATAGATTTTACTTTTCACACCAGTACTAAACTAGCAGGTAGGTCTTTGTGTTTTCAGTAAGGCTCAAAACTACCTAACTTGCTTGGTAGCTAGCTGACATTCACAGAGATGGCTTTTTTTAAATTATATATATTAAGGACTTCTAAATGAAATTTTATAATTTATCGTTTATAATTTGTTTAGATAAGTCTTGCTATGGCTACAGAGTGCACAATGCTGCACATTTCGGCTAAATGTAACTAGTTATTAGCAAGTGGTGCTTGGTTTTGCCGTTTGTAGTTTTACAAAATTTATCTTCAGAAAATGCATTTTCCTGGTCAGGGTTGGGACACCAGTCCATTGGAGTGCACCATTTACACACTTTTTCAATTTGGCAATTTAGCATAGCCAATACATCTACTGGCATGTTTTTGGGAGGTTGGAGACAACCTGAGTTCCTGGATGAACCCCATGCAGACATGACGAGAACATGAGAAGCTCCACACAGATAGTAACCTGATCGAAGTGGAAACCCTGAAGCTGTGAGGCGGCAATGCTTCCCAGCATCAGAGTTAGCATTAGACTAACACAATTAACTGGCTTGCAAAATAATGATTGACTGGAGTCCCAGTTAAAATGTATTCCAGCCTTGTGCTTAGTGTTGCTGGGATAGACTCCAGATTCCACAGTGACCCTGAACAGGATAAACCACTTCCTGAAGAGGAGTGATGAATAAATGATGTGCTGAGTTTGTGGTTGTATTTGTGTCGAGAAAGATTTAAAGGAATAAACTTATGATAGTCGGATCAGTTCTCAAGGTCTTGCCTAGGGCTCCACAGACCCAAAGGTTAAGTCTGGCCTTTAAACATGTAGCAAAATTGCCAAAATGTGAGACTATATAAACCAAGATGTACAAGTTACAGTATCTTGTATCACATGTTGCATAGTTTGGATATAAGCAATGCCCTTACTGTTAATAAACATGACTCTAAACAAACCAGCCCTGAAACGCAACAATCTTTCAGACAAATTACATGTACAAATAGATAAATAATATATAGGTACACCGAGCTGTTCACGAGTCAAGGCTGAAATATTCTGACTCACAAAATTCTACAGTGGAGAGCAGTGGAAACTCCAGGGTAAGAGGGGAGTGAGAGAAAATCAACAAGAGTGTCTCTGAACTTTCGACCCGCGCCGCAGCCATACAGCCAAGAGCTATTTAAATGGGAGTAAATGTTTTGGTGCCAATCAACGTCGCTCCCCACAGGAGCTGTTGAACAAGAGGGGGGATGATTGCAGGTCCATCATTATTCCAGCCTACACCTGCTCCTTCATCACCCCCATCGAGCCCTCCCCATCACTCGCCATCACTCCCTCATACCCCTCCCCAGCCCTACGCCCCCCTGGAGGCGGATTGCTCGCACTTCCTGTCAGTTTCCACTTATCAGCGCCAGAAAACTGGAGCTTGTTGCCATGGAAACAGCCACGTTAAGGGGAGGGAGGAGGGGCTGCCGCATTGCTGGACTTGCGTATGTATGTACTGGAGTGTGTGTGTGTGTGTGTATGAATGAGACAGAAGTGGCCACGATGTCCATGTGGTTGAATTTGAATAAGCTCTGTTTATGTAAGCATGGCCAGATTATGCGTAGGCACACGAGAGCTGACATATGACTCCCATTTTACATATATTGCTCATCCTGTTTTCCAATCTACGCTAAGTAATAAATGCAGAGTGCAAAAAAAGTTTAGTTAGTCCGCATGGAGGCCTGAATAGATGCTGTTAAAGAACTTCCTCTTTCTAACGAACATTCAGTTTACCATCTGCTAGCAAGATGTGCAGAGTTCGCATCCGCGGCTCAGGTTCGGCCCACGCCGATGAGAAGTGTTTTATTAGCCAGTCGGTGAGAGTTAGGGAGCGTGACGCAGGCCCATTTTCATTCTGCCACCGTGCCGCGGCCTGTCCTCGGCTATATTGATCCCACAATCTCATCAAGCACGTTTCCTTGAAGATGCAATTTCCAGCGTGTCGCCGCAGTGCTTTGTTCCAGACGACTCCGAAGCAATTGATCCTGGATCATCCCTCTCAACTTCTACTGCCAGCCAAGCCAAAATGGCCTGCCTCGGGTTGCCTCTAAAGTCCGTGATGCCCTCACTTATCAAACGAGGGCCAGGGTGAGACCGGAGACACCTGCTCTAGCGGACAGGCTGAAAGTAGGAGACAGAGGGGTAAATACAGAAGGATAACTGTTCGTGTTTTCTACAGTGTTGGTGTGCGATCATGTAAACAAACAGCCAAATATCTCATGCATAGTGTAAACTGCCTTTCACCATAAGGGGTAAAACTGTTTGCTGTCATCTATTACAGTGGCATTTAAGAAGACTCATGGGACTTACACACATGCAAGGAGAACAGCATGATTTTGTGTGACCTTCACCATAATGTTGTTGTTTTTTTGTAATATGGAATCTTTGGTATTGGAAGAAGCTAAAAAACTTAATAAGGAAGGAATAAAACCCCGCCCCCATCTGATATCACCACCAGCCATCACTGCATATATAGATAATCACTTGACCTTTCATTATGACCAACAGTATTATTACGTTGTACACCCGAACCATGTTCTCACTGCGACAGTTCTCTTTGACAGCCATCACACTGGGGAATCCTTTCAGCATCATCATGCATCATTACATATGACATCTGTTTACTCTCATACCCTTTCATAGTTGACAAGAATTTTGGAAATATTCCATGGTGCATTGTGGAAAGCTCCACACATCTGCCTAGCTAGTGACTAAAACAAAAATACTCAAGGTGTTCTGAAACCCACATACACAAACACACCTTATAAAGGACAAGCAGACTGTTTTGGACAAACAAACATTGTCTGCCGTCGCAGCCTGGCAGCCGAGACGCGCTACAGCCAGCATCCCTGCCACATCACTCAGCTCCTCCTCCTTCCTGTCATCCTCTTCTGTTTTTCTCTCTGTAATCTTGTCACAAATGCATCGTCGACATGACTAACCCCCTTCCTCATTCTTCCTCTCCTTCGCTCTCCCTCCTACTCGCCTTTTTTGTCTTAATTACCGTGCCAATCATAATTCCCCCCATTCCCTCCCTTATTATGAAAAAAAAAAAAAAAAATTACCACAACACAGAACTAGCAAATTTGTGATATTTAATTTTCCATTGACCCTTCAACTATTCACAAACAGAGAGGAACGTCTGAAATTTAATTGAATGGGTCACTGGTGGTGAAAAATCCAGATGAAAATAAATAAAAAATAACTCAAGGCAAAGCGACCAGAAGCAAGTGGTGTGATTCAAGTGAGCTGCGTGCATGTTACACTCCTTCACTCTTTCCCTCCTTTCCCTCGCTGGATGTCAAACCTGTCCATCATAGACCTTTTTATCTGGAGACAAGATGCAGAGATGCAGACTCGGCGCTGTCTGGCCTTTGCAACGTTAATGTCAGTGTTTATTTGTGTGTGCGCAATTATAAAGCCTGGAGTTTTCCAAGAAAACACACACACACACACACACACACACACACACACACACACACACACACACACACAGCACTCTACTCTCTCATTCATGTTTGAGCTACTTTACCTGCTCAGTTTGTCCTTTTGCCATGCTTACAAACTTTAAAAGACATACCTGTATTTAAATCGCTGTTAAGGGATTTTATGGCAGACTTTTGGCAACATCTCAGACACAGCCTTAATGAAAACCCCTTAATTAAAAAGCCCTTAAAAGCACACAAGTCTGCGACAATGAGAAGCTGTCCACCGCTCCTGTGTGCCGATTGCTACGAGTTAACAAATTAATAGCTGACCTATCATGATGATAAATAATGTAAGTGTCAGTATGATGAATAGATGTCCCGATGCCGCAGGCATTGTGCTTCTTGTGCTGGAAATCATTAAATGTGATGTGTGCATAACTAGACCATCATTTGCAAATGTGGTAAATTCTGTGGTTTATGTTTGAATATAGAAATCTGTCAGGAAATGTTTATGTGATGACTTTGTAAGGAATAAAACACTTGGAATTGAACATTTTAATTGATTAAAGAATGTCACATCTTACTTTTTCTAGTTTATAGTTACGTATTACATATAACGTCCACAAGGCAAGTTAGTTCCTATTATCGATCCAAACGATGTTCTTCATGTCTGATAAAGACCCTCAGCATTCACATATAATCCATCAGACTCAAACGGCTCGTGTATTTCAAGGCAGAGACGTGGATCATTCTTAACGGTGGCATGTACTCCACTGGGGACCTTAATTACAAGAAAGCTCTAGAAAGCAATACAAGCTCTTCATCAAGTCTGCGTATGGTCATTTCTAATTCTACTGTCAGGTTCCTTTTTTCATCAACTTCATATCTGACGTTTCCGTATCGGACTAGTGTAAATGTGAGTATCATTTTAACAGTCTGAAAAATGCTTGATGTGTGGTTAAATTAGCAAAATCAATATCATCATAGCATTATAGCATGGAGAGCAAAGCAAAGAGCCTATGAGTAGTAATAATAATAATAATAATACTAATAATAATGCTAAGAATTTCAATTGTGCATGCAGACGACACCTCGAACTAAAATGGAGGCAATGAGGTTTTAGTGTCAAACCCCATTTGTAAATGTGACTCAGAGGCACAATATGGATCTTTATCAGCTAATTAGTACTTTAATTGAGTAATAGGTGCATTTACATACAAAAAGGCACCACAAAGATTCGACTTAAAGGGCAGCACTGCAGCTGTTAATTCATTACTTTTTAATTGCAACCACAGCCCCTATTCATACACTGTCACCTCAGTGACTTTGACTGTGGCATGGATGTTGGTGCCAGATGGGCTGGTTTGAGTATTACTGTGACCTTCCTGACAGCTCAAACCATCTCTCATCAACAAGGCGTTTCTGCCAGCCATTAGATGTTGGATCAGATTGCTGCCACTATTTGATTGGCTGATTAGATAATTGCGTTTACTCCCCCAGTACAAAGACATGCATTGTAGGTTGACTGGCATTTCCAAATTGTCTATAGTCTGTGTGTATGTCTGTGCGATTGTGCCCTACGATGGGTTGGCACTCTGTCCAGGGTGGCCCCTGCCTTGTGCCCCGAATTCCCTGGGATAGGCTCCAGGCTCCCCCGTGACCCTGTGTAGGATAAGTGGTATGGAAAATGGATGGATGGATGTTTAACTCTCAAGCCACAGACATGATGAAGCAAGTTAAAAGTAGGGAAATTTTCCTGCAAACCTTGCACCTGGCAACCTTTCTACAGATGAATGACAATGAATTGTCCTTTTGATATTAAATATTTGGCTCAAACTTCTATCAAAAATATCTAATTTGTGGATCCAAACTACATTCTGGATTATTTTCTCTCTTCACTTCTTGGAAACCACAAGGACATTTCCGGAGTTTGTGGAGTGAGGTTGATAATACATTTAATCTTAAAAACTTCAATCCTGCTTAAAAGTTTTCCACTAGTGAGTAAAGTCAGATTGGGAACAACACCTGTACCTATAGCTCCAATCGGGGGCAGTATATAGAGGGTAAATTAAAACTGACCACCAATTGCCTATTAGATGGAAGCCTGTACACTACTAGCGAGGGCATTTTAGCCTCAGTAGGTGAATCAGTATCAGGAATGTGCCAGTATTTCTGAAATCTGATGTTGGCAAAGAATTCTGTAATAAACCCTGAAATCTACTGGGAGTCTTTCATTTTCACAAGAAACACTGTGACTTCAGTCTCAAGAGTATGGCGTGTTAGAAACAACACGTTAAAAACAGGCCATGTTTTCACATTTAACACAGTGTGTCTATATTCAAGCTCTGTCAGATGTTGTGTCTTTTTGGCCAAAATTCTGTATAACAAGTTACAAGTTAGACAAAATAGACAACAATAATCAAACCAAACAAAGGGATTTATTCATTGAAAGTTAGCATTCATTAACATGTTAGCGTTGCTAATCCAACACACAGCTTTACTTCTTACTTGATTTTAGGCTTGTCATTTGCACAAGTATATCAATTTCATATTTTATGAAACATTTTTAAAACTGAGTCATGCCACATATCTGAGGTAACACTTAGTAGCTAGCAAGCTAACATTATCTAATCTTACCACTGGCACTTTTAGCATAAAGTCTGCGTCTTGGATTTACAGAATGTTTTTAACTTTGGGTGCTGATACTAGCAAGTGTTAGCCATTTATACATTACTAGAATTATTTGGAATAGTAAGCAAGAATAGTGTATATAGAGCTCGCTGTATATTGTTTCTTTCCTTGGTGGCAAGCTAGCTATGAGATTATCAGGCATCTGTTGGCTACAGTCAGCTTTCTTATTTCTGTTTCTCTTTAAATCAGGTTAAAGTAGTAGATTTGCGACAAAATGCGACAAAGTACTAAACACGTAAGTTTGTTTTTAATTGACATTTCAGTTGCGCAATGCATAAACCATAATGCCATAACCATAAAGTGTTTGAGATATTATTACTGCATTTGTGACAGTTAGCTCAACTACAAGAGCGACAAAAAAGCAGTCAATCCCACAGGAACATTGCAAACTGAAAGATTTCTGAAAAGATGAGCCTGTCCTTCTCCTGCCTGAGCTCATTTTAATCAGCAAGGGGCCGAGGTCCACCGGCTTGTCTAAGGTAATCACCATCAGGGGCCGTAAACTGCTGCTAATTGAATGCTCTCCTCATTGTCATGCATGATGGCACACAGCCTCCTTGCATGGCTCTCCTTGCGCCGGCCTCTTCAGCTCAGCTCTGCCTCTCTTCGCCTATCTCAAGTCTTCCAACATCATTTTTTCCCACAGATAGAGGAAGAAAGCAGGCCTTGTTCAGAGCAGCTACTCTCGCTCAGGGAATCTGGTGGAAAAGGAGGTCAAGCTGTAGGAGGAGGCGAGGGAGGGTGTTTTTAGATTCCAAGTTCATCACTGACACAGTTCGAGTTGATTCTGTTCATGCCAGTCTCCTGGCACACTCGCTTCATCTGTTTCCAAAGGGTCTAGAAAAATGGCTTCGTGAGTGGACCTTTCTGCCTTCACATTAACATATAGAGGAGCTAATTCAGTGCGAGCACCACAGCACCACAGGTTAACACGAGGCGACAAGGGTAGGTTTACCCAGACGACACCTAGGGGAAGAACAAAGCTTGCACTACTTCTTACTCAAAGACAACTCCCTACAGCGCCAATTACAAAACAAGGTCATCAGTCTAGAGCCTTGTGCTCTTCATTTATAATTCAGTTGCGTATCAAATCTTCTTATTCATAGTAACACACCCATGTGAGACTTGCATACGCATACCGCGGTGCATTTATCATTGATGGCATTGCGCATGGCTATAATTAATTTGTGTTCACTGCCCCGCTAATAGCTACTCTCACCTGCACCCTCTGTACACGCCACCTCTGGCACTCACCTAACAAGGTCAGCACCCGCACCATTACATCGGGTTCTGCGCAGCCCTGGAGCGAGATGCAGAGTCCGACCATGCTTCCTTATTGATTATTTTCTTCTTCCGTTCCATTTTTTTACCCTCACAATTTTCACCTGGCCGCTTCAGAGAGCTGTAATCATTCTTCACAGACCCCCCCAGACTTCCCTCACATCCCCCCTGCTGGCAGCTGTTGCTCAATGAACCATCTGGAGAGGCACGAGAGAGCCCTCATCACCCTCTGCCCCGACCACAGCTGGCAAAAAGACGGAGAGAGAAACAGTGGGATGGAAGGAAAAGCATTAGAAAGATGGAGAAACTAAAAGACATAGTGAGAAATAAAGACTCATAGTGAGAACAAAGGTATGATCTGTATCCATTAAAACTCCTGGCAAGTTTTTAGCATTAGTTATAGCTTCTGGGGTGAAATTAATGGACTGGACTACCGTAATAGAAAGAATGGTGCTAGTCTTTTGAGGCAAGATTGCATTTTTTTTCGTCTGAAGTTTTGGTTAAGTTGGAAGGGACTATACCAGGTTTAGGAATATACTTACATCAGCTACCCGCTTCACCCCAACCACAAAAACTTCTTTCCTGCTTACTTAGACTCATTTGTCTGTGAATGACCACGATCAATACTGCACATATTCAGCAATCTTTTGCATTTCCTATACTGTTTTAGTATCTCTGAGCCTATCCTTGTAAACACTGAATGTGAGGTAGGAATACACCCTGAATGGTATGCCAATTTAATTAGTTGATTTGATTGGAAGGTCATGAGTTCAAATCCCAGCACTACCAAGCTGCCACTGCTGGCAAGGCAACCCTTGAACAATGCTCTTAAACCTCAACTGCTCAGTTGTGTAAATGAGATGAATGTTCATTGCTCTGGATAAGGGTGTCTGCCAAATGCCAGAAATAATAATAGGTAATGTTTAAATAATACCATGTACAGTACAAATAAGCTACCTGCTAATCCACAGACAAACTTAATTCTTATTTATTTATGTATTCATTTATTTACATGAATAACCTTGATCAAAACTGTAGCTAGCCAGCATTCTTTAGCATTTTGTATACCTAATCTTTAGTTTGTGTGGAATCACAAACTACAGCAGTCACCTAAATTGCAAAGTAAAAGGTAGGGCTCTACCGTTAATTAGCTTGTATCAGCAGCAGTGGCATTAGTTTGAGACGGCAGTAATGTTATATAATGATATAAGTTTTGATTCGCATGAAAAAGCAAGAATTATCCGTACCACAACAATGTTTAATTCTCAAATCAGATTAATCAGAAGCTGTTAATTCATTTGCTATAATAGCAGCTCTGACAGTAATCAGTAGTCAGTCTAATTCACAGGGATTGGTTTAACTAAGTCTAATAGTAAAAGTAATACTAAAAATTAGTTATTCAACAGAGAAAGATGTATAATTGTTGATATAGGGACATTTTCTGTAATGAGAAAGAAGTTTATTTATTCGTTTATGGAAGGAGTCTCCAGTGCAAGTGATTTTTAACAGTCAGAGGTAAGGCTGTAACTTTAAGTTTTCTGCCATGGGAAAGTCTTCAGGACAAAGAGCTCTGTGCTTTGTGGTTTCTCAGTAACAAGCTGCATTGTTTTTTTCCTTACCTTCAATAGAGAGAAAAAGAGAGGCTGGTGAGGGAACGACTGTTTGTTGCTGTTAACGTAAGCCATAACAAGAACGAACTTGTCTTGCAAACATTCTGCATTAAACGTAACTAAAAATGGATTAAGAGTATGTCATTGTTTAATTAATACAAAATGATTTCATTGAATTGATCAATTGTTGTGGTATAAGATGAATAAAACATCCATCCATTTCTGGCTTATCCTGCACAGGGTCCAGGGAGTCTGGAACATATCCCAGGGGACTTGGGGCACAAGGTGGGGGACACCCTGGACAGGGTGCCAACCCATTGCAAGGCACAATCACACACAGCGGACAAATTAGAGATGCCAATCAGCCAACAACCCATATCTTTGGACTGGGGGAGGAAACGGGAGTACCTGGAGGAAACCCCCAAATCACACAAGGCAGAGGCGGGAATCAAACCATAACAGATAAATAAATAAATAATAATGTTGTTGATTATTTTCCTATAAAAGCACAGCCTGCTGTGTTTTATTCGTTACTTAAATTCCATTTACAGGTCTATAATTCTTGAATTTACTCTTGGCTAGTGCGTAATAAGTGACAGATCTAGTATCACATTTTTTTACCGTTTGAAACCATAGCCAAGCATAGACAAACGCTTTAAGGCTCATAAATTGTCTCTCAGTGTCTTTCAGCAGAAGGGCTATTGATCTGAGAAAGACAAACACCCCTTCCTGTGCTACGCTTCGACCTCCTCCATCGACAATGATTTCTGCTGCTTTCCCTGGTTAAGTATCCCTGTAAGCCCGTCAGGCTCTGCTGAGGGAGAGAAGGAAAGATTCTCAAGGAAAAGCTCCTGAGGTATTTTCCTCTTCACATTTAATCAAAGTTGGTGTTGGTATAGTGAATCACTGTGTCATCCGTGTTGCCTCAGAATCGTGCTGCCAGTCAGTCCGTCTGTCAGTCCATCAGTCTGTCAGTTAGTCAATTTGTCGGTCAGTCCGTCAGTCAGTCCATCCGTCCGTCCGTCCATCAGTCAGTCCGTCTGTGTGTCCGTCAGTCTGTCAGTCAGTCCGTCGTTTAGAGAGATGGCATGATTCCACCATTAGCATTCAGGTTAACAGCTACACAGTTCATTGTATCTCTCTCATCAACTGTCACAAATCTTTTGACACCAACTGTGATTAAATCAAAAACTGTTTTTCGCCAGGCTTGTTTCTGAATCCCAAGATCCCCTGTAATAGCTTGCCTCTCTGCGGCAGCCCAGCAGTGGTTCCTCACCATATGCGAGATTTTTATTCCCATTTTCCTGTTCCCTGTAGAGTGTGCTCTATTTTCGTCCCACACTCAGCACCTGCTCATTGAAGAGGCTTCAACAAGGAAACTTGATTAGGCCATAGTAACCCCTGATAAACAATGTATGAGAGTCTGAGGTGAAGAAATGTACACATCTCTGTAGTGCGCTAATCTAAATTAGCAGCTGGGAGTCCACCAGCTGAGAGTCCACCTGGGGTTTGAATGCCCAGGTGGCCAAACGCGCACACGATCCGGTCCAGGTGTGGCTCAACACCTTATTTAGATAATCATAGAGGCTGCATTCATTTTTAATTCCCTCTCCCTCTTGTTTTCGCTAATTAAGAGGTATCTGAAGGATCTCAGCCCTGGAGAACAGAAGGATCTCATTAGCTTTTCCTGAGCCACTGTGTCACTAGGCTATCCTGTTTGGCTTGCTTCATTGGCCGGAAAGCTCCTCTGAGTGCGAACCAAAGTGTGAACCATTAAAGAGAATGTGGAGTCTTGTTTTAATCAGGGGTTTAGTTCTCAGTTTCAGCATCTGTTTGTTGTTTGTGCTTAGTTTCTGGTGGGACAATGGGAAACAACAAAAACTGAAGTATTCCCCTTCAAAACACTGCCATCGCCACCAAAATGCCTGAAAGGACTTCAGTGCAGAGCAGCCATACACAGTACTGTACAAAAGTTTTAGGCACCCTATTTTTTTTTAGTACAAACTTTGTTATAGATTTTTTATTTTATGACTTCTACATTATCAAGTCAGTACAAAAAAATATTTTAGATTCCCAAACATTAGTTTTCTAGCACAAAATTAAATGTTACAGAAAAATGTTTGTATGTCATTAAAGAAAGCAGCATATTACGTAAGAGACACTTTTCAGACAAAAAACACAATGAAGGCTGCTGGGTTTTGCTGCAAAAATAAGAAGCGAGTGCGAAAGTCAAAGTCTCCAGAAGAACTGTGGCTGGTTCTGCAAGATGCTCAATAAAACTTACCAGCTCATTTCCTTATAAAACTGCACTAATTGTACCGGAGACTACTGTTTTTATTTTATTTTATTTGTCACACCAAATATTGACTTTGTTTCATTTGCTACTGTTTACTGCTCTTTACGGTGTTTTTTAAATGTAGAAACAGTTAATTTCATTATTCTGAAGGCATCTTTTGCTCTACAGCATTTCTCTGCATGTGCCTAAAACTTTTGCACAGTACTGTATATATATAATACATATATATATATAAACATTTTTTCATGGTGAATTATTACAGCGAGACACAGTGACACAGTCCCCTTGCAGAGTACAGGCAGCTCATTAGTCTAGCTGTTGTTACAGAGACTATGTGTACTGTACAAAATGGGACTGACGAGACAAGAAAGCGTTTACTGACCCAGAGAGAGACGGCCGGCAGAGTTCAAGGTATAGACGATACGTCTTTGCAAGCTAACAGCAGTGCTGATCACGTTCTGCAATTTAATTAGTGACTGAAGTTCATTAGCAGGCGTGACAGAGGAGACAGAGGCTAGCGTCTGCACATGCTCAGAGCAAGATTCTGATTAACTGGCTGGATTTTAACACGCATGGCATTTTTTACTGAGCTTCTTTGTTGTTCCGGTCTCAGATGAGCAGAACATCAGGATTAGCCAATCCAGGGATTAGTATTCTTTGGCTAATGATCATTCATCCCACTGACCGTGAAGTCTGTTTCTCTTGTCTCTTTGATTAGCGAGCCAGAAAATATAACATCACGACTAGCACTCTAATGAATACAGTGCCACAGAGAGCGGTAACCTTTTTAATCTGACTTATGCACTCTTAGATATTAACAAGCGAAGGATTTGTATTATTAGCGCTAGTCTGTACAGCTTGGAAAGTTCTCCAGCAGCCACTGGGATGGTGGAAAGTGCATTTGGCTTCATATAAGCAGATGATTATGATATTGAGTTTGAAAAAAAATATTCAGCTGAAGAGTCTCCAGTGCTAAAAAAAAAACAAAAAAACAAAAAAAAAAAACCAAAAAAACAAAAAACAAAAAAAAAAGTGCTAAGTGGTGAATCACAGCATTCTGTAGGTGAGTCACTCTCTAAGCACATGGATTTTAAATATAGCCCATGCCTTTTCATAAGGATTGCAGAGACAAGAAAGAAACAGGATATAGAAAAATGTACACACTGTTGAAAAAGAATAGCCGAGTACATCTCATTTACACTTGACGTGCTAATTAGATGCACTCAGCACATTATATCTTCTTTAAGACGTCGCAAGAATTCAAGCCAATAAGGACATTAACTAGTTCTAGTCCCTATCGCATGTGCCCCAGCACTTCACTGACAGCCAGTGTTAATTTAGGCTCTCTACACCTGAAGAAGACAGCCAGCCACTTCAGAGGAAAAATGAAGTGTCAGTGTGAAATACGGCTAAGACGTGGGTATTGTAATTACGTGTAGCTTCACAGCTCAGCAGCAGAGATCAGCTTAAGCTAAAATGTGACCTGTCCAGCAAAACAAATAGTCGATTAAAATCATTAATATGATTGACTTAACTGGTGGTGCACCACTAAAAACCCAATACCCATTCATGCACTCATCCATCCATCCATCCATCCATCCATCCATCCATCCCTTTCTCCATCACTATCCACCCATCAACCTTGCTTAATCATTCTTTCATTCATCCATCTACATCTTTCCAGTTTTCCCTGATTCTCCCTTTCTCTATCACTCTATGCATGCATAACCCCCTCCTCCCAACCAATCATCCATCCACCCACCAATTCTCCCCAGATCCACATCTTTCCAACATACTATCCATCAACACATTTTTGTACCCATCAATCTATGCATCTACTTTCCCTGTTCATCAGTTTCTTCATCATTCTATAAATCCATTATTTATCCATCATCCCTCCATCAATCCAGTATCCCCCTGATTACCTCTTTCTCCATCAATCTATGCATGCATAAACCCCTCTTCCCGTTCACCCAATTTCCTCATATCACAGCCTTGTGCCATTCTATCCATCAGTAAAGCTCTGCACCCATCCATCCATTTTCCCTCTTCACCAATTTCTCCACCATTCTCTCCATGTACCCCTCCACCCATTACTTATCCATGCATCCCTTCATCCATCCAGTGCTCCTGATTCTCCCTTTCTCCATCATGCTATGCATGCATTAACCCCTCCTCCCAGCCAGACATCCATCCACCCATCAATTTCTGCATACATCTTTTTGTCATTCTATCTATCAATCCATTTTTCCCGATCAGTGATTGATCCATTATTATGTCCAACCATGTGTCTCTCCAACCGTATACCCAATCAATCAATTTATCCATCCACCCATCATCCACCTGATTATTCCTTTTGCCATTAATCTATCCATGAAATTTCTTACACTTTCGCTCCATCCATCCATCCGTACGGTTTCAGCCCGAGATGTCATTCTCCACCATTCTCTTATGAAACCACCCCCAATTATTTATCATTCTTCCCATTCATCATCCTATTCTCTGTCACACTATCCATTCAAAAACTCCTCCACCTGTCCACCTTTCCCGATCCCCCTACATCACTCTATTTCTCCCTGAAAATGCCAGTGTTAATTTTGTTGCCGCAAACTAATAGGAAAATGTTTATTACTGAATAATAATTCATCTTTCTGAAAATATGTCACGCAATGTAACAGCATTTTTCTCAACAAATAAAAACAGACATATTGGGGAAATTTTAGCAAAGAAGAC
The DNA here is from genome assembly GCA_023630585.1 of Cranoglanis bouderius. NCBI lineage: Eukaryota > Metazoa > Chordata > Actinopteri > Siluriformes > Cranoglanididae > Cranoglanis > Cranoglanis bouderius. Next base: position 24,953,899 of record CM042539.1, read on the forward strand.
CAAAACCGTTCCATTTTGTAGTTTTTTATAACCATAAAAACTACAAGTGCATAACCTATCGTGTATTTTTGGGTAATGTATTTAAGATACTAACTAAAACTAATTCCAAATTGGCTGTCAAAATGAACACTGCTCCACCCAATCATTATTCCATCCATCCGCCCATCCAAGGGGTTGGGTATTTTGTGTTTGAACCCCCTGATATATTTTAAGACCATTCCAAATGCTTATTTGTGGTGGTGAACATTATATATGTGCCAGATAACACTGTTTTGCACAGTAATTGTTCTATAATGATGTTCAGAAAAGGTCAACAAAGTCATAATTTCAATTCCTCCATATAGAGCTGCCCCAGACGTCAAACAAACATGTCTCTTAGTTTGCTTAATCATATTTTACTGGCTACCAGCTGCTATGCTGAGAAACAAGATTAACCAAAGCAGAATCCCATTTCTGTTTCATGCCACTAGCCACTAGCTTCACTCTGAGCATAGAGATATTTAGGTTACAACTGATGAATTAGTGGAGGTTCCAAGAGAAGAAAAGGGTTAGATCTTTCTAGATTTTCCCTTACATCTAGCATGCTTTTGTCAGTGGAACTGTCATGAACGTATTTTATTTCTTATACCTATTACCATTATTAATGGCAAGATTTCTCACTGGTTGACAGTGAGATTGTGCCTTAAATAATTAAAATGACAAATTCTGAGTACCACCACCACTCCTGCTGCTGTCTGGCATCCACCCAAAATGCATGAGCGTGTTTCACCTCACAATTAAATGTTGTACAGATCATGGAGTGATTTTATTTAGCATATTTCCTCACCACCCCCTGAAATTAATTCTTGCCTTACACCATCGTATCCATACAAGTTTCTCTTTCTCCAAATGTTGGAATGTGACTGTAACCTGGCCTACTGTTAAGACAGCCTAATCAAACTCACTGAGTTGTAAATGTTGCAGAGTCCTGCCTATTACCTTCCAGAAAACTACAGTACATTTGGTCCACTTGTCAAATAATCTGTATCTAGTCAGCCCTTGTCCTCATTTTGTCTCTATGTAATCTTCTAGACTAAATTACTTTGAATGCAGAGTGCGATACACATGTTGAACTTTTCACAGATCCTGAATTTGATCAAATATGTCAGGGGTGTACAGTTTGTGATCACACCGCTCAGACAGAGAAAACCTATTTGTTATATCTACAATGTCATTTACAAAGCTCGGCTGCTGCAGCTCGGAATGAAAAAAACATAAATTCGCCACAGAGCATAGAGTCTCAGAGGACAGGTTGTTCTTTAAGCAATGATTGCTGGCTTACCATGTCTGACCGCTCCACTATAGATCACTGTTCGTTTGTTATTTGCCCGCCAAATACTGAACCGACTAATTTGTTGATCTTGTTCATTCCTAAAGGACTCATTTAGGTAGCATGAGCTTAACAGAGTCTGTTATATTCCAGCAGAGCCACAGTTAATTAGATGAAGCAGTGCACATTGTTGAAAGAAAACAATAGTTTCACAGATAATTTGCAACTGTACTACTGCAGTTTGAGAAAAGAAAAAAAAAACAGGCAGGCTTATTTGCTATATACGAAGTATATGCAGGAATGGAATACAGAATGCAAGCATGTACTAGAAACTAGTTAAATAGGTCTAGTTGGTACACCAGGAAGGGGGCAAAACAGGTTGGCATAAACAGTATAATGTAATCCACACTCACAGGCCAGAGTCAAAACCAGAGAGACTTAGCACTAAGCAACTAGAAACAAAAACGAGCAAGAAAAACTCTGCTTTGAGTCAATTTATTCATATTTACTGCATCACTGCTGGGGTGCACTTATTTTGTGCACTGCTCAAATGGTGCTACGTTTCTGGACGCCCCATTCAAATTGCCTCTTTCCTCTGATGGCCTCCTGAAAATGGACTTTGAATGGACAATGTAATTCATTAATTTATAGTTTCATATTTATATATTTAATATTGGCATTCCATAGTTTTTTCAAAGTGTCTTTACAGCCCAAAACAAATTGTAGTTAAATCAAACTGTAAACATTGTGCTTAAGTGCGATGTCAGAAGCGAGCATACCTAAGACACACCTCTCTTTTAGGCAAACTCTGTTTCATCAAAATACCCCCGTATATTATTTCCATTACATCCAGTATACAACCGATGCACAATACTTCCATACCAATTACCACAATGAATAGCTGTTTCTTTCAGCCTGCAAAAAAATAAAATAAAATAATTGTCAGAATGATTACAAGAACTGCTAACTTTGTGTATAAAAATGTTTGAGTAAGTCCAATCAGTACTTAGCAGGTTATTGGTGTATTTGATACTGAAAGTCACTTCTAGTAATATTTTTGTGGTTTCAGATTTTCAGTGATTTATAATGGTCAAATTGTTTACATGACAGCCACGGTGATATGTTAGTAAGTGTTGTGCAATTTGAATTAATTCCAGTGCCTTATTCATCTTCAGAAATCACTTTATCCTGGTAAGGGTCATCGTGGATCCGGAGTCTATCCTGGGAACACTGGGCATTAGGTGGGATTTCACCTCGGATGAGATTGCAGTGCACCACACACTCATTAACATCTAGAGGTAATTTAGAGTAGACGATTCGCCTATGTTTTTGGAAGATGGGAGGAAACCAGAAAAACCCAAAGGACAATGTAGAACCATGAAGACATTCTTCACAGACAGTAGCCCAAGCTCAGGATTGAACCAGGGATGCTGGAGATGTGAGGCGGCAGCATTATTCGTTGTGCTGTTTTTTTTTTTCTTTGTTTGGTTTTGTTTTTTTTTGTGATTGATTGCGACCAAAAAATTTCTGGAGTTTTTTTGTGCTTTTTTGAAAAAACTCGAATTGGCGAAACTGCAATTGCACAAAATTTCATTCGCAGTGATGGTAGTTGGTAAATGAGACCTTTTACGTGTGCTCGTTCGACGCACGTGAGTCTGGCTGAATGTATGTTAAAAAGAATGTGATTAAATGATGAAAGTAGAGGGCGAGAAAGGACAGATGTGGTTGCAGAGTGTATGGGTATGACACTTTTTATTACCGTGTTATCATCGGAAAGAGAAAATTCCACCAAGACCAAGCCATCTGAATTCTTCTTGCATAACAAGCTGCGAGTTTTGAAAAACTGCCCGAGTGCGTGGGTGGGTGGGCTGCTTTTGGTCAAGTGCAAACATTTTGGCCTTGAGAGGGAGAGACGATGTGTGCCAATGACAAGCCCTTATTAACGCCTCCGCCACATCAACCACATTATCACATAACACTTCATGCTGCATTCACGCTCACACATTATAAGACTTTGCAAAGAGCAAATACTTCCAGTACAGTTTTTAATGCACGCTTATATGTTTTCCTTAATGTCTAAGTCCCAATAGAGGAATCCCAGCTTCCATTTTAAATAGAAATTCGTTTGTTTCCCCCCAAAATTAGCTTAAAGCTGTTTAAAAAAAACAAACTAAAAACAATAAATGTAGTTGTTGACCTGGTGAGGCTTTCTGTAAAGAGATGTTTATTCAGCATCTTTGGAGGAATCTCCAGTGTCAGCACTTTGTAACAGTCAATGCAAAAATATTAGACTTTCAGATTTTTCTGTAATACGACAAGCATAATTTTTTTTGTCATTAATTTCAAGACAGAATAAAACAAAACAGGCCGGTGAGGAAACAGTGGTTTGTAATTGTGCTAATGTAACTGATAACAGGAACCAACTTGTTTTGTGGACATTCCACAACATACCTATCTGTACCTATAAATGGATAAAAATGCAACGTGTTATTGTTTAATGACTACAAATTGTAATCCTTGTCCTTATGTTCCTCTGTGATACAAGATAAATAAATAAAACACTTCAGGGTGTGCTCTTTTAGGAAAATTATCCACTTTGGACTAACACTAACTCTGCATCGTGTTCTTGTCATTGATTATTTTCCTATGGCAGCACACCCCCAATACAAAATTTTATCAGAAAGGAACTCTGAATGGTGTATGTCTACATGTCCATTCTTACATGTGATGTCTGGATACGGTACATTGTTTTTGTTACATCTTGCCATCTTTCATGCCAGCACCTGAGACTGCAGGGAATGCATCAACTAAGCTCAGCACTTTATTCCTTTAACCTGATCAAAAATAATCTTTAAGTAATTTGCCCCATCTTTTTAAGGGCCTGGCAAAAACTCCCACACCTCCTCAATTTACCTTTTCAAGCCTCACTTTCTAAAGAGCTGTCTATCTCTATAAATCTCTCCACATCATTTCCGAGCCACGCAGCCCTGTCAGTGCCCAGCGTTGAGCGGTGGAACAAAATGAGGAATGAAGGCGGGAAAATGTGGTAGTAAGTGGATAAAACAGGCTTCACAGAGCGCTTCTCAATGTGTCGCTGATTTGCAGACCTGGATGCAACAGTACCAACAGTTGCCTGTCGTCATTATGCCTCTTTGCATCTGATTAATCGCTGTAATTCTGATAATTGAGAGTCACCCTTGGAAACTGTCGGCCAGGGCATGGGCAGTCCTGACTGAGTGCTGTTGGTTTTCTATTTCTGTCCCTTCTCCCACCCTGTGCTTCAATAAACTCTCACCTTCGATAAATGACAACCAAACTACACCAAGCACCATGGGAGCAATTGGCCTAATAAAACAATTAACTAATTAAGTGCTCATTTGGAGATGTAATTGGCTACATGGCCCGCTCGTTTGTATAAACAATCAGTTCCTGGTCGTCTTTAAAGCTCAGTGTCTCACTGCTATGCATCAGAATACACACAGGCGTATGGTTTCCACATAAGGTCATTCATTCGCTTTAATGGAAGCGCAGCCGTCAGGCGGGTGTGTACCGATTCGATTTGGCTCACTGCAGTTGAAAAGGGTGCTCTGTCGGTTGCTGCCCGTCACTTCTATGACTTTTTAATGAAATCTGATCATCGCATACACATGAATATAAATGCTCACGTCCTCAAACGTCAATCTGTCTCATGCTGTCAGTGACAGCGCTTGGGCTCAAACACCCTTACTGATCAAAAGGCTCATTGAATCCATTTAGTGCTTCTCAATCATTTATGCACTTTTAGCTATGCACATTTTACTGTACCGCTCCAAATTTACCTAATTCGACCAAATAGCTTATTAACAAGCCCATCGTGAGATTAAATTGAGTGTGTTCAAGTAGGAATAGGATAGAGAAACACTAAATTACTTGTTGTTCTGAACTAGACACCTTATTCAAAGTTATTCAAAGCAGAAAAGTTATGTCATTATTTACACAGGGAAAGTTATGTGTATTGTCGAGTATGTAGCTTAAAGTCAATTTTCTAGGCTCAGTGTTCACATTTTGCAAATTAACTGAGTGTAGTTCATGTCTCTGAGGTTGCCTGATTTTTCCTGAGTAGAGAAAGATGGGTTTTTACTTCCAAGATGGGTTTTTTACAACAGTGTCTAAACCATCGCCTTTAAATGCAAGCACTTGCTTTTATGCCCCCAAAGAGAAAACAAATTAAATCAGGTCTAGAAAATGTGGACTGAAGAAGGAAATGCAGTATTTTTTCTTTGCTGTCAAATGTAATATGTATCATAAAAGCTAAGATTATTTAAAAATGAATGATGTATGAATGATACAAGAGCAAGCATTGAAATAAACATCTAATAGGAGTCTAGTGTATTGCCAAAACATTTCCACATGAATAGTCCTAACTATTCATTCATTATATCCTAAAAGTCCTTGTAATTATCACATTAATCACCGCAAAGGTTCCACCTTCATTATTCAGCAGCTTATAAAATAGCACTTGATCCAGCACATCCTATTATTTGCTCAAAGTTAATTGTGCACACAACTTAATGAAGCCATGAGGCCCTAAATCAACATCATGAAATTGTAATGTGTGGGTTTGATGTAGGATTTTTTTTTTTTTTTTTTTTAGCATTTTAATATTTTGAGTTAATAAAATAATGACAATGTTTTGGTACAAGTTAAAGAAACATGGCCACGGTTTGAAGGATAAGCTGACTGAGCATTCATCTGCTATGCTTACAGTTCACTTTAAGTTAATTCTTATCGTTACTATATCCATAAAATGAGATGTGGCAGATTAAAATGGCGTCTCCTCCGATGTTCTCTGTGCGAAAAAAAAAAATTGTGGTTTTGTGGACTTTAAAGGGATGACACTGTTAATTAATTAATAGTGTTAAATTTGTGTATTTAATATTGGCCTCAAATAGCGTTGCATAGTTGTTTTGAGTGTATTTCCAGCCCAAAAGATAAATTTCAGTGTGACATCTTGTGGTTAGGTCAACCCGTCAGACAGTGGTGCTGTACTTGCTCAAGTCGATATCGCACAAGAAAAATGAGCTTAATTTCAAGGTCAGAATCACGAGTAACCAAGACATGCCTCTGTTCTCGGTAAACTCCACCCTTCTGAGTAGTGCTTAAGTGTGTATTTATGCCTGAGGTCTGAATACCTCACTACACGCTCTTATTTTAACGCTGAATATGCCCCCTAGAATATTTCAGACTGATGAAAAGAATAGCAAGCAGCCCCCCGCACAACATGCAATAGTCAATGTTTCCCAACATGCTCTGAATGTCTTCTCTCAAGTCAAGAAAAATTGACCCTTTAATGATTCATTCACATCAATAATGGAAGAATATTGGACAAAAGTGCAGGTTGTGCAATGAATACTGATCTCCACTTGTCTCAGAAGCCTGGCCTGATCTGAATGCCTGATTGGGAGTTGAGAAACAATCTATATTCCAAAAAAACACAAATACCAAGCTTGTGTAAGGACCCTGATGGACGTCTCATGATATGCCTGATGTAAATCCTCCAAGCTGAATGCACTAGGAGAGTGTGTGTGAGGAGGGTTAAGGCTTGGAATGTGGAGAGATGATGGAGAAAAAAGGAGGTGAGAAGAGAAAACGACACACAGGAGATGGGGAGGGAAATGAGGAAATTGGTGCTTGTGAAAATGGCAGGCTGTTGGTGCAATTGAAAGAGGGTTCGATAGTCGAGGGGATGAAAAAATGATGGGGAGAGATGCAGTGTGAGGTTTCAGAAACTCTTGGAAAGAGAGGAAAAGGGACTGAAGTGCATAATCTTGACTCTGATTTTCAGTGGGACGCGTGGTCAAAACAACTGAAAATTCGCTTCTCTTAACTTTCTCAACAATTTTTCCTCCATTTTTTTCCCCCCCCTTTTTTTTTTTTTGCACACAGTCAGCGGGTTTGCGCCCAGACCGCAGGGATTGGATCGATGTGAGTTTCTACAGCCAGAACACTCCCCTTCATCTCTGTCACACTGATACGGTAATGATAGACCAGAAGGCCGAGGGTGTGTGTGTGTATGTGTGTGCGTGTGTGTGCATGCGTGGGAGGGGGAGTTGCATAGCTGGCAAACTCATTGCAGATGCATTATAGCTGTACGCTCTTGCGTACCGGATGAAAAAAGTAAAACGTATTAATCATAGCGCCTGAGTGCGGTGCATCCATCACCAGAGCTCCATCTGAGGAGAGATGTGAGGGTAATGATTAACAAAACTCATCACCCTCTTTTCCATCCCCTTTGAATTCATTTTATTATGTGATATCAATTTGGTGATATTTTAATTCCATCAGCGGCTGCTGAGAAAATCTTTTGACGATTTCCGTGCAATGAAAGATGTCCCTAGCTAATTTGAGTTTAGAACCGTAGGGGAATGTCTTCAAATATAATTATTTTATATTGCATTAATGAGGCTATTAGGAGAGGTGATTGGTGTATAGGAGTAAAACATGACAGGGCATGTTGTTATAGGAAATAAATCAACAATGGGGTGGTGTGATGCAGCCCAGCATGAAGCCACCTTGAAGTTGACTGTTTTCCAATGATGGCACATCCCGAAGTGTATTATTTCTCTTACATTGCAGCAATTTGCCAACGCTAACCATTTTGTATTTCCAAAAAAACCACAATTTTTCCATTTATAGTTATATTTAATGTTGTGATACGTCCACAAAACAAGTTAGCTCCAGTTATCACTTATGTAGCAACTATAAACAGTCATTCCCTCACCAGCTTCTCTAAGACAAATTCATCTCGTCAGCCACAAAGCCCTCCATCCTGAAGATTTCCCATGTTGGAAAGTTCCAGCTTTACCTCTGACACTGGAGACTCCTTCCAAAATGTTAACTAAATGTAAACATCTCCTCATAGATTGCCATATGAACAATTTTTTAAATCCTTTTATCTGCCAAGTTCTTTAAAATCATTGTTACTCCAGAAACAATAATGTGTTAGAACAAGTGCATTAATATAAACCTGTGATTTGAATTATAGCTGGAACTACTGCCAGGTGATATAGAAAAGGAATCAAGAACTTCTGACCAATCAGAATCAGGCATTTGACTGCTCTCGATGCTATAAAGCAAAAATATTCTACTGGTTAACATGGTTTGTTGCTATGCAGCTTGATTTTTGTTGTGTTCCTGTTCTTAAACCAGGTATCCAATTATTTTATTCACAATGCAAACGCTTTCCAACCATCAAGACAAAAATAATCAAATATTTTACAAACCAGAGGATGACAAATTCAAGGCATTAGAGTAATAACTGGAATCTGCAGATCATCCCCTTTTTCCCAGCTAAAATTCATTACAGCATACAGAGTTGAGTACTGCTCTCACTACACACAAGTTCAATTAGTAAAAGCAGGAATCCTTGACATAAGGTCATGTGCTTACACAAGGCTTCAGAAAAAAAAAAGAGCACTGGCTTTCTGAGAGGTAATATAAAATTCCTCTGTACCTTTGTAAATGAATTCAACCTGTTCAATTATGAAAGATTGGGAGAGTTTCTTTTATGCAAGTCTGTCATCAGACATTTTGTGAAACACATGTGGATGAAAATTCCACCTTAGAAACCTTTCTTAAAGGCTGCATGGAGATTTCTTGCTAAAGATGAAGGAGGTTGGGGTGGTGGGGTTGTCTCAAGTGGCCTCAGTGCCCTTGAGCAAGGTCGTCACCACTCAAACAGATCCAGAATCATTAATATGTGTGAAAAATGCTTTTTGTACATGCTGCTTTACCAATGACACCATCATGGCCATGAAGCAGGACCACAACCAGGTGTGCAGAATTCTGCATTGTTGCACACAATAGCCAAGCAAAATGAGGGCCATCTGACCCCCCTCATTAGCCTCCTAATATATTTTTATTTGGCCAGCAATTTGCTGCTGTAAAAAGGGAGGAGAGGAGAACAAAAATAAAGTGCTGCATTGTGAGGTCTATTTTTGCCTCTTTGCTGTTTTGTGCAAGGCCAGGTGGCAAAAACTGAGTGCTATACGTTATCCTACAACAGCAGGCTCTCTTGAGCTTACGTTGATTCCAACAGCAAAAAAATAGCTTTTGCCACGATTAGTCTTGCTGAAATTTGAAATCTACAGATCTATGACATATAATGACTTTTGAATGCAATGCGGCCAGGGTTCCTATAAAAGAAGTTGTTGGCAAAAACACTATCTCAAATATAGTTGATATGCCTGCTTCTTTAGTTTTTGCATCCTAACCCCCAAAATTCCTTTTCATAGCCAAATCCTTATGCATTTCCAAAAAATTCCAAATGTCTCGGTGGAGTTTCCCAATTTATCCCCATGTCCACATAGATTTTCTCTGGGTTTCCTGGTTTCTTCCCATCTTCCAAAAACATGACATTAGGTGGATTGTTCATGCTAAACTGCCCATAGGTGTGATTGAGTGTGTGTGTGTGTGTGGGGTGCCTACAATGGACTGGTGTCCCATCCACTGTGTATTCCCACCTCATACCCAATGTTTCTGGCACAGGTTCTGGATCCATAATGATCCTGAACAGGATAAAGCACTTACTGCAGATGAATGAATGAAATGTTGTCCCTAGATGGCAAGGTGATATCATTCCAGTTGTCCAAGTTGTTCCAGTTGTTATGTTTATAGATTATAGTAAGTCACACTGTGTCCTAAACCATATCGGCAAGTTGTAAAAAAAATTTTCGAAATTATTTGAAATTGTCCATAACATCAATGGGGTAAGAAACCTATAAGACCTTTTCCAGATCTGCCTTGACCATACCCCTGATTGTTGTTAGCAACTGTCCCTCCTGATTAGACTTGTTGTGTCTAGTTTCTCTCATCTTGTCTTGCTTAGATGTAATAATTGTAAACATGTTATTGTTTGAGTCTTCTTGTTAAAGTGTTTAGTATGTATTCTAGTTTTCTATTGTAGTTCTTTGTTTCTGATTGATCGCTCCTCACTCTTTGTGTTACTAGTTTTGTGTTAAGTCGTGTCATTTCTGCTTTTTTAGCCAACATATGATAGGAAAGTATCGACACACACCATTTTCACCTTGCTGTGGAGTGACTGATGGACTCGTCCTATACTGTCAGAAATAAAGATACCTTTTCGTGCCTGTAACTTTGAAACATGTATATATTGTAGAAAACTGGATCGTAACCACTGCTGTACCTTTAGTTAACTTTCATTCTGATGAGCTTTATGTACCTTCTATTATGGGTGGTTCCACATGGATACTTTGCACCATTTTATGCCCAAGTCTCATCCTTGCTTCAGTGAAAACACCTCACCTAAATACCACAGTTTTGTACCTAAGAACTGCTGCTGTAATCGTAAAGACTGTCATCCAAGGTCTCATTCACAATATGCTCATACTAAACATCCTTTCAACAGTACTTTCTTTACTCTTCTACACCTGTATACTGTAATGATTTGTAATCACACTACCCACTGTCACCCAGAAGAAGATCCCTTTGTAGTCTGGGTCCTCTCAAGATTTCTTCCTCATCACTGTCATCTCTGGTTTGCTCTAAATCTACATCTGGATTTTTTTTTTCTTGTAAAGTAGCTTTGTTGCAACATCTGTTGTGAAAAGCAACACTACATGCAGGTACAAAAGATTTACTCGAGGGTACTACCCCAGCAACAAGGAAAGGTACAGTTTAGTACCTCTCTTTCTGGCAGCCACAACAGATGAGACCACATCCCAGAGTAGAGCTTTCAGCTGGGCCTTTATATACAATTGGTTGCTTTTGGCTCTCTTTTGACCCAGATTCCAAATGCCACGAAAACATAACACATGACTGCTTGGGTTACTTTTGGCCCACAGTAAAAATGCCACAGCCATACCTGACCCCTGTGTGTCTAAACTCAACCATGTATGGCCCAGAATCATGTTGTATTTGGGCTGTTTGTGTTTTGACCTTGATTATGGCCCTGCTTATCTGTCTGTTTGAGCCTTGACCCCTGTGATGGGTGATGTTACCGAATAAAAAGACTCTGCAATTACATCCAGGTGCCTTTTGACTTGAATTCGATACCAGTGGTCTGTCAGTGGACGTTCAAGTGGCCATTGTGCTTTCTGACCTTGGATACTGGCAGCATAAGCCGGACTAAATCATGTCCGTTCTTTCTCTTTGTACTTTTGGACCTGCAGCTTTCAAACTAGAGCACTAGAGTGTAACGATATTAAAGAGATCCAAGACACTTCCATGGGGCTTGCTGAAAGGGTGCAATGCAATGCCGCTACTATCTGTATTCAAATTTGACCCGGAAGTGGGCGTGGTTTGACCTGGAAGGTTTTTTTTATTGATATTATATGCAATATAGTGTATGTGTGTGTGTGTGTGTGTATGTATGTATGTATGTATGTGTATATATATATATATATATATATATATATATATATATATATATATATATATATATATATATATATATATATAAACATTTGTTTTCTAGCACAAAATTTAATGTTACAGAAAAATGTTTGTGTGACATTAAATAAAGCAACATATTACGTAAGAGACACTTTTCAGACAAAAAACACAATGAAGGCTGCTCAATAAAACTTACCAGCTCATTTCCTTATAAAACTGTACACATTGTACCGGAGACTACTATTTTTTATTTTTATTTTTATTTTTTTTCACACCAAATATTGAATTTGTTTCATTTACTGCTGTTTACTGCTCTTTATGATATTTTTTTTTAAATGTAGAAACATTTAATTTCATTATTTTGAAGGCATCTTTGCTCTACAGCATTTCTTTGCATGTGCCTAAGACTTTTGCACAGTACTGTATATACAGGTGCATCTCAATAAATTAGAATGTCGTGGAAAAGTTCATTTATTTCAGTAATTCAACTCAAATTGTGAAACTCGTGTATTAAATAAATTCAATGCACACAGACTGAAGTAGTTTAAGTCTTTGGTTCTTTTAATTGTGATGATTTTGGCTCACGTTTAACAAAAACCCACCAATTCACTATCTCAACAAATTAGAATACTTCATAAGACCAATAAAAAAACATTTTTATTGAATTGTTGGCCTTCTGGAAAGTATGTTCATTTACTGTACATGTATTCAATACTTGGTAGGGGCTTATTTTGCTTTAATTACTGCCTCAATTCGGCGTGGCATGGAGGTGATCAGTTTGTGGCACGGTGGTATGGAAGCCCAGGTTTCTTTGACAGTGGCCTTCAGCTCATCTGCATTTTTTGGTCTCTTGTTTCTCATTTTCCTCTTGACAATACCCCATAGATTCTCTATGGGGTTCAGGTCTGGTGAGTTTGCTGGCCAGTCAAGCACACCAACACCATGGTCATTTAACCAACTTTTGGTGCTTTTGGCAGTGTGGGCAGGTGCCAAATCCTGCTGGAAAATGAAATCAGCATCTTCAAAAAGCTGGTCAGCAGAAGGAAGCATGAAGTGCTCCAAAATTTCTTGGTAAACGGGTGCAGTGACTTTGGTTTTCAAAAAACACAATGGACCAACACCAGCAGATGACATTGTACCCCAAATCATCACAGACTGTGGAAACTTAACACTGGACTTCAAGCAACTTGGGCTATGAGCTTCTCCACCCTTCCTCCAGACTCTAGGACCTTGGTTTCCAAATGAAATACAAAACATGCTCTCATCTGAAAAGAGGACTTTGGACCACTGGGCAACAGTCCAGTTCTTCTTCTCCTTAGCCCAGGTAAGACGCCTCCGACGTTGTCTGTGGTTCAGGAGTGGCTTAACAAGAGGAATACGACAACTGTAGCCAAATTCCTTGACACGTCTGTGTGTGGTGGCTCTTGATGCCTTGACCCCAGCCTCAGTCCATTCCTTGTGAAGTTCACTCAAATTCTTGAATCGATTTTGCCTGACAATCCTCATAAGGCTGCGGTTCTCTCGGTTGGTTGTGCATCTTTTTCTTCCACACTTTTTCCTTCCACTCAACTTTCTGTTAACATGCTTGGATACAGCACTCTGTGAACAGCAGCTTCTTTGGCAATGAATGTTTGTGGCTTACCTAGTGAACCAAACTGAGAGACCATTTTGAAGGCTCAGGAAACCTTTGCAAGTGTTTTGAGTTGATTAGCTGATTAGCATGTCACCATATTCTAATTTGTTGAGATAGTGAATTGGTGGGTTTTTGTTAAATGTGAGCCAAAATTATCACAATTAAAAGAACCAAAGACTTAAACTACTTCAGTCTGTGTGCATTGAATTTATTTAATACACGAGTTTCTCAATTTGAGTTGAATTACTGAAATAAATTAACTTTTCCACGACATTCTAATTTATTGAGATGCACCTGTGTATATATATATATATATATATATATATATATATATATATATATATATATATATATATATATATATATATATATATATATATATATATATATATATATATATATATATATATATATATATATATACAGTACTGTGCAAAAGTCTGCTATTCCCAAATCATTCCCAAATCATGGAACTTTATTTAGAGTCGACACCAATAGAAACCTAATAATATTTTATCAGTTCAAGTGATGCTGCTAGTCAAAATGGGGTCCTTTAAGGATTTCATTATAATGCACATATGATTTTCTGTGAAGAATTTTTTTTTTTTTTTTTTTTTTAACAACCTTGAGGAAGAACATTCCTTTTAGAACAGGCTCTATAGAGCAGCAGCATATTTCGTTGTGAATTTCTGGCCAGTGTGTTCAAGAATATGGTGGAAATATGTGGAGCTCAGTAAGGCCGTGGTTAGGTTGGGCTAAAAAAAGCCTGAATAGTGCGCCTGTTCTTCATATCTATATTTATATCTGTTTAAAACGCATTATCAGAGCATTAATGTATTCGGATTTGGTTACATCGCTGAACCTGTTACCATGCCTCACTGAAAATGGTTACTTTATGTTTAAAAAAAAAAAGTACACCATGTACTTTCTGTTTAAAGAACAAAGTTGTTTGCCTATTTGGATCCGAAAGGCTTGGCTGAGCTAGCATGTTGCATCTGTTGCTGATGCAGGCAGGCAGAAAAGAGTCCTACACAGTGGCTTATTACTTTGGAACGGGATCAAGCACATTGAAAGGAACCGCCATTCTGCCTTACCATCGGATATGTCTGCAGTCCTCTCGTTCCTTCGAGAGCCCTAATGACGCCTCTCTTATTTGTAGTCATATCGGAAACACTCGACGACCTGCTTGCCGGGGTCATGAGCGAAACGAGCAAGACAAGCATCTTTGAAGATTATGATAATGGAGTGGAGAGGAGGAATCAGACTCATGTTGAAATTCACAGCCACGTTTCCCCCGTCTTTCTTATTATCTTTTCGCATGGAAGCCCATATCAAATGTATGAGGGGGGAAAAAAAAACGTTGAATAACATTGCTATTGAATATTCCGGCACAAAATATTACTTGTAAAGCTTATTCCAGAGGTGAAGAAGAAAAAGAAGAAGGTAGCACTAATACAAATAAGTATAAGCCTCTGTATTATAAAGGAAAGCCTTTTCATCAATGCAGAAATGTTAACGCTGCTAATAATGAATGAATGGTATAGTGCTTATGTGATCCTTTCATTAGCCGTAAGACACATTAGCTTAATAGTATACTTTTAAGGCTTAAGACCTTTTCCTTGGGGAAAAATAACAATGCGGATGTGCAGCGCATCATTTACTTTAACAGTTGTCTGGAAACTTCTTCGTTTTGCTCTAGGCTCTGAACTGAAGCTATTTGTGCAAATTAACCCATGCTAAAGAAGTCCTCTCATGAATTTTGACACATATTTACCGATAACAAATCAAAATGCAAAATTAATAGCAGTCTGCGTGCGTGTCTGTGTCCGTTTCCCCAGAGAAGCGCAGTGCGACAGAGGCCATTTGTTTGTCAGTGGAAATGTCATCCTATTAATGTTTTATGAGCTTATCATCATCGCTGGTGTGTGTGTTTTAGTGTGTGCATGCATGCATGTGTGTGTGGTTAAGTCTTGGTGGCCTGGGAAGAGTGTGCGACCGAGCAAAATAAACATGTTCATTAAGAAACACTTGGCACGGCCCTCGATCCGTGGGAAATAATCGCTGAGTGGAGACCTTAGAAGCAAATCTGCACAATTAAACCGCGACTCCAGAAGCTTCCGTGCATCCATAGCGCCCTCCTTTATTGATTCGTGCTTCCACAGTTTTTTTTTTTTCTGTCAAGAACTTTTTGGAAATTAAATTACTATTATTGGATACGCACAAGAGCACAAGAGTCTTTCCTGTGAAACACTGCTCATGTCTCTGCATTTCTGCAAACACGAGGAAAGTGCTGTCTTTCTGGGAACATGCTGAAACCGTCAAGATCATTGCACTCACAAAAATCTGAAGCTCGCACTCGCATACCAAGCACCAGCACTACTGAGGCTCCGTACCCATGGTTAGCAGTCACGTCTAGTTAATGGAAGTGCTAAAATGCCTAGAATTTTTTCTACCAAATTTCTTCATAGCTTTCTTTTCTTTTTTTTTTTCCCTCCCCAAGTGTTCACATGGTGGCTGAGAGATAATTGAGCAGAGAGTTACTTTATGCAGTGAACGGCACTCTGGGGATGGTTCAGAATCCATGTGCAGGAGGTTTATTGCCAAATCCAGAACACAATCCAAACCTCAATGTCATACTGATAGCAATGCAAGAAGGCACCGATATCCAAACAAAAGCAAATCCCAGAATTCAAGGCTGAAAACACAGGAATAGCAATGAAAATATACATGTTTTAGACTGAAAGGTTGGCAAGACTTCGCAATGAAAACATAGATTTGTCGACCTTATATACTCTATAAACAGGAAGTGCCCTGGAAATACTAACTTAACTTAATTCAGGGGAGGGAGACCTCTGCTGACGGGGAGGTGTAATGTCCCAAACTGATGTGACAACTTACACATGAATGGCCACAAACTTCGGAACCATCAAGGTTGTAATCTGATTGGCTGTCAGAACTCCTGTATCAAAGCACTTCTTTAACCCAGTGTCCAACTGGAAAACAAAATTGGACATGGTTGGCTCTTAGTGTCAGATGTCCTCTTTCTGTGAATGTAGGTGGTTCTTGGCCAAGTTTAGTAACTATAAGTGCTAGTAAAGTCATGTAATCTAAATATTTTATCTGGAATGTATAGCTCGAGGACAGGGTCAGCTGGTATACACAGGCTAGCAGGGCTAAGCCTCCTGTCTTTTAAAGGAAGAAAGACATCAAAATAAGGTTTCGTTTTTTGCATCCACATCAGACTATTTGCTGTTAACACATGTCTTGAGGTTTTTGTGTAAACCAGTGCAACAGCACCATTGTTGGTCTTAGGAATAATACCCAGAACGTTAAGTTCAGTGCTGCAGCTGGTTTCTTTCAACTTTGTTGATTATTTTCTTATAGAAGCACAGCAATATGACACCAGTTTTTGCAATACTTTCACTCATAATTTTAATCCATTCTGGGTTATATTTACTGTTGTGGAAGTTAGTTCCTGTTATCACTTATGTTATAGCAGCTATGAACACCTCACCAGCCCATCGTCTTTTTTTTTTTTTTCCTGTTGAAATTAGTAAGAAAAAACAAAAAGCAGATTGTCACGTTACCAAGAAACTGTGAAGTCTACACATGGGTGCGTCTCAATCGGCTCCCTAGTTCAGTAGTCAGGGCACTGATCAGGGAGTCGGCCATTTTAAGGGCTGTCTCAGTCGCAAAATCCTTTCAGTGCACTGGAACGTTCGCTCCCTAAAAAAAATCCCACAATGTACCGCAAAAACCAGGGATCATCGATGCTCACTATGTTCCCTTACTGGAAATGATGTCATATTTTCTGACGCCTCTCAGCTCAAAAACAGTGGCGGAGGAGCTCTCAGCCAACTTCGTCTACAAATGTAAGGTGCTTATTATTGTTGTTGTAGCTCTCGAATGATTACTTATGCTAGTGATTTTTAACTTTATTTGATGTTCTATATACGATTTGTTTGAGTCTTTTAAGTGTTTAATGATTTTTTTTTTTTAAATCCACTGGCTAGCCTATGATCCTACTTGAAGTACCATGGCAGAAATGCATGGGATTAAGCTAACAAACTTATATGACATATAAAAAATATATTAAATATATTAGATTTTTTTTATATTTGGGTTTTTACAGTGACTGATGAGGAAATTAGAAGGTTCACTGGAAATTGAGTCATCAGTGTCCCAAAGTGTAGTGAGCCAGGGTCTTTACCAGTGCCCGAACTCGTGTACACCATATACTGATTCACAACCTAGGGAGCTAAGGAGCTGATTGAGACACACCACTTGTCTGTCCTGAAGACTTTCCTGTGGTGGAAACACAGGAAACTGAAGACTATTTCCAAAAATGTTAAATAACCATCTCATGTTTTTTCATTGTTAAATAATTTGTTAGTCTATGTGGAGTGCTGCTATGAACGAGTTGTTACTATAGAAACAAGATATTATGATTATCATGTTGGATATCATGATCATTTTGTTTGGTCTGTGATTAAACTCTAATAAAACACAAGAAACTCCAGTTGTTCCAAAAAAAAAAAAAAAGAAGGGATTTTTCTTTATACTGTGCATCAGTGTGTCTGCGTCCTACTTGCCTCTGCAGCATCATCTGCATCACTGCACAACAGGATGCGTGAGTCCCCATCGTGCATGGATATTTACAGAACGCAGCACGGCACCGGCAAGATGTGGGAGGAAAGGGAAAAAAAAAAGAAAGGAGGAGGAACAGGTGAGGGGAGCGCGAGTTCCCCAGGAGAGAGACGTGCGGGCATGAGGCAAGCAGGTGATGTGAAGCATGACGCTCATGCAGGTGGTAGAAGATGAATGATGGGCAGCAAGCGAGGCTCGTGGCCAGAGTCCAGCCCAGAGTCGCTGGAGAAGAAGAGTCGTGTCACAAGGACGTCAGCTTTGAGCTTTGCACGTGCGTCACAGAAGTGAGGATTAAATCCACCTGTAGATTATGACACCCTAAATATTGCATGACTGAAGTGGAAAAGTTTGTGTAGCGATAAAGTGAAGATGTCATTAAAGGATGAGAGGAACAGATTGCTTAGGATAAAGTGTGTGTGTGTGTGTGTGTGTGTGTGTGTGTGTGTGTGTGTGTTTCAAACTCCACATGACTGTGTGGGTGTGTTCAGAAATGCTTTCTACTGAGGCTGGATTTGGAGGCAGGGAGGCGGTGAGTCATGTCCCAAATGAATGTTTGTGTACAATGCTGCCTTCCGACCAATATACGTCCATGTGCCCTTTTTTTTTTTTGGTCCTACATATCCCATAATCCTTAGCTCATGATCAGAATATGATCTGGAAAAAAAATCACAAGCGAAATAGAGTTTGTAAACTGTAATAGTTTTTGACTTAAGAATTTATTTATGATGAGTAATAGCTGATGTAGCCACAGAAAAATCCATTTTATTATCCACAACCGCACTTTATTCCATCTAGCCTAATGGATCTTTTGGGATTAGTACTGTTTTCTTATTGATACTGAAGCTCTGCCTCCTCAGTGTGACTTATGAGGCAGCATAGACTGCAAGGTGTCATGGCAACTGATGTCTGCTTTGGACACAGCTTCTGTGTTTGGCTGGCGCTCATTTAATTACGTCATCTTGTTGCTCCTCTTCAGAATTCTTTAACAGCAAAATGGTTTATTGACAATTTCACGAGTGTTCTCCAGTTCACAGTAGCTACCCTTATGGAAATTACTATCAATTGTTATTATTGACCATCAGCTGTCTACGACTGATTATGCCTTTTTTGAAACCTACATTCCGAAACAAAACGCCCCCGTTTCATATAGATATGTGATGATTTATGTCACTTTTGCTCATAGACTACAACTGTAACTTTAAAAAAAAAAAGTAAAAATCCAATCCATCCATCCATCCATCCATCCATCCATCCATCCATCCATCCATCCATCCATCCATCCATCCATCCATCCAGTTTCTGTACCACTTATCCTACACAGGGTCACAGGGAGCCTGGAGCCTATCCCAGGGAACTTGGGGTAGTTGGGAGACAGGGGTTCTAACCCATTGCAGGGCACAATCGCACACCCATTCACATACTACGGACAACTTGGAAATGCCAATCGGCCTACAATGCATGGAGGGAAACCCTGAAGCATGGGGAGAACATCCAAACTCTACACACACACAGGGCAGAGGTGGGATTTGGACCCCCAACATTGGAGGTGTGAGGCAAACTACTAAGCCACCGTGACCCCTAAAATTATATTTATAGTTTATATTTATAATACTTCCATTTTGAAAATTGAACAGAGAATAATACTTACTTATACTTATTATTCAGACAGTATATATATATATATATATATATATATATATATATATATATATATATATATATATATATATATATATATATAAAATGTGTGTGTGTGTATGATACATGTCGCGAGCAACATTGCAGATCACAACAGGTCAAATTTTTGTGCAATTATCACATAGCATCAGTACTTAAACACACACAAAAAAAAAGAAAAACCATCCTTTCTTCCTGTTTTTTTTCTTCTTCTTTGAATGCTGTACATTTCACAAAAGTGCCATGCTTTACATGTAAGGAATAAAACACTTCAGGGTGAGCTGCTCTAGGAAAATAATCAGTGTGACAGGGTGGTGTGATGCAGACCAATGCAACCGCCTCCCCAAAGTTGATTATTTTCCTATAACAGTACCCCCGGGAGTGTTGTATTCCTCTTATACAACAGCAATTTGCAAACAATTCCTTTTTTTTTTTTAAATTAAAGAACATATTGTATATTTTATCCGTTCATAGTTACCTTTAAATTGTGGAACTGAGTATTCCATAAGGGCTGTGCTGTTATAGGACCCCAACGTGGATTAGTTTCCAATAACAGCACACCCTGAAGTGTGTTATTCCTCCAATGTCAAGTCACACCACACACACTTTTTAACCATTTAAAATTACGTTTAATGTTGTGGAATGTCCACAAAAATCCACGTTTTTTTATGTTATAACAACTATAAACTTTTGTTTCTTCACTTTTTTCTCTTTCTTAAAGTTAAAAAAAAAAATGCAGCTTACACCCGAAAACAAAGCAAAAAACAGTAAAAAGCTAAAAAAAAATTCTGTCCCAAAGACTTGTGGTGGAAAGTTACAGCTTTACCTCTGACTGTTACAAAGCGCTGACACTGGAGACTCCTTCCTAAAATGCTAAATAAATATCTAGACACAGAAAACAATATCACCATATCAACATTTAAACATTTTTATGTGGTGTTACTGGTACAAATGGTGTTACTGTAGAAATTATACCATATTAGAACGAGCTCTTTTTTTTTGTGTCAGAGCTGATTTCAGAGAAAATGAATCAACACCTTTTGGCCAATCAGAATCGACCTTATAGAACGTATAGAATTTCGCTACGCAAAGTGTATTGAGAAAATAACTCCAAGTACCACGATACTATCTTTTCACCATTCCATCCACCCCTAATTGAAATATCCCTAAAATTGCTGCTTCAGCTTGGTACCATAAATATTTCAGCACACGCAAGAGCTTGAGTGCAGGAAATGCAAGCATGCACCTGTCTTGGAATGTGTTTTTTGCTAAGCACCAATATAAGGGAGTAAGGAATTCTTTGGTATGGAAGTTCCTCCAAGAGAATCTCAGCTAGGATTTCTCTGCGGGATTCAACAAGCCTAGTTAATGCTAATGAGGTCTTCTGGGAAGACGAGGTACACCAAAGCGTGATCCTTAGGGATGTCCAGCAACTTCTGGCACCCCTCACGTCCTCTCACGGACCAGATAAGAGCAGACTCTTATAATGGAATTAATTTCACAATGATAAGACCTTTTTATAAGGCAATTATCTGCCAGGACTAGGCATTAAAACACCAGATTCTTTTTGTTGTGAGCTGAAAAAAAAGAGAACTCATTTTATTTAAGTGCCAAGTGAGTTAATTGGTACTGGGCAGGAACAAAATTCGGACTGATAAGCATGACTGCTCATTTTTGCACCTTCTCTACGCTGCTTAAGGACATCTCAGTTCATGCATATGGTAAAACGTCTTCCACAGAAATGGTTTTAAGGAATAAAACACGGTGAGGTGTGCTGTTACAGGAAAATAATGAGTGACGTGGTGAGGTGATCTGTAATGTTACCACCCTGAAGTTGAGTTTTTCCCCAACAGCACGTATAGAAAGTGTTTTATTCTTTGTATACCAAACTAATTTGTCAATGATTACATTTTTAAAAATTATTATTATGAGATTATGAGATTAGTATGATGTTAATGAGTATGAATGAGTATGAATATGAGATTAATATGAGATTATTTGTATGCCATCACATCACATCATACTTTTTATCCACATCTCCTTTCAGAAAGCTTTTACGCATACTGTACTTTTTATTTTTATTTTTTCCCCCTGTTTATCGAATCGAGTAGATGAGAGTCAGTTAGTGTCTCTCTAGTGCCCTCTCTAGAATTTATTATTTTTTAAAAATATCTGTAGTTATTTCCAGAGGTGGTAAAGGTACTCTAATTCTTTACTCAAGCAAAATTACTCATCTGAATAAATCCTCTGGTGAAAGTTGAAGTACAACTTCAATTTTTCCACTCAAGTTAAAGCAGAAAATTGTAAACTCTCATACTTAAAGTACACGAAAAAAAGATGCCTGCCTCAGATCACACACTGATTCTAGTTCCTGACTAACAGCAGTTTTTACTGTGCTCATGACAACTGGGAACTGTGAATTTTCCAATTCGGAACTTCTTACTTCCCAAGAACTCAGCTGTCTGATGTCTGAAATAGAATGAATACTCGAATTCAGAACAAAAACTGGAATTAAAGAGTTGTTTGCGTAGTGCTTCATTTATTTTTAAAGTGGATGTGATAATTCACTGTCACTGTGAACTTTGATCAAAAGATCTTGCAGGAAGCAAATTAAGAGTTCAATTATCAAAGTAGCACCAAGTTTTTAGCGATTTTAAATATAAACAGAAATGCAAAACACTGCTGAAATCAATTAAATCACGGTGTTATTTCTTTTCACCATGAGTCCCACAATGTTAAAGCGGCGTCACGGAAACACAACTCGGAGAAGTCAAGCTCTCAAAAATCTCAGGAATCTCAGGAATTGCAAGCTAGAGAGCCATTCAAACTGATCTTTTCTACTGGGAAGTCAGACATTTCCCAGTTCCCACTTGGTCATGAATGCAGCATTTATTCCTAATCTCTCAAATGATAGCTAGGATGATAGATGATACATACTAGCTTGATGCTAATAGTTATCTGTTGCAATACAAACTGCCTCGATAAATACAGTGTGTACGTAACAGTAGACAGATGATAGATTTCAGTGAGGGATTTTAGGCCTAGTTTTAGATTTGCTAGAAATTTAGATCAACTCCTTGATGCTAAAAATCTATGACTTTACAAATATGTGATTACAGAGAAATGTGGTGATGTTTGAAAAAGTTGTGAGTAAAAAATAATGTTTCTTTTGAAATATTAAAAGGAAGTAAATGTCAAAATAAAACTTAAGTACAGTACAGGTACTTAAAAGCCAGACTTAAGTACAATATCAAAGTAATTGTACCTTGTTACTTCCTACTACT
Source organism: Cranoglanis bouderius (assembly GCA_023630585.1). Lineage (NCBI taxonomy): Eukaryota > Metazoa > Chordata > Actinopteri > Siluriformes > Cranoglanididae > Cranoglanis > Cranoglanis bouderius. The sequence goes on from CM042539.1 coordinate 24,976,841, forward strand.
GGTTTTTATGTCATAAAGAAGCTTTTCTTTATGGGTTGAGGAAAATGTCCAGGTGATACAGATGTTTGGGAATGGAAGCTAGCACCTAAATGACTTTGTAACGACAGTGCAGCCCATTTTCAGGGCATTTAACTCGTCCTTTGGGAACAATGTGTAACTGGCAGTACATCACATTTGGTCTTAAAAGCCTGTGCTCACGAATCCACCACGCTTGAAGACTTGAAATAACATTGAGGTCGTTCAGGACATCTTTTTGTCTTGTTTGTACAGATTAGTCTCAAACAGCGAGCTTGGATATCTCAAGGGCAAAACTTCCTTTTCATAAATTCTGAGTATTGAATCAAGCGGCAAAAAAAATAAAAAAAATAAATAAAATAAAAATAAAAAAGCTCAGTGAAATAAAGTAGCTTTCAGTCAGACCTGGAAAATACAGTACTGTGCAAAAGTTTTAGGCACATGCAAAGAAATGCTGTAGAGCAAAGATGTCTTCAAAATAATGAAATTAAATGTTTCTACATTTACAAAAAAATACCGTAAAGAGCAGTAAACAGCAGTAAATGAAACAAATTCAATATTTGATGTGACAAAAAAGAAAAAGAAAAATAGTAGTCTCTGGTACAATTAGTGCAGTTTTATAAGGAAATGAGCTGGTAAGTTTTATTGAGCATCTTGCAGAACCAGCCACAGTCCTTCTGGAGACTTTGACTTTCGCACTCGCTTCTTATTTTTGCAGCAAAACCCAGCAGCCTTCATTGTGTTCTTGTCTGAAAAGTGTCTCTTATGTAATATGCTGCTTTCTTTAATGACATGCAAACATTTTTCTGTAACATTTAATTTTGTGCTAGAAAACTAATGTTTGGGAATCTAAAATGTTTTTGTACTGACTTGATAATGTAGAAATCATAAAATAAAAAAATCTATAACAAAGTTTGTAAAGTTTGTTTTTTGTACTAAAAAAAATAGGGTGCCTAAAAGTTACTGCAGAAAAACTAGTGTATCAAAGATAATTAAATCCATACCACACCTCTTTTACTAGGACTGACAGGTACCGAGGCCACGCCTCTTTCCCTGGGATGGACAGGTATAGGCCACACCTCTTTCCCTGGGATGGATAGGTATAGGCCATTCCACTTTCTCTGGGATGGACAGGTATAGGCCACACCTCTTTCCCTGGGACTGATACAGAGGCCAAACCTCTTTCCCTGGGATGGACAGGTATAGGCCACACCTCTTTCCCTGGGATGGACATCGTTCACTTGGACTGACAGGCAGACAGGCCACACCCTTTAACTGGAACTAACAGGTCACATTTCATTTAACTGGGAATGTCCAAAAGAAGCAACACCTCCTTCCTTCGGTGTCTCTGTTATTTAAAATGTTATTTTATTATTAGTTTGTTATTATCGCTACTATTTTAAAATTCATAGTTGTCTAAATTGTGATTCCTATGTTCAGTAGTCAGTAATCACAGTACTGAGTGGCTGCACCTTCAGTAACCTAAAACCTAATCATATGTTATTTTTTGAAGCAGGGCTTCACAAACCTCATTGCACTTTCACAAGCCTCAATTTCAGAGAAAAAAAACCCAAGGCATTCGACCTTTGTTGCCCTGTGAAATGTATCGCAGTACAGTGAATTGCCCCTGCAAACACACTGCACATTGGCTGGGATCAGTCGGGTACGCTGGATGCTCGAGGTGAAGATTACTGACGGTTGCATGGCCAGCATGAGCGGTTTAAGCCTAAACTGTTCTCTCAAATCTCTGTTACAATGTGAATTGGTTATTGTTCAGGCATGCTATTTTGTCCTGAAAATAGCAGGTAAGATTTTGGATGAGAGCTTTTTTTTTTTCCCAGAGCCATTTGAGAGAAATTACACAGAAGTGACCAAACCCTTTTTTTTTTTTTAAACCCTGTCTGTCCATTTACTCCTCATAAATCCCAGCTGAAAAAGCTGGACCACTGTTCAACAGGAGGCAAGGATGCAAAGGGTGAATCTCTGCTGTGAGTCAGCTTACAAAGCTAGCAGTTTTGGTTTGATTTATTCAGGAGCTCAGCTAAAGGCCGATCAGTAGAGACCTCTGTAATCTGGAATCAATCAGACTTCACGCTGTCAGATCAAACATGCTCACCCCGCTTTCACGGCGGACTGAATTAAGAGAACGTCCGATGGCTTGATTGCCGTGTCTGTAATGAATGAGTGAGCATTAAAATACTTCTACACTTCTACAAAGGCTGATTTTTAAATCGTTAGCCCCTTTTTCTATGCTTTATTTCAATCATAAGTTTTGGCATTTGTGAAAATTTTTCACATGGTTAAATTCACATTTTTTCCACTTTCTCAGTACTTTTTTCAGACTTTTAAAAAGTCTGACATCAGTTTGTGAGCTAAGGAAATGTGCCTCATTTATCAGTCTTTTAATAATGTTGTGTAAATGTTTCTGTAGGCCAAAATGAAATGAAACGCACAAAGCTGAAAACGACAAAAAGACAACAAATCTTCCAATAATGCAGCTCAGCCTTTGCAGCATGTCAGCTACCATAGACACACATTAACACGTCCGCCGTTTTTTGATTGCCATTACTTCTGTCCTAATGAAATAGCTAGTCTTATTTGTATTCATTTATGGATTTGTTCTGGATTGTTTTCTTTCAAGTCATTTAATATGAAATGACAATTTTGTGTTTCGCAAAGTGTTCTGTAAATTTGTGCATGTAATTGAAATAAATGATTTAAATGCAATTCTTATAAAACATTTGTGTTAAATATTGTTAAATCGAAATTTACATTAGTGAGTATATTTTTATATGTAAATTTACACAAACTCTGGTGCTTTCATAGGATATGAATGTTTCTTCTAACTAACTGGGTTTTCATCAATATTGCTTGTTTTTAACGACTATAACGACTTTACCTATAATGTCTGACTACAGGATGACGTGATACCTGGAAACTTTTAGTTCTATCTTTTTAGCTTGCTAATTTAGCTAGCCGATGTTAAGTAATCAGAATCATGATTGTTATGGTATATTTTGGCAAATTCGGCTAACATGATAATGAAAATCATGATTCAAATGCTAAAATCCCACTCATGTCTACCTGTAACAAATGCAGGCTAGTTTGCTAGCAGTTAACTAGCTGGCTAACTCTGGGCTAATGTTATTAACCTATTGCAAAATCCAGTCCAGTGAGCAATGTCTATAAATGCAAGTTATGAACATTGTTGTAGTAAGTTATAACCAAAGCTACCAGTTGCATACCTCAACAATTCCCTAATTTTGTTGAACAAAAATCTCCTTTTGGACTAGCGCAGTGGACCATAGCAATTAGCATAGCATTATTGGGGTAATTGCGGGAAGGGGCGGGATTGGGATGGCAAGAGGGAATGATTTCAATTTCATTTTGTTTCATAGATCTTTGCATCTTTATGAAACTCTACACATTATGAAAATGATATGTTGGGCCCTTTTAGTTTCTTCTTTGATTTTGGATTAAATTAGAAAATTACATACTTCAAATCACAAAAAAACAAAAACAGTTTAATCTTGTACACTAAAATGCTTTTTGGTTTGTTCCTCTGGAGGAACACCTTAAAAGTTATATGTAGAACCCTGCAACAATGGGGTTTCCTTTCAGAAAAGGTTCATAATAAGTCAGAGAAAGTCACATGAAGTCCAGATTCAGTGAAGATGAATATGAAACTGAAGACCCTACACCCCTTTCCCCTGGTCTTGCATGGGTTGCATTTTCATACTGGGACCTCATTTGCATATCAGAATCTGATAGGCTGTCATATTTCATGACACAATAACACTCACCTCTCATATGCTCAGTACTAACAAAGATTTTCCAAAGAGATTTCCACTTCTGCTCGTATTTTTTTTTAAAGAATGTGACAATGAATGTGCACACTGAAAAATTAATTCCCCAGATAAGATTTAATCATAAAAAATACATTAGTATAAAATTCAGGATGACTTTAATATGCAATAAACTGTGTTTTTTTCCCCCCTCTGTAGAATTATGAAAGGGAAACAGACACAGGCACAGATTTGCTGTCGTTTGCCCGCGCTCCCTCGCTTTATCTCTTACTCACTGCCTGCTAATAATAAACCAAGCACGTCACAGAAACAGAAGCCTCAGGGGAACTGGTAGATGGGCACATCCCAAAATCCACCCCCATCCCACACACTTCCTCTGCAGACAGAGAACACCATCTTCTCTTAAAGTGAGGGAAAGCAAAATTAGCAATTCCTTATTAATCTCCTCAGGGTCAGTGTGGATGTTTTTGTATTCAGTTTTTAATAGAGGCAGAATCCTGTTCACAAACCATCCTCATGGGGACAAAAAAGAAACATTGGGAAAAAAGATTCTTTGCTCCTCATAAAGGAGTATATTAAAATATGTAGAGGAAAACAGAGGCATAAAGACAAAGTACTGAATAACGGTATTAGACTGCTATCAGCCTGAAGCACTGAATTGGTATCACGGAATACATGCCTACATAATAAAAAATATGTTAAAGCATGCTGTTTTTCCTGTTTTTATACGTCGTGCCATCCTCTTTCACTGAATTCATGGAAGGAGTCTCCAGTGTCAGATATAACTTTACATTTTACAAGTCTTCAGGATGGAGATCTTTGCGGTTTCTTGGTGCCATCCATCCATCCATCCATCCATTTTCCATACTGCTTATCCTAAACAGGGTCGTGGGTGAGCCTGGAGCCTATCCCAGGGAACTCGGGGAACAAGTCAGGGGACACCCAGGGTGGGGTGCCAACCCATCGCAGGGCACGCTCAGTGACCTGACAAGCTAAATTTTCATGGAGAAAAAAAAAAAAAAGTTAAAAAAAACTTGTTTCACGGATGTTCCACAACATTTCATGTTACTATAAATGGATAAAAAGCACAGAATGTCATTCTCTAATTAATACAAATAGTTAGCATAGGAAAGTTCCTGTAGTATAAGAGGAGTAAAAGACTTTGGGACATGTAGTTATTGGAAAATAATCAACATCAGAGTAGTAAGAGTTACTCTGCTTCATGTCAGGCCACATCACACCACCTTGTCGTTCGTTAATTTCCTATAACAGCATGCCTCGCAAGTGTTCTATTCCTTACTTAATATTTACTTGGCAACAGAAGTGCGCAAAGAATTGGCTCAATTACTATCAGTATCAGGTTTTCAACTTTTTTTTTAATCAAATTTGGATCCCTTAAGGGTTTTTCGGTTGTCCCTCTGAGAGAAAACGTAAAGGTACCTTACAGAATTATAGAATTATACACCAGTGTTTCCCTAACCCTTTTAGGAACCTAAGAACCCTTAACTGTATGAAGAACCCCTTGAAGAACCTTTTTCTAAGAGTAGAACAGTCAAGATAAATAGATAAAACCACATTTCTTCCACCAGTATGGTGATAAATACCATCTCCAAATGCAGTCCTGTGATTCATATCACCATAGCAACCATTGCAAAAACAGTGGAACTTAAAGCGATAGTTCAAAATATCATCATTTCTTCACAGATCTCCGATGTGCGTTCACGAGAGAACCACAACGCATGCGTGCTGTGTTGATGCAAGAGCAGACAAAAGAAATTAATTCCTTCTCTGTGGAACGTCCGTTCTCGCGATACAACGGGACCCGGAAGCGCTGCACTGTTTACAGCAGAGGAAGAGGCACGCTGTACACAAACTGAGTCACATAGAACAATCTTTGTAAGAAAGATGTCTGCAGATTTCAACATAGGCGAGGACTTGCATTTTTTTGTCCGCTCTCGCGTCAACACAACACGCATGCGTCGTGGTTCTCTTGTGAACGCGTGTTGGGGATCTATGCAGAAGTGAAGATATTTTGTGAATGAAGTCTTAATTTTAGTTTTTTTACACACACAAAACATTCGTATCGCTTCATAAAATTGGGATTAAACCACAGGAGTCACATGGATTACTTTTATGATGTCTTTTTTTGGAGCTTGAAAGTTTTGGTTACTGGACTGTAAATGGAGGGACAGAAATCTCCCAGGTTTCATTAAAAATATCTTCATTTGTGTTCCAAACAGGAACGAAAGTCTTATGGGTTTAGAACGACATGAGGGTGAGTAATTGATGACAGAATTTTCATTTTTGGCTGAACTATCCCTTTAAGTAGCATCATATGTCATTTGCTCTATAGATACGTAAATACTTTTAGCTTTGGATGTTAAATTGGTTTTATTTACCAATTGTGTCGTTTCATGTCCTGCCTCATTTAGTCCATCAGGGACGTGATGTACTAGTGTGACATCAGCATGTTTATTTTTGACCATCGCTTCGTCCCGCGTGAGGGATGCGTTGAAGCGATATCCTTGGGTAAATACATTAGATGAGGCAGCAAAACTGTATCTTGCCTAGAGCGTCCATGCCGTTGTAGCATTGCATTTTAATGTACACTGAGTTTGCTGCTGATTGACAGCCAAAACACTGGTGTAAACAGGACAGAAATCAATAAAAAAAAACATACCACACCGATGGTAATGGAAATATTACAGAATAAGTTCTGACAGCCGACGGCGTTACAGTTGGCATGACACATCTGTTTGTGTGGTGTGTGTGATAAAGATGCACTGTTTATAATGTGACTTGAGGAAGTCATTGTCATGTTCCTGCGTTAATGAAACCATTTGGTCCCTACAAGCACAACAAAACCTGAATGTGTGTTTAAAAACCTAGCTGTCAACATGCTGTCCGTCATCTTCAATCACTTTTTTTTCTCCTTTATGTCTGTTCTACCATTCTCTTACATCATGTTGTCTCCTGTCTCCTGTCTCTGTCTCGCTGTCTCACTCTCAACCACTTATTAACTCACTCACACGTTCTGGTTCTCCACTCAGTCAGTCCACATCAGTAATAATGTATGAGTCAAATATGGTTCCC